>HG995352.1:7424391-8101839 GCA_905333045.1 Lysandra bellargus | reverse complement strand
ACACATCAACATCAAAATAATAGATACTAATTTTTTTTATACTCATACAGTCTTTCATACTATTGCACTTATTCTGTGTCCTCCAGTTACACTACTCGAGATAAAGTTAAAATATTATCGTCGAGGATCGAAAGTGGAAGCGCGAATGCGACGGTACATTCCAAAAACAACGGTTCAGTTCCGCCCAACCAACTTAAGAATTTAATATAACCTTAGACTAAACAACTAGATTACAGTGACATTTTCATCTAAAACTTGCTTGTTTTTCTAGATATTTGTTAGTATTTAGGATTTACCGTAGTACTTTAATTAAAGATACAAAATAGGTATTACGTTTTAGGATTTAAGTATGTTGAAACGGAATGAGACGATGCGATGGGTTTTATAATATATAAGTTAACCTTAAAATATTACAGTTTCAGTTAAGTCCCAATGTTTAAACAGCAAAATGGTATTATCTTGAACGTCTAAGCATACGTTGATTTGATTGTTTTAACCTATCAACCCCCATAAGGACACCGGCGACCGCGACAATAATAGAATAGCAATAGATTTCCAAGAATCCGCGATCGAAGAATTAAGCCCAGAAAACTTTATTATATTGAGACAATTTATTTAAATAATTAATTCACAGTAAGTAAATTAAAAGATTGAAATGAATCTATAGGGGTTTATTTTTTTGACAATTGGCTACGGAACCCTAAAATAATGTCGGTTGGGGTGCTCCTCAAAAATTTTCCACTCTTCTTTTTAAGAAATAAAAAATTACGAGACAAGATTGCTTTCTCATATTATAAAACAACTTTAAAAAGCCCGTATTATGCTAGGGTCACTAAAGGTAAGAAGAAAAAAGAATAGAAAAAATGGGCGAAATTGAAAATACTTAAAATAGCAGCCCCGGGATTTCTGCCTCGGAATTTTCCGAAACTTTACCGTTTCCCGCAATTCCGTGATGCAATTTTGACACCGACTTTTTAGGTCTAGGTATCATTATTGTCTAACTTTTTGGGATTTTGTTTTAAAGTTTTAAAATTACTGAACTATTTTTTAAGAATAGAATAGAATATAACTATAATATTATCTATCTAACATCTATCTATGGATGCTTCACACCGCGTCAGTCTGGCCCCATGGTAACTTCCTGAAGGACCTCGTGTTACGGGTATCTAACAATAGAAATATAATATTTTATCACATTAATTATACATTAATACTACACATGACCGAGGAATATTGAAAAACTTTTTGCTCCGTCGGCAGGATTCGAACCCGCGACCCCCAGCTAGAACTACCACGCGTTCTTCCACTGATGTAAGTATATTATGTTAGCAGACTAACTTCAGACATGTCTGGCGAAAACCAGGCGCAACAGAATCTTTTTACATGCCCATCCGACGCATGGATTACCTTACTCAGATAATCAGGTGATCAGCCTGCAGTGTCTTAACCAAACAAAAAACAAAAAAAAAAAAAATGTTGTGTCTAACTGTCCCATAACATTTTTCTAACGCCAGCCACACCCTAAGCCACGACATTTTAACATCCCCCTGTATTAAGCAATATTTCCTTTATACTAAGTCTTTTACAACACCCTGCATCAGAACAAATAACTTTAAACCCTGCACTGTCAATATTTCCTTTAAACAACGCGACTTTAAACAACCCGTATTAGACTGTCCGATCGGGTAACCATTCGAGCAGAAGATAGAAAGTTCCAGAATAAGGTAGAACATTCTACATTACCGTGCCATTCGACATTACCGGTGTGCCACCGTGCCATTCCGATCCATTTGCCGGACAGAATGGAAATAAGTTTGTATATTTAGCTGGTGGTGTCTTGGTGTGAGATATGGAAATTGCTTTGTGGTTTCTGAAAAGCTAGATATCCTTTTGCTAATGTAAACAATGTTGTTTTTGTTTATTCCGCTGTTAAGAGTCCGTATACGAAGTTTTGCCGATTTCGCTCATTTAACAGACGTGATTTAACAGTTAAAATACAGTATTTCTATAAGTTTTAATGCACAACATGTATGATCATTTCAATTATAATATAGTGTTGGAGCTAGATTTTTTATTTTTTTAAGTATCTTTAAATAATTAGACTCAAACCCGCGACAGTTTTGTGATTTTTGCTGTAAAAGGTTTAGAATATCACCTGTTTATGGATTGTATTGACGTCTTAACGGTATGAAAAAAATACAATGTACTGTTGAGAAAGTCGTCTATAAAGGGTTTGGAATTACTTTTTACCACTTCAATATAAAAAACCCTTTAAAAACAGAAAACCTCTATCTGCCCGCTAACTTGGCGATCGTCCTTTTTCACCTGGCATATGAAAGACGGGCGTGAGTGTGAAGAGAGCAGTAGAAAAGAGAGGACGGGCTCTTAATACGATGTGATATTTAGGCTGCGTAATCACCGAATTGATTGTTATGGTGACTGCAAGCAGGCTAGTGAGCCTGCTCGGTGCTCAGATATATTTTAATAGTGTATCTATAGGTATTCTATACAAATAATAATTAATTTTAAATTTTGGTAGAGTCGCTAAAACTCGAGAATGGCTGAACTGATTTGGCTATATTAGTATTAGTAGTAGTAGAAAAACGAAGTTCACCGGTGTGAACGAAAAAGCGAAAAATGCGTAAAGTTTGCGCACTCTCGGTGCAAAAGCAGTCTCAAATTTCGTAGCATTATAGCCGCCTATGCTTAATTTTTTTTGTTACGATTAAATAATTAAATATTACATTTAACCCATCAAGCCCCGTAAGGACACCGCGCCGGTGACCGCGACAACAATAGAATAAAATAGCATTTCCAAGAATCCCCGATCGAAGGATTATGCTGTTAATTATTATTTTACATGTTAACAACATCTTAGCAGTCCATAGAGACTAGAGATCTCTCTAATATCTATTACTACTTACTAGATGCCGCCCGCAACTCCGTTGCGCCAATACTAGTTTATCGCGCGGGAACCGTACATTTTTCCGGGGTATAAAGTATCCTATGTCCTTTCCCTGGACCCAAAGTATCTCCATAGCAAATTTCAGCAAAATCGGTTCAGCGGTTTGGGCGTGAAGAGGTAACAGACAGACAGACAGACACACTTTCGCATTTATAGAATTAGTCGGGATTAAAATAAAGTGGAATAAGTGCAAGTAAAGTGTATAATTATTTAATTGAACATGAATTTCCACCAATAAGTGACAGTACATTCAATATCATACACACAAAAATAACCTAAACTTTTTTACGCTAGTCTTCCACGCGGCCATGGTATCAGTCAAACTGGCCCAATCGTGCGCGGCTCGCCCACTAAGTCTTGGCAAACTTCCACATTGGTCATTGCTACTTAGCGAACAGTCTAGTTTTCAAAAGTGCCCTTTGCCCTCAAGGTAAGCAACACTCACACTAAGGGCCGCACTTAGACTGTCCTTAAGGGCTGAAACGGAGATCGAATTGCCACGCGAATGAAGTAAGAATTTTACACGTGAATATATTTTTTTAACAGGACAATGCTTTATGCAATGCGGATTGGGGATTTCGGTTGGAGTATGTGGCGTGGATACCAAAACCCCATGGAACATGGTGCTCTCACCGCTTAAGGCAGAGTTGCGGGTACACTGCAAACCTTAAAAGTAACCGTAAACCGTATTCCCTCTTAAAAGGCCGGCAACGTACCTGCAGCTCTTCTGATATTGCGAGTGTCCATGGGCGACGGTAGTTGCTTACCATCATGTGACCCGTTTGCTCGTTTGCCCCCTTATTTAATAAATAAATAAATAAAACAATAGGATCTACCGCAATCACTACACTTGAATACTCGTAATATACTAACTAAACTTGAATAAAATATATTTTATAAATTATGCGTTATGCGGCCTCTCTATATCCATTCATAATGGACAAACATGTTTGTCTATAATATCCGTCCATGATCGACATCCGTGCATGCCGCAAATGTGCAATCGTGGGAGCACATTGACAATCATGGCCCAAAGCTTTTATGAAGCCATCTAAATGCAAATATTACTATTTTTGTGATGTGTCTATTTCACGATTCAAGTAGTGAATAGATTTTGATGATAGTATGGAGATTTAGGTTCCAGGAAAGGACATAAAAAAGTTCTCATCTCGGAAAAAGAAACGAAAAATGAACGAATTCACAGGCGTTAACTATATATAAATAAAAATGAATTTCAAATTCTATTAGTTTCCCTAAAACTCGAGAACAGCTATTTGGCTACTTGTCCTGTACACCAGTATAGTATATACACCAGTATATATAGACCAGGGAAGTTGTATGTTAGGAGAAAAGTAATACAAGTGATGACTTGTACTAGATGTAGTAATTCTAGATATTATAATAATATTATAATGTTATTCTAAAGGAGCAGTATCTATTTCTATATCATCGAGGCCTGGAAAAAGTCTACGATAAAAGTTTATAAATATTGTCTGCTGTCTCTAAGTCGTATATTAGTTAATATAGATATTATCTATCCTTATCTAGCGAGTTCACCTGCTGAGGCCTTTTTTCCACTGCCACCGTCATCGGACGTCTGACAAAACTTTTAATGAAATGCCTCTTTATGACCTAGGTCAGGGCAAGTGACATAAAGTTCAGAGCAAGTTACTGGTCAAAAAATTAGTATCGATTTTTTTTTACCAACAACGAAGGTTATAAATCCACCATTGCTTAATGCATCTAGTCAGCACAAATTTTGGAAATATGCACCGAATCATTAAAAAAAAAATGGCACGTTTATGACTTCTTCAGAAAGATTTCCTCAGAAAAGGGAACGTTGATACGAAAAGGTTCGCCATCCCTGACCTGAGCCTAACGCCTGAGTTACATCGTGCGAGCTGACATGCGAGCTGGCCTAGTCACTGAGGTGCAGCCACTTGCACCGTGTGACCGCATCATACGAGTGACTTTCATGTGTGGGTAAATTGCAGGTGTGCGAGTTACTACAATAATGTTTTCACTCGCCACTAGCCTTCCCCCACCACAAATTCAACTCAACTAGGTGTTGTTAGCTAGTACAAGGCACAGTATGTGCAGCTACCTGCTGTTACTTCAACTGCAGGCACTGTGTGACCAATCCTTAAGGTCATATAGTGGCATTTTTAACCGATCTCCAAAAAGGAGGAGGCTACATTTATGGCTGTGGATATTTTCATTATTATTATTATTTTATTTGAATTATTGTCGGTGACGTTCCTTTTAATATTACTGAGACGGTGGATAAACTCTCTGACAGTATAAATTAATTTTATATTATTGATATTGTCAGTATCAGTTTTTGCATGACAGGTGTATGCTGTAAGAGAGATATTGTTTTAATCGTTGATAATATATTTAAATAAATGCACTAGATTATACGTGTGGATAAAAATATAAAATATTGTGCACAATGCAATAGAAATAGTTTACTATTTTTTCATTTGGAACATTTCAGAATAAAATCCATACTAATATTATACTATAGACTGATGCGAAAGTATGTAGAGACTTATAGTCTATCTGTTTGTCTGTTACCTCTTCACGCTTAAACCGCTGAACCGATTTTGCTCAAATTTGGCATGGAGATACTTTGTATTTCCGGAAAGGACATGGGATACTTTTTATACCGGAAATATGTACGGTTCTCGCGCGATAAATGAGTTTGTGTGCGACGGGGCTGCGGGCGTTATCTAGTAGTTTATAATCTCACAATATTATATTCGGAATGAGCAGAACTTTAGTATGAACGTGAATGATATTACAAACGTGTTGAAAGTCTTGAAGTTGGAAACCCGGCTTCAACTTCACAACTACATTAGTAGTTACTACACTTATCTTGCAGATTAGATGTTGCCTGCAAATTTGTTCGTGAAGATACATACATTTTTATACAAGACTAGACTAGCTGTCCCAGTGAACTTCGTGTCACTTATAAACCTTCCCTGGACTTCCACGATTATTTTAAGATTAAAATTAGCCAAATCAGTCAAGCCGTTATTGTTTTTGAAAATCCATTTATATAGCTTTTGCCCGCGGCTTCGCTCGCGTTAAGAAGTATTATTATATACAAACTTTCATCCCCTATTTTAGCCCCTTGGGGTTGAAACTTATCAAATTTCAATCAATATTCAATATATATATATATATATATATATATATACAAGGTATCAGTACCAAATTCTAGCAAATCAGTTCAGCGTTACAAACGGTGGTATTAGATAAACAAACGCTTTACATTAATTTAATAAAGTCCTTTTCTGCCTTCCTGTTTCTTACCGTCATCTCCAGTCCAGGGACTCAAAATAATATTATCTCCATACCCATTTAAGTCGGTTAAGCGGTGTAACCGTTAAAAGACAGACATACAAAATATGAGCCGTCAGCAAAACATCAACAGACAGGCCGGTACACTCATGGACGCCGGCAAAAGTAATTTCCAAGGGGTGCAGATTTTAGTTTTCTTTCTTTTCTTTTTACAAACAACAGTGACTATTTACGTAAACAGAATACATTTAGTGCCGAAACATTACGAACTATCTTTGTACGGCATGGTAGTAGGGTTACAAACGGCTTTTTATTTCAATAGTTCCTGTTGATCCCGACATTCCCAAGTAATGCAAGTGCACCACCTGGCACCCCTGCCGGCGCCCATGGGTCCACTGTTTCATTTACAACTCTATTATAAAAAATAAAATAAAGAATGCATACATCATCGAATTTGCTGCTAACATCATTACCCTTTCATCCTCCATCGGTTAAAGCCTGCAGCTATTATTCACACCCGTCATGACGGACTGATCGGGCCCGTCGCCGGCAGCAACTCAGACGTAAACGCGAGAATTTTGTTTTACACGCGCAAATCGAAAATTTTCTTACACTCGCCACTTAGAGTATGGATTGGAGTAGACAGTCTACAGTAAAACTCTCTTTGTTTTGATGCAGACTCTCTATATTATGTCTGGAAGGATACTTATTACTTATATTGTATGTGTGGATGGATACTTATAATTGATAAAAATAATTAGATATGCAGCAATAATTAAAATTCAAATATTATTTTTAATTTTACTGTTAGGTGAATGTGATTATAATTTTTTTTTCTGTGCGAAAGCCTTTTGCATTTTGCGAGGGAATATTAAGCACACCAACTAAGTGGGCGCAGCCTTACCTAACTAGCGAACTGTCACCAGTAGTATTTTCGAGCCAATAAGATCTGCAAACCTTCAAAAAGTATTCCCGTAAAAGCCTTATAAACGCATAATTTGAAAGCTACAAAGTTACTTTAAAAATACAGCAATAATCTTCCTTTCCCCGTTTCAAATTTTCTGTTTTTGTTTATCAGTTTCCTAATAGTTACGTGTGTACGGTAAATTATACGGCTATTGCTGAACCAAAGATTTCCTTTGGTAGGATTGGTTCTTATGACCCAAGGATGGATTTAAGATGTGGAGCCACCGCGATTTTTGATGTTAATTTTTTTTCATTTTAGCAGCTTCTGCTCTGGAGGAAAATAGAGTCTCAATCTGTATTATAAATTTATATGTAATATAAATTAATTATGGTACTATGCCAAGTTCGGTACCATATTCGGATGATTTAAGAATAATTAATTCATTTTAGGACTCATATTTGCACGATAAAAAAATTAAACAACGTAAAAAGAAGAAGAAGAAGAAACATTATTTAAACGCGCTAATCTTAGTATGAGTCAGTAATTACTAGTCCGATTTGAAAAATTCCTTCAGTGTTAGATAGCCCATTTATCAAGAAAGGCTATAATAGGCTATATTTTATTACGCTAAGGCTAATATAAGCGAAAAAGAAAACGTGGGAAATTATTTGAAAGGGCTTATTTCACGAACTACTGGAGTAATTTTTCTGTTATTTGGCACAGATAAAAAGTAGGAACGTGAAGGATCATAGGCTATTTATTGTGGACTAATATTTAATATACCCGGGCGAAGCAGCGCGGAACGTCTAGTAATATTATAAAGCTGAAGAGTTTGTTTGTTTGAACGCGCTAATCTCAGGAGCAAACTCATCTATATACCTGAATCCCACACAGTTATTGACCTCATACCTTGTTAAAGCTAAAAACCCCCCCTACCCCACCTGCATGAAATATTCAGGTGGCTCCACATCGTAAACCCATCTTAGGGATATAAAGATCAATCCTACCAAAAGAAATCTTTGGTTCAGCAAAAGCCGTATTCCTCGTTTTTTTGTCTTCTACGCACACGACTATAAGTAAAACCAATTTATTAAAATTCAAGCATACATTAAGCATCTCCTTAGTATTTACAAATTACTTTTATTTGAAACACACGCCATTAGATCGACAGTATCACAAACTACATATTTCCCGTTTAAATTTTTTTAGGACAATTTTGAAGTAAGATAAGTAAAAAAACATAATATACTATGTTCATACTCTACACTTTGGATTGCACCCTCTACACTCTCTGTATACTCTGAGTCGACCCCGACCCCCGACCAGCCCCCGTCGCTTGACATCTTGCCAATTGGCTGAAGGAGGCCCGATTCAGCCGTCAAAACCTCCTAATGTGTATTGTATTGAAATAACATTCGACATGTTTACAATATCGGGCCAAGGAGACTTTTTTGTGTAAGTTTTCTCAGAGTTTGGAGTTGCAAAAGTTTTATAGAATCCCTTGATAAAAAAAGATATTTCGCCTCAAAGGACATTAATCTTAACTAATAAAATTGTTACTTATTTTGACTAAACATTGCATACCTATTACCTACCTAAGTAGGTTAAATAGGTATGCGATGTTTTAAATAGGTATGCAAGTATTGCAACGAAACTATAGTCCGTTTACATATTATATTTACTCTATCTCTATGTTCTGTATGATCTATGTTCAGTATCAGACAAAACTATTATTATCTTAAGTGTTAATTGTACTAAAGTCTCTGATAAGTACTAAGAAAAAAAATTAGGAATTATAAACTATTTCAGGTCCGCTGTCTTCGTCTGCCATGTGATATTTCCAACAAGCCGGGCATAAACAAGCAGACTTCGTTGTTATTCACTTTGTAATTCTTTTATTCATCTTTGGAAGACGCATAATAATCACAAACATAAAACCGACATCAACGACGTTAACAGAATTCAAAAGCCAAAACTAGAGATTAAAAATAAAACACCTAAAGTTATGAAAGGGTCCAAATACAATGAGCGTACGTCTCTGGGACCTTTATGTAAAATTTTATGAGACCTCTCGCTTCTTAATTCCGCATCATAATATGGAACGAGCCTAAAACTCGCTTTGGCTTTTGTGCGTCATCTTTATGGGCGATATTAACATTGACAATGGCCATTTGCCACAATTAAGGTTAGAAATATAAATTATTTCGGAGATGTTATTGTTGAAGTTTGTACCCTCCACGTTGGCAAATTATGGCGATTGGTGGCACCAATATTATAGGCGATTGTGAATGTTTAGACAATATATTTTGTCTAATGTTTTTCAATCTTCCCAGTTGGCCTATGATGGAACTCCAATACTCCTGTATTGGAAGTCCATCATAGGAATCTATTAAAAGATATGCGTCATAATATATTTTGTCTATTGTAATTCTTTCTGCTTTTCCAAGTTGGCCAAAATTGACCAAAACAGGAGATTGAGAACGTATTCTATAATGCAGCATATTACGTATAGGTATTTTGGTTTCGCTCTTCTCCAAGTTGCTGATGGACAAACGCAACCGATTATGACAGTTTAACAGGACATAATTGTCTATCGTAGGGCCTGGTTCCTTCACGTTGGTACGTAATGGATCAAAGAAGAGATTATTTGTCAATGATTGCCCATATTTAACATCGATTAAATATTCATATAGACAACTTCACAAGCATGGTGGCAATCATAGATAATAACCATTCGGCATAACGCGGAGAAAGGCCTTAAAGACATAAATTTCCAAGCTGTTTTTGTTGACGGAGTCCTAATATGTGACATTCAACTTATTACAAAGGCTTTTCTTTATAATCTCATAATTTTACTACCGTGGGAGAAATTGGGCACAAATAGGAAGGACCAGATACCCTTAGGAGGCGTCGATAAATTACGTAAGACGTTTTTAAAGATTTTTGACACCCTTTTAAGTTACTCGCGTAATTTGTGGACGTCTGTTGGGGCTGGAGCCTGGAGCCGTCTTCTGGAAGGTGATTTGCTTGATGATGGTGATGAATGAAAAATGATGTTGACTCAATACTGTTTATTGTAACAATAATGATTTACATATAAGTAACTTTGACATGCGCACACCGGCAGTGGTCCAGTATCGAGTGAGCGGGGGGCGCGCCGCCCGCCGCGCTGCCCGGGCGCCGTACACCCTGCGCATGTGCGTGTGATGTCGATGTTATGATGCGTCGACAACGTCGCCTTACCGGACAATATCAGGGTTTGTTTCTAGTTTCACCAAATTAAAAGCAATATAGCACGATTAATGGGAAAATGGTTTGCTGTTTGTGAAAAGAGTTTGCATTCACCGCTTGTGTTTCTTTGGAATAATATTTGAAATATAAAATATATATTGTTACTGGCTTAAGTCCTTATAAAAATGCAAGACAAGTTTTTCTTTATACTACGGAACCCTAAATAACTTCTTTGAGATTTTGTTGACAGTAAAATCGGTGAAAACAGATGGTGATATGAAGCGGTGATAACGTAACAATAACACCGAGCAGAATAAGTTCATTGCACGATAGCCAAACTGTGGCGTATGGCGCAATTTATAAGCAATAATATTAAACAAATAGATTTTTTAGTTATTATAATACCAATATTGAATTTTAATCACGTCATTAGAGGTAGAATTATGAGTTTAAATTGGATTTTCGTAACATTTCCGATTTCATCAATAATTGATAATAATAAAACGTAAACGTAAATACGTGTAAAAAAGTACTTAAATCGATCGGAAATATACAAACACAAACTGGGCAGTTTTAAAATATTGCACAAATACGGGTCGAATTCCTTTTTTGAAATCGGTTAACAATGAAAATTTACCTGTTTTTCCTGTTTTAGAGTGTCCCGACGCTAGAATACCTGATAGATGCAAAACGCCGTTCAAAAATAAATCTGTTTCCTTTCCTTGGCCTCTAAAGACTTAATATTATATGTCTTTAGAGGCCATTAATGTAATGCCTTAACGCTAAGTAAATTTTAGGTGTACGCCGAGCCAATCTTTTTCACATCAATCTTCGGCGTTCAAGAAGTTCACGGCAGAATTCACAATTCAGTTGTTTCCTCTGCTATTTATTTCTTATCGAACTGTTGGATACGTTTACTTTAGTTGAAAGATTAAATATCAGCTAAAATATGGTGATGGATGATTTAGAAAAATTCTCAATAAAAATCTTTAGTCAACATTTGCATGCTCCGAATGTACTGTACTGACCTAAATTAATACATTCAACCAAAATCACTTATCTTAATTAAAAAGTACTGATTTCAGAAAAGATTCTCCAGAAAAAAAAACCGGTAAGTACTAACTACTAAGATATGTGCAGCCTAAAATAATCGTGATTTTTCTTTGCATATAAAATCCTTTGTTATTGTTATCTGCACTATCATCACTCTGTTTGTAACGTTAATTTCCCGCTACCACTTGTGCTGTGCGCCGCGTGATGGTAATTAGAAGGTGCTCGCAGACAGGCCGACGACGTACGATAACCGTGTTTGTTCAACATCTGACACACCGATAAACTTGAAAGTGTTATCAGCGAATCGCGCGTGAATGTGGAAAGATCAAAGTCTTGGCCCAAATTGTTGTGCTAGGGGTCAATGACATGAGATGCTACGCAATGCATTATCCATGTTAATATTAATATAAATGCGAAAGTTTGTATGTCTGTCTGTTACCTCTTCACGCCAAAACCCCTGAACTGATTTTGCTGAAAGGTAAGAATAGGTATACCCGGGAAAGGACATCTAAGGATACTTTTTATCTATGGTTTAATCTACGGTTAAACTTACGGGACTCCTGTCGTATTTTCTGGTGAACTAATCCCAAAATAATGTATATTAATCTGTTTTAGATTTTGTTTACATTATTACGAAAATTTCGATTATCTAGTAACTATGACGATAAGTATTTAAAAAGATGGAAAATTGGTGAGACCAAAAAGAACATTGACACTGTACTTGTCCGTATTTTTTTTAATAATTACGTAGGTAGGAAGGTAGGTAGTAGTAGTAGGTTTTTTTTATTACTAAGAGTCAATTCAGATCTCAACGCGACGAGGCGAAACGAGGCGGGGCGCGGCATATTTGTATGGATTTGACAGATTTCAATTGCGTGAGACGTTGTGCGAATCTGTCAAATCCATATAAATTTAGAAATGCATCTACGCGTCGCGTTGCGGTCTGAATCAACCCTAAGAAGTATGTGCATTTACATTAACATTAAAAAAATTATACCGCGGTGCCTTCAGACAAGTCTAGAACTATTATAACAATATTACAATAATTGTACATAAAAGGCAGGAAAACATCTAAAAAAGCTATCACATGATAACAAGAAACAATAGAATCTATAAATCAGCAGCTGCTGTCAACGCAGAACTGGATCGCAGTATAATATCTAGTTCGAACCAGTTTTAGGCAGTTATAACGAGTAAGATATAGACCTGCCGGCCTAAAATGCGCAAACGAGAAAATCTCGAGATATCTCACTCTCGTGTGTAGTTATATTGTCGATAGCGACATAATGTCAAAATCATTTTTTGACATTATGTCGATAGATTTTGACGACAGATCTACACGAGAAAAAATTCATGTCATGTTAGGGTCAATAGAGATGAAGAGAAACGCCATCAAACATCGAGAAAACGTGTAGACAAAATTTTCTCGTTGGCGTATGCTAGAGGGGCATGGGTAAATTCCAAAATAAAACCCAGTGTATTGGTCAGTGCTCATGACGTATAGGACGCGATACTGTTAGTTTGTTCCGAAATACACGCCAATGTATTGATGTGTGACTTTGTTAGGATGTCATTATAATGCGTCACACTTGTCTCATCAGTGGTACACCAGTACTATATGACGTCGGATACATGACGACTTTAGGCCTGGCCAGAATACTGGATTTTATTTCAGAACATAGACAGTTCGTAACTGCCGTACTAAATTTTGTGGTCTATGGTTTAGTTATTAGGTAGTAAATTAAGCTCTGTTAATCATTATAACATTGTTATATTAATGATAATAGGTATGCTATTAAATAAGCTTGTTATTTAATAGCATACCTATATATAATTTATAATTAACGGCATAGAATGTTAATTAATTTTATAGTTTATGCTTGTAATTTAATCTTACTACATTTTGCACAGTGAGGTTTTAGCAGCTTTTAGTGGTCATAATATTATTCAGGTTATTAAAATAACAAAGTACATACTCCTAAAGTACTTAATGATTATGGTCTTAGTTCTTCATAATCATTTTCTGCAAACAATTCATCATGAAAAGCTTACAAAATGTAAAAAATAACAACAACAACACACTATTATTCTCTTCTGCAATCTGCATTAATATGCAGATTGCAGAAGAGAATAATAGTGTGTTTGTATTACATGTATAAAAAGCATAAAGCATTCAATTAATATAGTCTTGATATTTTTTGCAAAAAAATTATCACCAAAAGGTTACAAAAAAATGACACAATTTCCTTCGCTTCTACAAAAATCTGCATATAAAAAAGGCATTTTACCCAAATTGGTCGACGATTAAAAAGATATTTACTCTCAAGTTCCCCATGAAAACTCCCTGGCTGATCCTGTACATCATAAATTGGAGATTGGAGATCCACTGCCATTACACGCAGAGATTGGTAGGCCCTTAAAAATTCTATTAGTCGCACGAATAGGGCTTTTGTAGATAAAATCGAGCGAACCGAAGCATCCCTTAATCCCTCCATCTGAGTCGAGTAATAAATATTTATTGCGAGTTAAAGATTAGCCCTAAGTGATAAGAAAGGGCGAATTTGAAAGTGTAAAGTACCTGAAAATGTTTCCTAGAATTTTCGTGCTGGTTTTAAACTTTGAATGTGATTCTATTCGATAAAAACTTGCATATATATATATATATATATATATATATATATATATAGGACTATATAAACTATATACAGGACTATATAAAAACGATAAGAAATATATTATTTATTAATGCGTAGACATCGATTATTTTTTAGGCCAATGTTTAATATAATACTATAAATCTAACCTACTTTGAATAAGCAAGCGTTCTCGTGTCTTACATGAAATAAACTCAAAATTATCCACATGGGTCATTTTAAAATATATGTATATGCAAAAGTTTTAGGATCTAATTAAAAAATCGCTACATTTTGTAACTTATGCCTAGATACTATAAAATGTAGTTGATTCGTCTAAGGCGTTGCTATCACGTAATGACTGATCTCAGCCTTCTCCGATCTCAATATCCGCTATCCGCTAAACGCTATAATATTTTGGACACATTCTAAATACTTTAAAATAAAGCCAACTATTTAAGCGTGATGTGTTATTGTACGACTAAATAAATAAGGAGTACACGACACAATTATCTAACTTAGGATAATCACTTTACATTCCCGTTAATGCAACTCAACGTGATATCTCTTTCCGCTCGCTGCTACATCTTTTAACTTGAGCCAATTTTAGACTACTTAATCTACACCATCATACAAGTTTGTGCGATATATGGTATCCGTTACCTTCTCTAAATTAGACTCACTGTAGACATTATAAATGCAGTCATTTTATTTACAACAGTAACCCTCTCCACGCTACATCTTCATTCATCTACATAGTTTTGACGGTACCCGCTGTTCGCTACCTCCTCTAACTTGGGACAATCCAAACACTATAAAATGTAGCTGATTTGTCTTACCGAGGTTCATTGCTGTACGTTGTTAATTGTTCTATTTGGACGATAATATCTTATGATGTATGATAATTGGATGATGTGCAGATAAGGTCTGATTGTTAGCATTGCTACATCGCTACTTGCTGAAGGTAGGCTAATAAACACGTAGAAATTCAGTTATTTACCTATATATTATATGTATTTCAATGAAGGAAATGCATCCTCCTTTTTCCAACTACCTCGTTTTTAAATAGAATAAATAGGAGACAGATTTAAATATTTTCGTGGATAAATGAAAGATCAAAGTAGTATAGAGGTAGCTTGAGATATGAAAAACAAATAAGAACTCTAAACTAAAAATTAAGAAAATTTTGGAAGAAAGTGGAGAGTGTTCAAATTGGCGGCCATATTGCAAGAACTAGTTTTCCAGACAAGTATAAATTATATTTCCTTCAGTTCACGGTACCTTGCCTCTTATTGGATAGTCCAAATATACCTCTACAAAATAGATATTTATCATCGAATAACATAATATTATTGTTATTTAAATTGCTTTTAAGTTTTAATGGAGGCCTTATAATTTTCCGGACAGTGCCTTTGACGTCATTGCATGCATTCAAAAATATTTGTTGTAAGAATTCGAACCCGCTACAATCTACATCATACCTGAGGTCAACAAAGGTATAACGTAAACATGGGTTTAATATTATTATGACCTCTCTTTCATTCATACGAAGGACGACAGGGATAGAATATTTAGCATATTATTTGGATGCTGTTAAGCATTGGTGTACTATTCCACATAGAGCTAGTTTTGAGTAATCGGCGTTTTAATTTTTTTTTGGATAATTCTTAACTTTATTTTCTGCTTATTTTAAGCAAAGAAATGTTATTGTGCGGTATCATTTTTTTTTATTGAAATACGTAGATTATGGTTATGAAAAAAATAAATTACATTCGGTTTTAAGAGAAAAAGTATAAAAATGGTTAATGCTATATTGCTACAGAACCTCACTTAGAGGAATAAGCATTAACCATTTTTGTACTCTAGAATATGCTACAGTAGGTTTTAAAAAAAATGGATTTTACTGTCGTAAACCTTATGTTATAAAGAACTAAACTGCATTATTAACTCAAAACCCGATTTTATGTGGAATGGAACATAAACGCAGCAGCCATTTATCCTTTGCCAAAAATATATCTCCTTCTTGTGCTTTAGACCGTGGCTTTCAACTCGGAGGTCGTAGGTTCATTGTTCAATACTCGCGTTGGTAAAATGTTTACCCTGATAGAGAAGAGATTGGCATCTTGACTCAGAGGCCAGAAGGTCGTGGATTCGATTCCCGCCTTGGAAAAATTATTTAAAGTTTGGTTAAGACAGCGCAGGCTGATAAGCTAAGTATATTTGTCTAACAAGATGATCCATGCGTCGGATGAGCATGAGAAAGGATCTCTCGCCAGTTGTGTCAGTCGTCCGTCCTACGGGGTTATGAGAGTAAAGTAAGATGGATTGTGCTACTATTATAAACTATTTCAGCACTATCAATTTTCTTTTTTTTTATATAAGCAACCATTAAGGCGACGCCTTGATAATTTGGCTGTAGCGATGCCGATTTTTCTCAGCAATGACTAAAGCTAAGAAACTAAAGTTCATTGTCAGTATTCATCATGTCTTTGTCTTTGAATTGCCCATAGCATAACACGATTGGACAACTTTTATAACACAGAATTATCAATCGAAAAGACCTCTGTAAAAAAAGGGATTCCTATTTTTCCAACAGAGGAGGGTGATTTAAGGTTCCAAAATTTGTACATAAATTGGTTAAAGCATACACTTTAATATGTGCATAGCTTATATGAAATGTATTTATGGTTTTTAAATTACGCGACAAAAACCATTTTGTTGCTTACGCCCTTTCCATTTTTTGCTATTCCATTGCTTGTTTTCTATGAGAGGCCGGCCCGGCCTCTCATAGAAAACAAGCAATCTAAAACATATCGAACACGGTTTCTTACTTTAACGCGGCGTCACCTTAAGGTACGTTCAGACGTGCGCGTGCTCTGCGCGTGTTCTACTATAGCTTATGGGAAACACGCGCGCGGCCTGCGCGCGGGGTCGGCGCGGATTAGAACACGCGCAGAACACGCACACGTCTGAACGTAGCCTTACCGAAACCGGTGTAAAACGCATTCTAAAAATATCGAGTTTTTCAAACGCTGAGTGAAGATAAAGTGTATATTTTTAGCAATAAATCTTTAGGTGACGACGACGGGTGTGGCTTATATGACATATACATGACATATACATCATGACATACAATGACATGACATTGGCCGGAGTTCATTGGCTGCAATTAACGTGATCGTCTAGACGGATTAATATAAGTATGCTATAGTAAACAATTGATATTTTATACTTTTTAGGGTTCCGTAGTCAACGAGGAACCTTATAGTTTCGGTCTGTCCGTCAGTCTGTCTGTCTGTCCGCGGTTTTGCTCAGAGACTATAGGACCTACAAAGCTGTAATTTGGCATGAATACGCATATTAATTATGACGACAAAATGGTACACGAAATCTAAAAAAAATATTTTTCTCTATGGTACCTTCCCTACACATCAAGCGGGGATGATTTATTTTTATCGCGTTCACTCCATCGTGAAGGGGGTCGTTGGATAGGTTTTTTAAAAATATTATGAGTATTCATAGATTATTTTCCTATTTCCGTTTGTGAAATATTAAGTTTTAAAGTGGGAAAAATTGTTAGAGTCCAGTGTCCCCCCCTTCTACCAGCTAGAAATGGTTGCTTCTGGAAATGTGAAAAAATGGAGTAGGAATTATGCTAAATTTAAAAGGAAAACTATCACGACCAAGAATACTTCATAAGTTATTGAGTAATAGTCGATCAACTAAAAAAAATGTATTTGGCGAAGTATAAAGGAATTTTTCGTTCAAATTCCTTTGAAAGTAACTAAGGTGATGTTGTTAGTAGTGTAAAACAAGTTATGAATGTACATTCATTGACCATACAATTTTTTTTAAGCTAGCGGTACTACGGAACCCTATATTGCGCGTGGCCCGACACGCCGGTTTTTATAATAAGGTACAGTATGTTAAGTTCGTAGTGCGTACAGTATGTTAAGTAGGCAATGATTGGAGTCTGGGCTTGATTTTCAGTAATATGATTTCTTGCCCAATTTGAACTTTTAGTCAAGACTCAAGTTACATTCGAAAATTTTAACAGTAAAGTGATAAAAAAATTGAATTTGACAAGGTAACGCCAATTCATTCAGCGATACGATAATTATATCAAATACTGTTGTAATTATGAATTACAAGTTGTCTAAGTACCATTTTTTTATAGCCCTCATAATATTTTCAGTACTTTGTTAAACCAGAAAGTTTTTTCACCCATAGCATGTAACATCTTTCAGGCTGCATATTCAGACCCAGTTAATATACAGAATTCCTAAAAATCATCTAAATTTATCTAGAAATTTCACCATGACCAGACTAAGTGCCCCAGTAGTGCCTCAGAAGTGCCCCAAAAGTGCCTAGAAGCTGACGATAGCGTTAATGGCGGCCGTTTAATATTTCGTTTATTCCTTAGTCACTCCTTGCACAGATATGCTACCTATTGTCTCTAAGGGACTACTACTATTCTCTGACAATCCAAAATCAACTTTATTCTCACGGAAATATTAATTAAATTCACGTGCACTTATTTTGCTTGACCATTTGGTTACTAAAATTTGATCTCTATGTTACGATGATAAAGTCGTTTTTGGATTGCAGCTATTTTATCCACGTTGGATAAGGGGATGCCACTAATCGTTGATACTTCGATCAGGCTGAACGATAGTCAACAGTTCGATGATAAGGTGGGATTTTAGGTGATTGACCGACGGAACCTTATCGAGTACGGAACTGCTGAAACAGCTGAATAATATTAGCCACCATGGTACGGTGGGCTGGTTTAAAATTTGGTATAACACCAGAGGTGGGTTCATGCACTGAAACAAGAAATAATCGGCCAAGTGCGAGTCGGACTCGCGCACGAAGGGTTCCGTACCGTTACAGAGCGAAAGCAGGGAAAAAGTGTTTTTGTATGGGAGCCCCCCTTAAACATTTATTTTATTTTAATTTAAATATTATTATTAATTACTTATTAAATTTCAAATATAATTAAGGATGCTAAAAAATATTTATTTTATTTTATTTTTAGTACCTATATTTATTGTTACTAGAGATCGCCCAACGGTCGAAATTCGACCTTACTTGCAAGTTGCAACGACATTAGGACTACAGCTACCTAGAGATTATTTTGTAAAAAAATATTGACTTCATCATAGTTTTTTTCAATTCTTGTCTCTGGGAGTCAGATGATCTCAGACTGGCCGTTTAAGCATTGTCTAATACATGTCTAATAGTATCTAAAATTAAATAAAAGAAACAATAATCCATTTTCAATTTGTCAAGTTGTTGTCAACAGACTTCAACCATAAATAATTCGTATGTATAGGCTTATCACTCAAAAATCTGTCATCTTTTTTAGTAGTAGTGTCATAGTGCGTGTAACGTTTTATTTGGTAAAAATATATATGATAAAAAAAAACTTTAAAATAATATTGGCTCGATGCACTCCTTCTCCATATAAACCATAACTGTGCGAAATTTCATACACCTACGTTTTCTCATTTTTCGTAAAAAGGGTTACAAAGTTTTTCTCTCACGTATTAATATATAGATAGCGGCAACAGAAATACACAATCTGTGAACAGAAGTCTAGCTATAGCGGTTCTTGAGATACAGCCTGGAGACAGACAGACAGACATACAGACAGACAGACAGACGGGCAGACATCGAAGTCTCAGTAATAGGGTCCCGTTTTTACCCTAGGGTTACTGAACCCCAAAAAGTCGTGCAAAAGCACAAATTACTCTCCATAGTTACTTCGTAACTAAAAGCATGAAAGTATCATTATAGCACCTCTTAATCAGTTTTGTGTTCATTCCCGCAACAGACACACTCTCGCATTCATTTTTTAGTATAGATATTATGTGTAGAAGCTAATAACACCTTGGTGTAGTCATTTTTAGTTTGGGGTTCAGCCTTTGAGGTCGTAGGTCCTGTAAAAGAAAACGGAAAAATATTACAGTGGCGCTGCTCGTAAAGGAGAACTGTCAAAAACTGTCAAAAATGACGTTTTTGTGTGATGTCAGCGTTAGCTCCTTTTTTCGCCACGTTCATTTAAAAGCCTTGTCGAGCTGTACAATATTCCTAGGCTTTAAATGTGTCAATGGGCGCTGCTGATAAAGGAGAACTGTAAAAATGACGTTTTTGTATGATAGCAGCGTTAGTTCCTTTTCTCGCCAAGTTCATAAAGCCTTGTCCAGTTGTCGAGCTGTATATTCAAATTTGGTTACGAGTAAGGACTCTTAACCAAACTTGAAGTTAGAACATTATTTTTATGATTTATGCATGAGCTATGGGAATTTTACGAACCCTGTTCTGGCCTGAGCCATATTGACTACTGATGATTATGAACTTTCATAACTCATATTGACTTGCACCATAAATATTGACTGCCATGCTTGACAAAAAGCTGCAAAACCAAAAGCTAGTAATTGTTTAGGCATGTTCTTATACAAGTGTACTTAAAAAACTATTGCTATTAGACGCACGCGTTTGTGGTTGCATACAAAACGATGACCCTGTGGTGGCATTAGTATTCCACGCGACTACACACACATGACCACGAATCTAGTTTGTCAGGAACCGAAAGCCTGAGTTTGATGATGATGAGTGTAGCTTTATGCTTATGAGTGTATAAAACAAGAAATTTAAAAAAATCAGCGTCGAGCGAGATGATAAACTACAGCTAAGATCACAATATCTCGACTGTCAGCTTTTAAACAAAAAAAAACGTCCTCACACGTTTGGATTCTACGATGATACGGACAGCCACATATACACACAGACATAAACAATCAGACAGAGAGGTACGTCAAAATTATAACACCCCTCTTTTTTGTCGGGGGTTAAAAAACTAGATCAAATTTGGACACAACTCTTG
Organism: Lysandra bellargus; assembly: GCA_905333045.1. Taxonomy (NCBI): domain Eukaryota; kingdom Metazoa; phylum Arthropoda; class Insecta; order Lepidoptera; family Lycaenidae; genus Lysandra; species Lysandra bellargus. The sequence goes on along the minus strand of HG995352.1, from coordinate 8,080,855 downwards.
GTCATGTGTTTTGTGTAATGGTTAACCCTATCCAGTGTATGTAGATGATACGAATTGCTACGACTATGACAATTGGTTTGTTGAATAGATGGATGGACTTACTGCCTATTCACCCATTGTAAAGTGTCACTAGAGAGACAATAGGAAATAATTACTCAAAGGTGGGAGCAGATGCTACTGGCACATATGCAGTCAAAATCCGACATGTTGCACACGTCATAATATGAAAATATTGACAGAAACGTTTTCAAAAGTCGAACTAACCTTTTTAGGGTTCCGTTAGGTGTTAGTCAACAATGAACCCTTTAGTTTCGGTCTGTCCGTCCGTCTGTCTGTTCGTCTGTCTGTCAGGGATCCGTTTGTGAAATATTAAGTTTTAAAGTGGAAAAAATCGTTAGAGTCCAGTGTCTCCCCCTTCTACCAGCTATTAACGGCAATGATTAACGGTTGCTTCTGGAAATGTAAAAAAAATCACGGGAGTAGGAAATATGCTGAATTTAAAAGGAAAACTATCACGGCTAAGAAGACTTCATAAGTTATTGAGTAATAGTCGATCAACTAAAAAAAATGTATTCGGCTAAGTATAAAAGAACTTATCGTATACATTCCTTTGAAAGTAACTGAAATGATGTTGTTAGTAGTGTAAAACGTGTAAAACACGTCATAAAAGTACATTCATTGACCACACAAAAAAAATGCGGTATTACGGAACCCTATATTGCGCGTGGCCCGACACGCACTTGGCTGGTTTCTTGTTTACTGTCTATGCTGGTGCTGCCTCTAGCGTGAAAATATTGCAGTAATAATATATTCTACTGTTCACACTTCATATCAATGTGACAGTATTCACCTAAACTAGAATACTTATAACATTATTTTAAGTAATTTGCAAAACGTCCAAAATACAGTATTAATGAACTATTATGAACATTCAATAAAGTGTATTAAAAACTTCCGAGCTTTAAGCTCCTTAAAAGTTCCCAAAGTTCGCAATCAAATTCTGTATAAGCTAATAATTGAAGACTGACGCTGGAAACTTGCTACTTTTGATAAATGATGCTCTTTTATGAGTTTCAGCTTGCATTTGTTAGTTTGATATTTTGTTTTTACTTGAAGAATGTTAATTTAGTTAGCAGTAGATCATTTCTGATGCCTAAAATGTTATGCTTAATGAATAATAATAATATCTATGGACGCTTCACACCACGTCAGTCTGGCCCCGTGCTAAGTACCTGAAGGACTTGTGTTACAGGTACCAGACAACGGAAATATATTTAATACTTTTATACTATACATATATTTAAGATTTTTATTATATCATACACATATTTAATACACATCCAGACCCGGGAACATTAAAAACTTTTTGTTCCGTCGGCGGGATTCGAACCCGCGACCTCCGGCTTGAGCTACCAACGCGCTCACTACTGAGCCACAGAGGTCGTCAAATAATGAATGAGAACTAGTAATATAACTGCCTGTTTCAGTTTAAGCCTAAGATATATTTTGGTATAGTCATTTAGTATAGACTTCGAGTGCCAAAAAGGTTAGTTTTTATTTCGGATTAAAAGATAATGTAATTTGCAATCAAATAAAAATGCATTTGCTTATGTTTGGATAAAGTTTGATAAAAATTCTGTCAACTGGGTCAATATTGGTATCTTGTCGATATATTTCTGAAAAAAACTTACAAGAGTTGTTGTAAAAAAATCTTTTATTGCCAATAAAAAGCGTAATCCTGAACGAGACACGGCGGTCGCTGTTTTTTTCTTTTTATACACAGGACTGGCTTTTTTTTTTCTTTTTATACACAGGTTGATCCTTTTTCACACATTCCTATAATGCGATTTCTGTGTACGAACTAATTGCGTCTGAGACGGTTTTGCTTGCAATAACGTTTATTTTTGTATACAGGGTGTATTGTGACTTATTATAAATAGTTAATTTAATTTTAAAACTTTGTTAAGTAACGTGAGATGGATGTCTGCTGTCTTGAATACAGGCTATACCTGGTTTGGATTTTAGTTCAATAATTCTATACTTATTATAAAACAAAGTCCCTTTTTTCCCTCATGTCCCTTTGTTCCCATTAATCTTTAAAACCACGCAACGGATTTTGATGATTCTTTCAGTGTTAGATAGCCCATTTATCGAGGAAGGTTATAGGCTATACTTAAGGTGACGCCGCGTTAAAGTAAGAAACCGTGTTGGATATGTTTTAGATTGCTTGTTTTCTATGAGAGGCCGGGCCGGCCTCTCATAGAAAACAAGCAATGGAACAGCAAAAAATGGAAAGGGCATAAGCAACAAAATGGTTTTTGTCGCGTAATTTAAAAACCATAAATACATTTCATATAAGCTATGCATATATTAAAGTGTATGCTTCAACCAATTTATGTACAAATTTTGGAACCTTAAATCACTCTCCTCTGTTGGAAAAATAGGAATCCCTTTTTTTACAGAGGTCTTTTCGATTGATAATTCTGTGTTTTAAAAGTTGTCCAATCGTGTTATGCTATGGGCAATTCAAAGACAAAGACATGATGAATACTGACAATGAACTTTAGTTTCTTAGCTTTAGTCATTGCTGAGAAAAATCGGCATCGCTACAGCCAAATTATCAAGGCGTCGCCTTAATCACGATAAGACTAATAGGAGCGAGGAAATAGAGGAAAATGGGGAAAAAACGGGGAAAATTATTTGAAAGGGCTAACTTGAACGCGCTAATCTCAGGAACTACTGGTCCGATTTGAAAAATTATTTGTGTTAGATAGCCCATTTATTGAGGAAGGCTATAGGCAATATTTTATCACTCTAATACTAATAGGAGAATGTGAAAAAAAAGGGGGAAATTATTTGAAAGGACTTATCTCCCGAACTACTGGAGCAATTTTTATGTTATTTGGCACAGATAAGAAGTAGACCACGTGAAGGATCATAGGCTATCCATTTCAATCATTTTTTCAGTGGCTATATATTTTATACCCGTGCGACGCCGGGGCGGGTCGCTAGTTAAGAAACATAATATTATGTGTTACAATATAATATCATACAGATATATTTTTTAATATTTTTTTCATTTTCTTTCAATAATTATAAGTTATAACTTAAAATTTTACTTAGCACAGCTTTATTACAGTTAATTATAAGCAGTAAGGTACGGTTTTTCACCACTTCCTGATAAGTGCTGATTGGATATCCACGACTTTTTTTGAGAGATGGAGTATGGAGTATCTGTCAGATAAGTTGTTGATAGCCTATCCGGAACTTTATGCGGAAGTGGTAAAACAGGCCCTAAAATGATATCATAACCTCACAAGCTTCATTTTACTGACGTTCAACACTGTACAAACACTAAACACACGCGGTCGCGTAATTGAAAATGATTTTGGGACAAAAAGTCACTAATTGTAACACTCAAAATATCTAAACGAAATTGTTTATCTGTTTATCGTTATTAAAACAAACAAATAAACCAATAAAGATTACGAAATAAATAAATAAATTAAAAAGTTGAAAATGAAACACGCTGTTTACAAAATGACCGGCGGTCTCCGGAGTATCAGAAGCTGAACTCTCAACTCGAGCCCGAAGTATATAAGTGTATAATACCGTCAAGTGTATAGTTATACTTTCAAGTATACGTCTACTTCACTAGTGGTTGGAACTGGCTAGTGGAATTATAGCTTCAGCCCTAAATGTTATTATATTTTGTTTATTATATTCTATGCTGGCTTTTGTTGTGTATGCCCTGAATATTTCCCGGGAACTGTACAATTTCCCATAAAAAAAACTTACTATAATATTTTCAGGGACCCAGAATATTAACTTCTAAATTGGTTCACTGGTTTTACCGTAAAGAAAAACTTACACTCTTTCCCACTTATAATACAAAATATAATAGATTATTATGCTCTATTCCGGTCCAATGACTTTTTATTGAGGAAATTATTTGTGAGGCAGCTGAAAAATAATTATAAATTTTATACCTGACTGCAGCCGCAAAGAATGCTTATTAAAAATGCTACGTCAAAATAGAGTAAAGTTAAATTTTAGGAATTGAAACCTGGTAGTATGCATATTGTTATAGTCATCGTACTAACATTTTTTAAAAATATTGTTTTAAGGATTAATGATATAGCATGATGAAGGTTCAAAATATCTAGACATTGACCTAGGCTGACCTGGGAGCGTCGACCTCAAGTTTACCGACTAATTTAATAAGCGGCTAAGATTTTCAAGGTATTTGTAAACAAATTAAATACTATCAACGATTTTGTGACTCTTGGATGGCATTGTCGAAACAGCTGTCTATAAAGTGACAATAATTTACATAAAATTATAATAATAAGTTTGTTTTGATATTGTCCATGACTCATATGCAATATTAGTGTATATGTTTATTGCTAACCAATTTAAAAAAAAAAATCCCCTCGGCAGGATTCAAACCCAATTCCTCCAGCTTAAGCTTGGCTTCTTACCAACTGAGCCACGGGACCATACGTCATTTTAATTATTATACAGCATGTTCGCTTCAGACCAATAAAAAAAACTATTTTCCCCTCCGCGGGATTCAAACCTGTATCCTGTATCCTTCAGCTTGAGCGTCTTCTTACCAACTGAGCTATATTATAGGTCATCAAATTGTGTATTTCGTTTGCACGACTAATGAAGAATCAGAGGTAGACGACCTTACTATAAAGGCCAATAACTGAAAAGTGTTGGCTCGATTTTCCAGGAACATTTTATGATGAGATATACGAAAATATATATATTTTTGGTACCAATTAATATTTCCATGTAAATGAATGTTTGATTTGATTCCTTATAGTTTATACCAGCTTATTAAACAAAATATACAGAGTGTAACAAAATTAAGTGATAATACTTTAGGGTATGTAGGTACATGTTCCTTGTAGAGAGTTCAGTGTAAAAGTAGCAGCGCTGAAAGACATTTTTTTAACTGTCGTATGGGCGAGGGCCCGAGCGTCATAAGTTTCCCCATACAAAAGTGAAAAAAGTTGATCTTTCAGCGCTGCTACTTTCACATTTTACAAGAAACACGTACACACCCTCAAGTATCACTTAGTTTTGTTACAAATTGTATAACTATTATTATATGTGTAATTTTGTTGCCTATTTATATTTATTCACGCAATAATCATAATTTCTCGTTAAAAAAGTTATTTGTTTTTGACGTGACAACGTCTTATAATTCGATATGGGCCGCGCGCACGAAAAACATGACAGTTCATGCGGCGTTATGAGGCGTTCCATTTAAGGCTTGAAGTGCAAGCGAGAGCGCGGAACGAGCGACAAGGAAGCACAATCGGCCTTTGCGTTCGGCAGACTTCGGCAGCGTTCGACATCCGTCTCTCTCCTAAGTCCTACTTGAGTGAGCGATGCGTCTGCGTGGACAGCTGCTGTACTCAGTGCTTCCACGATGAGGGGAACTCCCCCTTTTGAGGCTCGGCGAAATGAGCCTCACTATCTCCAGGCCTGATACTGGTCCAATCCGTTCTGTAGGGTTACCCTGGTCCCTGGGACGCAAATCCCTCTGGCGTATTACGACACCGGAAATATCACTTAATGTAAGGGACAAAACACGACTTTTCAGGAGAGCGAAAGAACAACTTTTTTTTTACAAATTCGTCTGTAACTTTTTATCATTTAGTCCGATCTTAAAGGTGTTTATGGCAAAGTTTCTTAGGATTTTTTCGGCTATATAACTATTTAAAAAATATTTTCGTAAATTTACGCGTTTAGAAAATAGCATGTCATGTAGAAAATAGCAATAGCATGTGTAGCAATAGGTTGGGGGATCTTTATCTCAAAAGATCATTAACAAGGTTGTTCTAAGGTATTTTTTTTGTAAAATGTATTATATGTATGTATGTATTATATATATAAACATATTTGTAGGCAAAATAATTTGCAACAAATTATGTTCTTAAAATTTTCTGTAAGACTTATAGTTTCCGAAATATCACAAAAATAGTGTTGTCACCCCTTTTTTCAAGATGGCGGCGGCGACCCCACAAACTTGAGGTTAAACTTCTATTGAGCCCCCCAACATATTCCGAAAATAAAATTGCGTCCTCTAATAAATGCAATATTCGGTCCTAAAATTGTAACATTTCAATGGACTAATAGCGATTACGCTTAGGTACGACGTACAATCTAGATGAAATGGACCAAAATAGTATTATTTTGTTGAGAAAAAAATTACGTGAGATTTGCCGAGACCCCCGTCCCGCTCTCCCCAACCTGAGATTAGATGAGATTTGACTCGACCCCCTCCCCCCCTAAACACCTCATGTAATTTGTGGACGCCCCTTAGGCGTTAAAAGGTAACACACAGACACACTTTTGCATTTATTAGTATGGATTATGTACTGGTGATATTTGAGTCACCAACAAGAGTCGGTAAAGCAGTCAGATACGATCAAAGTTAAACAATAGTCGGCATTATACACTCGAGTTAGTTGTACTGAATATAAATGAATGATTGGTATAATAGTTTGTATTATTCGTAGGTATAAGTAATAATATTATAAAAGGCGACTTATTTATTATAACTCATGAGTAAAGAACCTAAAGAATCATTAACTATAATGAAAGACATTAAGAGCCCGGGCTACCCTCGAAATTCTCATACATACGTAATACCAAAATCAATTTGTCATACGAAAATATTTAATAATTAATCTAATAGTGCCTTTTTCCGAATTCGGCTAAAACTCAACTATTTCTGTACTCAATTGTCGAGTGCCAGTTCCAAAAGTTTCAAATATTCTGTCAGAGAACTGTACAGAAGATTCATCTGGTACCGACTTCAAAATGATGAAGATTGAGTACAGAAATAGTTGAGTTTTAGCCGAATTCGAAAAAAGGCACTATTAGATAGGAATTATTTAATACTTTTTAGTTCATATTATAAGGGTGTTATTATTGTTTTACCTTGGAAGTCGGTTTTAATTTTTTGTTAAAAATAATAATTAACTCTCGATGAAAAGAGAGGTTATTATAAGTTTGAGATAACTAACACCTACCTCTTAACTCCTACCCCAACACAGTTTGTGTGTGTTCCTGTTTGGTTCTTTTTTTAAAGTTTAAGATTAAAAGTATTTTAAAATTTAGCCTGTGTGTGATTTAGTCTAGCAAGTTATAATATCGTGAGGGGGTAATTTTTTTTATAAGTAATATGACTTTTTTAACTTTGACAGCCTGTAACTACATCTCCAAAAAAATCCCAAAAGACATCTTCAAAAATGGTCCATAAAAAGTTCATAACTTTGTCTCATGAAATTTACGATAAGACGTCTCGACTAGACCACAATTTTACCTCATAATTACTACCATCCACATCTCGTAAGTAGTATAAATATATCTAGTACAATAGTATAGTGATACTCGCCTACCATCTTGTATGTAGTATACTTTACTATAGTATAGTTAGTCCTTACAAACCCGCTTTGAATGTCGCGGGTCCAGGTAAAAATAGCTTGCAGACTGCGCGCCGCCGAGTCGATGACATGGCATCATTGCCCTCAGAGCCAACGTTCCCTTGTGGCAACAAAAGTGAATTGGTTTACCATGACCAATCATGGACGCTTGGTTGAAAGATTTTCAACCTCTGCACAAAAAAAGGGTTGAAAATTTACAGTTTAGGCCTCTAAACACGATATGAAAACAAGAATGAAAAACTAGATGAAGCCCCCAACTCAGTTGCGCCAAAATTAGTTTATCGCGAAGGGACCGTACATTTTTGCGGGATAAAAAGTATCCTATGTCCTTTCCCGGTACTCAAAGTATGCCAAATTGCCATGCCAAATTTCAGCAAAATTGGTTCAGCGGTTTGAGCGTGAAGCGATAACAGACATACGACAGACAGACAGACAAACAGATGGACAGACAGACACACTTTCGCATTTATAATATTAGTATGGATTATGGTTTGCATTTCGGGATAGCCAGCAGAAGTGAATATTAATTAGGTAAGTAATAGGAATAGCCATAATTATGATTATCACTCCCTTTCCCCCTTTTCGATCAGGTCACACGTTCTGACGCTAGACATCTTTGCCCATCCAAAAAAGTGCACAACGTAATCGCTAAAGAAGTTAGAACACATCAATACACATCAATAAGTTATTAATTCAGTAGCTGATATTGCCTGCAACTCCGTTGCGTAGAAACTTGTTGATCGTGCTAAAACCGTAATTTTTTCGGAATAAAAAGTATCCCATATCCTTTTTCAGGACTCAAAGTACCTCCGAACCGAATTGCATCAAAATTGGTTCAACGGTTTAAGCGCAAAGAGGTCTGTCACACTTTCGCATTTATAATATTACTAGATGACGCCCGCAAATTCGTTGCGCCAAAATTCATTTATCGCGTGGGAACTGTACATTTTTTCGGGATAAAAAGTATGTTATGTCCTTTCCTGGGACTCAAGTATCTATGGAGATACTTTGAGTCCCGGGAAAGGACATAACATACTTACTGTACTGTTTGGCATGGGCCAAATTTCAGCGAAATCGGTTCAGCGGTTTGAGCGTGAAGAGGTAACAGACAGACAGACAGACAGACAGACACACTTTCGCATTTATAATATTAGTATAAGTATACTAGCTGTCCCGGCAAACGTTGCTTTGCCATAATATAAAATACCTATATATTTCGCCCATATTACTTTTTTGAAGTGACTAAATAAATATGTTACCATAGCAACGTCTATCGCTTTCCCGTCGCACAAACAATGGTCGCCCTCAGTCTCGAGTTATAATAATTTACTATTATTTATTCATCAAATGTACTTATCAATATAAAAAGTAGATGTTGTCCGATTCTCAACCCTAGCCGATATGCTTGCTAAGATTCACGAAAATCGGTCGAGCCGTTTCAGAGGAGTTCAATTACGCATACCGTGACATGAGAATTTTATATATTACATTATGGATTAGTATGCATTTGTAACTAAAACAGCTGTTACTAAGAGCTCCGTAGACCGCAGACTTTTAGTCGGCGGATAGTTTTAACGAAAGCTTAATCAGTACGGAGATATATGAAAGTGCGCACAGTAAAAGATTTGTATTGGTCGATAATAATGTACTGAAACCCCAATTTGGTCAAATTATCGGCCGACTTAAAGTCTGTAGTCTGCGGGGGCTCTAATTGGTCAATACCTACTGATGGAAATCCTCAGATCACCAAACATAACATTTCTAGAAATCTAGAATGTGAGTCCTAGATTCCGTCTGATATTACCTAGATATATCACCGGGATCCAGGTCGTATTTCAGGACCACCACCGGGTTATTGGCGATGTAAATCTTATCTGGCGTTTCGTTTGGCGTTGGTAGCGTCCGAATTTCTGTGATACTGTTTGAATTACCTATGTCTTTTGGCAGGTATGCTGCGTCATGGTTATGGTTTTTGTGGGTTTGTTTGGTTAGTTCTGGGGTCTATATTATGGTTTTAATGTACTTAAAGAAATTAACCCATTATTATGAAAATTTACGAAAGGTAGTGTAGAAATACGAAAATTATTATTTTTTAACAAAAAATGAAAACCGACTTCCAAGATAAAAACAAAAGTAATACTTATTCTTAATCTAAAAAGAATCAAATAATTCTTGTTCCTTATTATAGTGGCGTCTTCAGACTTCGCCTAAACCTCAACTATTTCTGTACTCAATCTTCGTACTTTTGAAGTCGGTACCAGCTCGGAAAAGTTCTGAGATCCGTGACATAGCAATTACGCTAAATTAAGCTGGTACCGACTTCAAAAGCATGAAGATTGAGTACAGAAATAGTTGAGGTTTAGGCGAAGTCTGAAGACGCCACTATAATAAGGAATAAGAATTATTTGATTCTTTTTAGATTAAGAGTAAGTATTACTTTTGTTTTTATCTTGGAAGTCGGTTTTAATTTTTTGTTAAAAAATAATAATTTTACCCTTTTTAGTTAGGTACATAATATGAGACGACAAGGCTAATATTATAGCTTGTTGTCTTAGAGTTGTACATATTACTAGCGGTCGCCTGCGCCCGGTTGTCGGTTACGGCTACAAAAAGCCTACCCAGGAAAGACTCGGTCAGCAAAATGATTCCCAGGTCAATTCACAGACTCCGACACTGACATCGACGACGCGGACGCAGTCATTATCCGAAGGGTGTATAACAGTGCACACTGCACAGATTGTCTTCCCGCAAGCGCATCCCGCTTGGTGACGCCCACTATCGTAATATTTTAATTTCGCCATAATTTCAAAACCAAACGTCCAATTTTAATCATTCACAGACCAATTTTTATCTACATAAACTGTACTTAGTGATGAAATAATTTATTTTGATAAGGATAAATGGCATGAGTAAAATAAACGCGTTTAATCGTTGTCCAAAAAAATTCAAGATTTTTAAATAAAAAAATGGTTATTGTGCCTCACTCGACATAGATAAGTATAGTGTGTCGCGGACTTTTTTGTAGATATTTATAAGATCTACAATATTTAGAAGATTTTATGGTTCTATCTTTTATAGTTTCGGCAGCGTACGCAAAATAAGTAACTTTTCTGGTTGATTTTTTTACCTGGCGCCCGAAAAACCCAAATATCTTACGAAACCCTATTTTTTCTAAAATACAATTTAGATCACCACTTTTGTGAACATAGTACTAACCTCGGATTCAACCCTGTACAACAACAAAATAATCATGAAAATCGGTCCATAAACGGCGAAGTTATGGTTGAACATACAAAAAAATATATATATAAACAGACGAACGTATAACCTCCTCCTTTTTGGAAATCGGTTAAAAAGTACGAAAGGGGGGTAAATACTTTTGATTTTTTTTAGTTCAATGAAAATTGACTTGATGAATCTTTTGTGCAGTTTGGTGATTTTTAGTGCTTTAGCACAGAATATACAGGGTGTAACAAAAATAAGTGATAATACTTTAGGTTGTGTTATGTGTACGTGTTCCTTGTAGAGGGTTCAGTGTGAAAGTAGCAGCGCTGAAAGACCAAAATTTTCTTTCACTTTTGTATGGGGAAACTCGTGACGTTCAGGCCCTTGGCCATACAAAAGTGAAAAAAAAATCGTCTTTCAGCGCTGCTACTTTCACAGTGAACTCTTTACAAGGAACGCGTATACACCCTAAAGTATTATCACTTATTTTTGTTACACAACATTTTCTTAAAAAGCATATTCCTCCTTCTGGAACAGTTGGGCAAAAAATGTGCCAATGCACTATAACTACATAGTACAACAACATCACTTTTTACGCTCAATAATTATTATACACTAACAGTAGACTAACAGCTTAGCAACTCTGTCTAGTGATTTTCCGCATATTGATTTTTTCTGACCATAATTAAACACGTAAGTGGAAGAAGTGGGTAACTAGCATTCTATAACATAAGGATAATTATTACTTGTTTTTTCCTTCATAATTTGATTAAACCTTGTAACTTAATTACTTTTTCGTATAGCTCATATACCAAAGACATGATAAAAAGATAACTAGCATTTTACAACATAAGAGCACCTACTCATTTTTCCGTTATAATTTGAACACTAACCTAATAAGTTATAACTTACCTATATCATCATAATAATATATCTAGCTATATATAAAATTCACTTTTTTATTTCAAATCATTTTCCCAGTCTTGAAGCCTCCATTTCTGGAAAAAAAAGTAAATTTTCAAATTGTTAGTTACCCAGTTCATCCGCTTACGACTTTAATCACAAGTTGCAATCGATACAATTTTCCCATAAAAGTGATAAATTGCTTGCTCACGATCATTTAATTGATGATCGCAATCATGACGATTACGTCAGAATACTGACACGATATTGTGTCAGACATGATTAAGGCTAGCCGCACACACGCCATAATATTGTGATTGCAAGATTGACTTCAATAACTGTTCAGTATTTGGTCCCGCACACTATGCAATAGTATTGTCAATATTTCGTGGTAAAACTTGACTCAGTCACTCAACAGCTTGTTTCGTGTGCATACGTTATAAACAATGGATAGGAAGAAAAAAAAATGTTGGTTATTGCATTAATTTTAAGTAACAAAATAGGGTATTCAAAAAGGAAACGATTGATTAATAAGTGGATGAAAAAAAAAAAGCCGAGTTAAACCATTTAATTCTAATTAATGAATCAAAACATACGGAAGAAAAAGACTTTAAAAATTACATGATTTGTTTTTCGGTACCAGTAGTATTATCACAACTATTTTTGTTATTATCGTCTTTTCCATCTTGAGCAAAAACACGAGCGACCGTCTGCCTTGAAAGCGTCTCCTCAACTAGAATATTGCCGCGCGCCTGCAAACGTCAATATTATTGACAATACCCCTGCCTCCCCCCGATATTGCCGAGGCGGAATCAGAATATCTGGAAATCCCGCAATAATATTGAACAATATCACAATACGGGTAGCACACAGTCAATATTATTGCCAATATGTGCATTATTGACAATATTATTGCGTGTGTGCGGCTAGCCTAAGGACTCTCCACGGTCATAAAGCCCGTCACAGACTTAGCTATAATATATATTAATATATTTATAGCTAGGCATATTAATATATATTTTTTTCTATACTAAATCCACATGTCACAGAAATATATATTATGGCTGAGTGTGCGGTCACGCGAAAATTAGTATAGAAAATATCGACTGCTCCTAGGTAGACGCAACTTTACAGGAGGAGCGTTTGAAGGCGACGCCTTGATAATTTGGCTGTAGCGATGCCGATTTTTCTCAGCAATGACTAAAGCTAAGAAACTAAAGTTCATTGTCAGTATTCATCATGTCTTTATCTTTGAATTGCCCATAGCATAACACGATTGGACAACTTTTATAACACAGAATTATCAATCGAAAAGACCTCTGTAAAAAAAGGGATTCCTATTTTTCCAACAGAGGAGAGTGATTTAAGGTTCCAAAATTTGTACATAAATTGGTTGAAGCATACACTTTAATATGTGCATAGCTTATATGAAATGTATTTATGGTTTTTAAATTACGCCACAAAAACCATTTTATCGCTTACGCCCTTCCCATTTTTTGCTGTTCCATTGCTTGTTTTCTATGAGAGGCCGGCCCGGCCTCTCATAGAAAACAAGCAATGTAAAACATATCCAACACGGTTTCTTACTTTAACGCGGCGTCACCTTAAGTTGCAAATTTGAACCACGACTTCATTTTTTAACCGATTGTTATAAAATTTGGCATGAGCAACAACAATAGTGTTAGGTATTAACTTATGCAATAAAATACTATATTATTAGCTTGGTTTAGATGAAATTGTTGTTGCGATATTATTCTTTGGAAAATCTATAACGAAAATTATTGCAACTAACACTTACCACAGTTTACATTGAAATTTCTCCTTTTTAAAATATTGTAACGTTTACTTACTATACTATACGGGGGACTTCTTTAACGTTTTTTATGGTATGTAAGACATATCATAGTTTACAGGGGAATTGCCTAATTCGAATTTATAGTATGTTTGAGAAAATAAATTATTAATAAATTATCTTTTCTGAAAAAAGTGTGAAATACCTTTAAAATTTGTTTAATAAATTTTAGAAGTAAGTAGTTGACATGATTTATACCGTTAATGTGCAAAAAAGTGCTAAAATATAGTAAGCAATCAACTTAATTGGCTAGCAAAGCATCATCAGTAGCAAAAATTTTATTTTAAATAATATTTTGTAACCTTCTTAAAAAAATCATATGATAAGCTTTATAACTTATGTGTATTTATCACAATGTATATAATCCGCTTATGCTTATACAATATTATTATGAATACGAAAATTGATCTCTATTCGTTACCTCTTTACACCCAAACAATTTTCCTGACATTTGGTATGAAGATACTTGGAGTCCTGGGAAAGGACATTTTTATACTGGGATAGGAAGAATCCTACGTACTTTACTATATGGTCCCCGCGAGACAAACGAATTTTTGGCTCTACAGAGTTGTGGGCATCAACTAGAAAATCTTAAATACTGCTAGGTATATTAATTTCATGTCACTGATTTTTGCTAAGGCCTGTTATCAATTATTATTTCTTTATCGCTATCACATGGGTCCACTATTACGAACAATGGCTCCTGTGGACCAGATACACTTTAATTAAAGAATTAAGATGGCTAAGAGTGCTATGTGTCAAATGCGTAAAGCCTTGCGTGACAAAATGTTTTCTTTAAAAAGTAAGACAAAACTTGTCTACACTTTAGTATACAATACACCATACTTCAACAGACCGCAGATATATCAACGCCTTCGAGATGTGATAATGAAGGAAAATGCTCTAAATTTCAATTTGACAGTTTTCAGAACCAACGCGTCCATCCTGGCTAAGCTAAAAGTTATGGCAAGGCTCTTTACCACAATATGCCTCAAATCTATTTTAGAATACTATGGACACATAATATCCAAAAAGAAAGGAGACAATATTAAAATAGTCATTGGCAAGACTGAGGTCGAAAGACCGCGGGGCCGCAGTCCTATGCGTTAGTCCGATCAAGTGGCTGAAGATAGGAAAAGCTGGCTTAACATTATTAGAAGGAAGGTTATTAAAAGGGAAGGTCACGACCCTGTGACATGAGGAATACAACTACAGGAAGAGGATCACTTGGGATACTAGTACTAGTTCTTGAAAAATTTCAGAAAGAAAAAAAGAGATCATAAAATATACTAACTAACATACTAAAACTAAGTACAATATATTATATCCATACTTTTGCATAAAAAATGTGTTTGTTTATTTGTCCATGGATATTGGGTATATTGCCTCCTCACGCCTACACCGCTTAACCGTTTTTTCTGATATACTGTATGGGGATACTTCGAATCCCGGAAAAGGACATGGGATACTTATATCCCGGAAAAAGGTTCCGTTCTCGGTTGACAAACGGGTAAAGACAAGTTGGTCTTGAATAAGCTTAGTATTCTCAACAGAGCGAGATAGTATTTCAGTGCGATGCAACGCCTATAACTCTACAAGGCGAAGATTCAGCCTCTCGTCGAATACTGTTCCCATCTCTGGGAAAGGGCGACAAAATACCAACTATTTGCTCTGTATAGTAACCAACAAAGGGGCGCTTAGATTGTAGCCAGCCATAGTGTTTCAAACAAGCCAGACCCCTTGGATTTATGTTCAGATGTGGCTTCGCCCTGCATCTTCTATCTGCTGTATCAAGGGGAGGTGCTTCGTTATCACACCTCTTGCAACATTTCAACATCATTGCACGGGAAAATGTACTATCTTGATGAGTCTTTCACAACAAATCTGAATCAAACTGCCGCCAGCAGTATTTCCGGACCAATGCGATCTGAAAACCTGAAGAAGAAAGCGACCTTCTTAAAAAGGCTGGCAACGTATTTCAACTCTTCTGATGTTGCGAGCGTCCATGGGTTATCCACTTGCTTCCCATCAGGTGCTCTTTTGCCCCCTAATTTCATAGATAACAGTTGTAATAAAAGAAATAAGTCGGTAAAGTATCGTATGTTAATGAATAGTACGACGTAGAACGTAGTAAGATATAGATACAATAAATAAAAAATAATAGTTTCCGTAGTAGAATGTCGTATAATTAACATACAATATTTATCATAACTTAAATCCCAACGAACAAAATCGTAAGTTACACTTGCAATATATTTTTCAATAGAAGTTTCAATGTAAACTATTGTAAGTAGTACAAACTATAGTTTACGTTAATCTTTATGCGGCGTAGACAATCGCAACTGTTACATACGATGTGTGAATTCGGGCATCTGCTCCCCTATTATTCCGCGTAGACTATCTCTAAGGGACTTACAATAAATAACATCGGAGGCGTTTGAAACATACTACAGTTTACTTCGAAAAAGGCACTTATACTTCGAATTTAATATTTTTTCTTGAAGATCCTAAAAGATCTAAACATAATTATATGCATTTTCGCAATAAAACGAAATTTGCAATTTTGTGGCTTACGATAGTCTACCTAGGAGCAGTCGATATATAGTAATATGCCTAGCTATAAAAATATTAATATATATTATAGCTAAGTCTGTGACGGGCTTAATGAGTGACCATGATTGCCACCATCACTGCAGTGTCTACAATAATGCTCTACAGGGTGTAAGAAAACCTATAATTACGTCGCGTTATATTGTATGCGTTTGCATTGCTGACGTAATCATGCCGAACTTCCGGCGCGTAACTTCGGCATGGTGTGTTTAGACAATATCAGTATACATTATACAGCGAGTAGGATATTCTGCAGTGATGTGTCAGAAGGCTACTTCCTCTTCTACGCCGCGCTGGAATTCTCTTTCCACCAGTCTTACGAATTTTCGATTGAGTGTGTGTCCTGATGAGTTTAACAATAATATTGTTCCCACTCCAAAGAGGTATCCAATAGTAATATTTTTTTCAAGCGGCATGCTTTAAAAAATGGCCGATTGCAGCAATAAAGTAAGAAAATGTAACTAGGAAGTATGTGTACGACATCATCACGTTTAATTACAATCGTGAGGGGAGTTTACTACGGTGATCCATATTTATTAGTCATTTTACCTTGAGCCGACTCATGGGTGACTTAGGATAGCTCTAGTGTTGAGGCCCTTTAATATGTTGGCCCATTCTTGACGTAAGCTGCAATAGCTAAAAGCTTAGTAGCTAAAGGAACTTAGGCTGTATAACCATGTCCTCCCATGTCGATCATATTAAGCAACCATAAGAGTATAGCTGATATTGGCTGGCAGCTGGCTCTATCGTCGAGGCCCTATGTTGGCCCATACTCATCAGAAGTGATTACTGAATGCCTCTGTCCCATTGGGCCATATGGCAATCATAGACGAATGTGCCCTATAATATTTCAGTATACTGTGTTGGGATTCTTCTTCGTTATTCGACCCATGATGGGCAAATCGATTAGGAACGAACTGTCACCAGCAGTATTTCCGGACCTATACGACCTGCGAACCTTCAAGAAGAGAGCCGTATTCCCTCTTAATTAATTAATTTATTTATTTTATTTTATTTTACCATTTATTTCAGGCATCTAGATTCTAGGCCCATAAATATACCTTACAGACTAACATACATATTATTATTATATATTTAGAAGTACACTTTGTCACATGTTGACGGCGACGTGACTCGACGCTTCGTTCCGGAGTCTCCCTCATAACCTCCGGTAGACCACATCCATCGGCCAGAACTCCGGCGCCTCGAAAGTCGAAAGAAGATTCGTCGGTACTTTCACCACAAAGGAGCTAAAGTTAACTTTGTGGCGAGACTGCAGACGCTCGACCCTCAGGCGCAGTGTCGTCTTCTTCTGGATGTAGTCCACGACGTCCTCGACCTCCATCTCCGATCAGTGCAGGTGGGATATGTACAGGGGCGTCGCGGGGACCTCGCTCCGCAGACGCAGCTCAGGTACATATGTCGCGGTGCCGCGATGGTTGCGGGCGGCGGGCTTCTTCCTCCTTCTCTCCACCAGTATGAAACCCTCCTCATCGCACCTCCTGCTCTCGTCCTTGCTAGGTCGAGAAAATTCCACCTTACGGCTCTTCGTAGCCTTGCGGCTCTCCTTGGTCTTGCGACTCTCCGGAACCTTGCGGCTCACATTCACCCCATTTGTCTTCGCCCGCGGGGGAGGCGCGGGGCGACCAGCAACAGTCGCAAAGTTTTGCTGAGTCGCCTGTGGACTCTGCGTCGGCGTAACCGAGAGGGGAGCGCGGGCGGGGGACGCAGCGGCGGTGTTCGTTGACCCGTCCGATAATGCTGACGGGCCAAACGAGGCCGCTTGCGCGCCACGTCGTCGGGTGACGTATGCGGCATCTGGTGACCTACATATTGAATTACCGCTTTTTAACTGCGATAATTCAATACGTAAATCACTGATCGTAGACTCTGATGCCTGCAGTCTACCCTTAACTCCGGCCAGCTCCTCCTTCGGGAACCTGATGTCCTTCAGTAAGCTGACGACGTCTACGTGGTCCAGCGTGACGGGCGGCAGCTTGTGCAGCTCCTTGGCCACGAAAGCCGGCACCTCATCCGGATCCGTCTGCTTCAGCAGGGAGATGATGTCCTGCACACTCCTTTCCGTTCCGTCTCTTCGTCGCGACGGCATGTTCGCGCTCTGGCCGAGCGTCTCATACAGCAGCTGCTTGCCCTTGCAAATCTCCTCACTGGTGAAGGAGGACTTGCAGATCTGCATGATGCTGACCTCGTCCATGGTGTCGATGGCGTGCTGGATAAGCGCCAGCAACTCGTTGGCTACGAGCGCCATGGTAACGTGCAGTGGCGGTGTGCCGCGCGATTCGCAAAAATATTAATTACTTTTGCTGCGTGTGTAACGCGGAGCACGACCGGTCGCTAGCTCGACACATTACACATGCCAAAGGCCCGGCAACGCACCTGCAGCTCTTCTGATGTTGCGAGTGTCCATGGGCGACGGTAGTTTCTTTCCATCAGGTGACCCGTTGCTCGTTTGCCCCCTTATTTCATAAAAAAGAAACGTGTAGAGCGGTACATTCGTGTATTGCATATGATACACATTACCCAGGGGAAAGCACCCCAGCGTCATGAATTCGGCCAAATCTCAAAAAATGTTATTTCAGCGCTGCTACTTTAACAGTGAACTCTATATTAAATGGAACACATAAACACCCAAAAGTATTATCTATTACTAGTGTCATCGGTAATTTAATTATTATTTTTAACAAAAAATTTAAACTGACTTCCAAGGTTAAAACAATAAGAATATTAACTAAAAAGTATTTAACTAGCTGTTGCCCGCGACTTCGTCCGCGTGGACTTTAGTTTATAGTTGTTCCCGTACATCGATAGTTAGCGCGCAAATCATAAAAGTATATTGTGTGGGACAATATACTTTTAATTTTTATGATATGCTTCGCCCGCCTAATTTAGGAATGTAACGGAAACCGTACATTTTTTCGCAAAAAAAGAAACCTATTTCCTTTCACGTGGTCTATTCTTTATGTGTGCCAAATAACATAAAAATTGCTCCAGTACGTTCAAATAAGCCCTTTCAAATAATTTCCCCCGTTTTTTCCACACATTCCTCTATTTCTTCGCTCCTATTAGTCTTAGCGCAATAATGTATAGCCTATAGCCTCTCTCAATAAATAGACTATCTAACACTGAAAGAATTTTTCGAATCGGACCAGTAGTTCCTGAGATTAGCGCGTTTAAATAAGCCATTTCAAATAATTTCTCCCGTTTTTTTCCACACTTTCCTCTATTTCTTCGCTGCTATTAGTCTTAGCACAATAAAATATAGCCTATAGCCTTTCTCAATAAAAATACTAACAGTGAAAAAATTTTTCAAATCGGATTAGTAGTTCCTGAGATTAGCGCGTTCAAATAAGCCATTTCAAATAATTTCTCCCGTTTTTTCCACACTTTCCTCTATATTTTCGCTTCTATTAATTTTAACGTGATAAAATATAGCTTATAGCTTTTCTCAATAAATAAGCTATCTAACACTGAAAGATTTTTTCAAATGGGACTAGTAGTTCCTGAGATTAGTGCATTCAAATAAGCCCTTTCAAATAATTTCCCCCCGTTTTTTTCACACTTTCCTCTATTTCTTCGCTCCTATTAATCTTAGTGTGATAAAATATAGCCTATAGCCTTCCTCGATAAATAGGCTATCTGACATTGAAATAATTTTTCAAATCGGACCAATAGTTCCTGAGATTAGCGCGTTCAAACAAACAAACAAACAAACTCTTCCCAATTATAATATTAGTATAGATAAGTATTTCTCTTTAATAGTGCCTTTTTTAGAATTCGTCAAAACCTTAATTATTTCTGTACATAAAGTCTTCACTATTTTGAAGTCGTTACCAGCTAATTAAATTATGACTTCAGTCAATGTCAGGATATGAAATATTTGGGATGTACAGAAATAATTAGGGTTTTGACGAATTCTAGAAAAGGCACTATTAAAGAGAAATACTTATTTAATTACTTTTTAGTTAATATTCTTATTGTTTTTACCTTGGAAGTCGGTTTAAATTTTTTGTTAAAAATAATAATTTCACTCTTTTTAGTTATTTATATGTAATAATATGGTAAACATATAAGTGTCAGTTGCAGATAGATATTATGATCTCGTCTCGATCTAAAATATTATGAAAAGTAAGTAGGTACTTATAATACTCGTAGAGCCATAATGTGCTGATGCATGCCATGGTTTAATGGTAGTAATTACGATGATGATGAATATAAATTGCACGGTAGCGTATGCTTTCTGTTCTTAAAACAATGCCAAAACTCCCAATGTGTATCTCTTAGGGCTAAGGAGTTAGGAGTACTCTCAGCACCTTCGGAACCATTGTACAACTTGATGCAAAATCTTACTTTTTGGTAGCTTATGCTTCGAATACTTCTCATAAAACCAAAATCACCATATGTTTTCATATAAATTTCAACGAGTTCCCTCGATTACTCATGGTCCATGGATTCTATCATCAGGTCACCACTTTATGAACATAAAACCAAAGAGTAAAACCCTTTACAACATAAATAACACTCAAAACCCTCATCTCAATCTTAAAGATTATGAAAAGTACTAATAATAGGGCCATAATGTGATGATGCATGGTGTAATGGTAGTGATGATGATGATGAATATAAATTGCACAGTAGCATAATATGCTTTCTGTTCTTAAAACAACGCCGAAACTTCCAAGCGTGTATCTATAAGGAGTTAGGAGTTCTCTCAGTACCTTCGGAACCATGATATACCTTGATGCAAATCTTACTTTTTGGTAGCAAATGCTTATTATGCTTCTAATAAAACCAAAATCACCATATATATGTTTCCATATAAATTTTGAGGAGTTCCCTCGATTACTCATGGATCCCATCATCAAGTCACCACTTTTAAGAACATGATACCAAATTCGAGTCAAACCCTATACAACACAACAATAATTTTGAAAATCGGACCACAAACGGCTGAGTAATCGTTGAACATACATAAAAAATACATACAGCCGAACGTATTACCTCCTCCTTTTTGGAAGTAGGTCAAAAATTAAAATACATTGCAGAGCGTATTCCCATAAGGCCGGCAACACACCTGCAGCTCTTCGGATGATGCGAGTGTCCATGGGCGACGGTAATTGCTTTCCATCAGGTGACCCTGACATCAGGTCATGACAGGTGGTCGTTTGCCTCTTTATTTTATAAAAAAAAGGCGGAATCATGCCGAACTTCCGCCGCGTAACTTCGGCATGGTGTGTTTAGAGTTTAGATACAATTAATTGAAAATTCAATGCTTGTCTCTGCTCTCGTTTTTGCTTGTGTGTCATCTAATTGAATTAAATTTAGGCCTCTACATCTCTATTCCTTAATAAGAGGGTTCAATACTGCCTAGCCTTTAACCGTCTTATAAATAAAAGAGACGAAATAGCACTACAAAAATTCGTTTATCGCGCGGGAACCGTACATTTTCCCGTGGTAAAGTATCCTATGTCCTTTCTTGGGATACAAAATATGCCCATACCAAATTTCAGAAAAATCTGTTCAGGGGTTTGGGCGTGAAGAGGTAACAGACAGACAGACACACTGGGTTTGGATCAAACTAAATTGAATAGTAATGACATAGGCTCTATTGTCTACATCTCTATTTTTTAAAAGCTTCTAAACTGACTTGTCTCTAGCCGTATTGTAAATAAATAGGTATTATCATAATCAAAGCAAAAAGAGATAGAAAAGGCGGTACAACTTGTAGCCTTGAAAAGGACAAGTATTACGGAGTCATTTGTATGCGTTGTTCCAAGCGTCTAGAGATTTTTATCAATAATGTCCCTACCTAATATGGTACATTATAATTCATACTTTACCATCAAAAAAGGTACCAGGAAGAGGTATTGCAATAAATTTACCCCTTAAAGGTATAATCAATAGCAACCTTCTTATCGAACTTATTATTACGGAACTACAGTGGATTTAATTTTAATAAGTACGGATTACATTAATCTTTTATAAAGTAAATATTTTATTTCATTTTTATGTTTACGACAATTTTTGTTTGTCGTAGGAACAAATTAAGCTTATTAGTTATTTTCATCGCAGATGCAAAAAACGTTTGGGGATATTTTTTGTTATGTTCTCTGAAAATAATTTACTTTATGTTACTACGTCTTTTTATTCTTCTTAATTTACTGTTTCCACCA
The DNA here is from genome assembly GCA_905333045.1 of Lysandra bellargus. Taxonomy (NCBI): domain Eukaryota; kingdom Metazoa; phylum Arthropoda; class Insecta; order Lepidoptera; family Lycaenidae; genus Lysandra; species Lysandra bellargus. Next base: position 8,058,608 of record HG995352.1, on the reverse strand, counting down.
TTTCCACTTAGAGTTTTTCCATAGTGCAAAGTTTTTCTCACTCATTTTAAAAGTCCTAGCAAATCTATATACTTATAAAATTACATGTCCTGACTGACTGACTGATTCATCATCGCTGAGCAAAAACTGTTAAAGTTACAGCCACGAAATTTGGTGAGTAGGGTTATTTTATTAAGCAGACACCCACTAAGGAAGGAATTATGAAAATTGTACCCCGAAGGGGGTGAAACAGGGGTTGAAAGTTTGAATGAAAGTCCGTCATTTCTTAAGTTGAACATGAAACCCATCTCCGTTATTATACTATGCTAACGCGGATGAAGTCGCGGGCAACAGCTAGTCATGTATATTTCTGGTTGAATAGTATCAAGAAAGTATAACTATCTTGATGGAAGATCTGCTAAAAAATAAATTGAATCCATAAGGCTTAACAAGATAAACAGCAAATGTGTCAGAAAAATCTGTCAGTTTCAATAAACGAATTAAAATTAGTGATGTAACTGACATCGATAAATTCAATCGATACAACAATGTATCGACAGCATGAATACAATTTGTAAGATAAAATAATGATTAAGCTTGCGAAACGTTGCGTCACGAGAGCATGATTAAACTTGCAAAAGCGAAGTCAAGTAAAGGTTAGGCGTTAGTGAGGGTAATGCGAGATGTATCGATTGTTCTAATCCCTTAAGCCAAATATCGAGATTAACTTCATTAGTAATGCAACAAAGAGAATAATAATCGTGATTAGTTAAATAAAGCGTTTTTTGTTGTAATTATGTAACAATCTCTTTGCTATACAGTTCTACTGATATTTTACATAATTTTATTCAGTTATCTTTGTGCTTATTATTTTAAACTGCATTCGATCAAGCCATACTACACAGTCATATTGAGCAAGAACACGATGCTAGAATAATTAATTGTTGCATCATGTGCAAAGAAACTAGAAAAGAAGTAAAAATAAGAAGCCTCATTGAATTTTGAAGTTTGATTGTGAATTTTATAATTAACTAGCTAATCCGTTGAACGTTGTACTGCCATATTATATGGTGTGTGCAATAAATATATGCTCGATCCTATTGTAATTACATTTCCAGATGTTGTCATGGCGACGTGGCACGCTGATTTTAGATACTTGATAAGAACGATCCAGGACTGTGCGTTCGTAAAACGACGAGTATCGAATAAGTTTTGTAGATATCGATTGCACTTCAACTTACAACACTAGACCACCGGTCATTGACAATTGTATCGTGACCAAAATATACTTATCCGCTTATTATCTCAACCATTCCGCGTTCAGTCTTGAAAGTGACTCATTTTATGGCTTCGACTGACCTCAAAAAGAGTTCTGCACCTCAAAAGGCGTAACAGAACCTTTTATATTTTGCTGGTATTGACTCTATATTAACGACTAGATGATGGCCGCAACTCCGTTGCGCCAAAACTCGTTTATCGCGCGGAAACAGTACATTTTTCCGGGATAAAAAGTAGCCTATGTCCTTTTCCGAGATTCAAAGTATCTCCATACCAATTTTCAGCAAAATCGGTTCAGCGGTTTGGACGTGAAGAGGTAGCAGACAGAGAGACACACTTTTGCATTTATAATATTAGAAGTATGGATATGCAACTCCATAATATTATAATAACACTTCGTATTTCTGAAATTTTCAGAAATGCGAAGCCTACATTTAGAAAAAGGCGCTTATACTTCGAATTTAATATTTTGTCTGGAAGATCCCAAAAGATCTGACATAATTCTATGCATTTTCGCAATAAACCGAAATTTGCCATTTTGTGGCTTACTGTAGTCTACTTAGGAGCAGTCGATATGGAGTTGTAATTTAAATGCACCAATAACGAAATGAAAAACAAAATTGAGCAGTGAATAAGCTGATGATGATGAAATGTGGAATCTTATCAGCTTTCAAAAAACATAATTAAAATCGGTAACTTGTCTGGATACTACGATGTCAAGGACAGGCACATAGACAAATAGACGGACAAAAAAACTGACAGACACTTCTAACTTATAATACGGTACCATTCTTTTTCATCAGGTGCTAAAATTAAAAATCTAAATATTAGCTGTATATCATGGATCAAACAAGAAAATACGGAACTAAAGATTAGTTCAAGCTCGGACTTGGAAGGTTTTTAAATTTGCATATAAATGGTTCTCTAGGTTCGTTATAAGAGTCCTGACGCTTCTAAGAAATCAGACAACTAAAGCCTGTTCTTGTGGTCGTTACTTTACATTTTCTTGTAATTAAAAAAAAAAACTTTTATATTGGTGTAATTACATTTTATAGTATAATTTTGGTCATAATACAAAATAACATGAATACCTCTTAAAATAAAATCATATTGACGAATCAAAATACCAAAATATCTGTGTCACGCTAGCGAAAACAAATACACTAAGTATTATTTTATAAAATAATACAACAATGTAACACAATGAATCAGAGTTATAGTAAACAAAACTAAAAACCACAAATACAATAATTATTACGAATTTATCAGAATAACAGTAAACATAAAATAAAACGTAAAACCGCAAATCCTACTTGAGCCTACGGGCTGCAACAAGTATAAACATGTCTATATGACGCATATATAAAAGGTTAACGACAGGAAATAAAACATATAATAACAGAGATGTTTATATTATTGAAATATATAAAAGACAATATGCAAAAAATGAAAAATTTGGAACAATGACGCAGATTTAACTATTTAAATAGATGTACAGATAAGACACTTTGTAATTTTATTACTTTAATGTATATAATATAATAATTTTAATTTACATTTCGGAATCCGCTAGTTTTATGTAAATTTATAAGCCCAGAATAGATACTTGTGGGACCCCACAAGTATCTATTCTTAAATCTAGAAAATTTTATAATTAGTATTATTTTTATTATTTAATACCGTATCAACTAAACAATTTGATATAATAATGTAAAGAAAGTCTAGAATGTAACTTAAAAGTGTTTAGTAAGTCATAAACACATAACAATTACTTACGTGTTTAGTCACGCCATTATGTGCAATAAAATAGAAAGAAGATGCATAAAAAATTGCAAATTAAGTAATACCCGAGCACATCCCGAGTCAATGACCAAATCTGAGTCATCAGCGGCCGGTGGCGATGACTAAGAATTAATTAAAAGCCGAGAAAATGATAAATTCATTGCACCGATCGAAAACAAACCATATTCTGAGGCCAATAAAGTTAAATTTGAAGCAGCAGACGAAATAACCGTTAGGGTTTCAGTTCGACGAATATCGATTTAGGATTCTGCACTGATAAGGAGAAATAAGATTAAGCTGTGAGACCTTTGCGAAGGGTTACCTCAGATTTGATTGTTAAATACAGTTATGAAGATGACCAAATAAATAACTTAATTGAAATTGATGATGTGCGTGTCCTACAAATGAAAAACAACAATAAAAGGGATTTTAAGGCTGACCTCCTTTTCCTTTGCAGTTAAGTAAAACATGAGTGTTTCTCATTTATTTTGTCGAATCATAATGGAATAGAGGTCAAAATTATTGGCGTCATAACTCAGCCCATAATTTCATCAACATTGACATTTATTTGTATTAGAAATTGTTGTGTAATATTTTGCGGTGTGTGATACTGATTATAATTATAGATAATATAATATCATTATCACTTATTATATTTAGATATACCTCATATACCATTTGACTCACGTTTCTCAATCAGGCAGTAAATGACAAAAAGCCTATCCAGAATTTATTTATTTATTTATTTAAATCAGGCATCTTGGCCCATATTATATATACCTTATAGACATATTATACATAACGTTTATACTAAAACTAATACTAAGCACTAAACACGTATTGTATGTGACGTGGGACGCGACGTGCTCGGAAGTCGTCCTCGGAACCTCCTGTAGACGACTCCAATCAGCCAGAACTCCTCCTTCTCGAAGGAAGGTAGATAATGCTTTGGGACCCTCACCACAAAGGAGCTAAAATTGACTTATGTCACGGATGGTCACTGGTCAGTGTATAAAGCAAGCAGTAACAAAATTTCCAGATTAGGTATAATTAGTTTCTTATCAAGCAGATATTATGTCAATAATTATGTCCTTATGCCAAGTTTCTAGGATCTTTTGACAGGAGTTTATCTATTCAGCAGCGTTGATGATTGGTTAATATTTTGACATAAGTCTCTCATAAGTGCTAGCGAATAGAATAGAATAATAATTTATTTGCAGCTATAAGATACAACAAAAAATAACTTAAATTATGATAATATTAAGTACAACAAAATAATGACAATAAATAAAATTCCTAAATAAATCAGCCGCAGCTCGACAGTGTTGGCAAACCTAGCAGGTATCCAACGCCAGTCTTCCGCTTGACCCATTCCGTGACCTCACAGCCGTCCCAAGTTTTCGTTATTTCAACAAAAAATATCATTAGAGAATCAGATAAACATGCAATTATCGAAATTTACTATTATACTTAAAATTATTATAATGTAGAATAGATAAACTTCAGTCCAAAAATCGCTAAAACCAGGCATTTGTATTTGTACCTATTTTGATTACGTGCACACCTATAATATTATATATAAGAACGAGCTTTTGCCCGCAGCTTCGCTCGCGTTAAGAAGTATTATTATATTACAAACTTTCATCCCCTATTTTAACCCCCTGAGGTTGAAAATTAAAAAAAAAAATGTTTTTTTAGCGGATGCCTACGTAATAACATCTATCTGCATGCCAAATTTCAGCCCGATCCGTCCAGTGGTTTGGGCTGTGCGTTGATAGAGTTTTATACCTTTGAGTTTTATGTATATAGATACAAGTTACACTTCCTGCATTGTAATGAAAATATTTCGAAATTCCTAACCTGATTTTTGCGGCCATAGCCCCACCCAAAGCATAAAGTCAATATTCAGATTTATTTCTGAGTAAAATTTAATGGTAATTATCTGAGGTAATCCGGCGTGATAAATTTAACTTGACTCTTTAATTAAGTAATCAAATTTTTGTAGAATAATGCGTCAGGTTCATAGTTTTTTTACTCATTATGGGATTATTTTTTGGACGTCGTTATCATGACGGACCATTATTTTTTCTAAAGATCCTTAACCTTTTAAAATTCGCCCGAGCGTAACAGATCTTTTTATTTTGCGATTATGTTTTTATTTTGCGGATTTTGCTGTGATCTTTACTGTTTCTTTTTGCAAATAAAATTATCTGGTACTCCCTGACGACATGAAATATTGTCACGGTTAGACACAATTTTTTAACTTTTTGATTCGTTAACATAATTTTATGTGTAAAATCTATATCTTACGTTATTTGTTGTCTTCCCCTAAGCAGATTTTGATAAAGTTTTTTTTAAGAAATGAACTAGAAAATGAACGAATCACTTGATGATAATAGTCGCCACACTCCTCTGTAACGGCTGAACCAATTGCGTTGTAATGTGCTAATCGGAGAGGTCTTTGAAATAGTCATAATCAAGTTTTCATGCTCGAAACAATCCTGAATCACGTTAACGAACTTTCAATGTAATGAATTCAAACAAAAGTTTATCTGAATGCAATGTATTCAAGCAACAATATTACTCTTCTTGCTCCATATACAGAATAATTGCAACATATAGGACAATAAATATGAAACAGTCACGGACATGCTAGGGATGCGGGCGGCCTTGCTGATACTGTAGATAGACATACAGACATATTGCATATAATGCGTCATATGCGATAGGAATAATGCGTGATAGGCAAGTCGGAAACATTAGTAACGTACACGACAAAAACAGGTTTAATGACGTTGTTTTACAGAATCTATTGGGATAGAGTTTCAAATAAAATGACCCAGGAAATAAAATTATCACTTGATGATCACACACACTATATACTATATAGTCACCTCTTATAAACATTTGCAACACTAGAAGAGTTACATTAACATATTACTCTTCTAAAGTTGTGTTTCTGAATGATCATTTGATGGCTACCGATTATCCCACTAATTACTGCAGACCGTTGTTTCAATGTTTTCATTTTTCTGTTACACCACAATATTCATATGAAAATTCATCATCAAAAGCTCGCTCACTAGTCACTACGCTTCACTTAATGATTAATGATTTTCAATTTTTAGGACGTGAAGCGATTTCAGCGCTAGAACAGGCACTTAGAGTCTACTCTGATTGGTGATTTTGAACGTCATTTTATACTTTAATTCAGCCTAAAATATGAATCGCATGATATTAAACTACTCTATTCATACTGCATATCAATGACATGTTGCAGACCAGCGGCATTCATTGCTATGCGGATGATAGTACAGACTACAGGTGATGCTGTATATACCGGCTCCCCCAATATTTCTCGGCAAAATGTCACTAAGAGTCGAAACGAACTTGTGTCTAAGGTGGAGAATTAATTGGAGAAGGTGAATGGGGTAGACGTAACTTGGTCCAATTCAACCCCGCCAAGACACAAGGTTGCGCGTTCAACATTAAAAAGTCACCAATGGTCGTATATCCTCGTTTCAAGGGCACATTTTTAACCATCTCCCCTAGCATTGAGATACTTGGCGTTAACATATCGAGCGAAGTCCAGTTCCGATATCATCTAGACTTACCCTCTAGAAAAATTAGCCTCGAAGTCCGGACCAACGCCTACAACTCTATAAGGCGCAGGTTCGGCCTCATATTATGGAATATTGTTCTCATCTCTGGGCAGGGGCGCCAAAATATCAACTGCTCCCTCTGGATCGTATCCAACGAAGGGCCGCTCGAATTGTTGACTGCCATAGTGTTTCAAACAGCTTGGACCCCTTGGAATTACGCCGAGATGCAGCTTCACTCTGCATCCTCTATCGGTTGTATCACGGGGAGTGCTCTGAGGAATTGTTCGGAATCATACCACCTGCAACTTTTCGCCATCGTCCCACGCGAAAAACATACCATCCTCATCACCTTCATGAGTGGCAGTCTTCCGTAGTGCGTTTTTCGCGTAACTTTCTGCCGCGCACTATAAAACTCTGGAACGAACTGTCACCAGCAGTATTTCCGGACCTATACGACCTGCAAATCTTCAAGAAAAGAGCGTATTCCCTCTTAAAAGGCCGGCAACGCACCTGCAGCTCTTCTGATGTTGCGAGTGTCCATGGGCGACGGTAGTTGCTTACCATCAGGTGACCCGTTTGCTCGTTTGCCCCCTTATTTAATTAAAAAAAAAATAACTGTTCACATATTTCGCATTTTTAAAAATGCATTTGATAAATGCATTTGCAACATATTAGAATGAATGAGCAATTCGTAGTTTTTAATAACCTAGAAATTTTTAAACCTAAGAACATAGTTGCAGCTTTAGGTATTAGATCTGGTCTCTGCTTTAGGCAGTAAAGGTGAGTTTACAACGTATAGACATTAAGTATTTACGTACTTTATTATTAAATATAACAGTTATATCATTTGCAGTTATCGTTGCTCTAGTGTCTATAATCATTGCTATAAAATAGTTATTATAGTTGTGACGGATCACATCTGTCTCGCCCTTGGCTTGTCGAGGAATACATAAACGCACACTAGGCAACTTGCTCGGTTGTGTTGCAATAGAATTATATTATTATTACGTAGATTATAATAATATTAGGTGTAAAAACGAGTTTGTGTTGAGACGAGAGTTAGGTATACATGAAATGAAATATTTACTTCGAGTGCGAAAATTATAACTCTCCTAAAGTTTTTAAAGAAGCATGATTTTAGATATAAGGTATTATGTCAGTGATATTTAAATATATTATACCATCGTATGCGTGTAAAACTAGTATCTTTCTTTAGCGAATGTAATGCAGTTAATATAATCATAAATCAGAGACCAGATATATCTGATATTATAATGATTCTTGTCTGATATTATAATGTTCCTTGTCTGTTGGAACTACGTGTTTTGCTTTCAATCTCCACTTTGACTTGAAATAAAGATTCAATGTGCGTCGCTCCTAATATTTATCAATATAAAAGATTGCACAAACCTACGCGACCAAGGCGACTGCGAAGCGGTAGCGTCTACAGCGCGGCGGACGCCGTCCATGTAATCTTATGGCGCCGTGCACACCTGCACGACCGCGACGCGAAATGTTCGCGTCGGCAAGCGGAACGCGCGCGTCAAGTTGTCAGACGCGTGTTTTGAAGTGTACATAACTAGACTTCTTTTTTAAAACCTTTTTTATATTATTTTCTACAACTCTTTAGTTTATGATTTTTTGATTTGTATACGTTTTGATAGATTGTGTCACGATATTAACGTTTGACGGTTCGCACCGTAGTCGCGCAGATGTGCACGGCCAGTTTCGCGTTGCAGACGCTCCCGTATCGCGTACCGCGTCCCCTGTCACTGACGCTTAGGTTTGTTTTAAGCTTAATACTTCATAACATAAAACAGTCACACATGCATAAAATAGTAGTGCATGTCGACAGATATCATAAAAAGTACATTTATGAATACTGTACACACGTTTATACTAAACGCTTATAGAATAGTTTAGTAGCTTTACTAGCTGACAAACTTATACGAAACTGACTGTCGACTACCAAATGTAAGCTCATTTGTACCATCGAAGAAATTAATTTATAGGAAGCTGGCGGACCAACGTTATTTGGTCGGATTATGTCAATTAATCCCTCGATCGCGGATTCTTGGAAATCTATTGTTATTCTATTGTTGTCGTGATCACCCATTGATCACCAGTGATCTTATGGGGCTTGATAGGTTAAAAAGAGGCGGGTGATATAGATTCCTCAACTGCGTTTGTCGAAAAGCGACTAAATTACGTAGATCCGCCATATTATGCGTATGAACTATGAATCAACTTCTCTGATAATACAAATTACAATATTAAAGCGTAGTAGAGATCAACTACGATAACTTGGCGCGCCTCTCCAAATGACTGTTTCAATGTGTGTAGTCACATCCTTATGGAAGAGTTTGTATGTAGTAAGTATTCAACCAGTCACAGTACACGTAATATATCACTTAATGTCACTCATTACCAATATTTGTTGGTCTACTAATCATAACTAGCCTACCGCGCAAGACAACGCACTTCAAACGTTTTGACAACGCACTTCAAAAGTTTTGAATTTTGGAGGGGCGCGCCATGTTATCGTAGTTTATCTCTAACTATAGTAACGTATAGTCTGTTAGGTGTCAACAAGCAATATATTATTTTTATGGAAATACCATCTGCTGCGTAACGCTTGCTTAATTCACTTCAAAGTTCAAACAGTTTGTTTCGGGAACGGTACTTTTTTGCAGGACGACATGTCCTTTCCCGGGATTCAAAATATCTCCACACTTATTATCAATTAGTCGTGGAAAGACATGACATGCAGACAGTCATTCGCATTTCTAATACTAGTATGGATTTGTACCTGTCTGCAGCCATCGCTTCTCCTTTTCAGCCTTATTGCAAGGTTATAACGTTCAAAATCTCTGCACTATACTCCAGTTTCTACTTGTTTACAGTCTTCATCGCTTCTCCTTTTCAACCTTATTCCAAGCTACTAAAGTTCAAAATGTCTGTCCCGTGTTGCAGTTCATTGCCGTGTCGCGGGTGCAACGGCTGCGCGACCTCCGCGTCGGCCTTCCTGAAAATAATTTACACAATGTTAAACTAAGAAGAGGTTGATTCATAGGTACATGGGCCTACGTAATTTGGTCGTGTTACGTCGAACCCAAGCGACAGATAAAGGGTCAATTCAGACATGCAAGCCTGTCAATTCAATACAAATTTAGAAATGCATTTACGCGTCGCGTTGCATTTGACCATAACATTAGATTGACAGAACCCGACCAAATAACGTAGGAGCGTCATTTTCCTGAAAATAATTTACACGGTGTGTTTACAGCTGTACCTTGATTACGAAACGTTATAATAATGACAAACTCTGCGATGATACTGTGTGAAGTTGATCAGTTAACCTAGCTTTACTGCACAAAATGTCATTAAAATCGATGCAGCCGATTCTAAAGAAGTTTGGCAACAAATACTAGGGTAGCAAAAGTATTTTATAATATAATATTGTTACGGATACGGACACAAAAAGCCATCTAACGTCGAACCGGCAAAACTAGGGGACACACTAAACATAGATCCCCTACTCGAAACTAGATGGCGCTATGTGGTACATGCTCGAGCCTCCTAGAAAGTTCCGACCCTTGTTTACTTGTTTACGTGTTTACTTGTTTACGTGAATCGAGTAAGAAACTTTCTAGAATTCGACTCGCCCTTCTATTCGACTATAAAAAGGCGCAGGTGAACGGCCCGCAGTTCAGTTTAATCGGAGCGATCTTCGAGGCGACTTCAAAGTGAAAACAAGTGATCAATAGTGAGTGATAGTGAACCTACGACTCGGCTACGACCTAGGACAGTGGTAGTGCTCAGTGATTTGGATCTAGTGCTTAGTGTTTGGACTTAGTGATTTGTGTGAGCTAAAGTTTGTGAATAAAGTCTTCAAGAAAGTCACCAGGTCTTTCTCTCCGAATCCTACGAACCCTAGCACGTAACAATATTATTAGACTGGACGTACTTACAATACACATAAAGACACAATTATACCTTAAATATAAACAGAACAAGAGTAGACAAACCAGTAAGTATAGTTATTTGACGAATTGTGCCTACATGTGACTAAAAAAAAGTCCAGTTCAGCTTAGGCCATGCATGTTGAACGCATGACACCGGTTTTCAACTGAACCGCTAAGTGAAACACGGATATCATATACCTAACTAAACATAATTTAGGGTGCTTAAAATTTACAAGCTTGATATGAAAAATATGATATAATTATGACATAATTTATATAAATCATATAATATATAAGTAACTATAATTTGAAATCAGGCGATTTTTGAGATAAATGAATATAAAACAATTATTACATAAAAAATAAATAAATAAACTATGAAATAAAACTATTTAGACTGGGTTGCACCAACTAACTTTGACTTTAACTTTAACATTAACTTTAACCGGAAAAATTGACAGATGTCGTATGAGCATATGGGGTTTGGACGCCATATTTAACTTTAACTTTAACCACGCCTCTGGTGCAACCCAACCTTAGTAAGGTATAACGAAAGGTATAAATTATTGTATGTTCTTTCGGGTACTAAAATTGATATTAGCCGATTCTCAGACCCAGTAACGTGATAAGTTCTACACAAAATTTCACCACAATCAGCCCAGCCGTTTCGCGGTTTGTTGCCAGACACTGGGTCACGACTCACGAGAATTTTATAATAATTTATGATATAATAATACTAGCGACCCGCCCCGGCGTCGCACGGGTATAAAATATATAGCCACTGAAAAAATGATCAAAATCAATAGCCTATATGATCCTTCACGTGGTCTTCTTCTTATCTGTGCCAAATAACATTTTTTTTGCCCCAGTGGTTCGCGAGATAAGCCCTTTCAAATAGTTTCCCCCGTTTTTTACACCTTCTCCTATTAGTCTTAGCGTGATAAATAATAAATATAGCCTATAGCCTTCCTCAATAAATGGGCTATCTAACACTGAATTTTTTTTCAAATCGGACCAGTAGTTCCTGAGATTAGCGCGTTCAAGTTAGCCCTTTCAAATAATTTTCCCCGTTTTTTTCACATTTTCCTCTATTTCTTCGCTCCTATTTTTCGTCTTAGCGTGATAAAATATAGCCTATAACCATCCTCGATAAACGGGCTATCTAACACTGAAAGAATCATCAAAATCTGTTGCGTGGTTTTAAAGATTAAAGGGAACAAAGGGACATGAGGGAAAAAAGGCGACTTTATTTTATAATAAGTATAGATATAGATTTGAAATAGGATTGTATTAGTGTTATTGATCAGGATAAAAAGTTACTTGCTAAACATAATATAAGGCAACATACTATGTCATATGTGACGTCACAGCTGTTCACTGACCTGCCCCAGCAAACGACCTTTGGAGCACCTAATGCGAAGGTCGCGTTATTGATAAATTGGGCACCGTCTCCGGCCTAGGTCGTTCAACTGTGCCTAGGTTACTTAGGTGATAGGTCTTGTCAGCGCACTACATTGATATTCAAGAGTGTACGTCATATTATGCTTTGAATACGCTTGGAAAATTTGAAAATTTATGTTTTGCAGTAAAACTTTCTTGTGTGGGTGGGTTGCACCAACTTACTTTAACTATAACTACAATGCAAAATGTCAAATCTTAAGTTAAAGTAAAAAATGGACGCCATATTTAACCATTACCATAGAGCTCGACAAGGCTTGGCGAAAAAAGGAACTAACGCAGCTGCTGTCATCACACAAAAACGCCATTTTTGACAGTTCTCCTTTACCAGCAGCGCCCCGCCCACGTTCATTTAAAGCCTTGTCGGACTAACAACAGACATCTGTCAAATTCTGTGTTCAAAGAGGTTAAAGTTAAGTTAGCCTTAACTATAACCATAACTTTGACCATAGCTGTAACTATAACCACGCCTATCCAAATAAGTACAAGTTTTTTGATTTTCCTTTGAGTAAAAATGCTATGCTGCATCGTCGCGTTGTGCATTGCGATGTGAACTGGTTTAAAGGGATATTGTTTTATAATAAAAAAATACCTTAGTTCATAATATAGTATTTGTGGACTGTGGTAGACACAAGCATTAACTGTATTTAATTTATTCAAATATAATTAGTTAAATTTAAATAACAAAGGTGAATGAACAGAAAATCCTAAAATTAGAGTATTTTATTACTATAATTACCATACAGGTTTATGGTCTTTAACTCTATAATAACACGTAAATTAGTTTAAATATTAGACATATTTAGACATCTTTCGGACAAAGTGTTAATCTGGATAACTAAATGGGGTTTTTTGCATTAAGATTTTTTCATTGACCTAAGCCTGTTCTAAATTTTAAAAACTCTTTGAGTGCTTCTTGCTGTATCTTGTTTGCGAAAAGTTTTTTAGCTTATAATTTTCATTTTCGTATTTGAAAATATTTTTTGAAATCTTAGCAGAGATTCATAATACATGCAGTTGGTCGACCTACATTATGGTCAGGAGTCAAGACGTATCAAGTTAAGGATCTGTTCGCTGGGCTTGACGTAATCCGACCAATTATTTATTATGTGACATCCACAAAAATCTAGTTTCCAGTCACCAACGCATTCAGACTAGAAAAACTAAAACTATGTCGAATTATGTAACACTATATTTATACACTTGGCACTATCTACAAGTATTCGGGTATTCCACGTAATGCATAAAAAGGGTTGACGAGGTTCGCGGCCTTGTGCTATGGGCGTGTCACCTTCACCTTGCGCTTGGTCAGTGACGTTTGGTCTAGTGGGGCCATTAGCACAGCGGGGCAGCGGACAGCGGACAAAGTAAGCAGAGCAGCGGAAGCGGTTAAGGCGACAGTTTTAGCCACCAAAATACTACCATCCAAATCCCCTGATTTGGATGGTAGTATACAAAAGGAGGTAAGTAAAGCCGATTAGAATATAATTGAATAGACCCCACGTTACTAGCGCTTACTAAAGTGTCGTCCTAATAGCAATTGCTACTTTCACATTTTCAATTGCATCATAAATAAAAAAAGAGTTCAAACAAGAAAATATTTGAATATTAAAGAACTTCAGAGCCTCTGATTGCAAAACCATGTAGAATCACTATAGAGAAAATTTTACTTGTAGGTATAAATAGAAAAAAAATCTCAGAGAAACAAATACAGACAAAGACATATACATATCTGCTTTGCCATTTTTAGCTCCAATCATCAGGGAAAGTACATGGCTACTTTGAAAATCACTTTTACGCGTACGATTTTGGCGAAATCATTAGTATTTACTATCGTCCTTCGAAGAACTTTATAAACGGGTGTTCTTATTGTAATATTACGATATTTAAATTCAGAAAGTAGACATCTGTGGGGCATTTTAAACGCTATCCGCTCCGCTAACAGCTTTCTTCGTGGCCGAGCTCTCGTAGTATTCTTGGAAATATGATCAGTTGGAAACATTTTTGAGTGAAACCGCAAAGCGGGTGACAAATTATAGAGGCTGACCACTTTGATGTTGTTACTCCTTTGATGGCGCATTAATGATATTCATTTACGTTTAAAGTTGCTAAAGATATATAGTAACTACACATCCTGACGCAATGTGGAGCAAGGTGCATTGCCCCGTTGTTTTGCCGCGCCGCAGAGTTGTCCTTTCGACTTCAAAATGTACCATCGAGGAATTTGATTCTTTGATAGGCCAACGTCGTTTGATCGGATCATTTCAATTCAATGTTAATTTTGATCTGTCGGCTGGGTTTGACTTAACGCGGCCAAATTACTTAGGTCCCCCATCTGCCTAGGAATCAACTTCTCTGATAGTACATTAATATTGAAGTGTATACTTCTTTAGCGGCACTGTGCAGTTTTTTTTTTATTGATTCGCGTCAGCACACGTGATCTGATCGAAGCGCATCGAAAAAGGGAGCAGATCGCCGGCGCAGCGTATTATATTTCTAGCTTGTAGCAAAAACGTAACGTTGTTACGTTTCGACGACGTGCTACAACGTTAGATAGACGGACACCAAAGTGATCAGTGTTTTATGATTTCCTATCAAGGCACAAAACCCTAAAACATATACGTACATTAAAAGCTAGTATTCTCGTAAATATATTATGAATATGCGTATGTCGATCGGTTCATTAATAGTAGATTCGTAATCCTAGTTAAACAGCATAGGCTTTGAATAATCGAATGGTCGTCAGCGAGCTGGCTTAATGCATAAGAGAAGCATTATTATATAAACACAATTTCCATCCACGCAACGCCCTATTGCTTGCGTTGCGTTGTCGCAATGGAATATTTGGCACTGATGTGGCATGGAGATAACAACGTTGCGTTGTCGCTACTATATATTTTATTCATCCAAATCGATTCAGCGGTTTAAGCGTGAACAGGTTACAGACAAACAGACAGGCTTACTCGCACTTATACTAATTATAGTATTAGCAAAAGGAATACCCTAAATTATCTTTTACCAATAAAAATATACACAACATATTTTTTTCATTGTGTTTAGTCAGTGAACGTTTCCAGGAAAAAGCAAACAGAACTTATATAGTTATTCGCGGTGTCAAAACGTTATTGTTAAGGATAAGGTTTTATCAGGGCAAGCGAAGCTAGTATATCTCACAACCTAAGTTTTGTGGTACACTTTACGGAAAAACTATAACGCCTATCGATTTATGCTTTAACATAGTAATTTTTATTTATATGTAGATGTGCTATCATCGATCAGTCAAAGTTTGGTTACTATTAAAACAAAAAAAAACTGCCCTAAAGATTATTACCACGCAGGAGCCACAAAGCTCGGCTTTTAGCTAGTCCTTTACTAATTCATAACTCGCTAGCGCTTATAACTTAACCACTAACCTCTATATGAGCCAGTGAAAACCTGTTACTATTGAATTGTCGGATAATTTTATGTTCGCATTATCCACCCAATGAGTCTATTATAATTAGAAAGGCACAGGAGGGAAATATTTTACAACCGCTCATTAGTTCTACACTCACTAAACCTCGGTGTTGGAAGTTTAAGTTTACGACTTTCTATACAGTTACGATTATCCATACACTTTTTTTTATAAAATAAGGGGGCAAACGAGCAAACGGGTCACCATGGAAAGCAACATCCGTCGCCCATGGACACTCGCAGCATCAGAAGAGCTGCAGGTGCGTTGCCGGCCTTTTAAGAGGTAATAGGGTAATAGGGGAGGGTAGGGAAGGGAATAGGGTAGGGGATTCGGCCTCCGGTAAACTCACTCACTCGGCGAAACACAGCGCAAGCGCTGCTTCACGCCGGTTTCCTGTCTGTCTGTCTGTGGTATTTCTCGGGTCGGGTCGGCCCATTCATGCCAAAGCATGGCTCCCCCACGTACACTTTTATTACTAACTACGGATTTGACAGAAAATTTGAAAACGCGGTTACACCCCGTCATAATTTGTGAAATACGAACAAGTAACAACTAACACGTGCAGTCGGGCTGAATTCCAAATTTTTGCTTCTTATGTTTCCTGATTGGTATCCTCTCCTCTTGGTATCCTTGTTTTGTAACGTATAAGTTCTTCTTATATACTACAATTTCTATTTTACTAGCTAAAAGCCGAGCTCTGTGAGGGCTCGCGTCGTTTTTCTGCGTGGCAATAATCTTTAAGGCAGTTTTTTTAATATAATATAGTAACCAAAATTTGATTGACTAATGATGACATATGTATATATAAATAAAAATATGGCCATAATATTATCAGTAGTTGGTTTTTTACACCTTGTTGTGTATGTAGTTGTTTATATTTCATTTTTATCTGAATATTTGACTAACAAAACAATTCCTGACTACTCCGGTACGTCCAAATAAACATCCATACATCAAAATTTCCGATAAAAATGCACTAAATATACCGTTACCTAGTACGTCGACCCGGCGACCTTCGTGCGTCTGCACGTTGCACCCGCTATTTATAGGATTCTGGAAAATTCGTGTACATCACAAGTAGACTAATTACTGCTGGGTGTTTAGACAAGTGATTCGATAATTTCAGCAGCGAAGTCAGAAACCAAGGATGTGCTGAATTTAACAAAAAGTGTCGTGGAATGCCTTATGCCAATTTAAAATCAAATACAACTTGACTGTGGTAAGTATACCCTGGCATTGCAACGTAATATATTCATATTTAATTGCCATTGATCGACGTCGATCTAATATGGTTGACTGCTCGTGGTGGTGGTCGCAACCATATCTGCTATTGATCATTATCATCTTGGCCTAACACAAAAAGCGAGCGGAAAAAAAATACGAAAATGTTCTGAAACGTATCCAGAGTTAAGACCATGTTTCTCTGAAAGTAAGTTTCATTTTTTTTTACAATTTGAGAGCGTCATACGTTAACTTATAGATTTTCGCGCCAAGGATATAATATATTTTTTTAAAACATTCAAATTGAATTTAATCACGCCTTGGGCTTTTTTTTATTATTATTATTTTCAGGCGGTATGGTCCCAGTGTGAGGCAGCCAGCAGTAAGATTTAGTTAGAGTGGAGTCTACTTTTTATGTTTTGGCTAACCACATACTGTCTACAATGTGTAGTCTATGACAATGATCATAGTGATGATGGCGACGATGATGACCGCTTACACAGAACACATGTTGTTTATTCGAGAGTGTTTACGGAGCTGCAGCCAACTCCCCCTTAATCTAGCGAGTGAAATCAACATCATTCACACAAAATATTCTCAAACAAGTACTTGTAACATTTTATGACTCCTGCTAAATGACGCCCTCAACTCCTTTGCGCTGAATTCGTTTATCGCGCGGGAACCGTACATTTTCGGGATAAAAAGTATCCTATGTCCTTCCCCGGGACTCAAAGTATCACCATTCCGTATTTCAGCGAAATCAGATCAGCGGTTTAGACACGAAGAGGTACTTATCGCTATACGCATCGCTTTCGCATTCTTAATATCGGGATGATTGTACTATTATTTCCATCAACAAGAATTTGCACTCAGATTAATCTTAAGTAATCTAGATACTAATAATATAAATGCAAATATATGTCCGTCTGTGACCTTCTACAGCTGAACCAGTTATAAAATTCGGTATGCTGATACCTTGAGGAACGGCTATGAATAGGATATTTTGATTTTGAAAAAAAAAGGTTCAAGAAAAACGAATTTCAGCACAACGGAGGAGATCAATCAAATCGTCATCACATCCATACATTTCGGTGACGCGGACGGTGGCCGGTTTCATTGAAACCAGGCCAGCTACGCAGGAGTAATTTTATAGTGCCCAAGTGTGTGCGCAGTACACAAGAGCACTCTCTCTTTCTTTACTCTCATAACCCAGTGGGACGGACGACCGATACGACTGGCCAGAGATCAGGCACAGGACCGACTTTTTACATGCCTATCCGACGCATGGATCATGTTACTTATCAGACAATCAGGTAATCAGCCTGCATTGTCCTAACCAAACTTGGAAATAACATGTTTCCAACGCGGGAATCGAACCCACGACCTCCAAGTCAAGAGCCGCGCTCTCTACCACTAGACCACGGAGGCGTTATTTAATTATATCCATACTAATATTATTATAAATGCGAAAGTGTCTGTTTGTTACCTCTTCACTAGGGTGGAGCGAAAACATTTTTTTTTATATTCGTTTCGGCATACGTATAAAAAGTTGCTCTTACTGTTCACAAATATACGTACAAAATTTTATTCAAATCATAATAAATTTAGAGATGTCATGAACTTTAGAGAAATTCGAAAAACTTTGTCAAAAACCACCAACTTCTAATATTGCCAAATTAACGCTGAATTATATTATGTGTATTCCGTTACGTTCGTAACTGTTTAAGCTTGAATATTGCGTAGATAAATGGGGAGATTGAGGCAGGAGAGGCTACTTCACTGCACTTTTCTATCGTTGTTCGAACGCCATAAAGTGCGCTCTATTAATGTAATTCTGCTTGTGAGAAACAGTGATTTTAAGCACTACCCACAAGAAAATAAACTTCTGTAAGTAATATTTTTAATTTCCAGTTCACTGATTGTAGATAAAATACTATTTGCGTTATAATTTATACCTAGTATTTCTCTTTATTACAGTCAAAATATGTCGTCAAAACACGAAAAGAGACTTTTGTCCCGTTTTTGGTTTATCGGAGAAGTTACCAGTGTCAACTACCGATTCTATTATAAAAAATTCTTATTTATTAATTAATATCATAATAATATGAATCATAGCTTGACAAAATAACAAAAGAGCCGACAGTTCATGATGTATCCCAAAGATTGGCTACGGAAATTTTACATATCTGGTGAAAAGCGTCGCTTCCCAATAAAAGAAGTATATTATTTACTTGATTAACGAACTGCAAGAAAAATGATGATAGGCCGTGTAGATTTAAATGCGACTGTAAAAAATATGAAGAACATTAAAATACAAGAAAAAGAATAACTGCGTAACAAAGAGATAATGGGTCATAACCAGATGTCTTGTTCTCGTTCTTTGCATGATGACTTAACAACCGAAAGAACAAGTTCAAGCAATTGTATCTTCTTGTAGCTTTTACAAGCTAATCAATCACCATAATAAGTAGCTGCTCAGCTACCCAAGAAAAAGAGATTCAATTTTCCATCATTAGCTCTCGTATGCGATCGTACCTGAGTCTCTGACAGAGCAGCTGCTATTATAGATTTATCTGCTTCTTTATCTGTCTTAAAAGAAGTTGATTGTTGGTATTATTACATCAAAGGATTCTAGTGCTGTCATTGATCGTTAAAAATTCGATGAGAAATGATGAAAAACAGATCAGCACACACGATGTAGATCGCAATTATAAAAGTATACGCAGAAATTATTTTGATGGTAGAAAAGGTGGCTGTGATGGTACAGTTGTGAATATAGTTTTCAAAGGAAATGTTATTCGTTTTATGGAAGAAGTAATTAACAAACTATTAAAGTAGTTTTTTTGTTTCGAATGCTTAATAGTGAAATAAAAAATCAATTTAATACCAAACAACCTACTTTTTTCTGATGATCATTCCTTGATAATATATCATAAATATTTAATTTTTCTTGATAAAAGCATTGATACTACTAACCAGAGCCTGTAGCCAAGACTTTTTCTTCATCGTTTCTTTATAAAATCGTTGATCAAAATGTATAGAATTGACATTAGACGAGTCGAACGTCAACGTCATATTCGCGATTTTTTAAATCAGTTCCATACGTTTTGATAGGCGATTCTATAGAAAAGCGATAAAGAAAAGGTCTTGGCTAAGTCCTCAGTCTTTTATTTAACATATACCAGTTTAGTTTTTTTTACAAGGAACAGCAAATATAGAAAAATACTAATTATCAAAACTAGACCAATGTTTTCAAAAAATTGGTATTTTTCGAATTTTCAATTGCGTTGGGGCACCTCATAACATCAAGACAAGTAAACCATATTTTGTATGCAGAATTTACTCATCATAAGGCAACTTTCTATTGCTATGCCATTAAAAAAAAATGAAAAAAAAATTCTTCATACAAAATCGCTCCACCCTACTCTTCACGCTTAACCACTGAACCGATTTTGCTGTTTGGCACGGAGATACTTTAAGTCCCGGGAAAGGACATAGGATACTTTTTATCCCGGAAAAATGTTCGACGTTCGTTCTGACGCGATAAACAAATTTTGGCGCAACAGAGTTGCGGGCGTCCTCCAATATAAAATTAATTTGCTACTAAAACAGTTCATTTAATTATACATAATTATAAGATAAGTCAGCAATAAGTTGAATGTGAAATGCGTGTGATTGGTCAGTGTGATCATGTGATATGATTCACGGATTCCAACTCAGGGAAATCCTACATTTCGCTAACGTTAGTTTTGATGACCTAGGTAGATCTTTGATTTATACTAATTACTGATTAAATTATGAATAATTAAGTGTTTACGTACATAATATTGGTTCTTGCTAAAATTATAAATTATGTTATCATTAAAAAATCATACTTTTAACAAAAATTTATAATATTAGTAAGTTCTTGCTAATATCATTAAATCCAGATATTCTCACTAGCATAATGAATAAAGAGGGTAATAGGATTGGAATTTAATGCTATTTCTTACTCTTTTGAAATATTTTAAAGACGTTAGTGGTAAGTGGAATGAAGCAGATATTAGCAGCAGTTACATATAATTATTTGAAATAAGAAAGTGTGGATTTTTTGCTAAGCCAGATGATAAAGTATTCTAAGTTACAACGTTACAAGGTTTGTTCAAATTGTAGGGGAAGAAATGATTAATTATCCTTGTCTTAATGATAGTTATCATCCACTCACGTCTTCATTTAAAACCTTTAGAATCAATTAAAATTTTATTACAGTAAACAATTATTAGAGGCTTCAGTGATAAGTAGATAATATTATCATAATCAAAATAATCATAATCAAAAAAAAAATGCCGTCTTCATACCCATACGGATGCCCGGATCGGCAATTTGTATGGGTATGAAGACTTTTTTTTTTAATTCCCAGCATTGTTCTCATAGAAAAAGTTATTCGTGTGTACACAATATGTATATATATATTGTATGTTTTTTTTTGAGTTCCCGCCTCCCGGCATTGTTCTCATAGAACAAGTTGTTCATTTTGACGGGCTCATTTGATGGTTTGAAGGACAACGGTGTTTACATAAACACACTATATATATATATATATATATATATATATATATATATATATATATATATATATATATATATAGTGTGTTTATGTAAACACACTATATATATATATATATATAAAACTCAAAGGTGACTGACTGACATGGTGATCTATCAACGCAAAGCCCAAACCACTGGACCAATCGGGCTGAAATTTGTCATGCAGGTAGATGTTATGACGTAGGCATCCGTTAAGAAAGGATTTTGATCAATTCTACCTCCAAGGGGCTAAAATAGGGGATGAAAGTTTGTATATAATAATACTTCTTAACGCGAGCGAAGCCGCGGGCAAAAGCTCGTATGTGAAATGTCACACAGAGTGACAAAATTTTTACCAAAACGCTACTAAAGAAGTTTTCACTTCAACTGCCAATAATAACAAGGGGGTATTTGATGAAAAATGTAGATAATATAGATTCTAGATCATTAAGCAGCCATACATTTATTACTACCATAAATTTCTACACGAGTGCAAGACACTGCACCTTCAACATCTGCTAAAGGAAAATCAACCTTATATCTGCTAAGATAAGGCTTAAAATAAAATCTTTGCTTGCCCTTTTAGATTATACGTATCTTCCAAAAGATATTGCAAAATACAGAACCTATAAAGAAATATCATAAATTTTCGTTTGCCAGCGCAAATAGCCTTTAATGCGAAGTGTTAAGGTTGATTTTTGCTTGATGTTAGTGTCGTAGTAGATCTTTCAGGGTTATGTGGGAAAATTGACCTCAAGCTCATACTGTTTTACAGACCTATGACGTCATCTAGTCACCAAATAAAAGTCCTTGAAATAAACCTCCCATATTATTATCTGAACTTTTATAATTTCAACAGAGTTGTTGATTGGTTATTTTTGACGTTGGTAAATCAAGGCACATAAGGGTGCGTCCACATTTGTATCATTTGCGCGATCAGATCTCCGATCAGATCTCTGTCGCGTATCATCAAAGCGTGTCAAAATGATACGCGTATCATGATACGCCCCGATCGCTATTAACCGCGTATCTGATACGTGTCGTATCAAATACACGCATGATCGGCAGAATGATCTAATAGGCGTCCACACTATGATACGCATACTTGATACGGAGCGATGATCGCGACGGCGATCTGATCGGAGATCTGATCGCGCAAATGATACAAATGTAGACGCACCGTAAAGCTTTTTGACAAATTTATATGTACCTATTCTATTTACTTTACTCGGTGAAACATGGCGGTAGCGGTCATTGACAATGAAGTGTCAGATGTTGTCAATCGCGGCTTTGTATAGAAAGGGAGACTTTTTGACAGGGAGTCGATGACCGCTACCGCCATGTTTCGCCAAGTAGGTACAGTATATTACGGTGCGTCCACATTTGTATCATTTGCGCGATCAGATCTCCGATCAGATCTCCGTCGTGATCAACGCGCCGTATCAAGTAGAAGCCGGGCATCCATACTTCCATACTTAATATTATAAATGAGAAAGTGTGTCTGTCTGTCTGTCTGTTATCTCTTCACGCCCAAACCGCTCAACCGATTTTGCTGATATTTGGCATGGAGATACTTTGGAGTCCCGGAAAAGGACATAGAATACTTTTATCCCGAAAAAATGCACAGTAACCCAGTATCCATCTCTACTTTTTACTTTACCAGAACTACACGAGCAGTAAAAATCACTAAAACAATATTCGTTATCATTTTCAGAACGCAGCTGACACTGATAACAGATTTTCCTGAGAATTTCTATCAGAATCATCTTCCGCGAATGTTCCACTAAAATGTTTCCACAAAATTGATTCATGGAATAGGAAAATTTTATCAAAACCGTGAACACCGTCACGTTCACAAATTTCGGAGATCACTAGAACTGAGGACAGTCATACAATGAAAAAAATTGGTAACGGTTGCGGTTTCGAGCAAAATAATATGCAAAACAACTTTCCGAAAATAATTTTAATTTTAACATCTCTGACAAAATTTTCATCAAAAGTCTTGCATAATATTCTTCACCATCATTATCTATATTCTGTAATAATGAAATGGCTTTGGATTATCGTAAGAAATACAGTGTTTCTTACAAGAAACCCTATGAAAATTGATCTAATACATTGAGACTCAATCCAAACAACCAAAGCTTCCCTAATCAAAGCGTGTAAGAAAACCTCCAGCCACTTTATTACTATAGACGACCTCCGTGGCTCAATGGTTAGAGTGTGTGGCAGCTCAAGCCGGGGGTCGCGGGTTCAAATCCCGCCGACGGAACAAAAAGTTTTTCAAAGTTCCTGGGTCATGAATGTGTATTAAATATGTGTATGATATAATAAAAATCTTAAATATATGTATAGTATAAGAGTATTAAATATATTTCCGTTGTCTGGTACCCGTAACAAGTCCTTCAGGTACTTAGCACGGGGCCAGACTGACGTGGTGTGAAGCGTCCATAGATATTAATATTATATTAGATCATGATAGTGATGATTAGTCCGAACTCTGAGTGTGTCTACAGAAACTTTTACTAGAAATAAGCAATTAAACCTAAAGACCCACACTAATATTATAAATGCGAAAGTGTGTCTGTCGGTCTGTTACCTCTTCACGCCCAAACTGCTGAACCGATTTTGCTGAAACTTATAGAGATAATTTACCCGGTTAAGGACACAGGATAATTTTATCCTGGGAAAATGTATGGTTTTCGCGCGATAAACGAATCTACCTAGTAATAATCTAAAAACCGTTCATAATGATGATTAGTTAAATTAAGCAGGTGATGATCACTCAGAAAGTGTTCAGAAACTACTAGAAATGAGTAACCAGTCGTCACCAAGCGGATGTCACAATTAGCTAACAGATTCCGGCGTGTTGGTCCGACGCCAAGTTCACGGCTCAGACCATTATAGATACAGTTAACAATTTTCATATCTTCCCGGAACACCACCAATAAGACTGGATAGGAAAATGGATGAAATTGAGGCTATAGCTGGTAAAACCTTAACAAATTATTATTTGTTGAAAAATTGCTTAAAAACTCCATGACTGTCGCTGGACAGTCAGTGATGACAAAGCATGTAGTATCACACCTTCATCGCAGACACAATAGATTTTCAATTGTGGCCTATGGTTGCGGCAGTCGGCTGCCGCTTGGGGATTGATGGCTTAGTCAAAAAATTGCTTAAAAACTCCAGCCTCCAGGAGTGTCGCTAGAACTGAAAACCAAACAGCAGAGAAGGCACACAGCGAAAAGGAAAGGCCAAATGATGACGATAAGGCAATAGCCAGTAATAACAAAATATTTAAGTAAGTATATTATGTAATCGTCCAATTTTTTATCAATAAGCTCCGGGAGGTAGTAAAAGTGGAATATCAGGATAAGGTATTTAATATTCACTCACTTCACTTGTAAACTGTGGTATTATGATAACTCTCCCTGTGCCTTAGAAATTTTCTTTTTCAGTTTTTATTTTTAATTGAGACAAAAGAAGCGTAAAGAACTGCTACAGTTAGATAAAATAAATTAAAGTAGTTTTATTCTAAAACCACAAAAACAGGAATTGGGCTTAGTTGTCGACAAAAACTAGAAATTAGTTAAACGAAATAATAAGATGAATAGCACTAGAATTACCCATGACTAAGCATTGCTTACTTTTTTACCATAATTCTTCATTAATTTATTTAAATCATCATCAAAAAAAAACCCACAGTTAATTTCTGAATTTAGTAAATCTTTTCGTAGCTTCAATGTTACGGTATTGCACAATATTTTAATATATTTACTCATAACCATTTTTATGACCACAAATTGTCAACTCACTTATGACTAAAGACTAGAACGACAAATCTTTAACGAAATCCACTATTTTGCTTTTTTTTTTTAAATAAATAAGGAGGCAAACGAGCAAACGGGTCACCTGATGGTAAGCAACTACCGTCGCCCATGGACACTCGCAACATCAGAAGAGCTGCAGGAGCGTTGCCGGCCTTTTAAGAGGGAATACGCTCTTTTCTTAAAGGTTTGCAGGTCGTATAGGTCCGGAAATACTGCTGGTGACAGTTCGTTCCAGAGTTTTACAGTGCGCGGCAGAAAGTTACGCGAAAAACGCACTGTGGAAGACTGCCACTCATCAAAGTGATGAGGGTGGTATGTTTTTCGCGTAGGACGATGGCGAAAAGTTGCAGTTCGTTGGATACGAAGGGCCGCTTTATTTAAAGCTTATAGTGATTGCTGCAACTTCTTTGCACAAATGTTCGTATGCCGCCTTTTGCTGGAATGGACTATACTTTGTCCTATCCCAGGATTACAGGTAGGTAATCCTCATATCAAACTTCACTAAAATCTGATCTGGCACTCAAGCACTAATGCTACAGATGGACAAACAGACAGACTTTTGCATTTTATGTATTACTAGCGACCCGCCCCGGCGTCGCATGGGTATGAAATATATAGCCACTGAAAAAATGATTAAAATCGATAGCCTGTGATCCTTCACGTGGTCTACTTCTTATCTGTGCCAAATACCATAAAAATTACTCCAGTAGTTCGCGAGATAAGCCCTTTCAAATAATTTCCCCCGGTTTTTCCACATTCTCCTATTAGTTTTAGCGTGATAAAATCTAGCCTTCCTCAATAAATGGGCTATCTAACACTGGAAGAATTTTTCAAATCGGACCAGTAGTTCCTGAGATTAGCGCGTTGAAGCTAGGCCTTTCAAATAATTTTCCCCGTTTTTTCCACATTTTCCCCTATTTCTTCGCTCCTATTCCACGATAAATAGGCTATCTAACACTGAAATAATCATCAAAATCCGTTGCGCAGTTTTAAAGATTAAAGGGATCAAAGGGACATGAGGGAAAAAAAGCGACTTTGTTTTATAATAAGTATAGATATAGATGGATTATGGCGTAGTCTATAAGCACATTTTCAATACAGTTTACTATAACTACACACAAGCATAATATAGCAATATATACACAAGTTACTCATCTAATGTCGTAATTACTATCAAAACAAATCCGCCCTATTTTCAGACAGAGCGTCGTTATTAAAGCAATGAAATCATTAGCACAACGCCATCTATTGACGGACCTCGGTAATAGCGAGCCTTGACCGAGTGCGACGGTCGTTGACCTCATTAGCTGCGCGGGCGCATGTAAATACATTTTTTCAGGCGTCATTTGGCGTGTATTGAAATTACTATCGATGTTAGAAAAGTTTGCGTTATAGTAACGCTCCGATAGTGACTGCAACGACTGCAGACGTTGCGGTCACATGAACTATGGTCACATGTGATTATTATGTGTGTACACAGGACCTTACAGTACTATAAAGCGATTTTAGGAGCATGACTAGCAAAATTTCATTTTATCTTGGTTCTGACATCGAGTTAAAACTATGCAATTTTATTGTGTAGTGAGTGCCGTGGTCGAGCAGTATTGCTAGTCGTAATACCTAGTCATCTATTATAGGAATAACTCACACACAGTGAAAATCATTACACATTTAAATAATTATCTAAAATAATTATCCAATATCCATATTAATCCTAAACGTTTTATATTATAAAGCTGAAGAGTTTATTCGTTCGACAATCGACCGCGCTAATCTCACGAACTAGTCCGATTTTTATGTAAAGGCAGCTGAGCAGGTAATATAAAGATGTATATTTATTGTGGACTGTATGACTTTTGTTGATATATTTTGAGTTTTGATGACTTTAATTAAATCACTTTTAACTATTTACTTTGTTTATTAACTTTGAATTAAAACTAGACTATTCACTATGTGCACTGTACCAATGCAAAGGGCAGACAGATATTCGTCAAAGTTTCTGAAGCCGCAGTTGCCGTATGAGTCCTATGTCCAAATCTAATCACAACGTGTAACGCAACGCCCCGTCTTGACCGCTGACCGGCCAATTTATACCTCTAAGCTTCACTCCCGCCATGCGCTAGCGCAGAGGGAGAAGACCCCGCCCACTTATCCCGGTGCGGGGATGTACGCAGAATCCCGCCTTGTTTCTATCGCGCGGAGATACCATTTCAGCGTACTGCGTACATCTATCTCTTTCCTACTCATTGCGATGGCACTGTGCACTACACAATTACAAATTACATAGACAATAATAATTATTCAATACATATACAACAGTTTCAATACCATGATATTATGTTCTTAATGTACAAAATTATAATATCATAATTCACATTTATTTGTAAAAGTTCCATAATATAATCTATTTTCAAAGACACATGACCAAATATAAAATCCTTACTCGTATTTCTTGCCCTTATCTCAAACGTGTGGATTACATAATAATTATAATTATATCATGGCAAGGAATACTCGTGTCCACAACTGTAGCGGAAATGAAAACGCAATAATCATCAAGTTTTATTAGACTCGAAACTTATAGCTAGATACTTCACCACACATTCGTACCTAACCCCAAAGATGTCCCATATATACAATAGCACAGACTTTATTTATTTGTAGTTTATACATATTCCAAAACACATAATCAAGTACATAAACCTATCGTAGACAATGTGCCAAGCTGCAAGCATCTGCTAGCTTTCTCCAAACCCATTCCTCACGCTAGTTTCTTATTCATTATTCTGACGGTCCATTGAAATCTTAAAACAAAACTTTATTACTTTTTAGAAAGGAACATCTCAATACAAAGTTCTAGGGAACACAATAATTACGTATTTTAACTAATAAACCCAATACAGTCAAAAGGACCAAACATGGGGCGATTTCACTTTAACAATGTCTTAGAAATACGCTACTAACTTTCTAAAATGTGTTCGCCACCCTTGTCATCGTTGTGTCCACAACATTTCTCCCCCCGGCGCAGCTTGCGTAGCCTCTCTTCCCTGTAGCACCAGCTTCTTTCCAGGCCGCTGGGACATCCTCGTCCATGTTTGGACGACAGCAGGCCGTACCCTTCTCTATCTGGTCCCGGTGCAGTGTTTTCGTATACGTGCAGCACTCTTTTAGTATCAGGCATAGCTTCGGACTCCACCACCCTTTGCTGTGGTTCGGCCCTATGCAGAGAGCTGTGGTGCGGACGGACACACTCTTCAAGTCCGCACGATTCTGCTTCACATGTAATCCTCCGGTGTTTATTATCGATGCATTGAAAACACCGCTTTTGTTCTTTTATAAACTCCCAGCGTTTTTCGATTGGCAGCGCGTGGTAGTCCGGGCATTTTGACAGCTGGTGCGCCGACTTGCATTTGGGACAGCGTTCGTCGCTCTTCTTTTCTCTGATGAACGTTGCGTAAACCTTCTTCTTTTCCACACGAAGCGTTGGCCGTATTTCTTTTTTAATCGTCGACATTGACGGCGCATATGAATACCGGAGGGCATGGTCAGCTTCTCTCATCAAAAACTTCGAGAGCATTACTATTTCCGGCTCTGCCGCTCCTTCTCTTTCGTGGGCGTAGTCGCACCAGCGCGTTTGTAGGTGCGGACTCAACTTTTCCAACACGTCTCTTGTGAGTAGAGGATTGTGCAGATATCCTCTTTTGCCCATCGTTTCGAGGACGCAGACGATGTTCTGTAGTTTTATCGCGAAGGCGTTGAGCTCAGTTGCGGCAGACCCAGGCCTCTGAATCTTCTTCAAGTCCTCCAGAGCGCGATCAACTATAACTTCTGGTCTTCCGAAACATTGCTCCAATGTCTTAATTATTACCTCCGGGTCCGTGGCGGTGTGTAGTAATGCCGCCACGGCATTTCGTGCTTCTCCTTTGAGGCAACTTCTTAGCCTCTGTATGTTTTCAGCGTTCGACACATCATACATCTTCGTTGTGTCTACATACGAAGCCTTGAAGGGGAGCCAATCGGTTATGGAACCTGTAAACGTTGGCAGGTCGCTATGATAAATTCGAGGTCGCGCTAATCGACCGATAGCATCGGCTAGTTGCTCGATTTCTGATTTATTTCGAGCAGCGACCGGCTCCACAAGCTGCCGCAGTTGCTGATACTTTTGGCTTTCTTCCTCCCCCCGTGGGGTGACCGGGTTTGTTCGTAACCATTCTTCAACCCGTGGTCGATCTTCCTTCGGGCCCACTTCCTCAAGGATGTCTTCCTGCTCATCTTGAATGACTGATATTTCAGTCTCCAAACGCTGCTTTACAAGGTCTTTTTCAATGGCCAGCTCCTTCATCTTGATTGCTGCCATTTCTTCAGCGGCTTTCAGTCTTGCTAGCTGTATTCTCGTTCTGACGCTAGCCGCTGACCTGTATGAAGTCACTGACTGCGTCGGTGACCGTAGACGGCGCTCCGCCTCACTCCTGCTCACTGTCGCAGGTGCTGGGCTTTTTTCTGTGCCGGGGCGTAGACGCTCGTATTCTGCTCTACTTGCACCCGGCTGCAGGTACTCATATTCCGACCTGCTCGTTCTTGTGTCTTGATACTCCTCTTCACCCGCTGCATTTCCCTGGCTGCGTGTAACCACCATCCTGCTACGTGAGTCGATAATCGGCACGCTTTTTCGTTGCGATTCACCGATGCGATCGTTCACGCACTCGACGTCACGTAGTGCAACCGTTCAGTGTTGCGATGACTATTCTATTACACGCCTCCTCGCTTGTTCGCGACGCGGATGAAGTTTTGCGGAGCCAGCACACAGACGTTGCGTGGACTCAACGGCAAAACGAATAGACGTTGTCGTTCAACGGAATAAACACGCCGACGATGCGTGATTTCAACGTTACAACGCTAGACGTTCGTTGCTTCAAACCTCTTCGACTTGGTAAACTGGCACTGGCAAGTACTTCGTTCTTCTTATTCTTCCGACGAAAACTTGCTAACTATTCTTCGACCTTGAAGGGCTGATTTTCTTCCTGATAAACCAGCAGCTCGTTCTTCTTCATCCGGCTCGAAGGACCAGACAATATTGTGGACTGTATGACTTTTGTTGATATATTTTGAGTTTTGATGACTTTAATTAAATCACTTTTAACTATTTACTTTGTTTATTAACTTTGAATTAAAACTAGACTATTCACTATGTGCACTGTACCAATGCAAAGGGCAGACAGATATTCGTCAAAGTTTCTGAAGCCGCAGTTGCCGTATGAGTCCTATGTCCAAATCTAATCACAACGTGTAACGCAACGCCCCGTCTTGACCGCTGACCGGCCAATTTATACCTCTAAGCTTCACTCCCGCCATGCGCTAGCGCAGAGGGAGAAGACCCCGCCCACTTATCCCGGTGCGGGGATGTACGCAGAATCCCGCCTTGTTTCTATCGCGCGGAGATACCATTTCAGCGTACTGCGTACATCTATCTCTTTCCTACTCATTGCGATGGCACTGTGCACTACACAATTACAAATTACATAGACAATAATAATTATTCAATACATATACAACAGTTTCAATACCATGATATTATGTTCTTAATGTACAAAATTATAATATCATAATTCACATTTATTTGTACAAGTTCCATAATATAATCTATTTTCAAAGACACATGACCAAATATAAAATCCTTACTCGTATTTCTTGCCCTTATCTCAAACGTGTGGATTACATAATAATTATAATTATATCATGGCAAGGAATACTCGTGTCCACAACTGTAGCGGAAATGAAAACGCAATAATCATCAAGTTTTATTAGACTCGAAACTTATAGCTAGATACTTCACCACACATTCGTAC
Source organism: Lysandra bellargus (assembly GCA_905333045.1). Classification (NCBI taxonomy): domain Eukaryota; kingdom Metazoa; phylum Arthropoda; class Insecta; order Lepidoptera; family Lycaenidae; genus Lysandra; species Lysandra bellargus. The sequence goes on along the minus strand of HG995352.1, from coordinate 8,027,624 downwards.
CTAACCCCAAAGATGTCCCATATATACAATAGCACAGACTTTATTTATTTGTAGTTTATACATATTCCAAAACACATAATCAAGTACATAAACCTATCGTAGACAATGTGCCAAGCTGCAAGCATCTGCTAGCTTTCTCCAAACCCATTCCTCACGCTAGTTTCTTATTCATTATTCTGACGGTCCATTGAAATCTTAAAACAAAACTTTATTACTTTTTAGAAAGGAACATCTCAATACAAAGTTCTAGGGAACACAATAATTACGTATTTTAACTAATAAACCCAATACAGTCAAAAGGACCAAACATGGGGCGATTTCACTTTAACAATGTCTTAGAAATACGCTACTAACTTTCTAAAATGTGTTCGCCACCCTTGTCATCGTTGTGTCCACAACAATATTATAGCACGATACATCTCGATACATCTCGATACATCTTTCTGTAGAAATCGTCAGGAGACCACACACAACAGCCATAATGTATATTTTTACAAGCTTTTTATTTTGATTTTGGAACAATTAGTCAGCAATCATCAACTAAATGAATCACATAATATTATTGTTATAACTAATTAGCACGGGCGTGATTTGATAAGGGGGGGTCGCCCTAAAGTAAAAAGCGGCCAAGTGCGAGTAGGAATCGCCCATGAAGAGTTCCGCAGCAGCAAATAGGAAACGTGTTTAGGAACACTTTTTTTTTTAATACATGTACCACACCGATTTTAATCGGTGAGGCATATATATTATTGTCGATTGGGCAAGTAAGATGGATAGTAATGGGGGGAGTCCAGACCCCCAGGACACCCCCCTTATATACGCCCATGCTAATTAGTGAAATCATTTAGGTATAAAGTGATCATGATCCATGACCATTGACCACGTTAATATACGTGCGATCGATCACATTATATTTTTGCCAGCGTAGTGCGCGGGCGCCGGACGTTGCCCTGACCTACAGATAGCCGTTTTACCAGACTATTTTGTAGATAAGGGGCGTCCACAAATTACGTGAGGTGTTTTTTTTAATTTTTTACCCCCCCCCACCCTGGTGAGATTTCGTGAGATTTTATTCGACCGACGTGAGATTTGGCTTGACAGTCAATAGATTTTCTTTCGAACGAATTTGTGAATAATCTTTATCGTATAACGATTACTCATTACGCTCACGATTAAATCAGCATAGTATATTTTCCCTAGTCTATAGTTACTCTATGAGCATTGAGCATAGGTACAATATGGGTGAAATGGACCAAAATAGTATTAAGGGAAAAGACCTAATGCTAGACACGGAACTAATAGATGACACTTACGAAAAAAATACCATAAAAATAAGAATTACTCTACTTATTTCTCAACACTGTAAATTTTATAAGCTTCTCAAGCTATCTGTTGATGTGACAAAATATATTAAGGACGCCTTCGGGAACAAAATTTTTAAATAGGATCAGTTTTCGTAAACAATGTGACCGTGTCGACACGCGCTCGGAAATTTCTTAGCAAATAGGTTAAGGAAGGCGAAATTTTGCACGTAAGTTTTGAATACATTTATTTGATTTTTTGTAATTTCTATTGATTTCATTGGATTAATGGTCATGTTGTAAACACTAATTAATGTTTATTTATGATTTTTTATCAATTTTTCCTAACAACATAAAGAGTGTCTACTATTAGTACTTGAAAATGTAAAAAAACCTAATAGATGATATGGATCTCATCTTTTAGTTTTGCAATACATACTAAAGTTATTTTGTAGTTTATTCTACTGCAAATATCATCACTATTATCACTGAAAATATTATTCAATTAACAACTAACAACTTAGAACTACTGTACCGAAAAATGGACATGGTGCGAAATATTAGACCTTGTACTGATCTAAAAATCGATTGCTTTAGTTTTTTAGCAGTAAAAAGAAGAAAAAGGAGAGCTGAGAAAAGAAAGAAGAAAAGAGAAGAGGCAAAAGAAGCATGGAGACTAAAAACTGAACTGACTGAAAAAAATATGAAAATAAAATAAGAGGAAATATAGTTTCAGCCTGGAAGAAGAATGGACAGAATCTGGAGACAACGTGGATAATATTTCTGATGCATGTAGTTACTATAATGAAGTAAATGAAATCTTTTGAAAAACGGCAAATAAAAACCTAAATAATACGGAAAATGTAAAATGTTATGTAATGTTCTATGTCAACTATTAGTTCATATTGGTGTCTACTATTAGTGATGTTCGTTTTTTGTGATGTCATCCATTAGGGCCTATGACTAAGCTTACAAAAAGACCGATTATATATTTTTTTATTGATTTATCAGAGAATAACTATAATAGTTTTAATTTGTTAAAGTTACAGAAGACATAGAATAAGTTATCAATCTTTTATTTTCATAAATATACATTTTATTACATTCAAATGTTTTATTTTTCCTTATAGTGTCTACTATTAGCTCTTTTCCCTTATTTTGTTGATAAAAAAATTACGTGAGATTTGCCAAGACCCCCAACGTGAGATTAGATGAGATTTGACTCGACCCCCTCCCCCCCCTAAACACCTCACGTAATACGTGGACGCCCCCTAACAGCTTTAATAATTGAAGATTATTATTATTATTACATTTTAATATAGTTACAGTCTTTGAATTATTATGTGTCATCTATATTACTAGCTGACCTGTGCCCAGTCTGCCCACTCGCTACAAGTACGTAAAAAATATTCTTGTGTTGATAATGATAAATTGTGATGGTTAAAAATATCGATATTGATAAAAAACGGGGAATAAGTAGTTAATGAAATTATCTATATTATATTGTCGTGTGTAAACGTAATTTGTAAATACTAGGGAGATGCTGAAGGTATGCTTCGATTTTAATAAATTGGTATTACTTTGGAAGCTAATACTATGAGTATAATAAACAAAAATAGAAAATTTAAAACGGGGAAAGGAATGTTGATATATGAAGATTATTGCTGTATTTTTATGATAACTTTGTAGCTTTCAAATTATGAGTTTATAAGGCTCTAAATACGGTAAATTACGGAATCTCCGTAGGGGAAGGGCCTTAAAGCAGAGTTACTTGTACTGATATGTATTCTGTGATAGAGTTTAGAATTATGACCAAATTGTCACAGATCTAAAGAGGAAGCACAAACAAAACCTTGTTATTATGTCTCTCCAACACTTGTTTAAAATTTAATGATTCATGTCGTGGCTTGGACCATAGCGTACTTATGAGTCTTATGACCCGTGGTCATTATGTCAGAAACGGACCATTACTTGACCTTAAAAATGTTAATACTGTGTCGTATTAGTACAAGTACCCAAATTACTGGAGGCCAGATTTTATTATAACAGACGCTTGCGCAAGTATCGTCGCCGATAGAAGTGATGCGCGTAGTAAAGTTTATTCATAATATTATAGTTTGGTTTCTATGAATGTGGACGTCAAAGAGCAAAAATATGCTTTATGCTCTGCGCTTAGCGAATACCCATTCGCTAATTACGCATAATATTATGAACAATTTTCTGGGACAGAAACTATCTTATATTGAGAACATCACCACAATAAATTATTTATTATAGCAATATTATTTTAATAAGTTTAAGCAACGGTTTTTCGAGAGACGGGCAGAAGTACAAGCTGTCCCGGCAAATGTTGTTTTGCCAATTTTGCCAAATATAGACTAGCTGACCCGACAGACGTTGTCCTGTCTTAGCGATGATTATTAAATTCGAATTGGTATAATTAAGAGAACAATAGATTAAAATGTATTATCTCCATGCCTTTAATCAAAATAGATTAAATAGTTTAAGCGAAAATCAGTTTATTGTGCGGGAACCGTACATTTTCCGGGACAAAAAGTATCCCTTGTCCTTTCCCGAGACTCAAAGTATCTCCATACCAAATTTTATCAAAATCTATTGAATAGCTTACGCGCAAATCACAAAAGTATATTGTGCAGTAACCGTACATTTTTCCGGGACAAAATGTATCCTATGTTCTTTTCCGGGACTCAAAGTATCTCTCCACCAGTTTTCAGCCAATTCGGTTCATTCGTTCTTGAGTTATAAGTAGTGTAACTAACACCACTTTCTTTTATATATATATATATATAGATTGAAGTGACTAAATAAGTGTGGCACCATGGCAACGTCCATCGCTATCCCGTGACATGACCCGTCACACAAATTACAATGGTCGCCGTCAGTCTCGACTCTCGAGTTGTAATAATTTACTATTATTTATTCAACAAATGTACTTATCAATATCAAAAGTGCCCATATCAGTAGCCGAATCTCAGACCTACTGAACATGCATATAAAATTTGGTAAAATCAGCAAAGCCGTTTCGGAGGAGTACGCGGGTAACTAACATTGTGACACGAGAATTTTATATACTTATAAGATTATTTGTATGGATTTAAGATTTGACATACTGTAAAAAGAACTGACTAAAAATTCAAAAATTTTTGCAGGTTTCCTAAGTTTTGACTTTTAATTTTGTTTATTCTTATATCAAATTATTGCAAATTATTTGCTTATTATTTATTAACTATGTAAAAATATACATTGTACAGTCTAGTCGTGAAGTGCGAGATAAAAGAACTAAGATTATTTACGAGTGGAGGTGAGTAAGTTGAGAAAAGTTTCACGTATGCATCTCAGAGTGTTAAGAGTTTAACGTCGATGTACCATAAAATATAGATAAGATAATTATATTATATTGTAGTTTAAGTGAGAGAATCTTATTCTATCTAATATATCTATTTGATCTGTGATAGCTGCCAGTAGCTGTAGTTTCTATACAATTTAGAGTTTACAAGTTTTTGAAAAAAAAAAAAAAACAACGAACACTCCAGGACGGCCGGCAGCAGAAGAAGAAAGTACTTATTTATTATTTAAACCCTCTTCACGTTCCTCCCTCTCTCCCTCTTAAAAATTTCTGACCGTATCACGTTTTATGCGAGTGATGATACTTAATTTTTTTTATTTACCCATCGCAAAAAAGTGCACAACTTCTCTCAAAAAAAATTTACTCCAGTAAAGCACTAAAATTCTGCATAAAATACCCCTGAAATATCTAGAATTTAAACATGAATGCTGATCTGTCGGGAATCCAGACAGCAGATGTCACAGGAACTTGTATGGCAATTCAAAACCCTAAGTATGTTAATAGTTCTTCGTATTAAATTGCTTTTATGATTACATTAATAATTATATATAACCATACTGATATTATTTAATAAATGCGAAAATCTGTCTGTTTGTGTCTACTTTCATGATTATGCATTTCTAAATTTGTACTGAATTGACAGATTGGCATGTCGCCTCGCGCAATTGAAATCTGTCAAATACTTACTTTATGCAGCCCCGCGCCTCACCTCGCCTCGTCGCGTTGCGGTCTGAATTGACCCTCACGCTTAAAAACCACTGAGAAAATTCAGTTGGGTAATGGGTACATATTATTTATTGTGACTTTGAGTACAATAATGTATTTCACCGTCTACAATGTTGTCTTTATAATATGCCATGAAAAATACCTATATTATACCCACTACAATCAAAATAATTAGACACAAATATTCATATAAATTTAGACATTTTATGTGAAGTTTTGTGCCTTGATTCCTGTCTGGACTTTATTTAGATAATATAACTAAAATCGTACAAAAAAATTTGATAAATAAAATATACTCTTCATATTATGATGATATTAAAGTAAAACAAAATATTGTCTAGTAGTCAATTCGCAAAAAATATTATCTGTATGCGTTGTGTGCGCGCCAGTACATAACAATCGTATAGGCTGGATTTATTTAAATGAGGTATAATGACAGTCATCAGTCGACTCGAATTGATTCGAGAACTGTACGCGATTGTACACACTCCGATTGTCTCGAATGCGTAAAGGTGCCGTTACACTGCAAGGCATTTCATAGTAGAGATCAACTACGATAACTTGGCGCGCCCCTCCAAATGACTGTTTCAATGTGTGTAGTAATATCCTTATGAAAGAGTTTGTATGTATTAAGTATTCAACCAATCACAGTACACGCAATATTTCAGTTAATGTCACTTATTACCAAGATTTGTTGGTCAACTAATCATAACTAGCCTACCGCGCAAGACAACGCACATCAAACGTTTTGACAACGCACTTCAACGGTTTTGAATTTTGGAGGGGCGCGCTATATTATCGTAGTTGATCTTTACATATAATATGTAGAACAAAAAAAAGTATGAAAGGTTTAATGTTTAAAAATATATAATAGTTTGGATTCAAAAATATTTTGTAAACATGAATAATAAGACTTTACACATGAATTAATGCGTGAAATATATTTTATCTTGGTCAGTGGAAAGGTTGTTGATTTTTATTGTATTTTGTAGCACCTCCATTGTGAGTATCGCAGACACAATAGATTTGCAATTGTTATGCGGCAGCTGGCTACCGCTTGGGGATTGATGGGTTAATTCAGGTAAATACCACAAAACATTTATCACAAAACAAATTTTGTTTATTACAAATTAAATATCTAATAGGAAACTCTTCTGCCTTTATTCGAATCCATTCATTATATTGCCAAAAAGTGACATTATTATGCCATTTTAAAGTGACATAAATATTTGCCAGCTTCCGCCTTCTTTGTTTATATTTATATTAAATTGAATTTGAACAGAGTATAAAGACACCTTTACACTGGTACACTGTATACAAAATTGCTCTACTTTAAATAGAGCAAAGTGTACCAAATTGTGTGGTATTGTTTGGAGAGTAATTATTGATAATACGGTTATCATTATTGGCCTTGTTTAAAGATTCGAAAATTTGGATAATAATATCGCAAACTTAAATAAGCACAATTATTTTATGCCTATATTAAGCTTTGTTTATGTAGAAATATATTTTAACGTTGTTCGTGGTGGCCGAAAAGGAAGATCTTCCGACCGAGAGAGATAGCATGCTCGGTCAGGCCGAAGCCCACGTGATACATTTCAGCTGTCGTATATATACCGACGCGCTTAGAAAACTTCGATAGCGCGATGCAGGAATGTTAGGCGAATTGTGGGTACCGCCACATCACTCCCCCCCGAAGACCGGAGGTCGAATCTTGAAGTCTTGTCGCTTGAGTCGCCAGTGCCAGTGAGTTCCAGTGAGTCGGAACTGTTGCAGTGAGTCCCAGTGAGTCGGAACTATAAGCTGCTGCACGGGATCCAGTGAGTCGGATAAGCTGCCGTGCGGGGCCGATGCTACGTGCTGACCAGGAGAGATGTGCTCTGCTTGCTGACCGGTCGGTGTAGTGAGAAAGCCCGATGATGCCGATGCGGAGTCGCCCAGGCCGCGGTACATTGCGGCTAGTGGACGAGGTACCCGATGAGGCGATGCTGGCTGGCGCGGTGCGGAGGGGCGGGGAGTGATGATGATGAAGGAGGCGTGTTCTGTCGAGGGTCACCAATGTGGGAATAATGTGTGGAGGCCAAAGGAAGATCTTCCGACCGAGCGAGGTGTTATGCTCGGTCAGGCCGAAGCCCACGTGATACATTTCAGCTGTCGTATATATACCGACGCGCTTAGAAAACTTCGATAGCGCGATGCAGGAATGTTAGGCGAATTGTGGGTACCGCCACAATATAAAAAAAATGTTTGACCTGACTGAAAACTCCTAAGACGAAGAAAGACTATAATATAGTCTTAGATACCGTTAGAGAGAGCGCGGTGTAAAAAAATAAGTAATTAGGAAATGCAATCTCGTTTGAATCGCGAAATCTCGGCCTTTTTAGCGAGATCTCGCAAGATTGATTTTCATAAGCTCGCGAGATCTCGATTGTGCCCAATCTCACGAGATTTGCATTCCCTAGAAGTAATATCGTCTTTTCTTTTGGCTTTAAACACTTATACCTGCACTGCTGTTTCGTTTTTACTGCCACTGCCAGAGTGAAACTTGCTGCAATTATATTTTTTTATTTAAATTAGGTAGGTAAACAGTTGGTTTCATGATCAACACAATTTTTCAAATCATACCTGAATCATTTTGTAACTTTAGCACAGAATCTGGACTATCAGAACATCAAAATTGCAATTCTGTTGCAAAACAAATAAATAAAACAATTTGTTTAAACTATTGTTTATTTATAACATTGCATTATTCAGTGTAAATGACTCTGTACATAAATATTTGAAGAAACAATATTATTTTCGTTTGGCTCCGGTAATTTGTAGTCGATATGGGTGTGCGCCATAGAGTAACGGGTAGAGGCGACAATCGCCATGCATTTTATAAAGCTTCAATAAACTGCAATAATATGTTAAATTGCACTAGCAGCCCTAGCAGGGATTATGCTTCTTGAGTGTATATTTGTTCATATCTTTAGCATCATCAGCCTAAGTGGCTAGCTCCTTGTTTTTGAGCTTTGAAGGTATCAGAGGTGATATTATATAAAAAAAAATGTGCGCATCGCCGCCAAAGAAGTTTTCACATCAAATACACAAGCTGCTACTAACACTTAATTTAATTATAAACACTGAATAAAATATAAAGATGAATCACTCAGATAAATGCTCTTCCTTATTACAACTAAGTGCACTTAATATTTCAATTATACAACAATTAAATGAGTAGACGTGTGTAGAAGATACTATCTTAAACACAAACAATTTAGACCATAAATATACACAGTAGAAATTTGCAAAGAATATAAGAAGATATCCTTTAGCTTTTATATTTTGAATTAGACGTCTTAAGGGTCCGTATACGAAATTCACCGATTTCGCTGATTTTACAGTCGTGATTTAACAGTTAAAATACAGTATTTCTATAAGTTTTAATGCACAACATGTAAGATCATTTCAATGATAATCTAACGTTGGAGCTAGATTTTTTATTTTTTAAGTATTTTTAAATAATCCAACTCAAACCCGCGACAGTTTTGTGATTTTTGCTGTAAAAGGCTTAGAATATCACCTGTTTATGGATTGTATTGACGTTTTAACGGTATGAAAAAAATACAATGTACTGTTGAGAAAGTCGTCTATAAAATGTTGTAATTACTTTTTACCACTTCAATATGAAATAGTTGAGTAAAAAAATATGTAACTCGGCAAAATTTTAGAGAAAATGGGCAAAGAATTGCTGTTGATTTCGACAACTTGGAGCTGTAATTCATAAAAAGAAAACGACAGAAATAATCTATAGATAAAATTTTATCCAATTCGAGAAAAAAGAAATAAAAAAAAACCAATTGTGCCAAAAAACACGATTCAAAACAACCTAAATCTCACATTATATTACTCGCCGCAAGTTCGAGTCGGCTTTCCGCTCTTAAATATATTTTAAATCTAATAATTAATATATATATTTTTTAAGTGTAATAAGGGGAAAAAACCTAATAATATTTCTGTAGCGAACCTTTGCAATTTCGGCAAAATCGGAAAAATTTCGTATATGGACTCTTAATATAATATTGGTAGGTAATTCTATTTAAATAGCTAACTATACAGTGCAAGTCAGTGATGCAACCTAAATGATCATACTTTTAGGTTCACTGAGAATTTATGTGGGAAAACAACCTATTTCACAATTAACTCTATACAGGTAGTAACAAAACAATCATTGTTTTGTTACACCCTGTATAGAGTTCACTTGCATCTTTTCCAGCACAATTTTACAGCGAACTTTATACAGAGTGTAGCGAAATAAAGTGATAATACTCTAGACTGTGTATATTCTATTCCTTATAATATAGAGATATCTGTTGAAGTAGCAGAGCTGAATCTTGTGGAACACTGAAAGTGCTCCAGCGTCGTAACCTAAAGTATTATATTATACTTCGTTTATAATTATTATTATTGCTTTTGCACACTATACATAATGTTAAATATTACTCAACAAAAATCGATATAAATCAATATCAAACGTCCTATCTGTTTGTTACTCTACGTACATCGCTAGGCGAGTCACGTCGGCCCACAGTAAGCTCGGTTGGATGCATAAAAACCTCCGCTTTGAGCTTCCAAATTCAAATGCGAACCAATATGTCTGCTGTTTTGACGTTTATATTTTTTTATTGATAATGCAAGACGTGGTCATGGCTATAGGGGTTAGGGGAATATTACGCAAAGGTTGAAGCAGAGGGTGCTACTAGCGCATACATTGAACAATCCGACATATTGCACACGTCATATCAGAATATTGACAGAAATTTGGAGTTTTTATTTTGTTGAAACGTAGTTTTTCAATATTAAACTTTATTCCATATTATATTTTTAAATCTCAAAGGAAGACTTCTACGGTCAATGTCTAAAATGGTCACATTTATCAATTCCTCTCAATCGATTCAGCAAATAAATTGTCAAAACTGCCAAACTGACGAATGTCAAATTAGTACGAATTACTAGACATGAATTGCAAGCAGAGTGACCATTTTGCGATTTAAAAAAATGAATCATAGTATGATTCATAATAATATGATTCTCCAAAGCGATCATTTTAGCCCCGCTGTGCTGTGAATGCTGTAACTATTAAAGTTACTTGAAATGACAACTCCTTTCAAAACATCTAACATCACGGACGTAAAAAAAAACGGACGGAGCATTACACTATAAAAAGGTGAAGCATGCAAGCCGCAAGGTACGACAATTTCGTTTATTGTACACGTGACCAACACTCACACACGCAACTAGGTACTACAACCCGATGTCATTGTACATTGAGTGACGGCGCCAATGACACGCACACATTCTACACGGGCGGCCATTACTATGCTTCACTCGGGATTAGACAAGGTTACGTCCGTATTTTTTTTAAGTCCGTGCATTAGATCTACAGGATAAGCGCACAAAGTACATTCATAAAATATGTACGTATCTATATGTCCAGCCGTTGCAGAGGTGTTTGGGAACAAATACCTAGATAGGAGAATTTTTATCATTTGCTTCTATGAGAGAAGTAACCACTCTTCAAAAAATAGCTGAGACAAATTCTACCCAATAATCAAAAACTTCAGAATTCATAATATTGTAATTGATACTGTAATACTTGTCGATATTAAAGTAGGTTATTTCTTCAAAGGCTTCAACCCCAACTTGCATTCATGGGAACCTGAACACTTGCAGCAATTATCCTGCAAAAGGGGTAGTTTGAAAAACCCCCATCGCCACGATAAAATGAACCTTATAGGATGGTCTTAAGAGTCACGGTACATGAATGTTGTTTAGTAAGTCTAGTTGCTATGCGAAAATTAAAAATGGCCGTATTGATTAGTGTTTCTCTATTTTTTCATTACGTGGCTTGTTATTAAAAACAAGTAATTATAGAGAAATTATGTATAGCCTAATTAGCCTAATTCATGTCGATACTTAATGCGAAAGTGTGTCTGTCTGTCACATTTTTACGCTGGCTCGAATGCGACCAATTCTGTATGAAGATACTTTTAGTATCTCATTTTTGTACTAACCCAGTGGAATGAATGGCCGACACGACTGGCAAGAGATCAGTAGCCCTAGCACGGCGACCAGTAGAAATGCGAAAGTATAGACAAACTGTGGACATAAACTTAAGGCGACGCCTTGATAATTTGGCTATAGCGATGCCGATTTTTCTCAGCAATGACTAAAGCTAAGAAACTAAAGTTCATTGTCAGTATTCATCATGTCTTTGTCTTTGAATTACCCATAGCATAACATGATTGGACAACTTTTATAACACAGAATTAGCAATCGAAAAGACCTCTGTAAAAAAAGGGATTCCTATTTTTCCAACAGAGGAGGGTGATTTAAGGTTCCAAAATTTGTACATAAATTGGTTGAAGCATACACTTTAATATGTGCATAGCTTATATGAAATGTATTTATGGTTTTTAAATTACGCGACAAAAACCATTTTGTTGCTTACGCCCTTTCCATTTTTTGCTGTTCCATTGCTTGTTTCCTATGAGAGGCCGGCCCGGCCTCTCATAGAAAACAAGCAATCTAAAACATATCGAACACGGTTTCTTACTTTAACACGGCGTCACCTTAAGGTGCCGTTCCGATCTTTACCGCGGCTAATCGCGACCGACAAAAATTCAATTAAAATACCACTTTATGACAGACTATAGTATATGTCATAAAGTGGGATATTATTTGAATTTTTAGGACTATAGTCTGTCATAAAGTGGCATTTTAATTGAATTTTTCGTAGCGAAAAAAGATCGGAACGGAACCAGTATATCTCCACATTTTGTGTCTATAGTCACTCTGTCATAAAGTGGCATTTTAATTGAATTTTTCGTAACGAAAAAAAATCGGAACGAAACCAGTTTATCTCCACATTTTGTGACTATAGTCTGTCATAAAGTGGCATTTTAATTGAATTTTTCGTAACGAAAAAAGATCGGAACGAAACCAGTTTATCTCCACATTTTGTGACTACAGTCTGTCATAAAGTGGCATTTTAATTGAATTTTTCGTAACGAAAAAAGATCGGAACGAAACCAGTTTATCTCCATATTTTGTGACTATAGTCTGTCATAAAGTGGCATTTTAATTGAATTTTTCGTAACGAAAAAAGATCGGAACGAAACCAGTTTATCTCCACATTTTGTGACTATAGTCTGTCATAAAGTGGCATTTTAATTGAATTTTTCGTAACGAAAAAAGATCGGAACGAAACCAGTTTATCTCCACATTTTGTGACTATAGTCTGTCATAAAGTGGCATTTTAATTGAATTTTTCGTAACGAAAAAAGATCGGAACGGAACCAGTTTATTTTCACATTTTGTGACTATAGTCTGTCATAAAGTGGCATTTTAATTGAATTTTTCGGAACGAAAAAAGATCGGAACGGCACCTTAAGTTTATCTCCACAGTTTGTCTATACTTTCGCATTTCCACTGGTCGCCGTGCTAGGGCTACAGGTGCAATACTGAATTCTTACATGTCCATTTGTAACGTAAGGTAACCTCTAAATTGTAAGGATACAGTAAGATCTGATCTGAGAGATGTCAACCCACCCAGGTTGTCAGAAGGTGAGTAGATCGCCGCGGCACAAAAGAGGAAGTCCAATTCTTTGTTTATTTACTCGATTACCCTGACCGAAAAGTTATACTTTTCAACTTTTGGTACGCTCTAAAGCCGCTATCTCCAACCCGCCGGGACTTTATTTGTGGCCCGCGTGATGTTTAAAAATTTTGAAATTCACGCCCACCGGCAAAATAACGTAAAGTCTATTATATTCGTTAAATTTTTTCCACTTTTAAATCGTTAATTACGAAGAATGTTATTTTTTAACCCTAAATTTTTTTTTGTTGCAGCCCGCGACACCAATACTGATACGTGTTTGTGGCCCGCATGGAAAAAAGGTTGGGGACCACTGCTATAAAGCCTTTTGGAACAGGCGTGCCCTTACGTTACGAAAACAAGTCATACAACGCTGAAGAAGTTTTCGCATCAAAATTTAAACTGACCTTTTCATGACAAAAGTAGAATCAATATTGAGTGGTGAAGACGTCAGTAAATATTTCAACAGGACAGTCGCTGGACATTAAATGCAACTATTTTTGATGAGTACACCACTTACTGTTTGTGGTGACGTCCAAGTTACAAGCTGATGAGAGTGAGTAAAGTTTGAAATAAAGAAACGCGCAGATGCACAAACTTTAGCGTGATCAGTGATCACTTAACATTTTTTCTTTGATCCTTTAAATAAGCATCTTGCAAAAAATGTTAATTTTAAGCTCATTAAATGTTTGTAGTGACGGAAATAAAGTAATTACTGCCAAATTCTCTTGGAATAAAAAAATGTAATCCAAAGGTGGCGTTAGAAGTGAATGAGCATAAATGTGACGGTTACTATTGACAGGCCCAACGGCCAAAAAACGGCCTCTACACTTTTTAGTTCTTGAATAATGACACAGTCGAAAACGCTTTCTCTTACAAATTATGCTATCGCCAGTAATGAGTGGCGTTTCTTTCGCTGTGTTTATTTATTTATCGATTGTCTTGTATTATAGGATTACTAATTGATGAGCTATTCAAAGGATTATATCTAGGTCTTGCAATTAGGTCTAGACCACCTGCACTAGTCATTAGTGCTTTCACATGATTTATCTAGATTTCACTATCTACTAATTAGAGATTAGCTTTGAGCTGTATATCTCAATGTAATGACTTAATTTGAATGTATTACGAATAGATATGAGATGATTCGCAATTAGCAATATTAAAAGAACTTAATTTTCATGTATTGGATATGAGATGAGCTGCAATTAGCTGTATTAATATTAGCTGTGAAAGCTGATATAAATACTGCTAATCGCAGATCAATCTTAAAGTTCGTTTGAGATAATATGGAAATGTAAAAAAATATGTTTCAAAGTTTGATTAGGACAATGCGAGCTGATCACCTGATTGTCTGACAAGAAAGATGATCCATGCTGCATGCATCGGATAGGCTTGTAAAAAGTTATTCCTGTGCCTCTTGCCAGTCATCCGTACCTATGTGGGGAGAAAAGGAGGAAAGTATTCTTGTGTACTACGCACACACTGGTGCAGTATAAAAAAACTGCGTATCTGATCTGTTCCTGATAAAACTGGCCATTACTGGAACCGGTATGGAAGAAAAAATAATATTTTATAATGATTATTATATTAACAATCGAACTATCAAACCCATATTCAGAGAATGGAAATCATATGACTGTATAATTGTATAAAAACTGTAATTTGTTAAATTATGATATTACTCACACCACATGCATACAAAGTGGAAATCAAGAAAAAATATCGTGACTAATACTATCAAGGTTAGGTTGTCATCGGGTTCCTTAGGTTTTATTTTAGGAAAAGTCCTGTTACTAACATAATAAGAAGTCATATAATTGGACTTGAGAAGTTGAGAGGGATTACTAGATTTGTCTTAGGGTTATTGCAACGGTACAATACGATATGCGATACGAATGCGATACGAGTTTTTAAATGAGCCGCCCAGAAATGAACTTTATTTACTACACAAGAAAATTTCATTAAAATTTGAAATGAAATTATATCTGAAAAAAATAATTAGTAATCTACATGATATGATAAGTACGTAATTTGGTCTTGCCATATTTTTTCTATCGGTATCACATAATAAAGAAATAAAAAACCAAATCACCTCCAAATCGTTGAAATGAAACCACTTTACTCCTTATTTATTTATCAAAAGAATATATAAAAAATATCTACTGCTTTGCAATACAAAAGTTAATGAGTTAGTTTGGTTACTTTTTTGAAATATGTATTATTTTTATAATAATTAATTAAAAATGAGTCTCAGATCGCCAACCCTACGCGGCGAGCGTCGTAACCGCCACAGTACAAGGCGCGCTGATATGAATGTTATTTTAATGTCATTTACGTCGATATTCGCACTGACAGACAATCGACCTGATAATTTAGGAAGAATTAACCCTTAACTGTCTGTAACATACGAGTATACTGACAGACCGACAAACTTTCGCATTTTTCATACTGATAATTAAAGTATAGACTCCGTTATGTCACTTATGTGTAACTTAAATTCTTATCTTATCAAGTTAGGCCATAAAATTTAAGTACCCTGTTGAATCATCGGCTTTTCAAAACTCCTCCTACCTGTAACTCTAGAACATGGAAGTGTGCATCACCCATGCGTCACCCAGCCCTTTGTCTAAATACACCAAGGCCACGGTAATTAGTATGAAAATATTATATTTTATGTGAAAATTATTGTGCCAAGGCCATCAGTAATGCGCAGTTACATGCACAAAGAGCGGATAAATTCTTTGTAAAAAAGAGTTTAATAAAAAGTGGGTAAAAACTGATCCTTGTGTGACCCTACAGGTTTTCTGTTGTTGATTAAATATTGGGCTAAACATTGGTGTTTGTGGTATGCGTAGGATATTATTTTATTCGATTCAGACTATCCTTTCAAATTAAATGACTAAATTCATACTTACATTATAAATTAGAATGCATGTCCATCCGTCATTCTAGCTCTTATTACTAAGCTGATTTAGATGAAATTAATAAAAATAAAAGGACATAGAACATTTTTAATATAAACAGCGAATTTGTAACAACAATTACTAATAAAGGTTAAAATCTGTTAAATTTGAATAGTATTTTACATTGCAGTGCTCCCTGTAACAGTTAGGGTTTATCCAAAGGCTTTTGATACAACAGAACTCTGAAACGCATACAGGAAGTATGAAGGTTCAATACTTTGTGCAATGATATGGTACAGTAACAACAGCTAAGTAAATATCCTTGGTCGAGGTGAGCAACCCCCAGAGCAACGCCCGTGAGGAGTTTTCCTTTTGTACTCATCGCATTTTGCATGCAATAGTTAATTTAGATAATTTTCTCAATGTGTTCCTTACTAATATTATAAAATCAAAAGTCTCTTTGTCTTTTACCTCTTCACGCCTAAATCGCTGAACATATTTTGATAAAATTTAGTATCCCGGTAAGGGTCTACACAGACGGACCGCATTTCAACTGCAATCCAACTGCAAATTGCAGTTCAAGTGCAGTTTGAATGCAGTTGACACGACTGCAATACGACTGCAATAGAACTGCAAACCAAACGCGCAGTCGGATTGCAGTTCAGTTGCAGTCGGCGTACAGTCGTGTGAACTGTTTGGCTTGCAGTTCTATTGCAGTCGTATTGCAGTCGTGTCAACTACATTAAAACTGCACTTGAACTGCAATTTGCGGTTAGATTGCAGTTGAAATGCGGTCCGTCTGTGTAGACCCTAAACTAAACGACTAGACTGATTTTGTTCAAATTTTTGTACTTATAAATTTAGTGAAACTGAAAATTGGCTATTTTTTTGTAGCCGAAAAAACGTAGCAGACCAATCAGTGTACAATTCTGAAACGCACTATCAAAAGTTGTCTAAAAGTTAAAAGTTCAAATAAGCTCTCATACAACGCGCAACGTGAAAATTCTGCCTTTGATGCTATCAAACATATAATAACGTATTTGGATATTCCATAATATATTTAACAAAACAAAGTTTGTCGGGCCAGCTAGTATGAGTTTAGAAGAAATATCAATAGGCTTTAAAATAACTAGAAGTGCTTATAAATTCCCAGCAGCTAGGCGTAATATCGGAAACGCCTCTGATAGCTGTTTCCGTAGAGTGCTTAGGCGAGGGAAATTCTTGCATAGAATTGTGCACCTTTTGGCTCGTAGCCGGATTGAAATTGTATACAGTAGCAAAACTAAGTGATAATAGTTAAGGGTGTGTTGAGTATGAAAGTGGCAGCGCTGAATATATATTTTTTTGACATCTATACATACTTTACTTACATTATAAATATTATTATGAAAGTATGTTTGTATGTCTGTCTGTCTGTTATCTACCTATTCAGGGCCAAGCCACTGATCCTATTATGCTGAAATTTAGTATGGAGATACTTTGAGTCCCGGGAAAGGACATACCTAGGATACTTTTTGTACCGGATAAATTTACAGTTCCCGCGCGATAAACGGGCATCGTCTAGTTATAAAATATAATATGAAAGTGTGTCTGTCTGTCTGTTACCTATTCAGGCCCAAGCCGCTGAAGCAATTTTGCTGAATACTGGTATGAAGATTCAAGTATCTTCATACAACCCGGGAAAAGACATACTCGTAGAATATTTTTTATCTCGGAAAAAAAATATTTTATTTATTTTATTTTATCATGTTTGGGTGGCTTACAGCTAACTATATCAAATTACCATAAATTATAGAATACGAAAAGCCAATTACAAGCCTCCACAGCTAGCTCGTTAATGTAAGATAAAATAACAAAAAAGCAAGGTTAGTAAATACTTAAATTCTAATTTGTAATATTAATGACGGATGGGGTTAGTAGTTACATAATATTAAGTAATATTTTAGTAGGTAAATTAATAAATCTCCAAATCAATACAGTATTAAGAAGATACAGCAACAATTACTGCAAGTACTAATTAACAACGAATTATAGTTATTAATAATAATAATAAGTACTTAAAGTAAAAATTTAAATGTCACTGATGCTTCTTCGGGAAGGCGGTATTAATAGACGCTAGGCTGCTTGTGAAGAGATCAATGTTAGGATCTGATTTTGTGAGCTGGTTGATTACCTTCGATGATCTGAGTAGAAATGAGTTCTGTCGATATCTAGTGTGGGCATGCGAAACGTGTAAAATATTTCTGATACGTGAATGACGTGACGGAACATTTAAGGTTAGATAAAAGTGCAGGACAGTTTATTTTAGATTGCGCTAATTTCATAAAAAAGCGAATGTCAGCTATGTTACGTCTGGTTGAGAGTGGTAAAAGGTGGAACCGACTGCAACGTTCCTCATAGCTGGCATAAGGAATTTTAAATTCATAGTTACCTCGTAAACTTTTTTTGGACATTCTCAATTCGTTTTGAGTGGGTATCAAAAAAAGGGTTCCAAACTTGACTACAATACTCCAGATGACTTCGGGCATAGGCACAGTATAGGATTTTGATGCTTTTCATGTTATTAAAGTGACTGGTATTACAAATGATAAGTCCCATGGCTTTGACCGACTTATTAACAATATAGTCAATGTGAGATTCGAAAGTAAACTTACTATCAATCTGGATCCCAAGGTCTTTAATAGTAGAGATACGTGATAATAGTTGGTTGTCGATGGAGTAATGAAAAATGAGAGACTCATTTTTACGACTGATAGGAGATAATGTTACACTTGGCTATATTGAGATCTAGCTTGTTATGCAGACAATAGTCCGCTAAGCGATTTAGATCATCTTGCAGTAATAAAGCATCAGACAGGTTCTTAATAAGTCGGAATATTTTCATATCATCAGCAAACATCAAAAATCCGGAAAATTTGAAACAATTGCCAGTGTCATAAGTAAATAAAATAAAAAGAAGCGGTCCCAAAAGAGAACCTTGTGGGACCCCAGAGGGTATAGGTATCCACGTAGACATGTAGCCGTTCAGTACGACAGATTGCGTTCTGTAGTGCACATACGACGAAAACCACCTTAAGAGCCCCCTAATACCCAGCTCATAAAGCTTCATGAGAAGTATACAGTGATCGATTCGATCAAACGCTTTACTGTAATCGGTATACACCACGTCGACCTGGAATCCATTATCCATACTCTCAGAGGGGAAGTCAGTAAATGTAAGAAGACTAGAAGCAGTTGATCTACATTTTAGGAAACAGTGTTGTTGAGGGGCAAAAGTAGACTGAAGACAACTGTACACCTGATCATATACCAACCTCTCAAAGACCTTAGCTAAGAGGCAAAGCTTGGAAATTGGCCTGTAATTTTCGACCTTTTCTTTTGGACCATTTTTATGTATGGGAGAATTAAAAGCAGTTTTCCACAGAGATGGCATTATACCCTCAGACAGAGATCTTCTAAAGAGCAATGAGACTGGTATATCAATATCGTATGCACACTCGACAATAAATATCGCAGAAAGACCATCGGGGCCCGCAGATTTGTTGAGGTCAAGAGATTTAAGAAGCTTGCGCACAGTCGGTATATCGACCTCGATATCGCTAATATGAGAATTAGTAGCATTAGTCGCCATACTATCAACAGTTGCGATTGGGGACGAGGTACTTTGAAATGTAGTGCTAAAAAAGATACTAAAAAGTTCGCATATCTCTTGTCCCCCCTCGCAGCTGTGGTCACCATAAAACATACTTGAGGGAAAATTATGGGTGCTGCGTTTGCTTTTTACGTACGACCAAAACATTTTGGGATTGCTAGATATTGACGACTCAATTTTTGTTAAATACTCCTCGTAACAAGCGCGTTCAACGTCTTTGGCTCTGTCACGTAGTAATTGGTAAGTAAATAAGTCAGAAATGTTATTATAAGTTTTGAACTTAAAGAGGTATTTAGCCTTTTCTTTAATAATTTTGATGAGTGCAGAGTTGTACCACGGTGGATAATTACTGGCTTTGACCCTACGTTTAGGGATGTATAAGTCTATAAGTTCAAATATTTTGTTGTTGAAATTACGTAGCGCGTCATCCAAGGTGCCTACTTTACTACTACTACTACTAAGTTTGTCCAGTCAGTTTTTTGTAATTCACAACGAATAGACTCAAAATGGTAAACAGTGCGTGTATTTGACTTAAGCGATTGGGGGCGAGCCGTTTTTAATGCGATTGATAAGGCCGGATGATAGGCATCCTCACTGACTAACGATTGCAAAATATATTGTATTGAAAATATTATGTACCTAGGTACACATTTTTTACAGGTATTGCAGAACATGTTTTTTATGGAGTTACTTTTCCTTTGTTTCAAGTATTATTCGTAGGCCTACCATTATTGCATACGATTCGGGAACTATCCCTATTAGAACTGGTATAAGAAACTCGCACGGTTAGATCTTATTAGCCAAAAGCTGAAATATGGTACATTTATCTATTTTCATAGCAATTGCAATAATAATAACAATAAAACCGGTGGTAGGCATCATGTAGACTTTCAGAAAATATTTGCAAAAATTTATTCTGAAAAAAAATGTTGAGTTTGAGTTTTGAGTTTGCTATCCTTAGCAAGGATGAAGGAACCCAAACGTTCATATTCTACAACAAAGGATTTTTTATGCATTCTTTCTGTGGGACAAGGACGAAGTTACTTGGTCAAGGTTATTTAATTATGTAACGTATATAATAAATAACATTTAATTACATTTTTGTGACGTAAAACGTCTTCCAAGTATCGTCTTTATATCGTTTTGTTTAGATTTTTTCATATTTTAACCTTGAAATTTGTTCTTAATAAATCTATTTATTTAGAAGAAAAATTCGGCGTAGGTTAGGTATAAAAATTAGTATTAGTTATTTCATAGTCCAAATCAGAACTAAATACAAATAAAAGTCTCGTGTAAAATAAAGTAGATCTAAGATAAAATTTTACAATACATAATTAATTAATATTTATTATACCTCTAGTTACAGCGTGTGTGAGGTACGACCCGCTTTACTCAAAATATAGATGAATATTTAAAATGACTATTATTTCAAGAATAGTCATAAATAAAATGATGTATAATGGTAACAATGGTTTTGTCTTATTGTTTTGTTATTTAACTTGAAATTCTTATGAGAAGTACATATTTCAATAATTCATGTGAGTTGAACTAATTATTATTAATAATTAATTCATGATATTTGGACAACAAATATAATATTATAACATTATTTTTGAACACGTCAATTAATCTTTAAACAGACAATAATTATTGTTGTTTCCGGTTATGATACTTATGTTACAAAAGATAGTACAGTTATTAAATTAATATAAAAGTGTTATAATTAAATACTTGATTTATAATGATTTTCAGGATGATTGTAACTATGAATAATTGTATTTATGATATTAGATACAAATCTTGGTAGTCAGACGTGGGGCGGAGTGATGATGGCGGTGGGGTTGTTTTTGATATGGCAGTATTTAAGGCGGGCTGTCTGATGGAAGGGACTCACTCTCTCTCTCTTGTCGTAAGCCGTCACTCTGCCTCCTGTCAATGTGAATTGGCTCTGAGTACTTCGAACAAAGATCGTTATAAGATAAGTATTTATTTGGTTAAAACGCTTCTGGCCTTTTGTGTAATATCAGTTCTTTCAGCTTAATAATTGGAAATGAACAAAAGCTAAGTGAATAATTGTATTACGTAGTTACAATACGTATAAACTACGTTTTATTTATTGGTGTTTATGGTTTATACAATATTTTTATTTTGCAAGCCTAAGCCATTTCTGACACACGCATAAATTTAAATTTGAATAAGCATTTTACTTAAAAAATGTGGAAGTGGTTGGAGGAAGCACGGCTTCTTTTTTGAACAGAATAACTGGGAAATTTTTATAATTAATTTTCAAGGTTTTCGCGAGTATATTAGCCCTTTTCTTTTTACCGAAATTTCGGCTGTTTTGTTGTCACGAATTAAAGTAAAAGAAAATTCGTAAGTATAAGCCTACGAATAATAAAAACTATTGCCCGTCTGTTTGAAGTCGAGATACTCGGCCTACTCCTTAGTTCAGTACTCTGGTATAAGATATTGGGTAAAAATACACAATTAACCGAATTAGTACTGTACTAATATCAGTGACTATGTCAACTTATACGTGGCCCTATTGTACCGTATTGAAGTTAACAGTTATTTCAAACAATGTAACATTAGAGACACCTATGGCAAACGTTATTGCTCTGATCGATGTCCTTTTTTAAAACGGTTATCCCAGGGGCGTAGCTACCACCGTGTATGCCGTATCAAATATACGGGGCCCCCGGGCCACAGAGGCCCTAATGTGCGTTAGCAAAAAGTAGTAGAAACTTTCCATTCCTTTTATTAAATTAATAAAATATAAGAAAAGTGAAAAAGGCAACCTTTCCTAATAAGGGCCCGTAAACAAATTTTATATGGGGCCCACTAAGGCGATTCTGTCAATCGCGGCTTCTATAGAAAATGACAAGTTTTTGACAGCCAGTCAGTGACCGCTACCGCCACGTTTCGCCGAGTACAGTATAGTGTAGATCGAATTAAAACAACTGTTGTAGTCCAGCAGTGCTGGAAGTATTTTCAGCAGGTTTACATTTATGTCCGCGTCAGAGCCGTCCTGTCTCAGGACGCCTGATCGGATCAAAAAATTTAGCAAAATCGGTTCAGCAGCTTAAGCGTAAAGAGGTAACAGACAGACATACACTCTTTGGCATTTATAATATTAAGAATGGATTAGTATAGACTAGATGACGCCCGCAACTCCGTTGCGCTAAAATTCGTTTATCGCGCGGGAACCGTACATTTTTCCGGGATAAAATCTAACCTATATCCTTGCTCGGGATTAAAAATATATCCACGTCAAATTTCAGCAAAATCGGTTCTGCGGTTTGAGCGTGAAGAGGTAACAGACAGACATACAGACAGGCAGACAGACACACTTTCGCATTCATAATAGTATGGGTAGGGATTAAAAGAATAAAGCCGTATTGTAGATCACTGCCTTACTCGCAGAGCCTATAAGGTAAGCAAATCGTGCGAGCTCAAATATGGATGTTTACAGATAAGAGGCGGATGCTTTGATAGCGTTATCACTGCCGGTCTAGCCTAGGTCTCACTTCCTAAGTTCTAAGCCGACAGACCAATTTGGTGGGAAATAGTTATTGGAATACCTTTATTAGTTAAAGTAAATACTTTGCTCCCCGTTTTAGACTGTTTCCACCAGAGATGTGTTGCGACTGCGAGGAATGTGTTCTTAAGAGACCGTACATACGAAATTTGCCGATTTCGCTGATTTTATAGACGTGATTTAAGAGTTAAAATACAGTGTTTCTATAAGTTTTAATGCACAGCATGTAAGATCATTTCAATTATAATGTAATGTTGGAGCTAGATTTTTATTTTTTTAAGTATTTTTAAATAATCCAACTCAAACCCGCGACAGTTTTGTGATTTTTGCTGTAAAAGGTTTAGAATATCACCTGTTTATGGATTGTATTGACGTCTTAACGGTATGAAAAAAATACAATGTACTGTTGAGAAAGTCGTCTATAAAATGTTGGAATTACTTTTTACCACTTTAATATGAAATAGTTGAGTAAAAAAATATGTAACTCGGCAAAATTTTATAGAAAATGGGCAAAGAATTGCTGTTAATTTCGGCAACTTGGTGCAATTCATAAAAAGAAAACGACAGAAATAATCTATAGACAAAATTCTATCCAATTCGAGAAAAAAGAAAAAAAAAAAACAAATATTGCCAAAAAAACACGATTCACAACAACCTAAATCTCACATTATATTACTCGCCGCAAGTTCGAGTCGGCTTTCCGCGCTTAAATATATTTTAAATCTAATAATTAATATATATATTTTTTAAAGTCTTATAAGGGGAAAAAACCTAATAATATTTCTGTAGCGAACCTTTGCAACTTCGGCAAAATCGGCAAAATTTCGATACGGACTCTTAAGATCCAATAGAATCGCTGCGCTGAGTGAGGTCACGGCAAGCTCACGTCAATGAAGCGATTCTATTGGTTCTCAAAAACACATTCCTCGCGACAGATCCCTGGTGGAACAAAGAAGTGTTTTTGGCGCAAAACATGTCGAAAAATGTTTTTGCTTTTTATATGCTTTAAATAGATTTATAGTAACATTCTAAATGCGAAAATGTGTCTGTCTGTCTGTTACCTACCTCTTCACACCTTAACTTTAAGTCCCTTTAATATTAAAGGCGAAAATATAATATTAAGTTGTTTTTGCGTGAAAGGCGAATTTTAGCGCAACGAATTTGCAGGCGTCATTTAGTACACTGCTTTGGATTAAAATTCGAATCTCTTCCTAGAGATATCTTACCAGGCTAGAAATTTCGATCGATCGGCTAGAAAAATTGATTCAGGGAAACCAGGAAAAAATCGATTCCCTAAGAGCTAGACTTCGACAATCTTCTGCATTTATAAAATTCATTTTAAATTTTGTTACTCTCCCTAAAACTCATAAATAGCTGAACCGATTTGGCTTATTTTAGTCTTGAAAAAGTTGAAGTCATGTAGGAAAAGTACCAGTACCAAACCTTCAAGAAGAGAGCCCTCTTAAAAGGCCGGCAAACTACGAATAATAAAATCTAAGGAAGAGTAACTCCGTCAAAAAACATGCTTTAAAATACTTGTCAAAAAAGTGTACCTTAGGTACACATTTGCAATAATTAGGTGGCCGGCACAGCATCTGCAGCTCTTCTGTTGCTAGTGTCCATGGGCGACGTTAGTTGTTTTCCATGAGGTGACCCGTTTGTTCGTTTGCCTCCTGATTTTATATTAAAAATAGACCTTAATAAATGACACTTTATAATAAGCAACAGCTTTAGTATTCAGCAATAATTAAAAATACATTAGTCCGTAAGCAAACTGCACGATAAGTTATTCATGGGGTAAATTGCCGCGCATGTATTTAACCATATTTGCATTTCCCATACCGGTAGGGTTGCCAGCTGACGAAACCTGGATATGCCTCGAATTTGGATGATCTAGCTCACTCGCACAACTAGTGGCTGCTTCAAATTTGGTTTTAGGCTGTCTCACTTACACGTCTGCTGATTGCCTAAGTTTTGAATCTCAGGCTTAAAAAAATTACAAAATACTTGAGTAACTTCGGTTGGTGGTTCCTTACGATCTAACGTATTTTTGACCGACTTCCAAAAAGGAGGAGGTAATATGTTCAGCTGTATGTATCTCTTTTTTTGATCCTATTAATGTAATGGTGTAATAGTGAATTGAAAAAGAAGAACGTTATGTTCAACTTGGCCATAAAGAGTTGACAAAAGTTCTAGGCCCTAATTACTTCGTAGCTGTGGCTGTCACATTACTACACTGTTATCAAGGCTTTATGTTATAAAGCTGAATAAACCTGTAGGTACTATTATATTTCGAGAGAATTGGGGTTTTATAGGTTTCACATAATATGAGAGACATAATATTAATTATGTTAAAGTTTACTAATAAAAAAAAAATTAAAGTCGTGGACAAGACATCTTGCGTTTGGCAACCCTAAATTCACTAGCATGCGCCGTAGCTATACTTAAATAATTTTCTTGATTATTACTATTATGTACAGAAATCTAAGTCTTACCTGTTATTCTTAGGATATAATTGTATATTATTAAAAGGTGAGGACGTATTGTCTGTGTGTTAATTTAACCTATATTTTATAAATTATAATAAGGGTCATTACTCATTTCGTATTGTAACGTCGCAAGGCTTTTGCTTTAAATGAGCCGTTCAAATTTGGAACAGGCCAACACTGCCGCGAATGGCAAATCTGTCAATTAAATAAACTTGCACGCCTGTATCACAATAGACATAACTACCAGTAGTTCGACTGCAAAGAAACGGACAGGTTTCAATATCTGTCAAATTCGTCGGGTTTCACTAGGATTATGAACGGAATGTGCCTCGCGCTGGCTGATATAATTTATTTTTAAATATTTAAAATACAGATTTCAAAATTGGATTCTGACAATTTTAATCGCATGTGCCAAAACACAAACAACAATACGACCAAAGAGGAACACGTGCAGCGAATATGTCATAGTTTTAAATTCGTAGGTAACAAGTTAACAACCCTAGCGACGATTTTCGTCATAATACGTCAAATTTAAAAATTTCAACATCAGTTCTAAGTGGACATACTCTATAATTCTGTCTACTCTGCCTGTGTAGTAAATTCATGGACATAGAAAGTAAATAAATAACAAAGTTTAGTTTTGAATGGTTCCCTTAAAAAATACATCGCAACGCATCGTCACGTCAAATTGCAATGATAATAATATTATTATGTGGTCCTAGGTCATCACAATCAGTGTTGCAGACATTTTGCACTTCCTATTATTTTTTTAACTAAAATTTATCTTTCTAGCCTACCATGATTACGATTTACGGATGAAGTTCAAAGCTGACGTATTCACGGAAAAAGTGGGTTTGCTACGTAAAATCCAGAAGTTGATACTGTGATCATAGTATCACTATCATACGGTAGATTAACTCAGCCGTCTCTAAAGTCGCCTTCGCCTAATACAGACAGACAAAGTACACAAGCCATGCGATTACATTGTTTTACCACTTTATTAAGTTATCTAATGTGGCCTTTGGTAGAGTGTTTGCTCATATATGCTCATATCGTCGTGCACGCTATTAACAGCTTTGCAACTATCATGGTGCTTACTAATAATCATGGTTGTCCATCATGACCCATCATGAGGCCTAAGGGGAACTCCATAAGTAGTACCTTAGAACGTGAGGCATGCAGGCGGTCTAGAATGAAGATGATCTATTGTATATGTTACCGCTAGAATGCGGAATACGATAATATGCACATTAACGAGGTAAACTGCAGATGTCCATAAACCATACGTTAAAGTGTGAAATTTAAATCAAAAAGCTTATATTCGCACTTCACCTAGTTAGTTTGCATAGTAACGAATAGTACATCGTTAAATTGCGGAATACAATTATTTATGACGGTCGGCTCGCTCGGCTCCCTTTGTATTGTGGACTAAGTTCTAACCTAACCTAACCTGCTGTTGGACTTTCTGGATTGTGTTTGTTTTTGTTTTGGTGGGGGGCTGCGCTTAGGAATTGCACTCTAGAGGTTCAACCTCAGATCTTGAGATCCATCATCAGTCATACCTAGAGACCAATGACCCTCATTATGGCACAACTAGCTTCAATTATCAGTTGACGGAGCCCCGCGTAGCGGGGCTCCTATTTCTGGGTGTTGTGGTCTAAGTTCCAACCTAACCTAACCTACTTTGACTTTCTGGATTGTGTTTGATTTTGTACGTAATCTAGCTAAGGTACTTTCAGTATATTATATTAATAAGATATAACTCAGGAATAATACAGAACTTATAACTTTATATTGTAAAACAACATAATATCAAACAATTATAGATCATCTAGCAAAAATAAACCATAGGCTTGTACAAAATCTTCTTTATATAAATTACAATAATTACCAAGTTACTTATTACTAAAATCTTTATAACAAACAAATAGGTACATCACCTTAAACACTGTCGGCCAGAATGAGAGCCGTACTAGGTTCGCTAGCTATTTTATACTGGGCAGAATGGATATTCTACCCACACTGAATAATAATTCTGGTACCCACATTTTTCAAAGTTTGTTACTAGAATTATTATTACTTAAATATAATATTCTATATCTAAATACAATTAAACAAAATCTTAATTTAATAATATTCATAAAATAAGTAAGAGACAATACTTTAAATATAATACTACCTTACATTATAAGTCTTTCCTTACAATTCAAAAGGTGGTTTATTATTAATTTAAGATAAAAATTACGGCTTAATATTGGTGTTGTCAAGTCTTCAATTGACAATGGAATTATTATCTGAACACAAATGTAATTTCGCCGTAATTCATACATTTTATTCTTTTATCTATACTTATATATATTAACATTTCTATTAAATGCATGGTCGTTAGTCCGCAGATTACCTAGGTATTCTGTAGATTATCTCGTTAATGTAAGAAGAGAATAAACTTTTTGCACTTTAACTGACTCACCCAGATAATCAGCAGAATACCTTGTTAATCTGCAGTCTAACTGATTTACGCACATTAGCGGTAACATATTATATAATAATTATATTGCGGTATAATGATGAGATCGTTTAAATTTACGTAGTAGGTACCTTAGGGATGCATTCGGTCTAGACTCTAGGATGAAGATGATCTACTGTATATAAAAATTATACTGCGGTATGATAATGAGACCGTTCAAAGAATGACATTGGCACTATTCAAAGTCATGCGGGCGATGTAAAGAAAAAATGCGGAAGGAGTACGCTGCGCAAACGCATGTATTATGCTAATTTTATTAGTAGCTGAAAGCATTTCTTTGTCGTCGTTGTCGGTTAAATAGCTTCACACGATACGCTTCCTAGTCGAGCTTGTTTGGGTTACAAGAATACTAATAAGGACATAGGCTATAGGGTTCGGAAGTGCTGATCAAGGCAGGCTAAGCGAGCTAAAACTGTGTGAGCAAGGGAGGTTGAGATCTGAGGGATATACCACCGTATCTTTCCTATTAGGAGCTATTTAACCTACCCGGCCTGGCTAAGAGAGCTATATTATCCTAAATATAGAGCTAGTTACAAATGGCACAAAAGTTTTGTGGTTCTCCCCTTAGTTTGGACCACAGTATGAGCAAGATAGAGTCATGGTAAGACTCTGAAGGGTTGACTGTTGAGTAATCTATGTCATCAGGAAAAAGGCAACCAAAGGAACAGGCTTCTTGCTATTTTCAAATACAAAGAAATATAGCAAACAAAAATGCTTTTCCAGGAAAATATTGAATATTCATCACGTTAAGTATGGATGTTAAATTTAATTATAAATGCAAATTGTGTATATCTGTCTATCTGTTACCTTTTTATCTCCAGACTGCTAAAACGATTTTGTTAAAATTTCCAGGAAAAGTCATATGATAATTTTTATTCCGGAAAAATAAAGGTTCCCGCGCGATAAACGAATTTTGACGCAACGGAGTTGCGGGCGTCATCTAGTTTGAATATAATGGAAAAATGTGTCTGTCTTTCGGTTTCTTACATCCTCAGTCGACTGTACCCGGAACATTAATAATATCATCAATAAACCAAACCAGTATGATCGAAACGACTGCAAATGAGTGGCCGTCTTCAGAGCATTAGGTTAGTCAACACCCTGCACATTCTATATTTGGTTCAGAACCGATATGAGTACTGAAGCCCTGATTCTATTTCAATGCAACATAAATGCAGCTTTGTGCTTTGATCCAGTTCATTTCTCATCGAATAGCTAAATAATGTACGTACGTTAAGGAAACATCATACAACTGACTTTTGGAGTATTAACCAATCGGAACACAACATTTCATGATAACTTTTTCTAGTATAAAGGAAACAGATCAAGAAGGATAGAACTGGAACCATCCAGTTCTACAATAATTCTTCATACCAATTTCTGAGGTTATACATTTGCCATTTTTCGTCGTCCAGTTTCGTAACCACTCGTGAACACTATATCTAGCAGTGGCAGTAGCCAGTAGCCAAAACGTCGGGGATAAGAAAAGTGCTCGGCGAAGAATCCGTAAGTAAAACAGCATCAATGTCGAATTAAAAAAGTAGAATTGGAGTACTGCTATCGTTAGTCAGTCGCAGTTTAATCAGGAATATCACTGGCCATTTACAGGAACCTTGGCACTCGCTTCGTTTACGCTAAGTTCCAAATTTAAACGCTTCCTTCTGCGTCTTTGCGCGCGCGCATTCTTTATTGCGAATTTATTGTAATTGATGGTCAAGGTCACTTCCTTATTTAACTAGGTCTGTAGGTTACACGCTAGTAAATTGATGATAACGTTACTACGCTTTTGCTTGGAAAAATATGTAGGTGGAATGACTAACATCATGATCGACAAAATATCATTAAAGCATAAAATATATCATAAGTCAAAACATTCAAAGCATAGATCACCTTTCTTGTCAGATAATCATAACATTGCCATAAGACTGCAATGTCCTAAAAACAATATTTTGTTCTTCCAACGCGGGAACCCACGACCTTCGAGAGCCTTTAACTACTTAACCACTGAGGCATGAGGATATTATTGTAATAATGACACAGACATGACACGGACCGACAAGGACTTTCCAGGAAAATAAAAACGGTAGCACATGCTAATTATTTGCGCAAGCCCATCAAAACTGCGCTTGAATTAGCAGTGCACGCTTTCCACTCGACCTTGTTCCTATGAGCATAAGGTTCAAAAGTACCGGCATTTAGCACCTAGCCCTAAGGTCACCACCCTTATCCAATAAAGCGCGTCTCGAGGCCGTTTCACTTGCTGCAATTCACGTCGCAACGATAATAAGCTGAAATCACCTTTTAAGGATCCGTGGATGGATGGCTTGGAGGGTTTTGTATGGGTCTGGTAGATTTTCTTTGTAAAAATCTGTGGTTCAAACGCACATTCCTACATAGTGATATTTCTCATCATTATCACTCCTCTCCGCACCGGGCAAGCCAGCGTCGCCTCACCCGTGCCCCGTCCACTATATGCAATCATGCCTGGTCAAGTCCTCATAGGCATCAACGGGCATTTCTCACTACATTGGTCAGCAAGCAGAGAACAAATTTGCATTTCGTTTGGTATGCAACAAAAAAGGAAGAGGAGATGCCTATAAAATTGTTTTACAGCGAAGCCACACTGCTCATGTGCTTGCGTCGTCAGAACGGAGTAACGTGATGTTTGACATGCGTTGCATCGTCTCCCGCCGCACCGCGCCGTAAAACACCGCATCCAACGCAATGCATAAATAATGAATATAGCATAATATGAAGGTAGGATCCAGCTTTAAGTTCACTCAGAGAAACTGGAATGGAACAAAGTAACAGGAAAATCTACCAATAACGTACAATGGCTTCTGATATCGTATCGCCCAATCTTTGCCCCGTCAACGAGATCTAATTAATAATACGTTCTTCTTCCACCTTCAGTCGTAATTTGTGCGGTCTTGAATGTTTGCACAACCTACGGCATGTTTAAACAGCTTCGTCGCTGCATCGCAACGCAACAGAGCAACGTGGCTTCACTTAACCCTTCGGTATTCGCGTCGAAAATAAACCACACCAGTGATAGTCCGCGGTGCGTCTGCCGCGCTTCCTGTGCGCCATCGATTTGCGTGAGGGTGACGGACCCGCTAATGTTCGGGGAATTAAAAACGGGACGTTGGCTTAATGTGTGAAATGAGAGCAAAGAGAGAATCACGATGCTGTTTATGCGCAATTGACGGACCAGCCCTAGTAGACAAGTAGCAACTGGCAAGCGATTGTCGTAAACGCTAACAAAATGTATGCAATTTGACATAAGTCATCGCTTCGCTAGCGAATACTAATCAAAAACATCCATACATCAAACATCCATACGTCAAATCCCATACATTTTGTGGCGTTAGCGTTGGCGTTTACGATAATCGCTTGCTGCTTGTCTAGGGGGGCTGATTGCACCTACTGAGTAGAGTGGCGAGACAGTGCTCTCGGCCAAGCACTCGGTATGTAATAAGCATCGATGTGCTCGGCTGAGGTGTAATTAGGCCCTAAGAGTCAAACATATTCATGATATCTATTTTAAATATAAAGATATTTATTTATTTATTACTAGCTGTCCCGGCAAACGTTGCTTTGCCATAATATATTTGCCACTTTATTTTATTGAAGTGACTAAATAAGTATGTCGCCATGGCAACGTCGATCGCTATCCCGTCGCACAAACAATGGTCGCCGTCAGTCTCAGGTTGTAATAATTAACTATTATTTATTCAACAAATGCACTTATCAAGTACCCAGTAGCCGATTCTCAGACCTACTGAATATGCATATAAAATTTGGTAAAAATCAGTAAAGCCGTTTCGGAGGAGTTCGTGGAATAACATTGTGACACGAGAATTTTATATATAAGATAATATTTATTTGCCATCTACCTCAACTGCATAGTGCATGGAGCTTTGCAATCGTGGTGGTCGTCGTAGTTATCTATCGTAGCCCAACGCGTTTAGAGTGAACCTCTAAGGTTCTTAATTAGGGGAAAAGAGCAAACGGGTTAAGCTAGATGGAAAGTACCTACCGTCACTCATAGACACTCGCAACGTCAGAAGAGTAATTGCAGGTGCGTTGCCAGCCTTTAAAGAGGTAATAATACCCTCTCTTAATTCTTGAAAAAATAAAATAAAATGAAAATTGTTTTATTTCTGAATAGATTTTAAGAAATTTTAAGAAATGCTTTCAGAACGTTGATACTACTGGTGCCTACCACCGGTTCGGGAACTAACCCGGCGAGAAGAACCGGCGTAAGAAACTCGCACGGGGCCCACTTTTTTACCAAAACAAGTGAGAAAAAATTAATCTTTTAAAATAAAATTTACAATGCTGTAACTTAAAATATACAATGAAGGTTTAGTTTGTTGTAGGTTTTGGTTTACATGTTCATAATCGCTTCTTTTACTCTATCACGAGCAAACGTGAAGAGGGCACATTAGAAATTAATACATATTCTACAAATATCAGTCAATGTGTTAAATGAATTATTATATTTATTAAATTTATTGAAACGATTGTTGATAAAATTCTTCACACCAAATTTTATCTAAAGATTAAACGTTTTTAGGCACGAAGAGGTTAAGTTGGTTTTAAATATTATAGTATCTACTAGCTGTCCCGGCAAACGTTTCTTTGCCATATTATAAAAAGTATATCGCCCTTATTATTTTATTGAATTAGTGACTAAATAAGTATGTCACCATGGCAACGTCCATCGCTATCCCGTGACCCGCGTCGCGCAAACAATGGTCGCTCTTTATAGACAAATAATTTGCAATAAAATAAAATTGCGACTATAATTAAAGATCTAAGCTATCCTATCTCTCAAGTTGGAAAAATGCACACATTTAAAAAAAAAAAAAAAAAACATTAAAATCGGTTAAGTAATTTAGGAATCCATCGCGGACAAACATCGTGACAGGAGATTTATATATATTAGATGTAGAAAGTATACCTTCACACATTTGTCGTCCATTTGACAAGTAAATCCCAATTTCATTCTACACATCAACAACACATCTTCGGATTAAAACAACAGTCCCAGCAATATCATTTAACCACCTTGAACCCGTCAGGCGCAGTTTAAATATTTGCGGAGGGCCCCGCTCTAATGCGGAGTTGTTCCTGCGAATGTTTTGGCAAACTCTCAACTGTCACACGCATGGCGCTATTAGGTGTGTCACCCAGGGGGTTAAAGATATTGTGAGCTTTAGGAAGCTGCTTGAAGCTATATTTGTGTATGTAACATAATGCTCAAAAACTTCATTCGACTACGGTACACACTCAGTCTGGCTGTCTGGCATTAATTCAGTCCATTCTGAGACTGACGCCAGAATGATGGCTGAAAAGTACATAATAAAAAAATGACCAGTCCTACAATCAACCGGTTAGACCCGCTATCCCCAACCCGCGGCCCGCCGGGACTTTATTTGTGGCCCGCGTGATGTTAAACCATTTTGAAATTCACGCCCACCGGCAAAATAACGTAGTCTAGTAGTCTAGTCTAGTCGTCATAGTCGTTAAATATATTCCACTTTTAAATCGTTAATTTTGAAGAATGCTATTTTTTAACCTTAAAAAATTTTTGGTGCGGCCCGCGACACTAATACCAAAACATGTTTGTGGCCCGCATGAAAAAAAGGTTGTGGACCACTGGGTTAGACGATCATTCTCCAGTCATTCTGACCAAACTGATAGACTGAACTGATGCCAGACTGATCGTGTAATCGTTGTTTTACACACATAAGTTATGTATGTATGAAAATTCCTGCCAATCTGATTTTGGTGACATTGGTCGGTTTTGTTAAAACCCAGGCAAATCTACACAGGAGTGATTTTAAGGTGCCAAACTACATGCGATATTATAATATGGGTGGCTATTTTTTTCTTTTACACTTATAATTCAGTGGAACAGATTACCGACACAGGCGAGAGATCAGGTGCAGGACAGACTTTCAAGTCGCCCATCCGACGCATAGATCATCTTATCAGACAATCAGATAATCAGCTTGCATTATCTTAACATGAATACAACACTTTTCAAAAGATCAATCACTGGACGATGATAGGGTTACAACTTTATTTATATTATAGCTCCCAGTGTGCACGCCGTGTGCGTTCCAAAGGAATTCGTATACAACCGCTCATATTAATCTCTTTCGCATTTCCACGGCGGACGTTATTGCTTAGCGCGCGTTTAATGCCCGCCTTAAATTAATATCTCTGTTT
The DNA here is from genome assembly GCA_905333045.1 of Lysandra bellargus. NCBI lineage: Eukaryota > Metazoa > Arthropoda > Insecta > Lepidoptera > Lycaenidae > Lysandra > Lysandra bellargus. The sequence continues at coordinate 7,993,239 of HG995352.1, read as the reverse complement.
ATACATAGTACATCCACTGTTTAATGATCATCAGCGCTCATTAACAATTTTTAAAATATGATAACTAAACTGTAATATTGAAAGACTTTACATTTTCAAAGCACTCGTACATAGTACTGCATTACTGTAAAACTCTGGAACGAACTGTCACCAGCAGTATTTCCGGACCTATACGACCTAAAAACCTTCGAGAAGTGAACGTATTCCTTCTTAAAAGGCCGGCAACGCGCCTGCAGCTCTTCTGATGTTGCGAGTGTTCATGGGCGACGGTAGTTGCTTACCATCCGGTGACCCGTTTGCTCGTTTGCCCCCTAATTTGATAAGAAAAAATACGACTTGCAAGACACCTAGTCCTTAGCATTTCTACCAAGGCCACCATCGAATATATTATGTTTCTTTCTACGGTAGATAGTCCAAGCAACAAAGAAAGGGGAACCCAGAATATATTCTACATACTTAATATATTCTATATATTAAGTATGTAGTATGTATTAAGTACCTATATACTTAATATATTCTATATACTTATAAGTAATAGTGTGTTCATATTTCTCGAGAGTTTTGATTACTAATTTTCCCGCAATGTCTGGTACTAATTATGAAGCTTATTCTGTATATAAAAACTTGTACATATACGAGTGTAAAATATTTCAAATAAAAATTTATATAAATTTCTGTCTGTTATCCTTTCGATCTCAGACAGTTAATTCGAACGAATACAGAGTAAACCAGAGCCCACAGATAAATATCAAGTATGCTACTTTTCAGTGGCCATTGCTGAGAAACTACGTTTTCAGTTCCTTAACTTTACGCGTCTGAAGTTGCAGGCAACTTTCAGTATGCTTAGCCTGCCAGTATAAAGTATCAACGATGGTAAAATTATTAAAAAATATTGACAAACTGCGCATCGCGATAAGTCGCCCCGCCTGCCGCGTCGCGTGACCACATTACCTCACAACTTTTACGACGCGAACTAAAGAGCGACGTAAAATTATTAACAGTACCTAATTACGATTCATCATCATCAGCTGAGGTCAGCTTAGTGGGGTGGTAGACAACTACCTGTACTAGTACTCGAGGAGGTGCAAATAATTGAATCCTATTGTGGGAATATACGTGGCGACGCTAAAGGAAGATCTTCCGACCGAGCGAGGTGGTATTGCTCGATGGGGCCAGAGCCCACATGATACATTTCAGCTGTCGTATATACCTATTATACCGACGCACTTAAAAAACTTCGATGGTACGAATCAGGAATGTTAGGCGAATTGTGGGTATCGCCACATCAAAGGGTTTTCGTGGTTGGATACCACTGTCAATCCTGACGACGCAGGAAATATAGTGGTGGGAATGTGTGGTGCGCCAAAGACCGTTAAAAAAGATTGAATCCTCCCTCCTCCCTTTCCTTGGGATATTATGAGAATTTATGAATTATCATTCCCTTATTAGGCCAATATATTATAGTAGATGACGCCGGCAACTCCGTTGCGCCAAAACTCGTTTATCGCGCGGGAACCGTACATTTTAAAAAAAGTATCCTATGTCCTTTCCCGGAACTCAAAGTATCTCCATACCAAATTTCAGCAAAATCGGTTCAGTGGTTTGGGCGTGAAGAGGTAATAGACAGACAGACAGATAGACAGACGGACAGACAGACATACAGATACACTTTCGCATTTATAATATTAGTATGGATTATACTAAGGTACATTTAATTATCCTGACATAATTATTATCCTTCTTACATGTTTCACCAGACTTTTTGGAAACAAAATAGTTGAAACAATTCAAATTTCTCTAAAGGTATTCGGTATAATATCAGTCTGGTCTTCAAACTTCAAGTATTACTTAAAGTTTTTAAAACAACCACTTTACGAATTTCCATACATTTGGAGACTAAATGACAAAGTTTTAAATTGCCTTTCAATGTAATCATTAAATCAGCGGTCGACAACCTTTTCGTAGACAGTGACAAAATAATAAAGGTGGGGCCCGCAATATTATTTTATACTCTAGATTCTAGAAGCTCATATACGCCTAAAACTGTTATTAATAATATAATATAATAATAATAATAATAATATCTATGGACGCTTTCACACCACGTAAGTCTGGCCCCGTGGTAAGTACCTGAAGGACTTGTATTACCAGACAACGGAAATATAATATTTAATACTTTTATACTATACATATATTTAAGATTTTTATTATAATTTATGATACACATATTTAATACACATCCATGACCCAGGAACTTTACAAACTTTTTGTTCCGTCGGCGGGACTCGAACCCGCGACCTCCGGCTTGAGCTACCAACGCGCTCACCACTGCGCCACGGAGGTCGTCAATGTTGTTAGTAAAATACTATAAATTTCATTTCAAAAATTCTATTATAAACTTATTTCGAGCACCTAGTACAGTATGATTGGGTTTTACTGTTAAAAAATAACCACCATAAATCATTATTAAAAGATAGAAACTAAAAATCAGTAAACGAGCTAATATTGATCATTTACTGAAGAGTCTATTTTCTAGGCATCTGACCAAAACTAAAAATCAGAAATTTTTTTAAGTTTTGTTACTAATAGGACATAATAATATTACTGCAATATTTCATGACGGAGGCAGCAACAGCTTAGACAGTAAACAAAAAGATTTTTTCTCACCTCCGGGCGGAAAACGTCAACTTTCTTCCCGCTGCGCTTACCGATGTTGCCGTTTTCCGCCTCCGTCGATGAGAAAAATAGTATACGCACCATGGGCAGTAAATAAGAAAGCCTCAGATCACAATATGTTTACATGTGATCTGAGACATTTCTTATTTTCCTGCCCTAGGTGCGTAATGTACTATTTCGACGTTTGACAACTTTTCCTTCAATATTATGTAATTATGACGTGTGCAACATGTCGGATTATTTACTGTATATAAACTAGTTGTGCCCTCTGCTCCGACTTTTGCATAATATTACCTATTTACTTAACAGTAAGTAATGCCTTTCTACCGCCGCCGTTACCCGAATGTGACTGACAAAAATTCAATTAAAAATTAAAATGCCACTTTAAGTCCTATAGGTTTCATTTTGGTCTACGCTACTACAAAGCAGCGGCGGTATGGTCGCTAGATCAATGTCGATAGAATAAAACCTATAGCCGAGTTGATAAAATAGCATTTTATTATTTGTCGGTCTTTGTCTGCAAAGATCGGACAGGGTCGCAACTCGCAAGTAAGACTTTCAAATTCCGCAGGTTGGCGATCGCTGACTTAAAGGTTATGGATGATTGAACCTTTTTTGGAAACTTAACTGTTGTTTTAGCAATTTTATTATGTTTTTATTGAAATGGGACTGACATTTTCCATGAGTCAGTCTAACTGTGCTCACATCCTGTCCCAGTTGCTAATGTATTTATAATTTAGTGTTTTAAAATGTATTTTAACTATATTTACTATACCGTTATACTTCTAAACTAATATTGTTTTCTGCAAAAAAAAAAACGAAATAAGGCACCACTATTTTTAAACTTTAATACCACCAAGAATAGTTTTTAATTTCGTTTTTAATTATACCCACAAGAATAGTTTTTAATTTCACAATCGCTTAATAACTTGTCATAAACTAAATAAAATAATATTTTTGAGAAGTCACTAGTGTGTCTTTCTGCTGTCTATGCTTACCCGATTTTGCTGAAATTTGTTATGTCTTGTCCCTTGGGTCCCGGGAAAGGAAATAAAATTTTTGGCGCGACGGAATTGCGGGCGTCATCTAGTGCAGTAAGTCTCGGTGATAATTACAATAATGTTTGTATAGATGTAAAACTATTGACTTAGTCGTGTGTTCATGAGCCGTGTTTGTATACAATTAGAATATTTGCTTAGCGCGTGTATATTGCTGAATCAATTACGCGATTTCCGTAGATTCCGCTATTATAATATTATGTGAGTATTTTCTAAATCGGTCTGTCTAGCCGCAATCGGAAAATGGACATACCGTTAAAAAGATAATAACTTGAAAAAAAAAGTATTAATTGACTACGTAGAAGTAAAGTCTATAGAGGGTCGAAATAGACGTGAAAACAAATTAAAGATTCGAAATGCCTAATTATAAAAATAATAATCGAAGTTTAACCTAACAGCAAACAACGGACAGCAATTATTTAACGTTTTAGAGCCTATGAACTATGGACTATTATACCTCTGGCTGGTTTATTTTCTGTCACTTTTAGAACATAATATTTAACGTAGTAAGGCTTTAAAGTTTATTTTTAACCGACTTCAAAAAAGGAGGTTATTCGAAGATATGAAAGATCTGCCTGTGTATACAGTTTTGATTTCACGACATCTCCACACGTTTCCGAAAACGTCTTGGTTCTGGGACAGACAGACAGAGTGTTAGGTGGAGAGTCGGACAACAAAGAAAACACGGGCTCAAGTGTTTTTTAACCTTATAATGTCTCATATCAGCTTAACCTATGCTAACTATAAGTAGGTAGCTATATTTTTTCGCAGTACCCTAGTTCTGTCATTAGATAAATACTGTCATTACGTTCGTTGTACAGCCGCGCAGTCACTATACATGGATACGGCAACACATAAGGTGAGTCGCCGGTTACACGGTCAAATTTTCATCAACCTGATCCATCAATCCGGTACGGATTCGGATCGTGTACGCCACGGATTGATGGATTGATCGTATTGTTAATAGAACTTTTTATAACCATCAATATTCCGTCAATCAGATTGATGAGACCGTGTAACCTGTGACTAACAAAACTAAGTGATAATACTTTAGGGTGTGTACGTGTGTACGCACACACCCTAAAGTATTATCACTTAGTTTTGTTACACCTTGTAGATTTAAATATAGCCGGCACTAAACTAGATTTTTGAAGTGAAAACTTCTTTAGCGGCGTTGAGCACTTGTGGGATGGGTAAAAACTATGAAACTCGCGATAAATTTTCGTGTTGATCGAAAAACCATACAAAACGCGTAAGACGGTTGGAGAGTAGTATTTTGTGTCGAAATCGAACTCGAACTCGAACTCGAACTCAATTTGAAACTTGATCGAAACTTGATCGAAACTTGATCGAAACTTTATCGAAACTTGATCGAAACTTTATCGAAACTTGATCGAAACTTGATCGAAACTTGATCGAAACTTGATCGAAACTTGATCGAAACCTTGATCGAAACTTGATCGAAACTTGATCGAAACTTGATCGAAACTTGATCGAAACTTGATCGAAACTTGATCGAAACCTTGATCGAAACTTGATCGAAACTTAATCGAAATTTGATCGAAACTTGATCGAAACTTGATCGAAACTTGATCGAAACTTGTTCAAAACTTGATCGAAACTTGATCGAAACTTGATTGAAACTTGATCGAAACCTTGATCGAAACCTTGATCGAAACTTGATCGAAACAACTTCATTGACGATTTTTTAAAAATCGATTTTCATAAAAAATGGGTTAAAAAAGGCACAACGTTAATAATCAAGTTTTCACTTCTGCCGACAACCAGTTTTTTTTTTTTTAATAAAATAAGGGGGCAAATGAGCAAACGGGTCACCCGATGGAAAACAACTATTGTTACCCATGGACACTCGCAACATAAGAAGGGCTGCAGGTGCGTTGCCGGCCTTTTAAGAGGGAATACGCTCTCTTCTTGAAGATGTTTATAATTGTACATTAAACATCTTCAAAATATTGCTGATGTGTATGAAAACAATGTTATGCATTTATCGTGCGGGAACCCATTTTATGCGTTTGTTTTTTTTTTTTTTTTTTGTACTGAAGACAGGGCAAGTAGTCCTAATGTCACTGCAACCCTTGAGGATCTATTGTGAATTGACTGTGATTTTATGAGTATGAAACCAAACTATTTCTTTTACCAGAACTCAGAATGTCTCCATATAAGTTATCAAAATCAGTTAGTGTGAAGAGAATAATAAGACACACTTTCGACTTCCGTATTTTGCAATTATTATAACAATAATCAAAATGAATAAACTTTGTAAATTGTACTATTTAAAACAATCGGACAAACTTCTTACTTTAAGTAACATAAGTAATCGACCACGGCTTTGGTGATGACTCATGATTTGAAAGAAGGTGTCTATAGCATACACAATCGACATCGATCAAATAACATGCCACTATAGCTTATAGATTTTGTCGAAGGGAGAAAAATGTAAAGCTGTAAAGTGGCATAGTCTTAGACTGGCCATAGACGAACCGCAAGTTGCAGTCAGAGCTGACTGCTCTAGAGCGGTCGCGTTGAAATTTGTACGGTCGTGTGAAATCGCTCAAGAACTGCTCGAGCGGTCCGTGTATTGCGGATATGACTATTGTATAATTATGTAAACTGCACGGCGCCGTGCGACAACCGCATCTTGCAGTTAGTTCTCGACTGCAAGATGCAGTCCGCCTTTTGCCGGCCTTACGAGAAAACGTACCTAAGTTCCAGAAACAGATGACACTAATGCGATTGCCTAAAGCCCTAAGACTACCTCCTAAAACTTTATAGTTTTATGCCTCATCTCAAGTCTAGCTATAGTAGCTCCGCAGCGCGTGCGCAGTGCGCGGGTGTCCACTTATATTAGATAACTGAGCACGCGCGAGGTGTGGGGTCAACGACTCGCTGATTAACTGATTGTTTACTACGCCGACGTATTGAGTCATGCGAGTAGTGATGATGATGATCATCGGATGACAATGCCTCCCAAATAAGTCGTAATATATTCGGTGATGGTGGCTGGTACGCGCAATTTTATAGTGCCAATGTGTGTAGTACACAAGAGTACACTCTCTTTCTTTACTCTCTTAAACCCATGTCTCCCAAATCGGTTTTTGGTGATGGTGGCTGTTGCATTGTAATCAGCCCAGCTACGCGGGATTTTAGCGCTAATGTGTGCAGCAGTACACAAGAGAACTATATCTTGGAAAACTGACACGACGAGAGAGCAGGCGCAGGACCGACTTTACATGCCCATCTGATGCATCTTGTCAGACAGTCAAGTGGTCAGCCGAATCGCTATTCGCAAGTAAGACCACAGAATACATAATTAGTACCTTACGTAAGACAACGAAAAACTATATCACCCATTTTTTCCATTATTTTAATCCCCATTGTTTCAAATTAAAGACATCCCGTCAAAAGTGATAAAAATAAGTAGCATAAAGTCCAATCTTATCAGTAACAGGAACCTTAAGCACCTAATGCCACAGACAAGCGCATATCCGCCATAAAAAAGCCATAAACTGAACAATAAGCTTGAAAGTCAAGTTAATCATTTCCTGGAACTCAGGATATTTAAATGGGAATTAGGACGAATAAAGACAAATAATGAGGATTTTCGATTTTTCATTTGAAACAAGAAGGCAGATAGGGCATAAGTCAATGTTGACTAAGCTCCCTAAATATAAAGATTTTAAAAAGGCAAATCTGACTTATAGTAGAGGAGGAGAAGAGGGGATTTTGTCAGTAGCTCGAGCGTGTCAGATTAAGCTTGTATAGGCTTCCGACATGTGTCTAGTTATCATGGAATAGAATTCAGATTTCTCACGTGGTAGGCTAAAATTTTCTTTTTTTTATAATATTGAAATGTCGTCCGATCTGTCAGATTAAGATAGGAGATTATTAGTATATCCCAAAGAAGCTTCAATAAAAAGCACTGACGATTCAAAGATAAGGTAAGCCTGTAGTAACATTTTAAAATATAAAAAATAACTACTAAATGATTTAGTCCTTGTTATCTAAAATATAATAATAACTGACCGAAAAAAGCAATTTTCTGAATATATTTTCTTTTTCAAAACTTTAAAATGGCCGCAGTTTCTGAACCCACCGCTAAAATAAAAAACGCTCTTATTATTTTTTATCAGTTTTACCTAATGTAAAAAACCTACTAGGTCTCCATGACGCTCGAGTGACTACAAAATTAGCACCTTCTCCTCCTCTACTATTACACGAAGCGCTGGCTGCAGCCTGTTGGACTCTACGTGTTTTCGAAAACTGTCAGTAAGAATTTTCCGACAATTTCCTACTTACTACCTGCGACCAGACAGAGCTATGTAGGGTTTGGTGTCGATTGTCGTGTCAAACGGCTATCATTTGTCATGAACTAAAAAACTCTCATTGTAATAATCGTGGAGTCTAAAATGACTACTTTGAGTGTTTACTGTTTCATGTTTTAATACTTCATAGGTTCCGAAACAAAACCCACTACAACAGCCACCGCTCATGACGATTAGAACCGACGCCATATTGTGGATTGGTTCCAAAATATGCACCAGTGCATTGATTCATATTTATTTATTTAATTCGACAAGTCTGTCAAGTCATATTTCCATACTAATATTATAAATGTGTTTCAGTCTGTCTGTCTGTCTGTTACCTCTTCATGCCCAAACCGCTGAACCAATTTTGCTGAAATTTGGTATGGATATACTTTGAGTCCCGGAAAAGGACATATGATACTTTTTATCTCGGAAAAATGTACTGTTCCTGCGCGATAAACGTTTTTTGGCGCAACGGAGTTGCGGGCGTCATTTAGTGTATAATAAAGTTAGGTTTTGAATGGCTCATTTAAAATGCACCGCATTGCCTCGTCACGTTGCAATGTGAACTGAACCTAAGACGTAAATACTTGGCAATACTGCAAAAATTTTACGACTTGACGGAAAACAATGAAATGTACCTGTCACATTAAATTCAGCATGTTTAATTGTTAAAGCTAAATTCGTTTTTGTTCGAAATGAAGTATGAATTGGGAGGCCCATATACATTCCATTTGAAACCGAAATATACCATTAAAACTTCGACGTTTATAATTTTTTTAAGTTGAAATACATTTTTGCCGAGCCACCTTGTAGTTGTGTGCCGCAGTCTGTACCTGAATATTATTTTCTTTTTTACAGAGATAGAGTTAAATAGAAGTGTTAGTTACGAAAATATAAAATACTATAGTAACCACTAGGACTTGAAGTTTTTTTAAATATAATATTTGATCGAGTGTTTAAATAACCAACACATTTTTCAAAACGTTCGCCGGACTGTCAAATTATTTTTGTCACTTTTCTGTAGTCAGTCATAACAATATCAGTAAAAGATATTGGCGGGTAGACCCAATTCTTTTTCAAATTACCTCAGTGTTGCCAAAAAACTTTTCAAATACGCAATGAAATGACACAAAACATATTTTTATTATGAAGTCAACGATATGACAGCACCAATTATTTTAAATTCGGACATTTAGAGATGATGCGAGTGGATAATATTTACGCGCGCATATTTCCAAGATGGCGTTAGTGTCGGCCATGTTTTAAGTGCCAAACGGATTTGAATATTAATATTTTTTCGCGGGAAATTTTTCTGAATTTAACAGACCGTAAATAACGCGACGTGTGTTGTGTAATAAATTCTGATTTTACAACTTTTTCCACATCTGGGATTATGATGGATAATTTTGCTGAAAATATTGGCACTAAACTTAAAAAAAACATCTTCGACTTGTGTTCGAGTTTTAATAACAAGACATACACTATATGTGTAAAATAAATTTTCTTTTTAAGAGACATAAAACATAGCACATGTTTTATTCTTGTCTCTGCAACTCTCTAGACAAGAACAAATCATTGTACTTATAACTTTAACGACTGTGCATACACCAACTACAAGAACGTTTTGATGTGGTATCATCCCTGATATCATAGACTCCTAGGCTCCCGCCAGACAGACATGCTTAAGGCTGCTCTTTCGAAAAAAGCGTGCAAATGAAACAACTTTTCATCGGCATTAACAGAGAAATTATATCTGAAAAAAAAAATTAGTAACCTACATGATATGATACGTAATTTGGTTTTGCCATATTTTTTTCTATTGGTATCACATAATAAAGAAATAAAAAATCAAATCACCTCCAAATCGTTGAATGAAACCACTTTACTCCTTCATTATTTATCAAAAGAATATTAAAAAATATCTACTGCTTTGCAATACATAAGTTAATAATTTGGTTTTTTTCCTTTTTTGAAATATGTATTATATTAAGCCTTAAAAAGGTTTTTTCTCCTATTTCGTCCTATCATGGACGCGGCGAGCGTCGTAACCGCCACCGTACAAGGCGCGCTGTTATGAATGTTATTTTAATGTCATTTACGTCGGTATTCGCACTGACAGACAATCGACCTGCTAATTTAGGGAGAGGGCCCTTAAGGTCATCCCCCGAGCAAACGACCTTGCTCATACATTTACCGCGTCGCCGAGATCGCACCAAAACCCTATTTTTTTACTTATCTTACTTCAAAATTGACCTAAAAAATTAAAAAATTAAATCTGTAGTTTATGATACTGTCGATCTATTGGCGTGTGTTTCAAATAAAAGTCATTTGTAATTACTAAGGAGATTCTGAATGTATGCTTGAATTTTAATAAATCGGTTTTACTTTGGAAGCTGATATCATGAGAGTAATGAACAAAACTAGAAAATTTAAAACGTGGAAAGGAATGTTGATATACTGAAGATCATTTATGTATTTTTATTATACCTTTGTATAATAAAATTGCTTTCAAATTATGAGTTTATAAGGCTCTAAATACGGTAAATTACGGAATCTCCGTAGGGAAGGCCCATAACAACAAAATTAATCAAACGAAAATATAATGGAAAGTAACTTTCTGCTATCTTTCCCAGGTACATACTTAATGTACTTTACTGTAATTAAACCTTCCTGCCAAATTGTGATATATTTATCCTTGTTAAAAATAAAAATATACGTATTTTTTCTTTAATAGTCACTCAGTACTAAAATGTTAAGAAAAAGCTTCCGAAAGTTTTCCTAAAAAATAGGACACGATGCGTCGGCCGCGCGTGACGTGCCCCCGCGCGCGCGTCTCATCCCGCTTCACCCCCTCTCATTCCCCCGCGCCGCGAGTGACCATACTGCAACGATTTTAAATGTGATAAAATATATCATTGAAAAAAATAACACCCAATTTTTTTTTGGTTAAATGGACTCTCCTAATAAGACCTGAGTCCTGGAGAAAATTTGCCAGGAAGGTTTAATTGCAGCCTGTATACAGTGTGCAAGTTATAAAACTTTGACAGTAGAAGCGCTGAAAGACACTAATCTTATTTATATTTTTATCTCCGTACGGTTCCCGCACGATAAACGCCTCGAAACGATTTGACGACCTTTGTGGCTCAGTTGGTGGGCTGTTGGTAGCTCAAGCCGGGAGTCGCGGGTTCGAGTCCCGCCGACGGAACAAAAACAGGAACTTCGAAAACTTTTTGTTCCGTCATGGATGTGTATTAAATATGTGTATCATAATTATAATAAAAATCTTAAATATATGTATAATACAAAAGTATATTTCCGTTGTCTGGTACCCGTAATACAAGTCCTTTAGGTACTTACCACGGGGCCAGACTGACGTGGTGTGAGGCGTCCATAGATATAACTATTATAAACAAATTTTGGCGCAACGGAGTTGCGGGCTTCATCTAGTTGTAGATACATTCCCAGAAGATAATCATAATATTATAATATATTATGTGCGTGTGTAATGTTACAAATCTCGTAAGGATTATGAGCGCTGTTAAAAGCCACTCGTAGTAAACAAAGCGTAGGCCAACCAGAGCGCGACGTTCCAATGATCAAGTCTGACCCGGGTTTGACAATTAGTTTACTATTATCTACTGTTTACTATAGTCGTATTAAGTTTGCAGTGATCAGTCAGTGTAAATATCAGACTTATGAAGATTGAAGAGCAATTGGTGACTTATACGACCTAGACATCTTTTGCAGCCGAACTCGGAAACACTTTGACGAAAAGTGTATGAAGTTTATGCATAAGTTCATAACTCATAATATTTATTAAATTAAAATAAAGTAATCATTAAATCTGGCTGAGTGCTTTTTGGAAAGCTGGAAGATGCTGGAAGCTTACATTTTAGCGTATCATCAAAATTGTTTCAGCGGCTTAAATAAAACCAAGTAACAGACTGACACAACCATTTTTAGGGTTAAGTACCCAAAGGGTAAAAATAGGACCCTATTACTAAGACTTCGATGTTTGTCTGTCTGTCCGTCTGTCTGTCACCAGGCTGTAACTCAAGAACCGCTATAGCTAGACTTCTGAAATTTTCATAGATTGTGTATATCTGTTGCCGTTATAACAACAAATACTAAAAACAGAATAAATTACAACAAACGTGATTTTTTTACTATTTTTTGCTCTTAATCAATAACGGTAACACATAGGCAATTGAAATGTTCAAAAAATACTTAATTGTATTTTTACTTTAATAATTAATAATAAAATTTAAATAAATTAAATAATTAAGGGGGGCTCCCATACAAAAAATACAATTTTTAGCCAATTTTGCTCTGTAGTGGTACGGAACCCTTCGTGCGCGAGTTCGACTCGCACTTGGCCGATTATTGACTTTAGTATGGATACCACTTACGCCTTCCGTTTGGCTGTGGTTGTTGTCATGTGTGAGTGTAATGTTTGTGGTATTTTACTGTTTGTTAAGTCGGTATTAACTTTTTTTGTATACCATCTGTACTGTACTATAAAAAGTATTTTTAGATCAATTTGGCTTTTTTTATAAAATTTGGAGGCAAACGGGCAAATGGGTTACATGGCATGCAACTATCGTCGCCCATGGACACTTGCTAGTTGCAATATCAGAGGTGTTAAGGTGCGTTGCTGGCCTTTTAAGAGGAAATAATATTATGGTCTCCTTTACTTAGTACGGGACTCAAAATCTCTCCATACCTTAGCAAAATCAGTTCAACGGTTTGGGCGTGAAGAGGTTACAGACAGACACACTTTCGCATTTATAATATTAGTATGGACTATGGATACTAAAACTAGTATTTACTCAAGTGGGAATGCTTGTCTGGCTTACGCCAACTATTATGCCGCTAATAAGACAAATTACATACAATGAGCGGTGACTCAAGCATCACGGTTTCCAGAAAACCAACAGGAAAACCCATTCGCGGAACACTATCTACCATCAGGTGAAGCCCGCTCGTTTTCCTGCTGATGAAAGGTGATTAGGTCATGTAACATGTTGAGGTCAAATACAACGTCAAATCTGAGTGTTGAATATAAATAAGTGTTAATACTTTAGTGTGTAATGTGTAGTGTATGTCGCCTTTCTACAGTTCATTATAATTACAGGGCTAAAAATATTTTTTTAAATCATTGTTGTACCTACCTATAGGAAAATTTATGATGTTGGAGAAATCCTCTTTGAAACATAGAAGGCAAAATAACTTTTTCAACGCTTACTTACACACCCTAAAATATGTATCATATTACTTTTGTTACACCCTGTATACGTACAGGCTTTCTCTCGCGACTTCTGCATGAAAAATAAGAGTACAAAGTTTAATGATAAAATCGATTAAGTAGTTTTCCAGTGAAGGCGTTTCCAAAATAGTTACATTCATAATAATTAATAATAATTCAAATAATCATTAATCCCATAAAGGGCTCAAAAAGGGATACTATTACATGTGGAATAGCGGGCGAAAGGTGTACATATGAGTACTATATATACATAATAATAATATGTCTGTCTGCGTGTCACGAGACGAGCTATAACAAGCTGTCTCCCGACAATAGCTCGCAATTACTAAGCAGACTGACGCTAAGACCCAGACATGCAATATGTGTGAAGTAACAAAAGGTATTCGGTCCTTACTAATATTGTAAATGTAAAAGTTTGTCTGTCTGTTACTTACGCTGAACCAATGTGGATGAAATTCGATAGAGAAATACTTTATGTGTCGGAAAAGGAAGAGCTCAGTTTTTATCCAAGAGCAATGAAAATCCACTGAGGCCCAAAAGATGAAGAACCGATGTGGATGGAATTTGGTTTTGAGATTCTTAGGTTCCGGGATAGGATATTGGATTATTTTTACTGTGTCACTTACTATATGCACGGTTTTCACAACAAACGACGGTTTTAAAAGTGGCAAAATCGTAGGGTCATCCCTTTCAAATCAATCTAAGAAAAAAAGGATGACACTACGATGTTGCCACTTTTTAATTTCTTCACTTTTTTACAGACTATAAATTGGTTGCAACGAAGTTGCGGGCAATATCTAGTCACTATAAAATATATTATAATATGTGTGTGGAAGTATATTAAACATGACGACCTCTGTGGCTCAGCGGTGAGTGCGTTGGTAGCTCAAGCCCTCCGCGGTTTCGAATCCCGCCGACGGAACAAAAAATTTTTCAATGTTCCCGGGTCTGGATGTGTATTAAATATATGTATGAATTATGATATAATAAAACTCTTAAATATTATATGTTTAGTATAAAAGTATTAAATATATTTCCGTTGACTGGTACCTGTAACACAAGTCCTTTATGTACTTAGCACGGAGCCAGACTGACGTGGTGTGAAGCGTCCATAGACATTTTTATTTTACCAAGATTCACGGCCGTCGAAGAAATCTACAGTAGCTGTAAATCGTGCTGGGCAGATCACAGATTTTAGTCCATAAAATGATGAAAGTGCAAAACTATTTCTCTGACTGTACTTGAAACTTGAAAATATGCGAAATGTTTCGTTACATTGTAACTACATTTTACATATTCGCATACTGCAGCAAGAATGTGGAGTGGACGATGGACGATTTTATTGAGCTCTTCAATTTCGCACAGGAATTTGTACTTTCAACTATGAGCTTAGCAGCTCGTTTATCGCGCAGGAAAAGTACATTTTTCCGGGATAAAAAGTATTTATTTCCCGGGACTCAAAGTACAAATAAATAGATGACGCCCGCAACTCCGTTGCGCCAAAATTAGTTTACCGCGCGGGAACCGTTCATTTTTCCGGGATAAAAAGTATCCTATGTCCTTTTCCGGGACTCCAAGTATCTCCATACCAAATTTCAGCAAAATCGGTTCAGCGGTTTGAGCGTGAAGAGGTAACAGACAGACAAACAGACAGACAGACACACTTTCGCATTTATTATATTAGTATGGAAGTATGGATATATTTTAGCAAAATCGGTTCAGCGGCTTGGGCGTGAAGAGGTAACAGACAGACAGACACACTTACAATTTATAATATTAGTATGGATTACAAGGTCTGTTGACAAAATGAGAACTAGCACAGCCATATTTTAAGGTGTCACTGAAGAGACAGCTGTTTCATTCCCACACAATATTGCCAATTTCATCCAAATATGTAATAAAAAAATCGAATGATGATGTCATTTTGGATTCTAGAGTGAACCATATTCAAAGTCATAGCAATAATGATAATATCATCCCATTGGCATAAGATTAAAATGATACTGATAAAACGAAAGATCAGACAGAATCTGATTATAATATTAACATCCACAGTATAGTCTCTATATTCTGTAAACAAATAGGTAATTTATTTGACCTCTGTAAGTTGAGATTGTGGTAATATGCTAATTGCAAACCCATTGGTACAAAATATTAACTAATAAGAAATCAGTCAATTGACTGACTCGTATTCGTGATTTAATTTCTTGGCATTGGCACAAATGTTTCATTTGAATATGAGCTGTAAATTATAATACTATATAGTTAATTATTCCAGATAGATAAAATGCGGCGGCGACCACAAAGTCAACAATATAATGGTAGAGCTATGAAATTATAGACGTGACGTTCATAAAATTTTATCGAGGTGAGTGTCGGTCGAGATATTCTTCTGACGTCGGAAGATTGGTCAGGCCGAAGCGTGGTCAGGCCGAAGCTTGGTTAGTCCGACCGCCGAAGCCTATACTGACGTTATTTCAGACGTTGTATACATCTGGATTCTAGCCGTTCTTAGAAACTTTGATAGCGCAATGAGGATAATAAATATGGGTACCACACAATTATTTTTCCATGTATTTTTATAATCAAATACACTATAATTATAATAATATTATGCCACTTAGGTTTGTCCGGAGTGTTGTTGGTTTATCAATTTTATAGATATTTTTAGTGCCTTAATAACATAAGAGACATTTGCCAAAATGCCATCTCTAATTAGGATGACAATGATCAAAAACATCATTGCTAAGCTACACACCAATTGGCATTTTAACGAAATACTAACGTAAATTCTAATACCATAATCTTATACACGGTGTAATATTTTCAAAGAATATACCGTGAATTGATTTTGATGCAATTTTCTTTCAAGTGCTTTGTGCCCAAGAAAAAGACAAACCTAACGAATTTGTTACTTTTATTGATGCTTGAAGACTGACTTATATACACTTCTGCCAGCATAAGATACCACCAACCATTTCAAAGATAAAATAATATGTTGATGAAGTGACCGTATCTACTCATTCCTAGCTCTACATAATTCATATTCCACAGAAGGCAGCTGCGGCGTTGTGCCTTTTATTTGATAAGTAATTCAATTCAGCCTGTCTGTTTGCGCATTTATTCAAAAACACTAACAGTTACAGAAATGTCACAACAAGTTTACACAGTGATATAGTCTACATCCATACGTCTTAATATTATAAATGCGAAAGTGTGTCTGTCTGTACCTCTTCAGTGAAGATAGGATCATCAGATCAGAAGTAAGGATCCGCTGCACAGCTTATGCGTGAGGAGCTAACGGCGGTTCAGACAGATAGACAGTCAGATAGATTGATAGATAGACAAACGGACAGACATAAGTTCATATCCATACTAATATCATAAATGCGAATGTGTGTCTGTCTGTCTGTACCTCTTCACGCCCAAACCGCTAAACCAATTTTGATGAAATTTTGTATGGACATACTTTGAGTCCCGGGAAGACATAGAATACTTTTTATCCCGGAAAAAAGTACGGTTCCCACGCGGTAAATAAATTTTGGCGCATCGGAGTCGTCTAGTCTAGTTTATTATAAACTAGATGACGCCCGCAACTCCGTTGCGCCAAAATTAGTTTATCGCGCGGGAACCGTACTTTTTTAACCGACTTCCAAAAAACAAGGAGGTTATATGTTCGGCTGTGGATATATTTTTAATTTTTTTATTTTTTATTTTTGTATGTTCAACGATTACTCCGCTGTTTGTGAACCGATTTTCGAAATTTTTGTTGTGTTGTATTAGGTTTCACTCCAATTTGGTACCATGTTCACAAAAGTGGTGACCTGATGATGGGATCCATGAGTAATCGAGGGAACTCCTCGAAATTTATATGGAAACATATGGTGATTTTGGTTTTATGAGAAGTATCCTAAGCATATGCTACCAAAACGCAAGATTTTGCACCGAGGTATACTATGGTTCCGAAGCTACTAAGAGAACTCTGGATTCCTTATAAATACAAGTTTGGGAGTTTAGGTGCTGTTTTAAGAACTGAAAGCATATGCTACTATGCAAATTACATTCATCATCATCATCATCATTACCATGTCAGGGTCACCAATGTCACCAAATTCAACCTTATCTCCAGAGCATAAGGCACACATTTGACATTACTTCTAAGAAGTTAAAGCTGCTTCGATAATGTAACATTCTGTCTCACTTCGCCGAGATATTTTGGAAAACAACCTAATTTCAACCTTTTGCATTGCGTTTAGCGTTCATAATACAATAACACTCTCTGCAGACTCACTTCAATCTGCCAGGGCCGCAGGGCTGTCAAGCGGGCGCGGGCGGCGCGGCGGCGCGGGCCGGGTAGGGACTATGTGCGCTGCGTCCGCGTCACGTGCGACAAGTCGAGCGAGTGCCAGTACTATTGAAAGTTGAAACTAGTCCGGTGACCGGCTACTTAGCACGTCACGTCACGTGTTCACTTCGATTTTTTTTAAATGTATTGTTTAAAATTATCTGCAGGCTGCAGCTGATATTATATTTTGTAAGTGTGACTGTAATAAGATACGCAGAATAATATTATAGAGGTGTATTATTCTACTTATAGTACGCGATGGTTTACTCTGGTAACTAAAAAGAGTGAAATTATTATTTTTAACAAAAAATTAAAACCGACTTCCAAGGTAAAACAATAATAACATCCTTATAATATGAACTAAACAGTATTAAATAATTATTCCTATCTAATAGTGCCTTTTTCCGAATTCGGCTAAAACTCAACTATTTCTGTACTCAATCTTCATAATTTTGAAGTCGGTGCCAGTTCCAAAAGTTTAAATATTCTGTCAGAGAACAGAAGATTCATCTGGTACCGACTTCAAAATGATGAAGATTGAGTACAGAAATAGTTGAGTTTTAGCCGAATTCGGAAAAAGGCACTATTAGATAGGAATAATTATTTAATACTGTTTAGTTCATATTATAAGGATGTTATTATTGTTTTACCTTGGAAGTCGGTTTTAATTTTTTGTTAAAAATAATTCTGGGATAAAAAGTATCCTATGTCCCTTCCCGGGACACAAAGTATCTAAATACCCAGCAAAATCGGTTCAGCGGTTTGGGCGTGAAGAGGTAACAGACAGACAGACAGACACACTATCGCATTTATGATATCAGTATGGATATGAACTTGTGTCTGTCCGTTTGTCTATCTATCAATCTATCTGACTGTCTATCTGTCTGAACTGCCGTTAGCTCTTCACGCATAAGCTGTGCAGCGGATCCTTACAATGTTTTCCTTTACTGTACGCCTTTATACAGGTTGTAACAAAAATAAGTGATAATACTTTAGGGTGTGTACGTGTTCCTTGTAGAGAGTTCACTGTGAAAGTAGAAGCGCTTTTTTCACTTTTAAAACTCGTGACGCTCAGGCCCTTGCCCATACAAAAGTGAAAAAAATATCCGTCTTTCAGAGCTGCCACTTTCACAGTGAACTCTCTACAAGGAACACGTACACACCCTAAAGTATTATCACTTTTTTATGAAATAAGGGGGCAAACGAGCAAACGGGTTCCTTGATGGAAAGCAACTTCCGTCGCCCATGGACACTCGCAGCATCAGAAAAGCTGCAGGTGCGTTGCCGGCCTTTTAAGAGGGAATAATAGGGTAATAGGGGAGGATAGGGATGGGAAGGGAAGGGAATAGGGGAGAGAAGGGAAGGGAATAGGGTAGGGGATTGGGCCTCCGGTAAACTCACTCACTCGGCGAAATACAGCGCAAGCGCTGTTCCACGCCGGTTTTCTGTGACAACGTGGTATTTCTCCGGTCGAGCCGGCCCATTCGTGCCGAAGCGTGGCTCTCACACGTATAACTTATTTTTATTACACACTGTATATGAGATCTGAAAAAAAAATGCACACCCGGGATAGAACCTATAGGTACCTCTAGAGTGCGTAAGGTCTACCCACTATGCCACTCTCTAGTAGTATAATACGAGAGCAGTATATTTTTAACTTTTATGTAGGTTATACCAATTAATATGTTAATAACATTCGAATTCCGCGAAACAATCTATGACCCTCATCTAAAAATTCACAGAAAATCAAAATGGCGCCTTTATAGAGAAAATATAATATCGTACATCGAATCAGCACCCATTATTTTGCTAATTAATAACAGCACACAATCAATTGTGGAATTCGAAGAATTTTGAGGTTCACGCACACGTTTACATTTGATACATGACCATTTTTGCAGGTTCGGTGACGATAGTCGGTTACATTGAAACCAGACCAGGCCATTTAGCCGAAACTTTTTCGTTTTCGCTTCGTTATAGAATCGCCGATGAAAATGTATGGAATTGACATAAGACAGGTCGAACGTCAACGTCATATTAACGAACGCTTATGTCAATTCTATACGTTTTCATCGGCGATTCTATAACGAAGCGAAAACGTCGAAAACATTTTGGCACATCCCCCAGACCAGTTACGCAGAAGTAATTTTATAGTGCCCAAGTCCCCAATCCCCCATGCCCAATCGGACAGATGGCCGACACGACTGGAGAGAGATCAGGACCATCTGCACCAGTGCAGGACCGACTTTTTACATGCCCATGAAAAAGAGAGAATAAACACTTGCTTGCCAAGTCTTAAGCCATACGTAAACTAGTAGATAAAGGGCCTTATCACACTGGCGATTAGCGAGCGATTTGAAAGCGACGCGAATGCGCAGCGCACACACCGCGATGACGCCGCGATTGCGCGGCGTGCATGGAGCATGCATTCCGCGTTTTGGACACTGAGTAGCAAAATTTATTCTGACGTCACTCCCTAGACGAGTGTACAAAATGGCGTCCACGCTACGCATTGCGCTGTCGCGGCGTGTCCGCTGCGCAGTCGCGTCGCTTTCAAATCGCTCTCTAATGGCTGGTTTACACGTATTAAGTAGATAATTAAGTTAACTAAATTTTAACTAAATTGTAGGTTGTTAATTGCATGTAAACACAAAATTTAGTAGCAAGTAGCAAGTTAAAATTTAGTAAGTCCTAGATGACAATTAGAATTTAGTTACTACTTAATATCTACTTAATACGTGTAAACCGGCCCTAAACGCCAGTGTGATAAGGCCTTTAGAGTACAGGTACCCGATTCTCTTACCTTCGTTACTTCGATCGCAGGATGTACTTCACACGCACAGCTGTAGCACGTCCAAGAGTGACAAAAAAAATATAACTAATGCAAAATTCTTTATCAAACACACATAACAATATACAATTAAATAGTGTTTAAAAGTAGGAAGTGTACATCACGTCGTCTAATCCCATGCTAAGTTAAACCGGTGTATTTTTTTATTAATTCGTCCCCCTAACATTATCAGGGCTGTTTATTTTCTATTTGTCTATAAATACAATTTGTCTAACAGTAATACAAAGTGACGAGGTATATAAGAATTAGGCCTCGAATTCTTAACCCGGTAGAGCTTACGCAATTTTACGGACCGTCCGCGTCAGTGCAGTTATTAGCACCGACGGTCAAGCTGATGAAGTTGGTTTATTCAATTAACCCGTCAAGCCCCAAGCGATAACAATAGATTAACAATAGATTTTCAAGAATCCGCGATCGAGGGATTGATTAACACACCACAGCCACATTGAAAACCAGTGTGTTGTTCCAATGAGTGAGGTCACTAAAAGCTAGAAAAGTCGCGAATCTCAAAAATAGAGGGCTCAAATGCGCCAATAGCAACAAGTATATGTAGAGCGCTTCTTTGGTACTGCGAGTATCTACGGGCGGCAATCGCTTACCATCATTTCTGGTAAGACCTATAATCTGGTTGGTAATCACCCGATAATGATGATGCTAGTGATGTTTCCAATATCAATAATCTGGAATTAGATCTTGCAGTTCTGGCCAGCGCTATTTCGGATTATGAATTATTTGGCAAAATATTTACATTAAATTCGTGAAATATATGCATCCAATAATATTGGTAGTTGCGCAATGCTTCTGGTTTTGATCCACACAGATCCAGTTAAATTGGTTGAAAAGTAAAACATATTAGCTATTCAGAGGATGAAATTTTTGCGACTGTTCCCTGCCTAGGGGGTGAAGATTTCTATAACAAAAATGAGCTCTGATAAACACTTGGTCTTACTTATAACATAAGTTATTAAATGACACCCGCAGCTCCAATGTGCAGCAATTAGTTTAGCGCGACGGAAAAAGTATCTTATGTCCTTTCCCGGGACTTAAACTATCTCCATGCCAAGTTTTATCAAAATCGGTTCAGCGTGAAGAAGTAACAGACGGACAGACAGACAGACACTCTTTCGCATAATATATTAGTATGGATTCAGTCAGAGAAGGAAATTTTGACTATTCCACTAGAGCTAGAGGCTAGAGGTTTTTTCTATAGCTGGAAGCAACTCAAAAATACTTGGGCATGCTTTATATTAAGAGGGCGACTAACCCAAAAAAATTAAACATCGTCCTTCTCTTTTCACACTCACGCCCGTCTTTTATATGCCAGGTGAAAAAGGACGACGTGAAATCATCGCCAAGTTAGTTTTTTCTTAATAACTCGATAAATATACAACATTTTAAAAATCCGCCAGATCAGTGTCTCAATGATAGAATTTTATACAATGCGTTAAAATATTAACTTAGTTTAATGCACGGTTAAAATTCGTTAAAATTAGATGCATCTTTGTGATTTTTCTATTGAGAAAATGATAAGATATTGTGTTTTCGCTCAGATCAAATTTTTGGAAATTAACGTAATATCACAATAGATATAACTACCAGTACTTCGACTTCAAAGAGACGGACGGGTTTCAATATGTGTCAAATTCGTCGGGTTTCGCCAGGATAAGTTAAAGGCTGGCGCGCTGGCTGGTATAATTTATTTTTAAAACGAAGATTTTGAAATTGAATTCTGACAGTTTTCTTTGCATGTGCCAAAATGTAAACAACAACTAAATTTGTAGATAACTACCCTAGCGACGACTTTCGTCCTAATACGTCAAACTTAATTTTTTTTACATCAGTTCCAAGTCGGCATACTCTATCATTCTGTCTATTCTGGTAGTATATACTATGTTTAGAAAATGAAACAATTCGGGTCTTATTTTCAAGTATAAAAATGAATTATAAAATCGACAATTTCGGGTAAGTCGCCCAAGCATCATCAAGCAACAGCAAAAGCAGCATCAAGCAAAAAACCGCCGCATAGTTTCAAAAACGGTTTCAAAGATCTAAGCACACAAACAGACAGCGCGAATCAATTTTTTACTATGTAGAGATAATCAGGAAATCCTTAGAACTAACTATTAAAAGCTGTCAACACTAGATTATTATTATTATTTATGTTTTATGTGATTACCTCATACAGAGTAATAGAATTGTATCGTACGCAACAATAAACAGAAAAACATGTTGTCATTAATTAATTATATTGTTTGTGAGCAACAGTATTATTATGATATTGAGTAAATATCTGTGAATTTAATTATTATAGTAATCATTTTTTTATTATTATTCAGTAAAATGTACAAAACATTTGATTGTGAACTGAACTGTGGTAAATAAAAAAAAATCCACAGCCGATTATATAACCTCTTCCTTTTTGGAAGTCGCTTAAAAAAGAAGTTCATGCCTTTAGAATGCAAGTACAGTTTTCGTAAGTTCTTTTTATTAAAATAAAAAATGTATAAGTACTCAAGAAAGCCAATATTTTCTTGTGATAAAACATGTTTACCACACAACCTTATGGAGGTTGTTGAAGTGATGAGGCAACAGACAGACACACCATCGCATTTTAATATTAATAAGGATAAGGGTGAAGCCAAACGTGTGTAATTTGTGAGTTGTGAGTCGCAGAATTTCGGTCGAGTAAATATCTTTTCATACAAAGCATGACTCACAAAATTACGCTCGTGTGAATCAAACAGGACTTTTGTATGAAACTGAATGCAGCAGAATTTCTGCCAGCCGAAATTCTGTCACTCATAACTCACAAATTACGCTCGTTCGGCTTCACCCTAAGCAAGGATAAGAATATCACTTCAAATTCGTTTGGAAAGTACAGAATAGCCAGTAGCTCGCAACAATCACGGAAACTACGATGAGTAATCCTGTGACCCACTTACTGCTATTACTGTACTTACTGTACATTATACTCTGTGATAATACTACCTCTACTATTATTTAACTCACTGCGTCTACTACGCAGAAAATTACGATGTAGTGTCGTAATTTTCTGTTCAGTCAGTATAGTAATCGATTATCCATACTAATCTACCTATACTAATATTATAAAGCGGAAGAGTTTGTTTGTTTGTTTAACGCGCTAATCTCAGGAACTGCTCCGATTTGAAAAATTCTTTCAGTGTTAGATAGCCCATTTATCGTGAAAGGCTATAGGCTATTTTTTGGGGGCTTTGTCTGTGAAATATCTAATTTACGCGGGCGAAGCCGCACGGAACGTCTAGTAAATTATAATATTACTAAAATTAATATTTAAATGAGAAAATGTACCTCTGTTACCTCTTCATGCCCAAACCACTGATCGTATTTTGCAGAAATTTGGTATGGAGATACTTTGAGTTCCGGGAGGACATATCACATAGGATACTTTTATGCCGGAAACATGTACGGTTCCCGCACGATATATTATGAATTTTAGTTCAACGAGGCGAGGCGGGAGTCCAGTCAAAACGATAACCAATTAAGAATGCTGTCGAATAGATAAACTGTGGCTTAGCCAGAATCGAGCATTAAAAATATTTTGCGGTATTGCCTTCTCAGTTCTCATACCATTCCTTCTTTCTTCTTAGTCGTATTCTCATGGTTGAGGGACGTGACCACCAATATTAGCTTTCCGGGATAGGGCTCTCCACTTTTCTCTGTTTGTGGCCATGATGCAGTGCCTCCTGGAACGTGTAGTCAGCAGCTTTAACAATCGCGTACGTCCATCGTGTAGCTAATCTGCCTCTGCCTCTTTTCCCCTCCAATTGCACAGATAGTATGAGATGTTCAAGATGATTAGGCTCCCGGCGGGCTATGTGATCATACCATTCCAGAGTGTCTTATATTAGCGTTTGCCTTTGTCGGATTCAGAAAACACAAGAAAAACTCTATATTATGTAATATGATATCTTAAGTTCGGCCTGAATTATTGAAATCATTTTCACTTTCTTACCTCCATTACTAGATACTAGTAGGAAATAGGTTAGGCAACTCCTAGTAAACATTGTTTACTATAATATTATGATTCGCTGACTCACACAACAACATAGAGATGTGTCAACTCGACTTATTGACTTGAGTCAACTCGACATCGAGTTGAGCTGAGTTCTTTAAGTCAAGTTGAATTAGCCAAAACTTGAGTTCGGAAGGTAAATAGAAAAGAAAGAAGACAATGTCTTATTCCTCTCATTTTATCGAGCGAATTATCTCTATGGAGTTAAGCAATAAGCAATGAAAATTTTTCCCTAGCAGAGAATGCAAGAACGAATATCGTATTAAAATGTAACAAATATTATATTCAACCATATTCAACTAAATGACGGACGTCATTTACGTCGGACGTCGCAACTCCTTTGCGACAAAATTCGTTTATCGCGCGGGATTCGTACATTTTTCCGGGATCAAATGTAGATGTCCTATGTCTTTAACCGGGACTCAAGGTATCGATATACGCAATTTTAGCAAAATCGCTTTAGCGGTTTAGGCGTGAAGAGCTGTAACATACTGACAGACACACAGACACACGTTCCCATTTATAATGTTAGTATGTAGTATAGATTTCTGACTAACTCGATTTTTCTCTTTATTCGAATTACCCGCATACTCGAATTAACTCGAATCGTTCGAGTTGGCACATCTCTAAATAGCCCGATCGCCATAAAACTGCGCGGCCAAAGACACTGCGGATTTAGTACATGAATTGTGCGCACGCGCAAGTGTGCGAGTACTGCGATTGACTAGTTTCGATACTTTTACTAATATTGATGATTGATGATGGCCCTATAAATCATAAATAACTTAATGACGTTTTAAAATATAATTTGTTTTGATATATTTAGTAATATCAGCTGAAAATTCAAAACTACCTGTGAAATCTTGTAACATTTATCAAGTACGTGATAATTTAAGATGAAGGTTTACTCTCATGAATTGACATTACGTAAATTTTCATCATAATATTATGTTTCTTAAATTCAAGAGGCGTGTCAAAAGCAAAATGTTTTAACCAAAATAAGATTATTAGCATTTTGCAATTAACATTTGAAAATAATGTCGAATTGATATTTATGCAATAACTGCAGCATTAACATTTAAATTAATCTCATATTACGGGGTCGACGAACTGGATTTCCCAAATTTTTCGGTCCAATTATTTTTTTTTTATTTTTCCACCAACTACTTTCCTGTACAATATAAGTATTAAGATTAATTGGGTGTTTTTTACAGCGTTTTTGAGGTATACATTATGAATACAAGCATAATATTATTTATAAGATTGTTAGTGCTTATCGATATTTAGTTACAGCGGTTGATTACAACGATAATATACTTAGTTAATTGATACACAATACACGTTAGATGATGTATAAAAAATTGTTTCATTTCTGAATAAATCTGAAACAAATATTTTCAGAAGTCTATGTATAGCGCCTACCACCGGTTCGGGAACTAACCCGGCGAGAAGAACCGGCGTAAGAAAGTTTTACTATAAATATTTTTTAATCTATTTATAAAAGGCGTTTTGTCGGTGACCGACTATGCCATCCCATAAAACAAAATATAAAATCACAACATAAGATACTTAAATACTACTTACAATACAATCGAATAATATGTCTAGTAGAATTCCGGCCTCTCTTGAATTAGGTGAGGATAGAAAACTATTACAAACTCCTATGTTTCCTTAACCGAAGCTACTACGTCAAGATTCGCCCTGACCACACTCCATCAATATATTATTATGTTGTACATGTTCAGGTGTTCCACATAATGCACAATTTGGCGAGTCAACCTTACCCATCATACATTTGTACAGGTTTGATGGAATGTGACCGGAGCGCAATCTTACTATTGCTATTTTGCTACTATATCGTTTCTCGGCATAGATAATCTGTCAAACCACGGGTAACGAGGAGGCTCCCACAGACTACTGTATAATAATAAATATAATAGATAAATGTTATTTTAATATTTTGATCCCTGTTCGGTTCTGATTAAGATTCTTATTAAGTGTTGAGACAATCAATAAAATATGAGAGTATAACCTCTAAACTAGCCTTTCCCAAAGTAGGCCATAACGCCCACTTGTGGGTGCTGAAGGTCTACAGGACTCAAAAAAAAATGGGGGCGTTGTGTAGAGGCTTGGGGGGTGATTTGTAATTTCATTTCATTTGGGTTCATTTTAAATTGAAACAATGGGCTGAGCCCGGGGCGCTAAAACAAAATTTGTTCTCAAAGTGGGCGGTAGACAAAATAATTTTGGGAATCCCTGCTCTAAACAAACTTATAAAAAAATTAACATTTATTAAATTCCTGCTGAACCCGTAGTCTTTACATGTTAGGTTCAATAACCTTTTTCTTCACAATATTTTTATACAACTATCAAGACATCCCACCGCGGTACTGTATACATGTGTGAACGTAAACAATCGTGAGCGTAAACAATCGTGAGCGTGCGCACACGCCGCCGCGTAGCATTGAGCGAGGTCATGGCACTCTACCGCGACCGCGCGTATTGATACTCGCCGTGAAGCGTCCTACGTGTGATCGCGGATGGGCGACCGGTTTGTATTGATAGTGTTCGAAATGCAAATATTATCCACACTAATAATATTATAAATGCGAAAGTGTGTCTGTCTATCTGTTACCTCTTCACACCCAAACCGATTTTGGATTTTGTGCACTTAGTTGCATTCAGATTTTGCCTCGTGGCGTAAAAAAAGCCGGCAACGCGCCTGCAGCTCTTCTGATGTTGCGAGTGTCCATGGGCGACGGTAGTTGCTTACCATCAGGTGACCCGTTTGCTCGTTTGCCCCCTTATTTAATTTAAAAAAATGTATATCGTCTAGTATTAGGCAGATTTTTTACACTTTTGTCCTATCACATATTATACAGTGCATCAAGTAGCACAATATCCTTGAAGGACTATAAATGAGAAATTTTCATTTGCACACAAAATTAATCTGACATAAAAACTTGGGAAAACATTTTTGATGACCATTATCAAAACCATAAACAATATATTAAAAAAAGTTTTTAGATGTATGTTTAACGAGCTTTTGCCCGCGGCTTCGCTCGCGTTAAGAAGTATTACAATATACAAACTTTCATCCCCTATTTTAACCCCTTGGAGTTGGAATTTATCAAAATCCTTTCTTAGCGGATGCCTACGTCATAACATCTGCCTGTATGCAAAATTTCAGCCCGATCCGTCCAATGGTTTGGGCTGTGCGTTGACAGATTACCATGTCAGTCAGTCACCTTTGAGTTTTATATTTAAAGATTACCTACATATTCCATTCATTTAATGTAAAACATAATTTTAAATTACAACTAACGATACAATTTAACTTTTTTTCCGATGTTAAGCCGTTCTTCCTTTTCCTTTTCCGCATCAGCTGGATATCAAAGTCATTGTCAGCGGGGAGGCCACAGGAAAATGTGGTGTATGCCGCTGTGACGCAGTGGTTAGGTTAGGTTATGTGGAGGTCGTGGGTTTGATATCAACGTTTCACTAGGGACTTATTAAATTGTTATTGATTTACATTTACACTTACATACGATTCCCGCGCGATAAACGAGTTTTGGCGCAACGGAGTTGCGGGCGTCATCTAGTTGTAAATAAATGATTGTAAACACTGAATCATTTTGGTCAATATAATTAAAGTCGCCGAAACACTTAGGCCCGTATAAATACTCGGTACTTAAGATGCGACCCGGTCTCAAGACGCGGTTTGGCTCTGTGATTGGTCCAAATTTTGACAGCCAACCAATCACAGAGCCTGAACCACAATAGACATAACTACCAGTACTTCGACTGCTAAGAGACGGTAATAATATCTGTCATTTCTTTCGGGTTTCGCCAGGATAAGTTAAAGGCTGGCGCGCTAGCTGGTATAATTTATTTTTAAAAATAAGATTTTGAAATTGAATTCTGACAGTTTTCTTTGCATGTATAAACAACAACTAAATTTGTAGGTAACGACCCCAGCGACGACTTTTGTCATAATACGTCAAACTTAATTTTTTTTACATCAGTTCTAAGTCGGCATACTCTATCATTCTGTCTACTCTGCCTGAACCGTGTATTGAGACCGAGATGCATCTTGAGTACTGACTATTTATACGGACCTTAACTAACGATCATTTAGGAATCACTTAGGTATATTGCAATTTGCAATCTAACGGCATTTACAATTTGACGATGA
This sequence comes from Lysandra bellargus, assembly GCA_905333045.1. Classification (NCBI taxonomy): domain Eukaryota; kingdom Metazoa; phylum Arthropoda; class Insecta; order Lepidoptera; family Lycaenidae; genus Lysandra; species Lysandra bellargus. The sequence continues at coordinate 7,964,466 of HG995352.1, read as the reverse complement.
CAAATCAATAGACTTCAATACTTCTAAAGACATAATATTATCATCTAGACATCAATACCCAGTCGTGATCTCTTCTCATTTTTTAGAACACAAGTGTGAGAAATATAATATTAAATTACATTATTCTTCGAGCTACATAATTCTACTAATTATATACTAGGAGTTATTACTTATTAGTAATTACAAACTAGTTCGGAAGACGTTAGGAATCCTAGGCAATTAGATTTCTAGGACTTAATAATTGTGACTATACAGTGTTTATAACTAGGGATCTCCAAGTATAATTTTATATTACATAGTACTGTCCACATTTGCAGATAAAACACTTTTTAATATTAGTACTATATTATTTTTAAAGTATACTATGGCTATGCCCGTGCGTATACTGTAATCCCACAGGAATTATAACATTAAATTTTTCGGTCTACAAAGTAACCAGTGTTTACCGTAAATTAATTAAAATCGTCCGTCTAAAGTCTAAACAATAAAAACTAAAAAAAACTAGCAGTCTTTTGAAAGACAGTAATTGTAGCACTTTCGAACTCCTTCAAACCCTATGATAACGTATTTCACGTGCGATCCTGGTATATATTATTACTATTATTAGGATGGTGATCAGCTTCACCAATTTTGACAAGCAATTTGTCAAAAAGCCTACCAATATAAATCTTGACTACTAGCGTCTGTCAAACATTGCCAAAAATTTTATTTGTGCATACTTTAGACAGCTTCACAATCATAGTAGCAATCATGGTTATCTAACACGTCCTAACGAGAGGGGCATCTAGTATTGTATTATTATACAATGTACAGTTTTATATACAAATACAAATCTTGAGTACTAACGATTGCCAAACATTGCCAAAATTTTTATTTGTGCATACTTTAGACAGCTTCACAATCATAGTAGCAATCATGGTTAACTATCACGTTCTAACGACAGGGCATCTAGTATAATCTCTTATATTATATAAAATTCTCGTATCACAATAATAGTCCACGAACTCCTCCGAAACGGCTTTACTGATTTTTACCAAATTTTATATGCATATTCTGTAGGTCTGAGAATCGGCTACTCGGTACTTTATATATTGATAAGTGCATTTGTTGAATAAATAATAGTAAATTATTACAACCTGAGACTGACGGCGACCATTGTTTGTGCGACGAGATAGCGATCGACGTTGCCATGGCGACATACTTATTCAGTCACTTCAATAAAATAATATGGGCAAAATACATTATATTGTGGCAAAGCAACGTTTGCCGGGACAGCTAGTCTTATATATAAAATTCTCGTGTCACAATGTTAGTCCACGAACTCCTCCGAAACGGCTTTACTGATTTTTATCAAATTTTGTATTCATATTCAGTAGGTCTGAGAATCGGCTACTCGGTACTTTATATATTGATAAGTGCATTTGTTGAATAAATAATAGTAAATTATTACAACCTGAGACTGACGGCGACCATTGTTTGTGCGACGGGATAGCGATCAACGTTGCCATGGTGACATACTTATTTAGTCACTTCAATGAAATAATATGGCAAATATATTATGGCAAAGCAACGTTTGCCGGGACAGCTAGTATTATTATACAATGTACAGTTTTATTTGCGGTAGGCGACTGTAGCGTGTGCTACAGTAATAGTATTTTCCATTGTTTTTCTTCCGAGTTACAAGACACAAGTTGACAAGTTTTTCCGGTTCGGTAGCTCCATAATTGAAGGTTCGTACACGTGGAAAAGCACCCTCGCCCGCTTCGAACACTAATATGGGTAAACTGGTAAACTTAGTTATGATAATAATCAATATTTTTATCAATATTATTTTATACTACAACTCCGCCCGCAACTCCGTTGCGCAGATTCTTTATCGCGCGGGAACCGTACATTTTTCTGGGATAAAATGTAATGGGAAAAAAGGGTATTCTAATTTCTATGTCCTTTCCCGGGACTCAAAGTATCTCCATACCAAAAATCGGTTCAGTGGTTTGGGCATGAAGAGGAAACAGACAGACTGACACACACATTTATAATATTAGTATGGGTTACAAATTACAATACAATGCAGACAATGTATTTTTAGTGTTCCGTACCCAAAGGGTAAAAACGGGACCCTATTCATGAGACTTCGATGTCTGTCCGTCTGTCTGTCCATCTGTCTGTCTGTCTCCAGGCTGTATCTCAAGAACCACTATAGCTAGAGTTCTGAAATTTTCACAGATTGTGTATTTCCGGTGCCACTATAACAACAAATACTAAAATAAAAATAAAATTAATATTTAAGGGGGGCTCCCATACAACAAACGTGTTTTTTTTTGGCCTTTTTTGCTCGTAATCAATAATGATAAGAGGTAGGCACTTGAAACTTTCACGAAGGCCTTAAATATAAGTGTTATTTAATAATTCATAATAATATTTAAATATAATAAAAAATTAAGGGGGGCTCCCATACAAAAAACACAATTTTTAGTTTATGTTTGCTCTATAACGGTACGGAACCCTTCGTGCGCGAGTCCGACTCACACTTGGCCGATTTTTTTTTCACTGGTGGCAGGCAGGTTTTAAAAATAGAGGTAACAACGCCGAAATATGAAAATAATTATTCTATATCTTTCTACTAAAAGTATTTTGAAGTATATTTTATAGTACTCGGACTTAAAAGTATCTTATCTATCAAATTATCAAAATTCGTTTATCGCGCGGGAGCCGTGCATTTTTCTGGGATAAAAACTATCCTATGTCCTTTCTCGGGACCCAAAGTATCTCCATGCCAAATTTCAGCAAAATCGGTTCAGTGATTCGAGCGTGAAGAGGTAACAGACAGACAGACAGATAGACAGACACACTTTCGCATTTATAATATTAGTATGGATATGGATTGAAATCCGTTCATCAGTGAAGAGGTAGCATACACGTTTTCGTATTAATTAATCCTTCGATCGGGGATTCTTGGAAATGCCATTGTATTCTATTGCTGTCGTGACTACCGGTGCTCTTATGGGGCTTGAAGGATTAATAAAATTAGTATCGATGTTTCTGCTTAGCTATAGAAATGGTTATTTAATAAGCTACTATATATTTGTGATTCTCACGTGATATAAATAATGTATTTACTCTGATAACAATACACGGCCGCGCGAACGCTGGACAAACATACAAACACACGGGCAGTGCAAATAAGATAGCCTGTTTATTATATTCCTCGGCTTCTCTGATAAATGTTGCTGACTGACAGAAAGCTGGAGTGGCACTTGGGTGATATAAGAGGTATTCTTGTAGTTGATTTTAGTTAGATGATAAAGATTAAGGGACTGTTTCACCACTGTCTGATAAAGTGCCGAATAGGCTATTCACGACTGTCAAAAGACAGGTTCTCCATACTTCATCTGTCGAGTTAAGTGGTGGATAGCCTATTCGGCACTTATCAGGAAGTGGTGAAACAGGCCCTAAGTATTGATAATATGCTCCAACACGGATTTTGGTGCCAGTGGCCGATTTCATTAAAATGGGGCGAGCTACGCAGGAGTAATTACAGTATTAATATGATTTTAGTGCCCGAGTATGTGCGCAGCACATAAGAGTACTCTCTACTTCTTATCTCGTGAAGCAGCCGTACGACCGACACGACTTTTTATATGCTATAATACTCGCTGTCAATCAGGTCATACTGTATTATCCTAACCAAACTTAAAACTATAATTTTTCAACGCGGAAATCGAACCCATGACCTCCGGTCAAGAGCCACGCTCTAAGCCACTGGACCACGTAGGCGTTGCGCTCTATATTATATACGTAGATACTAGATCATAATATTTTAAGTTCCGGGAAAGGATCAATTTGTGAACGAAGTTACGGGCATCATCTATACTGTACTCGGCGAAACATAGCGGTAGCGGTCATTGACTCTCTGTTAAAAACTTATCATTTTCTATACAAAGCCGCGATGGACAACATCTGACACTTCATTATCAATCGCGGTTTATATAGAAAATGACATGTTTTTGACAGGTAGTCAATGACCGCTAACGCCATGTTTCGCTGAGTACAGTGTAGTAATAATAATCGTGGGAGAGCCATGCTTCCGCACGAATGAGCCGACTCGACCGGATAAATACCACGTTCTCACAGAAAACCGGCGTGAAGGCGTGAAACAGCGCTTGCGCTGTGTTTCGCCGAGTGAGTGAGTTTACCGGAGGCCCAATCCCCTACCCTATTCCCTTCCCTTCCCTCCCCTATTCCCTTCCCTTCCCATCCCTACCCTCCCCTATTACCCTATTCCCTCTTAAAAGGCCGGCAACGCACCTGCAGCTCTTCTGATGCTGCGAGTGACCATGGGCGACGGAAGTTGCTTTCGATCAGATGACCCGTTTGCTCGTATGCCCCCTTATTTCATAAAAAAAAATTAATAAGAAATTAACTGGAGGTTAATTCTAACATTTAACTGCTAACGAATGTTATCTTAGAGATAAGTGTTCTTCGAATAATTTAATGAATTGTTAACATTTTATATTCTATGAAATTTTAATAATATCTAACAAAGTGTTTTCTTGGAAGGCTTAGTACCGACCTTCAAGCGAATTTTATATTTATTAATAAGTTACAAGTTTTTCACGTTTTAAGTAGGGCAGATTATGAAATAACGTTGAGTTTTCTGATAAACTTAACGTCTTAGATATTTAAACGTTATTATTTTAATTTATAAAACTGCCAATGCTAATAAATACAGCCAAATAAAATAAATAAATACAGCCAAACATAATATAAACTTCTTTTTTTAAGTCTTTTAATAACACAATACTGTATCATTGTAGTCACTGAAGATTGTTAAAATCCGGGGGCACGGTAGTGCCCCCGCCAAGTTGAGCAAAATTTACATTATATCTGAATAATAAAATTGCTACGCGATTATAGTTTATAATATTTTCTGTAGAAAAAAGTCGTTTTAAATCAATGTAAATATAACACATTAACTGCTCTATTATACATGATATAATTTATGAAACGAAATGTCACATTTTTTTCTGAACTCTATTAAAGGCAAATCTTTGCCTAGAGTAGTTGAGTTACCAATCACTTAATGTAAAAAAAGTATAAAGATGGGGCCAAAAATACGTTTTTGTCTGGCCGAAGTACGGCCGAAGCCTTTTTTTTTAGGAGGGGAAATGCATTACGCATCCCCCGCCCCCTCGGGGGAAAGGGCAGGGGTATGTCGGACTCCCTCCGCAGAGGTCTACCGACTAAAACCCCCCCATGTCCTCGTCAACGCTACACGCGAAAGGAGCGGGAATGCAAGCATTCAACCGCGTCCTCCGCAGCGCTTGCCGCTTGCGGCACCACATCATTGCAGCAGCCTATGCCACCGTCTGTCTTCACCGAGAGGCTCCCCGGGCATCGAGGGAGCCTTTCTCCGCGGGGCCTATAATATTGTGGACGGTGATCCCCTGATCAACCGCCTACAGGCCTAGGCTTCCACCTCCATGGCGGGGGCGTTTTGACTCGCCCCTGCCTCATCTGCTCCAGGCCGCTTACGCGGAAGCCTGGGAATCAATGACATACTTATCAGTAAAGAAAACCGTTTTTCTCAAAATCCATTGATTGATACATTCCCCGTTCTTTTCCTCTACCTTTCATATCTATATTCTATACATACTACATACATATTATAAAACAAAGTCGCTTTTTTCCCTCATGTCCCTTTGTTCCTTTTAATCTTTAAAGCTACGCAACGGATTTTGATGATTTTTTTAGTTTTAGATAGCCCATTTATCGAGGAAGGCTATAGGCTATATTTTATCACGCTAAGACTAATAGAAGCGAAGAAATAAAGGAAAATGTAGAAAAAACGGGGAAAATTATTTGAAAGGGCTAACTTGAACGCGCTAATCTCAGGAACTACTTATTATAAAACAAAGTCGCTTTTTTCCCTCATGTCCCTTTGTTCCTTTTAATCTTTAAAGCTACGCAACGGATTTTGATGATTTTTTTAGTTTTAGATAGCCCATTTATTGAGGAAGGCTATAGGCTATATTTTATCATGCTAAGACCAATAGGAGAATGTGGAAAAACGGGGAAATTATTTGAAAGGGCTTATCTCACGAACTACTGGACCAATTTTTATGTTATTTGGCACAGATAAGAAGTAGACCACGTGAAGGATCATAGGCTATCGATTTTAATCATTTCTTCAGTGGCTATATATTTTATACCCGTGCGACGCCGGGGCGGGTTGCTGGTCTATACCTATTAAGTTATTATAAAACAAAGTCGCTTTTTTTCCCTCATGTCCCTTTGTTCCCTTTAATCTTTAAAACTACGCAACGAATTTTGATGATTCTTTCAGTGTTAGATAGCCCATTTATGAAGGAAGGCTATAGGCTATATTTTATCACGCTAAAACTAATAGAAGCGAAGAAATAGAGGAAAATATGGAAAAAACCGGGAAAATTATTTGAAAGGGCTTTGACTGGTCTATACCTATTAAGTTATTATAAAACAAAGTCGCTTTTTTCCCTCATGTCCCTTTGCTCCCTTTAATCTTTAAAACTACGCAACGAATTTTGATGATTCTTTCAGTGTTAGATAGCCTATTTATGAAGGAAGGCTATAGGTAGGCTATATTTCATCACGCTAAGACTAATAGGAGCGAAGAAATAGAGGAAAATATGGAAAAAACCGGGAAAATTATTTGAAAACTTGAACGCGCTGATTTCAGGAACTACTGGTCTGATTTGAAAAATTATTTCAGTGTTACATAGCCCATTTATTGAGGAAGGCTATAGGCTATATTTTATCATGCTAAGACTAATAGGAGAATATGGAAAAAACAGGGGAAATTATTTCAAAGGGCTTATCTCGCGAACTACTGAAGCAATTTTTATGTTATTTGGCACAGATAAGAAGTAGATCACGTGAAGGATAATAGGCTATCGATTTTTATCATTTTTTCAGTGGCTATATATTTTATATCCGTGCGACGCCGGGGCGGGTCACTAGTATGAAATAAAATGCACTCGCGTGTTCTCGCTAGCGTGCTTTGCGAGGCGTGCTCACATTAATATTTATTAAATAATTACTCTTTACTGATACATGGCCCTGCAATTTTTTATGTTATATGAAACAGAACTGTTCGCTTATCACAACATCTATTACACTTTGAAAACGATTCCATAATTGTCACATTTCAGTTGCTATTATGAAATGAAATTGTGGTATTTTTACATAGCAACAATTATTAGAAAAAAATTTGCAAGAAAGTAACGCATTCTTACTGTAAGTCTTTGATCAATCCATACTTCTATACTTAATAATATTGTAAATACGAAAGTGTGTCTGTCCGTCTGTCTGTCTGTCTGTCTGTTACTTCGTCACGCCCTAACCGCTGAACACTTACTGGGTATGGAAGTACTTTGAGTCCCGGGAAGGGACATATAATATTTTCATTCCGGAAAAATGTACGGTTCCCGCGTGATACAACGTAATTGAGGGCGTCATGTAGTAGTGAAATATATGTCCTACCCAACTTAATAGACCCAGTATCAACTAAATAACCTACAAAAATTATAACTATGCTTTAATTACGTGGTAAATACGCGACACTTACCTAAAATGTTAAATTGGTACACGTAGCATTTAAGACAGACTCACAAACCCACACTCAATTTTTATCTGGATCAAAATATTTTGTAAAAAAAAAAAAAACGTATTAAAGACTAGGTTTTGCAATAACCCTTAGCCACGGAAGTCGGAACCCTAAAAATTAGCAAGCTTCAGTCGATCAATGGATCGTTCTTTTGCTTTGAGGGCTCGCCCTACTAGTGCCCTGTTGAAAGCTAAAAGGCCCTTCACAAGTCTTTGAGATGAAAATATGTTACATGTTGAGGACCGCTGGACTAATTAAAATAGTTTGCAATTGAAATCGCTAGCGAGAATCCAATTAAGTTACTATTATTATTATTTTATACTGTAATATTATACAGCTGAAGAGATGGTTTTATGTCACGAACTCGATTTTAATGTGATTTGGTACGGATATAGAGTAGACAATAGGCAAATTTTTGCGGGAAAACCTACTGAACATTATTATACGCGTGAAAGTGCAGTTAAGATTTTAATGTTTTTAAAGTGACGAGTTAGGTAAGCTTTTCAAAATTTAGCTATTTACCGTATAAAGCATGATGCACATCAACAAAAAGAAACATCAAATTCTGTCAAGCCAATCAACATAAGGAACGGTACGCACAATATAACCCAATTTTCCGCGATGATGTTAATGAAAATAACTTTTTTATTAGCATTGTTCTTGTGAGGGAAAATTCCCTCATATTTCCTCCGGAGGAGACATATTTTTCGCAACAAAAAGTTATTGACAAAAAACAAGAATGTTATTTATAAGCTGCGGCATTGTTAACTTGTTTGTTTTATTATAATTAAGTATATATTTTACTCAGCGCCATTTCAGGCACAGATTATTATTATTAATTATACTTACTAATGCAAGAGACTTATTGATTAGTATTAATGATTGTCTTTATTTACGACAAACAAGTTTTAGGGTTTCTCTACACGTTTCCAACAAATACAGACGATTTTGTACAGCTGGTGCTCCCTCACCGGCAGCATTCACCTGTAGGCTGGAATGTAACGTTACAGAGTCGAGCATTACATCAGTGAGGGAGGAGAACCGAGCATTACAATGCGCACCTTGACATGATACAATGTGTAATAGGTAACTTGAATCTTGATACAACTTGTAACGTCAATGCTACGTGACAGTGAAGTCAACTTGCTATGGAATGCTCAAAGTCAAATATTTCCATAACACGCGAATGCTCGTCAGTCAGGGATACAGTGTTGTAATGTAATGCACAAAAAACGAATCTATAGTGTTGCATGACGAATCCTCACGTTAAGGGAGCACCTTACTACGAACATACATGTTCATTAAAAAAATAAAATAAAAAATAAAAGTTTGTGATTGCCCACATCCGAAGTTGATTATGCATACTGCAGACATCAGTTCACTGTGAAAGTAGCAGCGCTGAAATAACTTTTTTTGTGATTTTTAGGTACAAGCGCCCATGTGTCATGAACTTTTCGATACAAAAAAAAAACTCATTCAGTGCTGCTAATTTCGCATCAAACTGTATATAGGGGACCTTAAGTATTATCACTTAGTTTTGTTACACCCTGTATATTGCGCATTGAAGTTATGAACTACGCAAAAATTGCGTAAATATTCCATTATATTTCCGTAAAATCGCAATATTTTATACCTACTATAAGAAATATTGTGAAACATTTATGATGCAATACCTATTATTTGTAAGTAGCGGCTTAAGTGCACATGTTTTTTTTTTTTGTATTAATCATAACTAAATAAAAAAAATATGAAATAGGAGTCAGATCATAAAAAATAAATTATGTTTTCCTCATTTTTTTAGAAATACGCAAAAAATTCTTGGAAAAAACGGCAGCACTCGGAAAGATAATTTTTACTGCACTTTAAGAACTATCATAGCCTCATTAAATCATAGTCATTAAATTAAAGTTAAGTAATTCTTTAATTTAATGATGATTTTGACAGTATTCTATCTATAAATAGTAGTCATCAAAACACAACACAATCTTAAACTTTCATCTTTATAATATTGTACTTTCATATCTATAATATTGTTGACATCATTGTGCATTGCAGTGATGACGATGATGATGATAAGATATAAATATTTTCAAATCATAACACATGGAAGATACTGGAAGCAAAGATTATGAAGTGGAACAGATGAACAACTACATAGAGTATACTCGGATTTTAGAAGCAACAGATTGGGTGCGCTGCCATAATTGAAAACGAAAAAGAATGGCATCCACACTATATCATAATATTATAAATGCGAAAGTGTGTGTGTCTGTTACCTACTTCTTCACGCCCAAACCACTGAACCGATTTTGCCTTAATTTGGCATAGAGATACTTTGAATAAGGAAAAGGGTACTTTTTATCCCAGGAAAATGATCGGTTTCCGCGCGATAAACGAATTTTGGCGCAACGAAGTTGCGAGCGTCATTTACAATAATAATTAAATATATTATTTATAGGTACTCCTTTTCCCTGTAATATTTTTCACTCAAGTGCAGTGTCCACGGAAGTTAACCATTTTTGTCAAAATTTACAACGCCTTTAAATAAGTTTTCACTCAAAAAAATATTTTTATCTCCATATTCTTTGATAATCAGAAGATTCTATGAATATAGTTCCTCTGTACGCAAGCTATATTTATTTGTAACTAGAGTGATAATAAAAAGATAAGCCACACACACACACATACACATGTCACATACACATCAGCAATCAGGCGACAAGATGTCTGCTGTCACGTATAAATAAAGCAGACTTTACACTCCATCAGGGGTCGCAACCTGCGGCCCGCGTCACATACGACTTACGTAGCTACGATTTAGGGTCAATCCCGACCGCAACGCGACGCGTCTATGCATTTCTAAATTGGTACTGAATTGACAGATGTCAATTGCGTGAGACGTCTTGCAAGTCTGTCAATTCAATACAAATTTAGAAAATATGCATCTACGCGTCGCGTTGCGATCTGAAATGACCCATAAGGGTCATAATATAAAGCTTACGTTATTCCAACCCAGCGCTGGAATTTTATTGGAATAATGTAAACAGGTAGGTGCAGTAGGGCTAGCATAACAACATTAGACACGGGAAAGAATCGACATACTGACAGATTTTATCGACAAAATGGCGGATTTCCACTGTCTGTCACTTTGTCATGTCTAAATATCATGTCTATTCTTCCGTAGAAAGAAACCGTTTCTATGATGACCATGCTACGCCTGCTGGAATGCACTGGAATGCACTGGAATACAATTCAGTGCATTTCAGTGTCCATTTACATTATTCCAGTAGCAAACAACGCTAGATTGTACAATTGTATTGTAATACTGTAAGGCGGTCATTACCTCATCCAGTTATGATTTACAACGTCCTAAAAAATGGCCCTTAAACATTTTAGATTGTTAAATTATACACGTTTTTGGCTCTTTCAACTCCAAAGTTTGTCGACCTCTGCACTAGGTTATGTAGAAGAGTATACACGTGTTAGGGTTAATTCAGACCGCAATGCGACGCCTAGATGCATTTCTCAATTTGTATAGATTTGACAGACTTCAATTGCGTGACATGTCATGGAAGTCTGTCAATTCAATACAAATTTTTGAAATCCATCTACGCGTCGCGTTGCGGTCTGAATTGACCCTTATGCGGCCTTTCCAGTCTTCGCGTTGGTCCATAATGGACCAATTCAAGCGATATTGAACGTGTAGAGGGGCTACATTCGAGGCGCGGCTTCGCCCGCGTAATTATTTAGGAATCGCACGGAAACCGTACATTTTTCCGCAAAAAATAGCCTATGTCCATTCTCGTGGTATATTCTTTATGTGTGCCAAATAACATAAAATTTTATCCAGTAGTTCTTAAGATAATAAGATAATTTCAGATAATTTCCTTCGTTTTTCCACATTTTCCTCTATTTTTTCGCTCCTATTAGTCTTACCATGATAAAATTTTTGATTTAGTGTTAGTGTTAGTTTTTAGTATAATTGTATGTATGTTAGTCTATAAGGTATTTATAATATGGGCCAAAATGCCTGAGTTAAATAAATAAATAAGTAAATAAATAAATAATATAGCATATAGCCTTCCTCGATAAATGGGCTATCTAACACTGAAATGTTTTTTTTTTTTAATCGGGCCAGTAGTTCCTGAGATGAGCGCGTTCAAACAAACAAACAAACTCTCCCGCTTTATAATATTATATTATAGTATGACAAGATGATGCCCGCAACTCCGTTGCGCCATAACACGATTATCGCGTGGGAACCGTACATTTGATGGGACAAAAAGTGTACCTTGACCTTTCCCGAGACTCGAAGTATATCCATACCAAATTTTAGCAAAATCGGCTCAGCAGTATTTTGGCATGATGAGGTAACTGACAGTCAGACAGACAGACAGACACACTTTCACATTTATAATATTAAGTATGGATAAATCCATGTAAAAAAGTAGTTTAATTTTGATAACGCATTTTGGCTAAGGACCCTGACACAACGTTGCAAAAATGTAGAACACAAAACAATACACACAAAATAAATAATGTAGAAAAAATATTACATAAATTATAAAAATTGATGCGTAATATTATATTAAAGTAGTAATTATTATGTAGTTCATCAATGTTATATGACCTCCTTTTCAATAATTACTGCAACATCACTACAGTATATGAAGAAAAACAGTAGAGCGACTCAGTCCTTGAAATCAAATTCTCTCAACACAATATTATGTGCTACGCACATGTTACTGCGTTGTTTGTTATGTGGTTCAGGGGCTTGCGTGGCTCGTGATCCGCAGAAACTCTTAATTATTCCCTGAAAAAATATTTTAAGTTTGATTAAAAGATGACGACGAGGTAGGCTGATCAGGATCACTTGATTGTCTGACAAGAAAGGGACAATATGTAGAAACTAGTAAGTCGGTCCTGTGTCTGATCTCTCGCTAGTTATGTTGGTCGTCAGTTCCGGGTTATGAGAGTAAAGGATGAGAGAGCACTCCTGTGTACTGCACACAAACTTGGGCAATATAATATTATAGCATAATCTTGTTTGCTTCCTGAAATTCGCCCGGTCTTGACGGTGCAGGTGCTATATGAGAACGCTCTACTGCATTTATTTGTGATTATGCAGCAAAACGTTTTTAAATGAACCTTGAAATGTGATTCACTATAAACAAAAGATTGGATATTATATAATGATAAAACATCGGGCGAACGTCCACCAAGATATTATATTATTATATAATTTACAAGGTCAAATGATTCATATGGGGCATTCCACGCCAAGCGGACAGGAAAAAAGTCGATGTCTCCGATTTTGATAATCAAATCAACATCAGAAAAGCTGCAGGTGCGTTGCCGGCCTGTTTTCCCTATTATTATAGCGTTCACTGTAAAAGTTTGCCCATACAAAAGTAAAAAAATACTGTTTCAGCACTGCTACTTTCACAATGAACTCTATGTAACAAGAAATTCATACACACTCTAAACTATTATCATTTTATTTTGTTACACTAATTATACAGTGTCTAACGGCCACACTCAGAATAATTTTTAACAGTTCGAGTTAACATAGCTATAAGATGCTCAAATTTCTATCTGTTCAATGACCGAGCTATATCACGTAAGCACCTCGGTATGTCAACGAATAAGCGACTATTTTTGTACCACAATAATTTTCTAAGAAAATATGGCTACCCATCTTTTATTATCATAAGATATTATCACTGTTATCTTTAATTGCATTCTTAAATGTTTACGTCATGATACCATCATGATTCATGATCATTGATATCATTATAATAATGGAGGGAGTCCTGTTAGACAGATCCAGGACATCCCTCCGTATACGGTTGAAGGCAAACCGCAGGTGGTTTTAGTGGGTAAGAGTCCCACATACCCCCGGGGTGCTTCAGCTAACTGAGGCACATCCCCAACCCGGGGGACCCATGATGGATTTCCCCTACGCATCAAAAAAAAATAAAATAAACACAAAGTTTGTCTGCTATAAAGTAACCTAAATTAACATTTGCACGTCAAGAAAATTGACAAAATATGTGAAACACTGTTAAAATAGTAACACCTTATTGTACCATATTTATGCAAATAAAGATTATTATTATTATATTATGTCCCTGATATATATATAATATTAAAATTGACAATTATATTCATTTTCGTATCCACCAAGAAGACACTTTAATAATACGAAAGACTTACTGTATTCTTATTAGCAAGTATTGTAGATAATTATCTTTGCAACGATTTTCCTGAACACAATTCCGAGTATTCGTAACATCTTGGCAGCTAACTCTACCATTTTGACATGAATAATTAATCATCTTTTTACATATTTTGACACCGTAAGTGTGGGAAAAACCGACACGTTACAACAAGTAATTCACAAATTTCCAAAATGTTTTCCTGAAATTGCTCGGAAATAATGGGTTTTCCGTTACCGTAAGCGAGAAAGAATAGTGTCATTCTGACTGCCTTGACTTTCAAACTACTACTGAACCAATTGCGACGAAATTGTTATGATCATAATTTAAATGTCAGGCAAGAACATAGGATAATTTTAAATCTGGATAAATGTACACGTGCGGGATTGACAATATGATATTACATATTATTGTAGTACCCACATAATAGCTCTCATATCGGTTTCGGTGACGGTGGCAAGTTTCGTTGAAACTAGGCCAGTTACGAGTAGTTTTATTGTGACCAAGTGTGTGTGCAGTACACAAGAGCACTCTCTATTCCTTTTACTCTCATAACCCAGTGGGACGGACGATCGACACGACTGGCGAGAGATCAGGTGCAGGACCGACTTTTCCGACGTATGGATCATCTAACTTGTCAGATAATCAGGTAATCAGCCTACAATGTCCTAACCAAACTTGGAAATAACATGTTTCCAACGCGGGAATCGAACCCACGACCTCCGAGTCAAGAGCCACGCTCTTAACCACTGGACCACGGAGGAGTTACATACTAATTACTACGGTTCTAAGCCACTAAAATCTGAACTTTATCACCGAAGAAGATACACATATAATAGGAAATATAACCGCTATGTTTTCACGCTAAAAGCAGCACCAGCATATACATAGACAGTAAACAATTTTGTTCGACGTTTGACAACGTTTCTGTCAATATTCAGATATGCCAAGTGCAACACGTCGGATTTTGGTTGGATTTATTGTATGTGCTAGTAGCCTTTGCGTAATATTCCCTACTGTCGAAAATGCCTTATTGTGTATCGAGATGCTTCGTCACGTTGACCCTATGATTGCTGCTTACACGAGCGAAAATAACATAAAAAAGTGTGGAAAATCAGACTAATCGTATTATATAACAACTTTAACGATTATAAAGAAATACGACATTGTTAAATATTATTATAATTAGAATATTTTCCAAGCATAAAACAACTCCTATATTCTTGGTAACAGTAAATATGTTTATTGTTAAAATGTATTTTTACACGTGCCACCGTCGTCATCATCAGCCGGCTTACATCTCAAGTATATGCTTTAAAGAAATAGATACTTAATGAAAAACATTAACACTAATTACCAACCAAAAAAATTCAAATATACGCTTATATTAATAAGTAATTTACTAATATAATCTTATATATAAAATTCTCGTGTCACAATGTTAGGCCGCGTACTCCTCCGAAACGGCTTTATTGATTTGTACCAAATTTTATATGCATATTCAGTGGGTCTGAGAATCGGCTACTGGGTACTTATTATATTGATAAGTGCATTTGTTGAATAAATAATAGTAAATTATTACAACTCGAGACTGACGACGACCATTGTTTGCGCGACGCGGGTCACGGGATAGCGATGGACGTTGCCATGGTGACATACTTATTTAGTCACTTCAATAAAATAATATGGGCGATATACTTTATAATTATATGGCAAAGAAACGTGTTTTTTTCTTCATTAATTGTTTGTTTGAACGCGCTAATGTCAAACTACGGTCCGATTTGAAAAATAATTTCAGTGTTAGATAGCCCATTAATCGAGGAAGGCTACAGGCTATAATTACTCAAAGACCAGTAGGAGTGAAGAAACAGAGGAAAATGTGGAAAAAACCGGGAAAATTATTTGTAAGTGCTAATCTCACGAACTACTGGATGTTTTTTTTAAATGAAGTTATTTGGCACAGATGTAGAGTAGACCACGTGAAGGGACAAAGGCTATTTTTTGCGGAAAAATTTACTTACAGTTTTCCTTTACACAAGCGAAGCCGCGCAGGGCATCTAGTAGTCCGAAATATAACGCAAAGGTCAGATCAAAGGGCGCCACTAACGCATACACGATACAGTAAACAATCCGACAAAATCCCACATGTTGCACACGTCATGTCAGAATATTGACAGAAACGTTGTCAAACGTCGAATAAAACATTTTGTTTACTGTTTGTGCTGGTGCTGCCTTTAGCGTAAAAACGTTGCAGTGATATATCCTATAATTGTAAGGCAGTAAGGTGTAAATATCGCCTTAAATGTCAAAGGCTACACGGTCAAATTCTCATCAATCTGATCCATCAATCTGATTGACTGAAAATTGATGGTTATAAAAAGTTCGTATTTAAAATACGATCAATAAATCAATCCGAGTCGTACACGATCAAATTTTCGTCAATCCGTACCGGATTGATGGATCAGATTGACGAAAAATTGACCATGTAGCCGGTGACACTGACAAACATTTCTTTTCTTTTCAAGTTTTACCGTACAAAATGGACGCTTTTCAGTAGAATATTTGTCCTTTCCCGGAACTCAAAGTTTTTGCATACCTCATCAAAATCGGTATAGCTGTTAAAGCGTGAAGAATTTACAGACAGACAGATAAACAGGCACATTTTCGCTTTTATAATATTTACAGTCAAGTCAATTAGTTACAATATTAAATCATCGTCCTAGCATTCGTCCAGACTTAATGTTAGTATTAGCACAGAATATAATATATTAGTTGGTATTAGCCGATCTGACTGCTCATTTACTGGTACAAAATCCAACGTTTTCTCGTACATTGTCTTAGCAGTTCAGGTCAGCGACGTTGACCGTAATTCGCGTTTTGTTTGGTATTCGGAACGCAAGTATCCATCTTGCTTAGTAGGTATCAGGTTTTAGTGCGAATTAAACATTAAATACTAGCGACCCACCCCAGCGTCGCACGGGTATAAAATATATAACTACTGAAAAAATCATGCCTATATCTGCCTTTCTCAATAAATGGGCTATCTAACACTGAAATAATTTTTCAAATCGGACCAGTAGTTCCTGAGATTAGCGCATTCAAGTTAGCCCTTTCAAATAATTTTCCCCGTTTTTTTCACATTTTCCTCTATTTCTTCGCTCCTATTAGTCTTAGCGTGATAAAATATAGCCTATAACCTTCCTCGATAAATGGACTATCTAACATTGAAAGAATCATCAAATTCCGTTGCGCAGTTTTAAAGACATGAGGGAAAAAAAGCGACTTTGTATTATAATAAGTATAGATGATTTAGGTACTCTTTAGGTAATCTCACCGAATCTCGTGTATCCCATCCATAGGTACTAATGTCTGTCCGTCTGTCTGTTACCTCTTCACGCCCAAACTGCTTTTCTGAAATTTGGTATGTAGGTTCTTTGAGTCCCGGGAAAGGACATAGGATACTTGTTATCCCGGAAAAATGTACGGTTCCCCAGCGATAAAAGAATTTTGGCGCAACGGAGTTGTGGACGTCATCTAGTAGCTAATAAGGGCCTGTTTCACCGCTTCGTGATAAGGCTATCCACCACTTAACTTGAAACATTGAGTATGAAGAATCTGTCAAATAAGCCTATCGGGCACCTTATCAGGAAGCGGTGAAACAGGCCCTTAGTGTGGTATTGTTATCTAGGAGTTAGAACAAACCCTAAAATTATGAATAAATTATAACCCAGAATGTAAACATAAAAAATAATATATTTTTAGGAACCAGAAGCGGGTTTGATTAAAAAAAAATACAATGCAAGCCGATTAACGGCTTTTATTTAAAATTATAACAATTCAAAATAACGAAACTTAATTAATATCACTTTGTAGCTAGAAAAATTACAAAAAAACAACTTTACACAAATTACAAAGAGCTGATTTAGTAATAACAATCACAAGACAAAAATCACACAATGAAAACAATTTGAAAGCACAAATAAAATAACTAGGAAAGATCTCACCAAGCAGGGTAGCACCTTACGGTCCGAAGTCCACGAGCGAAATGGCTCGCAACTCACAACCGACCGGTTTATATACCCAGCGTGGTGGGATGTTGCCTTACAAAGAAAAATAATTAACTTAACAACTAATACGGCCTATCTTGACGGTGCAACGTCCCGGTGCCAGTTCAAGTTTCTCTCGAAGGTCCAGCAACTGCGTCGTCTCGTACGTGAGGGAGACGAGTCTCTCTTGGTTCTTCATTCTGCCTCTCATCGCTCGCGTTGTCATCTGCTGCATCATCACATGATCCATCATCTGAAACATTATACACGTCCAGTTTATAAAGCTGTTCATAGGTCTTAACACATCTCCTAAAACTTTTCATACTTCATTCTGACAAGGCCCTCAAACATTCATCATACTCGTAAACCAGCTATGTAAAACAAAACATTCAATTTATTTCATAAAATATCAGTCTATCACACACTCCACATATAACCCAGATAAGAACATCAGAATCATAAATATTCATGGTAGCAACACAAACGAACAACAGACAATACGCCTCGAACACGCATGTCAGTGTTAAATCGTAAGACAGGGGCCACTATCACCCGTGCCTCACCAACCGGTCATCATCATACAAACCATCGAAAAATGCTGCACATGTTTCAGGGCACCATTCCCCTTTCCACAGTATCATATGTTGCGCCGCAGCTTGAGTCGACTTCCCGTAAGCTCCCGCCAACAGCTTCAGCTCGTATCTTCCGTTCGGTAGCACGCGTATTACGCGATACGGGCCGCGCATGCCGGAGTCCAATTTGCCGGTGGACTGCGCAACTTTGATGACAAACACCAAGTCATCGATCTGGTAAGTAGAAGGGGTCCGCCGTTGTTGATTGGCGTACTCGTCCTGGCGCCTCTGGTTCCTCCGCAACAGTTCGGTAGCTCTGTTGCGACATAGTTCGCGCCATGTCTCGCGATTTGGCGCCTGTCCTTGGACGGCTACATCGCGCACGAGCGAACGTATGAGGGGAGTAGCAGCATTGATACCTGTCAACAGATTCAGTGCAGATGTTTGTGTGGTTTTGTGCTTGGTCATATTCAGGACCAGTTGCAGCTTCCAGAGAGAACTTGACCACTCGGCTTTCTTGTAGTTAGTTTCGATGCGTATCATGTTCAGCACTGTGCGGACGTAACGCTCGACCTGACCGTTAGCATGGTGCATTTCCGGGGTTATGTAGTGCACATCTATTGACAATTCTTTGGCCAGTTTGACGAATTCGGCTGACTCGAACATTCTCCCACGATCACACACGAGTAATTGCGGAGCACCGAAAAGAGAGACCACACTAAGGAAACCGCGCTTAAGTTCATTAACGTCTTGTTTATAAATAGCACATAAAAAACAAAATTTCGAGAAAGCATCTACTATAACTAGGACAAATTTAAAACCATTCGATTCAGGCAGAGGGCCTAGCGTATCAACATGAATAGTATGGAATGGCAAATCGGGTTTGTTCCATGACTGAATAATTTGTAAAGGAGCTCTTGGCACCCTCTTCTTAGATATACAAACTAAACAGTGAGCTATATACTTTCTAACAAACTGTCGTAAGTGAGGAAACCAGAAGTGCTTTAAAATTAAGTCAGTAGTTTTCTCAGAATTAATATGACCGTGCTCATCGTGGAATATTCTCAAAAGGCTCAAACGGTGTCCTTTTGGAATAAAACATAGCAATCTAGTTTCCTCGCCTACAGCAGTGTACCTGTAGTACAAAATATCATTTTGGTTAACATAGCGCTGAGCATCTAGCTCACCATCATTTAATTTTTGCAAAAGCTGCTGCGTTTCTTTATCAGCAGCTTGTGCAATTTGGGCCCAATTACGTGGCCTTTCTATTTGATTAACACTCTTAACAGGAGGGTTTCGGCTTAAGTAATCAGCATGTGCCATCATAATGCCTTTGCGATAAACAAGTTCAAATGTAAAATCTTGTAAATACACCCACCAGCGAGCAACGCGGGGGAGCAGATCCCTCTTACGTTCTGTGGACTTTAATGCGTTGCAGTCCGTAAAGATCTTGAAATTTAAACCAATTAAATATTGTCGAAAGTGTTGCAACGCTCGGACTACAGCTAGCGTCTCCAGCTCGTAAGAGTGGTATCTGCTCTCTGCTCCCTGTGTAAGTTTACTGAAGTATGCAACAACTTTCTTTTTATTCTCGCGGTCTAATTGCATTAAAACCGCGCCGTACCCTACACTACTGGCGTCAGTGTGGAGTTCCGTCGATAACTTTGGATCGAAGATCGCAAGAATCGGTTCACTTGTGAGGGCTTTAACTATCTCGCAACGGGCATTCTCCTGAGCCTCACCCCAATGGAACTTGACATCCTTTTTAGTTAAATGAGCGATACATGCGGTCCTCGATGCATAGTTTCGGATGTACCGTCTAAAGTACCCCGCTAGACCGAGGAACTGTCGAACTTGCCTGACAGTTTCAGGGATCGGAGTATTAACTAAAGCATCTATCTTACGAGGGCTCGGCTTTACCTGACCCTGACCTACAACTCGTCCCAAGTATTCGATTTCCTCCGTTAGAAACGAACACTTGCGAAGATTTATAGAAAATCCCGCGCTCGTTAATGTTAACAATACTTCACGCAACAATCGTATACCAGCTTCCACAGAATCACTTAAAACTAGAACATCATCCACGTAAACGATAACATTGCCCGCATCGATGTGTTTGCGTAAAGTACCATTAATAATTCGTTGGTAAACAATAGGGGAATTCGTCAAGCCATAAGGCATCTTAAGGTACTCATAATGACCTTCTGGCGTGACGAATCCTGTCATGTGAATAGATGACTCATCTAAGGGGATCTGATGGAAGCCTGATGCCATGTCTAAACTACTGAAAAATTTACTATTTCCAAGCCGATCGATGCAGTCGTCTATTAAAGGCAGAGGGTACCTTTCTTTAACAGTTACCCGGTTCAAAGCTCGAAAATCGACGCACATACGATCACTTCCATCTTTCTTCTTAACTAGGATAATTGGGCTCGAGTACGTCGATTCTGACTCCCTAATTATTCGCTTTTCTAACAAGTCATTTATTATCTCTCGCACTTTTAATTTTTCATGATACGACAGTTTATAGGGATGATAAACGATAGGGGTTTCATCAGTAAGTCGAATACGCATAGTACCAGTTTTAACAGTAGTAGTCGCAGTGCCGGTAATAAAGTATTCCTTAAACTCGTCAATAACAACCTTTAAGTCACGTAAACGGCTCCCGGTTAAAGGCGTATTAATATCACTATGCCCAGTCGTCGTTACTGAAGAAATTGTTTTTAATGAATGTGTAAGGTACTGTCGGTCTCGGGTACGTACGAAAATAATTCCCTCCCTGTTTAGCACATCGGTGCCGATTATAATGGGCGCATTCATACAAGATGCTGGAACAACTAAAAGATCTACCTCAACGCTAATTTCACAAAATTCTATCGTTAGTGTAACGTAAGACGTAACTATTATTTCACTCTCACTAATTCCTTTGATACATAAATAGGTAGGCTTAAGAGAGCAAGAAAAATACTTGAGGTAGTTCGCTGAAATTAAAGACACATCCAACGCGCCGCTATCGATAAGGACGTCTATAGCTATACCTTGCACTACTGCAGACGTAATATCACTATTTCGGTCAAGTGTACTAGGTTTACACAAATTAACTTTTCGAGAATCAGTCCGGGCTTTTGCAAAACATTTTTCCTCCGAGTGTCCTAGCTTTTTGCAGAAGGCACAGGGTTTATTTTTATCGCTAGGTAATTTGTTATTTTCAGGGCAATCGAAAGCTTTGTGACCGCGCTTGTTACATTTAAAACACGTATGACTAATCGGTTCAAACGCGGGCCGTTTATTGTTTCGATTTGAAATATTGAAATTTTTGTGTTTTAACAACTTATTCGGCGGTGGCTTACTGTGAATTGACAAAAAGGAAACTATATCCGTAGTTGCAAGGTTTGCGTTTGCTGCTGCAACACGCACCTGGGGGTCAGTAATACCTCTTATAATAATCTGTACTATGAGCTCCTCACTGAGACCTTTTACTATTCGTAGACGCAAAAGAGTTCGTCGAGCATATTCCGCGTAGGTAAGGTACTTATCGGACGTAGTTTGCATGGTATCAAATAGTATAGACGCATAATCTAACCGTTTAGGACACAAGGACTTAAAGTCATTTTTGAAATTTGACCACGACCTATCGTTCGTTGACCATTCGTTTAACCATGCTTTTGCGTCGCCTTTTAGAAAACCCGACACGCGAGAAAGACACTCCTTATCGTCCCAATGGTTAAGCAACATCGCACGGTCTACCTCCTCGAACCAGACTTCGATGTCATGTAGGGCCGGGTCAAAATTAGACACGTAGTAACTTTGCGGTTTAGTCGTTACGATCTTATTGAGGGCATCAACAAAATTCTTCGTCGAATCCATTTCAGAAATAGAAACAGACGTCTTGGAATTATCGTTACACACATTCGAAACGGGGGTAGTAGAAGAAAAGTTTTTATCTTCTAAATTACTCAAACGGGTTAAAATACTACTCAAAGTTTCGTGCAAACCGTTATCTCTGCATCGTTCTGATTCACGCGGGGATCGAGAACGATCGCGACTGATACGCACAGGAGGACCCGAACGAGAACGCGATCGCGATTTTGTTTGTCTCGGGCTGCGATACCGTTTGCGAGAACGCTGATATTTCGAGCGACACGAACGTACACTATCATTAGGCACTGTTCTAGACCGAGACCGTGACCGCGACCGTCTCGGCGGCGTCCCACTGTTCCTAACGCGCGGCATTGTAACAATATGCGATTGCACTAAACCAGCTCTTTAATTACAAACGAATTACAAAAACTAGGCCAGGATGAAGCTAGGTTCAGATCCCACTTCTGATTTTAGGAACCAGAAGCGGGTTTGATTAAAAAAAAATACAATGCAAGCCGATTAACGGCTTTTATTTAAAATTATAACAATTCAAAATAACGAAACTTAATTAATATCACTTTGTAGCTAGAAAAATTACAAAAAAACAACTTTACACAAATTACAAAGAGCTGATTTAGTAATAACAATCACAAGACAAAAATCACACAATGAAAACAATTTGAAAGCACAAATAAAATAACTAGGAAAGATCTCACCAAGCAGGGTAGCACCTTACGGTCCGAAGTCCACGAGCGAAATGGCTCGCAACTCACAACCGACCGGTTTATATACCCAGCGTGGTGGGATGTTGCCTTACAAAGAAAAATAATTAACTTAACAACTAATAATATTATATTACCTACCATATACTGTTTACGACGATATAATATGAAAATATTTTGACCCACTTTTCTTAACAGATTTTACGTATTTTCTTGGAATTGTTTAATTTGTTTTCCATTGTAATTTTCCATCGCTGTTCAAAAACTAGATGTAACTTTCAAATTAAAGTTTTTAGGTCAAGTCACAAGTGTCATTTTATAAACACAGTACACACCCTTAAAATGTTCTTGTAACTGCCGCATTCAGAGACGATAAATATAAATAATTTATTTTCCGGAAAAATTACATGTGTATATGTACATGTAATTTTTCCATATCATCATCATCATATCATATTATACGTATCAATTAAGTACTTATTTATTATTATAGAATTGAATCGATAATCATTTAATTAGATACACCTACCTAAGTAATTAATATATTATATAATAATATATTCGTCTCTGAGTACGGCAGTTAGTCTCTCGTCAAATAGGAGGAAAGTGATATGAAGTTCTATAATGTAGGTACTCGGCGAAACATGGCGGTAGCGGTCATTGACTCCCTGTCAAAAATTGTCATTTTCTATACAAAGTCGCGATTGACAACATCTGACACTTTATTGTCAATCGCGGTTTATATAGAACTAGCGACCCGCCCCGGCATCGCACGGGTATAAAATATATAGCCACTGAAAAAATGATTAAAATCGATAACATATGATCCTTCACGCGGCGTGGTATACTTCTTATCTGTGCCAAATAACATAAAAATTGCTTCAGTAGTTCGCGAGATAAGCCCTTTCAAATAATTTCCCCCGTTTTTTCCACATTCTCCTATTAGTCTTAGCGTGATAAAATATAGTCTATAATAGCCTTCCTCAAAAAATGGGCTATCTAACACTGAAAGATTTTTTCAAATCGGACCAGTAGTTCCTTAGATTAGCGCGTTCAAGTTAGCCCTTTCAAATAATTTTCCCCGTTTTTTCACATTTTCCTCTATTTCTTCGCTCCTATTAGTCTTAGCGTGATAAAATATAGTCTATAGCCTTCCTCGATAAATGGTCTAACACTGAAAGAATCATCAAAATCCGTTGCGTAGTTTAAAATATTAAAGGGAACAAAGGGACATGAGGGAAAAGAAGCGACTTTGTTTTATAATATGTACAGATATGACAAGTTTTTGACAGGGAGACAATGACCGCTACCGCTTTGTTTCTCCGAGTACAGTATAGTATTTAATAAAATAATATTATTGTGATGAAGAAATCATTTACTTACTCTAAAATCTAAATGTTCGAATAAAACAATTACTATTTTAAGTTAAGTATTTAAAATATTTGATATCGATGTAATTGTAAAAAATGTAGGTCACGGCTAATATGTTCTGAGTATCGTATGTGGTAGTTACAGGGTTACCGGGTTACAGACAAACACATGTTTAGTATTACACAGTTTTTGCGGACAAAATGATACCTGCACTCGTAGCATGGTCACCATAGAAACTATTATTAGACAAGACATAGTGATAGTTAGACAATGGAAATCCGCCATTTTGTCGATAAAATATGTCAGTATGTCGATTGTTTCCCATATCTACTGTTGTTATGCTAGCCCTGCTGCACTAAGGGTGCAGATATATTCTTTATTCAAAGGATCTATTGAAGTGGATAGTATATTAGTAATTGCATAATATTAATCCTTCGATTGTGGATTCATGGAAATCTATTGTTATTCTATTATTGTCGCGATCATCGGTGATCTTAAGGGGCTTGATAGATTAATAGTTACTTAACTATCTCAGCACCCTTAGTATGGCTACAGTAGAAATACGAAAATATAGACAAACAGCGGAGATAAACTGAAGGAGCCGTTCCTATCTTTACCGCGACTAACCGCGATCGACAAAAATTCAATTAAAATTCCACTTTATGACATATATAGTCTATGTCATAAAGTAGGATTTTATTTGAATTTAAGGACTATAGTCTATGTCATAAAGTGGCATTTTAATTGAATTTTTGTCGATCGCGGCTAGCCCGGCTAATAATTTTTCCTATCTCATGGTGCTTTTTTCCGAATTCGGCTAAAACTCAACTATTTCTGTACTCAATCTTCATAATTTTGAAGTCGGTACCAGATATAGCTGAATCCAGATGCCAGAATATTTGAAACATTTGTAACTGGCACCGACTTCAAAATTATGAAGATTGAGTACAGAAATAGTTGAGTTTTAGCCGAATTCGGAAAGAGGAACTACCGGCGGCCGCAAGAGGCCACGAGCGTCCACGGGCGGCCGTAGATTTCTCAAGCGATACTATGTATTACAACAATGAAGATAAAGTTTAAAATCATATGACCCTGAAACTGCTCGCCTCGCCTCCGCCATTCCGGTGTGAATCGGCCCTAATACACCTGTATACTATTCTACGTATCTTATTTCAATTTGTTAACAGTCACACTTACAAAATATAATATCAGCTGCAGATAATTTTAAACAATACATTTAAAAAAATCGAAGTGGACACGTGCTAGGGCCGCGCCAAACCGGAATTTTAGCAGCGGCGAGACTTTCAGTGTCATATAATTTTAAACTTTATCTTTATTATTGTAATACATATTATCATATGTAGCATATGCTTAGGATGCTTCTCATAAAACCAAAATCACCATATGTTTCCATATAAATTTCGAGGAGTTCCCTCGATTACTCATGGATCCCATCATCAGGTCACCACTTTTGTAAACATGGTACCAAATTGGAGTGAAACCTAATACAACAAAACAAAAGTTTCGAAAATCGGTTCACAAATAATCGTTGAACATACAAAAATAAAAAAAAATAAAAAAAAATATCCACAGCCGAACATATAACATCTTCGTTTTTTGGAAGTCGGTTAAAAATAGGTAGGGCAAGAGTGTAGATCATAAAATTCTCTACAAAAAATATTCAGACTTTTTTCATACGACTTACCCATTCCTTATCCCTTCCTCGTGGTCTACTTCACATCTGTGCCAAATAACATAAAAAATGCCTTAGCCGTTTGTGAGATAAGCTCTTTCAAATAATTTTCCCCGTTTTCCCCCATTTTCCTCTGTTTCTTTGCTCTTATTGGTGCCAACGTGATGTTATATAGCTCAAGCCTTCCTCGATAAATAAGACTATACAACAAAAAACGAATTTTTCAATTCAAAACAGTAGCTCCACTAATTCTTTAGCTTTATAATATACTAGCGACCCGCACCGGCGTTGCACGGGTATAAAATATATAGCCACTGAAAAAATGATTAAAACCGATAGCATATGGTCCTTCACGTCATCTACTCTTTATCTGTGCCAAATAACATAAAAATTGCTACAGTAGTCCGCGAGATAAGCCCTTTCGAATAAGTTCCCCTGTTTCTTCCACATTCTCCTATTAGTTTTAGCATGATAAAATATAGCCTATAGCCTTCCTCAATAAATGGGTTATGTATCACTGAAAAAAATTTTTCAAATCGGACCAGAAGTTCCTGAGATTACCGCGTTCAAGTTAGAATTTCAAATAATTTTCTCCGTTTTTCCACATTTTCCTCTATTTCTTCGCTCCTATTAGTCTTAGCGTGATAAAATACAGCCTATAACCTTCCTCGATAAATGGGCTATCTAACACTGAAAGAATCATCAAAATCCTTTGCGTAGTTTTAAAGATTAAAGGGAACAAAGGGACACGAGGGAAAAAAGCGACTTTGTTTTATAATAAGTATAGAAGTATTAGATATGATTTTCCCAAAATTGAAGCCCACCATTCATAAGGAATGTTAAGTCGTATGAAAAAAGTGTCTGAATATTTTTTGTAGAGAATTCTATGATCTACACTCTTGCCCCACCTATTTTTTGATAAAATTTACAGTTTGGAAAAAAAAACAGGAAAAACCTCATTTTCATACCTTTGACTTTGAATAAAATTTTTTGCACAAGCAGGATCGCCAGGGACTTTTGAGGTTTTATTTGTAATGGTATATTTAACGTCTCTGCCAATTTTCAGCTCTATGCGAGTTATTCTGAGATTACGTTTTTTTGCGTCTAATTAGACCAGACTATTACTAATATACTATCCACTTCAATAGATACTTTGAATAAAGAATATATCAAACTTAAGCTTTTCTGGCGTTCCAGACAGGAACAGAACTCCCATATTTTCGTTTTGTGTCCAAACTCCAACACAATATAACGAAATTAAACAACAACGTCGATTTTGATATTACTAGCGACATCTGTCAAATAATAACAATAAACTAACAATGTAGACAATGTAATCATGTTATAATAATCCCACCAAAAACATAAATGTAAAAATGGACAGCCAAGTTCCATACAAACATTATTCTTATCTATGGACTTCGCCGTAAAAAGCATGGAGATATAAATGAGTGCCAAGTTCTATGGAAAATTGAAATATTTATGTATAGGAACCAAATAATATTATGAACAAATAATAGAGTCTATTTTTTTGCTTTATTGCATATCTATAACAATTGATGTTATTTAAATAATGTTAGGTCTTAAACTAGATTAGATCTAACTTGGCCAGTTTTCATTAAATCAGTCATTTCATAGAGATATTCAATATTTTAATTCTGAGAAAACTAGCCAAGTCAAATCTAATCTAGTTTAAGATCTAACATTATTTAAATAACATCAATTGTTATAGATATGCAATAAAGCAAAGAAATATACTCTATTATTTGTTCGTAATATTATTTGGTTCCTATACATAAATATTTCAATTTTCCATAGAACTTGGCACTCATTTATATCTCCATCCTTTTTACGGCGAAGTCCATAGATAAGAATAATGTTTGTATGGAACTTGGCTGTCCATTTTTACATATTTTATGTTTTTGGTGGGATATCATTACTTTTTGTAAAGAAAACTTTCCGAGCAAGGGTAGACATCTTAATCTTCCCAGTTCAAACATACATAATATTCGACTATATTCAATCACAACCTTAAGAGCCCGGGTTACCCTCGAAATTCTCATACATACGTAATACCAAAATCATTTTGCCATACGAAAATATTTAACATGTTTGAGTTATTTTTCAGCATAAAATAGTAATTACCTAGGTTCCTGAACAAAAATTAACTTCAAAATATTTAAACACCAAAAAATTTTTTTTTGTGTAAATTTATTTTTTACTAAATTTACTACTAAATATTTAAACACTAAAAAATAGAGTAAAACACTAAAAAATATATAAATAAATAGTAAATTTACTACAAAATATTTCAACTCTAAAAAATATTTTTTAGTCTTAAAATATTTTGTAGTAAATTTACTAATTATTTATAAATTTTATAGTGTTTTACTCTATTATTTAGTGTTTAAATATTTAGTAGTAAATTTAGTAAAAAAAATTTATACACAAAAAAAATTTTTTTAGTGTTTAAATATTTTGAAGTTAATTTTTGTTCAGGAACCTAGGTAATTACTATTTTATGCTGAAAAATAACTCAAACATGTTAAATATTTTCGTATGGCAAAATGATTTTGGTATTACGTATGTATGAGAATTTCGAGGGTTACCCGGGCTCTTAAGGGGCTGCTTCACCACTTCCCGACAAGTGTCGGATATGCTATCCGCGACTTATCTGGCAGACACTTAACATACGGACAGAAAGACAGACGGACAGACAAACAGGGATTAAAAGAATTCTATTCCCGGGACTCAAACTATATCTCCATAGTCCATACCAAATTTAAAAACAATCAGTACAATCAGTTTGGGCGTGAAGATGTAACAGACAGGCAGACACACTTCATAAAGTCACATATTAATTTCATAAAGTTTCTTCACTTCATAAATAAATATTTAGGGGGAGCTCCCATTAGCCATACAATAAACGTGATTGTTTGGCCTTTTCAGCTCAAAATCAATAATGGCAGCCGGTAGGCACTTGAAATATTCACAAAATCTTTAATTATATTTTTACTTTCACAATTTTTAATAAAAGTAAAATAAAATAAATATTTAATCCATACAAAAAACACAATTTTTGCCCAGTTTCGCTCTGTCCGACTCGCACTTGACCGATTTTTTTTTGTTTTTTTTTTATTTTTCCCTACGCTTACACACAATTACCGAGCTGGATTCAGAATTTCAACCTTCTAGGTCATCTGGAACTAGGTTATAATTTTGATCTATAGGTCAGTCAGTCATTGATAAAAATGTCGATTTTTGGACGTTAATATCCTAATAACCGTTTGAGCTGTACTTATGAAATTTAGATTATTTAGTTATATCGCAAGTCTCATTATATGAGCCAAACGTTTCAAACGTTTATGTGAAATAGTTTCTGAATTATGAGGGGGTCAAAAGTAGCTGCAAATAGTTCGTGTAATATTACACATTGTGCTGCTCGCCAGTTTTATGCTGGAACTTGGCTTGACACGCTAACGCATGTCTAGATTATTGTTAATTTGTTTTAAAGTTCATAACATTGCTTCCTTACAAATATTATAAATGGAAAATTTGTCTGTTACCTCTTCATGTTTAAGCGGCTGAACGTAGGGCTAAACCTATTTTAATTTCAGCACTTGCCACTCAGAACATTTAACCTGCAGCAGGTCAAACACAGCAGCTGTGTTTGAGTTAAAACAGCTGACAGTTAAGTTAAACTATAAGTTTGCAACAATCGTCTGTTGCTGATTTAGTTATAATGCTAAGCTAATAATGAATATTTAAGCAGCGTTTACCTATTCAATGTTTGCAGCGTTTGTCTGTATTTTGCAATATTCCAGGCAAAAACAAGCATACTGTATGATGACATTAACTCTGGAATGGACTTTCGCCAGCAGTATTTCCGGACCATCACGATTTACGACCTAAAATTCTGATTTTATCTAGAACTAGCGACCCGACCCGGCGTCGCACGGATATAAAATATATAGCCACTGAAAAAATGATTAAAATCGATAGCCTATGATCCTTCACGTGGTCTACTTCTCTGTGCCAAATAACACAAAAATTGCTCCAGTAGTTCGCGAGATAAGCCCTTTCAAATAATTTTCCCCATTTTTTCCACATTCTCCTATTAGTCTTAGCGCAAAAAAATATAGTCTTCCTTAATAAATGGGCTATCTCACTGAAAGAATTTTTCAAATCGGACAAGTATTTATTCCTGAGATTAGCGCGTTCAAGTTAGCCCTTTCAAATAATTTTCCCCGTTTTTTACACATTTTCCTCTATTTCTTCGCTCCTATTAGTCTTAGCGTGATAAAATATAGCCTATAGCCTTCCTCGATAAATGGGCTATCTGACACTGAAAGAATCATCAAAATGCGTTGCGCAGTTTTAAATATTAAAGGGAACAAAGGGACATGAGGGAAAAAAGCGACTTTGTTTTATAATATGTATAAAAGAAGATTATATCTAGTATTATATTATAGAATGTAAGATAAATAGTAATGAGTTCAAAAAACTTCAAGCCGATGTTAAGATTTCTATTCAAAGACATTCATCTCTCAGGAGGCCCAACCTGTCGGTCCTTTGAAGTTAGTTGGTGACATTCGAGAGATGTACATTGTACGTTATATATTGTGTATATTGTGAGTATAACTTTACCATCGCAAACTTCAGATTTATTGATCAACTATCAGACTTGTTCATGGGCGCCGGCAGAAATAATTTCCAAGGTGTGCAGATTTTAGTTTTCTTTCTTTTCTTTTCTTTTTACTTTTTGCGAACAACAGTGACTGTCTATTTACGTCAACAGAATACATTTAGTGCCGAAACATTACGAATTATGTACGGCATGGTAATAGGGTTACAAAATGCTTTTTATGTCAATAATTCCTGTTGATCCCGAGATTCCCAAGGGGTGCAAGTGCACCCTCTGGCACCCCTCTGCCGGTGCCCATGGACCTGTTGAAAACTTTTTGTTAAATGTTCATGCTAAAAACAAGTATTAGTAGATAATATTATTACAGGTTACTATATAGTTACAGTACTAAACCTATTCACTATACAAGACATACAAGGATACAGTTGAATTATTGACAGGCCGACCGACCACGGTTTTGAGCTGCCTATTTAAAATTTGGATAGCTCATTAAATAATGGACGCTATTAACAATTAAATGGACGCTATTATGTATTATCCCACAAAAAAGTACGTATTATGTTATAATTAATGTAGTCATGTACTTAAGATTATTTAGAATAAGATTGCACTTATCACTCGTAATTCAACAAAAATTTTGGTTAATACATAAAAGTTTAGTGACCATTTAAGACTTGAGATGTAACCCCTAGCCCTAAGTAGAAATAAACTAACATTGTAATATGAATAGTACATTGCTGGAACGTTTTGCGTGAAAACTCAATTTTAGTTTCTTTTTGCAACAATAATAATTAAAGTATCACCAACGCGTGAGGTATATCTAACTTGTGTATCTCTGTCGGTATGTCATTACAATACCTCGAAAACAATTACGGCGGACATCTTTAATTTGTTGACGCTCATTTAAATATTTCAAGTGGCCAGTACGTGGCATCCATACCGACATTTGCATGTTACTTTTTGTCAACATAGATGTGGCAATTTAGATGCATCATTTAAAATTACACATTATTTTACTTCTTTATTTTGTTACTTCTTAGATGAAGTAAAATAAAACACAGATAAAGACGGATAAATACTTTATAACTTTACCAAGAAGTAATGTCAAAGAATAGTTTTTAATCTCATAACTATTCTTCGACTGTATAACGGTGGGCTAAACTTCACAGACAATTTTCTGCTAGCCAACTTTAGAATGATATATGGAAACAATATAAATTATAAGTGTTGCATGATATATTTTACTCTATATATACGAAAATAGAGATGTTAAAATAATATTGTTAACTTTAACGTACTTTGTGTGTAGAAAAACCAATTTTGATGTAATTTACCAGACTGCTAACATGATCAAGAGTAATATTGGGTTAGATTAATCATATCACTTCGTTAATTGTTTAGAATTCAAAAGAAGCTCTTTTTTTAAATACTGATTTTACATTTATTTTAGACTAGCGACCCGCCCCGGTGTCGCACGGGTATAAAATATATATCCACTGAAATAATATTTAAAATCGACAGCCTATGATCCTTCACATGATCTACTTCTTATCTGTGCCAAATAACATAAAAAATGCTCCAGTAGTTCGCGAGATAAGCCCTTTCAAATAATTTCCCCTGTTTTTTCCACATTCTCCTATTAATCTTAGCGTGATAAAGTATTACCTATAGCCTTCCTCAATAAATGGGCTATCTAACACTGAAAGGATCATCAAAATCCGTTGCGTAGTTTTAGTTTTTTTTTTCGTAAAGATTAAAGAGAACAAAGGGACATGAGGGAAAAAAGCGACTCTGTTTTATAATATTATGTACTACACAACTCTGTTGTCTCTGTACAACTCCGTTGCGGCAAAATTAGTTTATCGCGTGGGAACCATACATTTTTGCGAGATAAAAAGTATCCTATGCCCTTTCCCGGGACTCAAGGTATCTCCATGCCAAATTTCAGCAAAATCGGTTCAGCGGTTTGGGCGTGAAGAGGTAGCAGACAGACAGACACACTTTCGCATTTATAATATTAGTATGGATTTTAATCTTCTTATTTTACATCGATGATCGGCCAGCAAGAAAACCAATTCCTATACGTTTCCACAGAATCGTATGATCGATTAAAGTTTTATCGTTTTTTGTTCAGCAATAAAACTTTCTGCGTAGCTGAAGCGCCATTTAAATGATCCCCTGGAAATCCTGGAATCATCATCGTTCTTTTTGAATTTAAAACGAGTCAATACATAATTTAATAATTCATTAAATAAAACAGCTGAAGATTACACGTGCAAGTGACCAAGTCTTAAAAGGGAATCCTTGGGAAATCTTTAAAAAAATTTGAAATATATTGTTTCTTGTGTCGCGATGCTTAGCCAAGCTCTTCCAAAAGTGCTAGACCCGTGCTCGATTTCGATTAAGTTTTGTGTACCGACTTATTTTGTTAGTGTGAGAATGGGCCATCATCTATACTTCATACTTGAAATAAAGAATAGGCTGAACAATATCTGCCGGGTCACCAAGTACACATTTTATGTTCTTATTTAGAAGTTTATTTACAGGGCCATGGCATAAAAACTTCCTTTTAGGGTTCCGCTTGTAATAAAAACAATGGTCGCTCCATCCGGAAGACATATTCACAGTATGAATTCTCTTCAAAAACTGTTTTTCACCAAAATAATTTATCTTTCAAAATTGAAGACATGAGGTGAAGTGGGTAACTAAAATTTTACAACATAAGAGCAATAACTCAATATTTCCATTATAATTCGAACAAAATATCTTGTAGTTCTTACCTACTTCATCGTCTGGTATATATCTAGCCAATAGCCATTCATAGAATCCACACTTTTTTGATTTCAAATAATTTTGTTGGCATTAAATGTTCCTATTTTTGAAAAAAAAAAACAAGTTTTCAAATTGTTACTTACCCGCTTCATGTCTCCAATTGTTTTTACCAAAAGAGATCCAATTTAAATAATAATAACATCCGAAAGCCTTTTATGAATAACACGTGAAGTTAGCGAAGAAAATCGCTACCGGAAGCGACGTCATATTTCGTTGATACAATAGTTGCTTCCGCCACTTCCGGTCTTTTCGTATGTTTATTTCTACCCTCAGTAATTGCCGGCCGGCAATATTTTCTTTTTTGTTACTTTAACAATAAGCTTTATATGTGATGAAGAAATATCTCGAGAAAAACGCAATTACTTTTATAATGTCTTTATGTCTGGTTATCTTTATGAGCTGTAATATACGTTTAGTCAGAGTTCCCTAGAACATTTTTTTATTACTGTCAAGCAAAATTTTCATGGGTAGCTTCATTTCAATGAAAAGACGAACAACAATTATTATTTCATCTGCAAAAATTCTCGAAAGTGGTAGCTAACAGCAAGCTAACAGAGATAGAAAGGATTTAATATTTTGATTTGATGGTCCTAAAATATGGATTGTTTTACTTGTAAGAATGTTACTCTTAAATTATATAACTATTGACCTACAAATATACAAAAAATCTGCTGGTTAGGGTTCCGTTTTAGGGTTCTGTAATCAACAAAACTTGGTTGACTACTGTACCCTAAAACGGAACTCTAACCAGCTGATTTTTTGTATATTGGTATAGGTTAATAGTTATTTTATTTAAGAGTAACCTTGTCCTACAAATAAAATAATCCTGGATATTTTAGGACCATCAAGTCAAAGTATGAAATTTGCTTGTTAGTAATCACAAAAAAAATTGTTCTAGGGCTCCCGTACTATAAGGTTACTTCTCTACGCGCACGATTTTTTTTTGTAAACAAGCGCACAATTTCTTTTTCTAAAAAAAGGGATTGCCCTTTTCCGAAGTCGATTAAAACCGGTTTACGAAGCTTACGAAGTTAAACTGTAAGAGCGCAGGCTGAAATCAAGCGCGATACCGAGTTGGGAACTCCCAAACTTTATGCTAATAAGAAATATATCAAGTCCAAGTTGCCTTAAGCGAGATTAAGTGTATTGCACTTATTTTGTTTAGACATTAACAGCGGATCAATACTTGCTTGAACTCAGACTTATTTCGGATATTAAGAGCCTGCTGCCAAAAATTTCAAAGCACGCTAGCCCCGCCTATTGTGCGCTTGTTTAGAAAAAAAATCGTGCGCGTAGAGAAAGAGCCTTATAGTACGGGAGCCCTAGAACAATTTTTTTTTTTGTGATTACTAACAAGCAAATTTTTTTGTGAGTAGCTATATTTTGATAAGACGAACAACATTTTTATTTGCGAAAAATCTCGAAAGTGGTAGCTAGCAGAGATAGAAAGGATTTCATACTTTGACTTGATGGTCCTAAAATATCCAGGATTGTTTTATTTGTAGGACAAGGTTACTCTTAAATAATATAACTATTAACCGGCTATACCAATATACAAAAAATCTGCTGGTTAGGGTTCCGTTTTAGGGTACAGTAGTCAACCAAGTTTTGTTGATTACAGAACCCTAAAACGGAGTACACACCCCGCTATCCTCCAATCGTCATAATAATATTATATTGATTCCATGGATCGTGCTCCCAAGCTTTACGCTGCAGCTAATAGTGAACAATGGTGGTGGTGGTAACAAATGGTAATAACCCAACAAACAAACTAACCTTATAAAATTAACTCAATAAGGTCTAAACTCTTATACTTGTTATAAAAGAGCATTCATTATGCCAATGATACTTATAATGGCACACTATTAGGAGATTTGGCTAATATTACCTTTATTCTTATAATTTGGTTGGGTAAACTTTAATAACTCTAATTTATACAGCAACTATAAGGCTTCGAAATATGTTCATCTTATAGTAGCTATTTACATTGCTTCTTAGCCTTATAATATTCAAAGACATATAAAAGCTTTTAATATGGTCAATTATTCTTATAAAAGTAATGCACAAGGTAACTAATAATGCTTTTAACTTATAGTGGCATTTAATAAGACATCTATCCAACAAACGAATTTTATATGACCTTAACAAGGATGAAAGCGATCCACATTCCCTTAAACAGTGATTATAAAGGTATTATTCTCTTTGAGGTTACATTAAAATGCTTTACATAACTTAATTCGCCATTTTAAACGTACAACAGATTGTGTGAATTTCTTGCGGAGCGGAATTATCGCTCAAGTGCGAGTCGGATCTGTGCACGAGGGGTTCCGTACTTTCATAGAACAAAAAAGGGCAATTTTAGGCCAAGTTTAAAGTTTTTAGGCCTTTGTGTAAATTTTAGGTGCCTACCTGTTACCATTATTGACAAGCAATAAAAGCGAAAAAAATATATTTGCTGTATAGGAGCCCCCTTAGATATCATATGTATTAATTTCATTTATTTTGTTTTATGTATTTGTTGTTATAGTGGCAATAATGTATGCATTTATCCCGACAAATTTCAAAATTGTAGCTATTGCGGTTCTTGTAATACAGCCTGGAGACAGACAGATAGACAGGCGGACAGATAACGAAGTCTTAGTAATAGGGTCCCGTTTTACCCTTTGAGTACGGGACCCTAAGAAGGGATTCAAAATTGTGGAAGAAGTTGAAAAGGAGCGATGGTTACAGAAGAAAAGTAAAAAATAAAACAATTAATTTGATAATCACGTATTTTAATAATATTTTAAACTTAAAATTAATGCGTAAAAGTGAGCTAAAGTATCCTTATAAAGAGGTCTCTTTCGGCCAACCCAACTATAGTGGAAAAAAACATTTTTATATATATTATACGGGAATAACACTAGCTAGGTGCGATTTTGTTAGTGTGAAAGGAACCCTAACGATATGTAAAATGGCGATATCATAAGAAACAATTGATGCCGTTATAAAGTCTCTACTCTCATAGACTCCATAAAGACGATGTGTGAATCCTGTTGTTCTTTTAAAAGCACTTTATTTAACTTGACTAAATAATTAATTACGTTTTTAGCACAAAAACAGCTTATATTCAAGGGCGAGTTGATACCAAAACACACAGCGTATCACATTTTATCATGCATTTTAATTCCCATACACTTTTCACTATAAACGAGCACTAAATCAGGTAAATACATAAAATAATGACTTATCGTTTACTTGACAGTAAAATGGCTGACGTTACAATTTCTTCTCCAAGCTGTTGCGAAAATGTAAATCACTTATGACGGCAAAAAGGGCTAACGGAGTTTAACTC
Source organism: Lysandra bellargus (assembly GCA_905333045.1). Lineage (NCBI taxonomy): Eukaryota > Metazoa > Arthropoda > Insecta > Lepidoptera > Lycaenidae > Lysandra > Lysandra bellargus. The sequence goes on along the minus strand of HG995352.1, from coordinate 7,927,527 downwards.
CCTTGTATCGGACAATAACATAACACGTATAAGGGTGATCGCCCGTATTAACGCTTTCCATATGTTTCTTATAAGTTGAAGTACCTTGTTCTTGGTCATTATATAACACGTATAATGAAAAAAAGCGGACAATAAAGCAACTATAAGGTTATTATATAAATTGTGCCCAAATGCACCCTTATAAGCGATAATTCGACTCCTAAAAGAATATTATTTTTGGCTATATAAGCCACTACAAGAGCAATTTTTGTTGGTTGGGAATGGTTCCCGCATTATAGCACGAAAGTAAAGGTCGTAAGTACCAAAACTGTTTTTGATGATTACTTAAAAATTAAATACAATACTAATATTTCCTTTTGCCATTATTTTATAAAGTGTGTGATTGTAGTAGTGTGGGTTATTTAATGATAGTAACTCAGTAAGTGTAACAGATATTTGTTGAAAAGCCCAGAAATAATCAGGGAGCCCTAGAATATATATTTTTTGTTATTATCAAGTTATTTTTTTGTGAGTAGCTTCATTTTGTTAAGACAAACAACATTTTTATCTGCGAAAAATCTTGAAAGTGATAGCCAACAGCTCAGATAGAAAGGATTTTATACTTTGATTTGATGTTCCTAAAATATGGATTATTCTATTTGTAGGACAATGTAACTCTTAAATTATACAACAATCAATATACAAAAAATCAGTTAGGGTTCCGTTTTAGGGTTCTGTAATCAAAAAACTTGGTCGACTACGGTTCGATTCCCGCGTTGGAAACATGTTACCTATTACTTATTTCCAAGTTTGGTTAGGACAATGCAGGCAGATCACCTGATTGTCTGACAAGTAAGATGATCCATGCGTCGGATGGGCATGTAAAAAGTCGGTCCTACTCCTGCGCCCTGATCTCTCGCCAGTCGTGGCGGTCTTCCGTGCCACTGGATTATCAGAGTAAAGGAATAGAGAGTGCTCTTGTGTACTGCGCACACACTTGAGCACTATAACATTACTCCTAGGTAACTGGACTGGTTTCAGTGAAACCGGCCACCGTCACCAAAACCGGTGTCGGAGTTATTATTATTATATTATATTTTGTGATGGTGATGATGATGATCAAACAAAGGTATTAACTCAAAACACGATCGATCCTAAACGGACAAAGGTACTGACTCACTTTATATTAAACCGTTATGTTGACTAATTAGGAAATTATTAGGGTTCCCTAAAGTTAAGTACATTAAATTCTTACTCCTCCGCCCAATTAATATATACTTACTATTACTTAATATTATAAGTGCCAAAGTGTGTCTGTCTATCTGTCTGTCTGTTACCTCTTCACGATTAAACTGCTGACCGAAACACTTTGAGTCCCGGGAAAGGACTTAGGACTTTTTATCCTGGAAAAATGTACGGTTCTCACGCGATAAACGGACGGGCGAACTTTGGCGCAACGGAATTGCGGGCGTCTGCATCTAGTATGCCATAGTTGCAGATAGGACCCGCAACCCTCGCAAGATGCATTTACTCGGCTTTTAAGCAAAGACTTAAAAACCGAGAAAATGTTTAAAAAACCTGCCAAGTGCTTGTCGGGCCACCCGCAATATAGGGTTCCGTAGTACCGCTAGTTTTTTAAATTTTTGTATGGTCAATGAATGTACCTACATATTTTTAACCGACTTCCAAAAAACGAGGAGGTTATATGTTCGGCTGTGGATATTTTTTTTTTTCTTTTTTGTATGTTCAACGATTACTCCGCCGTTTGTGAACCGATTTTCGAAATTTTTGTTGTGTTGTATTAGGTTTCACTCCAATTTGGTACCATGTTCACAAAAGTGGTGACCTGATGATGGGATCCATGAGTAATCGAGGGAACTCCTCGAAATTTATATGGAAACATATGGTGATTTTGGTTTTATGAGAAGCATCCTAAGCATATGCTACCAAAACGCAAGATTTTGCACCGAGGTATACTATAGTTCCGAAGCTACTAAGAGAACTCCGGATTCCTTATAGATACAAGTTTGGGAGTTTAGGCGCTGTTTTAAGAACTGAAAGCATATGCTACTATGCAAATTACATTCATCATCATCATCATCATTACCACGTCAGGGTCACCAATGTCACCAAATTCAACCTTATCTCCAGAGCATAAGGCACACATTTGACATTACTCCTGAGAAGTTAAAGTTGCTTCGATAATGTAACATTCTGTTCCACTTCGCCGAGATATTCTGGAAAACAACCTAATTTCAACCTTTTGCATTGCGTTTAGCGTTCATAGTATAATAACGCATCGCATCGCATATCTGCCAGGGCTGTCAAGCAAGCGCGCAACGGCGCGGGCGCGGGCCGGGTACTATGCACAGAATACAAATTACTCACGGAGGTACTATGTGCGCTGCGTGTGCTTGTCGCACATGTCGAACGAGTGCCAGCCTATTGAAACTAGTCCGGTGACCGGCTACTTAGCACGTCACACGTGTTCACTTCGATTTTTTTTAATGATTGTTTAAAATTATCTGCAGGCTGCAGTTGATATTATAATATTTTGTAAATGTGACTGTAATAAGATACGTAGAATAATATACACGTGTATTATTCTACGTATAGTACGCGTTTGCTTACTAGGTAACTAAAAAGAGTGAAATTATTATTTTTAACAAAAAATTAAAACCGACTTCCAAGGTAAAACAATAATAACATCCTTATAATATGAACTAAAAAGTATTAAATAATTATTCCTATCTAATAGTGCCTTTTTACGAATTCGGCTAAAACTCAACTATTTCTGTACTCAATCTTCATAATTTTGAAGTCAGTGCCAGTTCCAAAAGTTTCAAATATTCTGTCAGAGAACAGAAGATTCATCTGGTACCGACTTCAAAATGATGAAGATTGAGTACAGAAATAGTTGAGTTTTAGCTGAATTCGTAAAAAGGCACTATTAGATAGGAATAATTATTTAATACTTTTTAGTTCATATTATAAGGATGTTATTATTGTTTTACCTTGGAAGTCGGTTTTAATTTTTTGTTAAAAATAATAATATATAACATATTTTACACTACTAACAGCATCATCAAAGTTACTTTTAAAGAAATTTGAACAAAAAGTTCCTTTATACTTCGCCGAATACATTTTTTTTAGTTGATCGACTATTACTCAATAACTTATGAAGTTTTCTTAGCCGTGATAGTTTTACTCTTAAATTCAGCATATTTCCTACTACCGTGAATTTTTTCACATTTCCAAAAGCAACCGTTTAGCTGGTAGAAGGGGGGGACACTGGACTCTAACGATTTTTTCCACTTTAAAACCTAATATTTCACAAACGGATCCCTAAATCGGAAAATGATCTATAAATACTGGTAATATTTTTAAAAAACCTATTCAACGACACCCCACACGACGGGGTGGACGCGAAAAAAAAATTTCATCCCCGCTTGATGTGTAGGGGAGGTACTATAAAAAAATATTTTTTTTTAAGATTTCATGTACCATTTTGTCGGCAGCATTAATAGGTATGTGCATTCATGCCAAATTACAGCTTTGTAGATCCTATAGTCTCTGAGCAAAACTGCGGACAGACAGACAGACAGACGGACGGACAGACCGAAACTATAAAGGTTCCTTGTTAGCTACGGAACCCTTAAAAGGACTATTAATAAGGCTAACCACCTGAGTATTTGACAATTAAGATGATACGTCGGATGGGCATGTAAATAGTCGTCCCTGCGCCCGATCTCTCGCCAGTTTTGTTGGTCATCCCACTGGGTTATGACTTATGAGTAAAGGAAGAGCGCTCTTGAGATTGAGACACTTGGGCACTATAAAACAGCTCCCGCGTGGCTGCAGTACAAGTACATTTCTCTGAAAACCCTTCAAAAGGTCAACAAATTCTGTGACAGATCACTAAATATCATTACGGAGCAACTCGCGCTTGACCGTTTTATGATTCAAACCGTTAGCGTCAAATGATTTTGACTTGAAATATTTGATATTGCGACCAATTATGAATCATAAATCTGGCCATATTTTGTTTAATTGAGCTTACTCAATACAGTTTAAGAATTTATTTGCTTAATAACGTTACTTTGACCTGGTATAGTTAAATAAAATGAATATTCAATTTTGCATTCAATCTGCGAAGATATCAAAAACTCTGTGAATAGTTTTTTTTTATGAAGTAAGGGGGCAAATGAGCAAACGGGTCATCTGATGGAAAGCAACTTCCGTTTGGTACAACTAATATAATATATTCTGTGCTTCCGTCGCCCATGGACACTCGAAGCATCAGAAGAGCTGCAAGTGCGTTGCCTGCCTTTTAAGAGGAAATAGATAGAGGATAAATTCCAACTCCAAGGGGTTAAAATAGGGGATGAAAATTTGTATTTAATAACATGTACTTCTTAACGCGAGCGAAGCCGCGGGCAAAAGTTCGTTATACATATATTTGAGATTTTTATTATATGATACACATATTTAATACACATCCATGACGCAGGAACTTTGAAAAGTTTTTGTTCCGTCGGCGAGATTTGAACCCGCGACCCCCGGTTTGAACTATCAACAGCCCACCAACTGAGCAACAGAGGTCGTCAAAAGGTAGTGAGATTGTATAATCCGCCGTATTACTTTACGGCTAATATAAAAAACAAGGCCATTTTGAAATGCAGCGGTCCTCTCTCTCTCTCTTCATATTTTCTTTCTTTATATTTTAATTACTTAGCTGTAATTAATCCTTCGATCGCGGATTCTTGGAAATCTATTGTTATTATATTGTTATCGCGGTCACCGGTGTCGTTATGGGGCTTGATGGGTTAAAATTAATGAAGATTTTGACATGGGCTCCATACATTATCTGTCAAAGTTAACATTAAATTGAAGTTTATTCATCATAATGTCTTTGAGTGTAGCAGAATATGATGTGTTCTGTTGTCATACACCACTAAAATTACTTTTTTCAGTCACCAAAATTTTGCAACGAAACGCTATGGAAGTTGGAACGTTAAAAAATACAATTACAATCAATGTTATACTAATGAATAATATAAATAAACAAAGCAGCAATAAATAATAATAATTATACAAAACTTACAACTTATTCGATACACGTGAATAAATTTAAATAATTGTGAGTACATTGTGTTTGGATGACTATTTACGATGTTATCACACAAAGTGACACGCATCGTCTGTTCAAATAACAGATTCATTTGAATTATTTACATTTAGATTTATGTAAATCCGTTTCGAATAGAAAATTAAAATATTTTCGTCGACTAAACTGTACTCGGCGAAACATGGCGATAGCGGTATTGACTCCCTGTCAAAAACTTGCCATTTTCAATACAAAGCCACGATTTACAACATCTGACACTTCATTGTCAATCGCGGTTTATATAGAAAACTACGAGTTTTTGACAGGGAGTACCGCCATGTTCCGCCGAGTACAGTATACTCTCACTTTTAAATATATATTTTTATTGTTGTATCTTCACATAGCTTTTTTGTAGCGTGGCCTAAACTACCGTTACCATGATGTGGCAGCCTTTTCGACAATGTCACCAACGTACTCTTTTGTATGTATAGAATAGAATAGAATGATTTATTGCATAATCATTCTGTTCTATTCTTCATGAGTGGTGAATGAGTATTGAAATAGAAATTAAGTACGTAGTCTACTGCTATGTCCGGAATCTAGAGAAACAATTCGGACATAAAAAGTTGTAAAGTTAAGGGCGGCTTTTACCAAACCTTATTTAAGGTGACGCCGCGTTAAAGTAAGAAACCGTGTTGGATATGTTTTAGATTGCTTGTTTTCTATGAGAGGTCGGGCCGGCCTCTCATAGAAATTCGCGCGGCGGGGCGCGGGCGCAGGTTGTCTGTGGCCGGCGCAAGGGTTTGTTTGCATTGTTATACTTGTACAAATACTGTTTTGTTTCACATACTTTAGGTTGTTACTTGTTGTGTACAACAAGTAACAACCTAAACTCTAATAACAGAACACCTGCACGAGTCTGTAGACTCGTGCAGGTGTTCTGTTATTAGAGTAATAGAGTAATCGACAAATAATTATGAGTGATATAAAAAGTGGCCCCCGTAACTTTCCCGTTTTAAACAATTATCTAGATTTAATTACTTCTAGCAAAATCATCATCATCTTATTTGATAGTCGAAATCTTCGAAAGAACTTTTTCTCCGTCAGGGTTTCAAACAAATTTGATCTTGCCTCAATAACCCTGACATCTCGAGGTCTGTTCATACAGAACATTTCCTCGTCGTCGTCATCAATCTCATCAAAAAGAAACTCAAACAAACTCATTATTCTTTTCACACTCAAATTCTCCGAAAATTATTCTCGACCAAAAAAAAAACGAACCTCAAATTCAACTGTTAAATACGTTTAGCAGCTTAAACAGCGATATTTGGCTGTTTAAATTTGACAGATCAATAATCATGTTTAACTTGTGGTGCAAGACAACTTGTGTAGTTAAACAGAATTTTGTGCTTAAATAAAATTTTAAACATATTTAACCGTTTCGTAAAAGTGGCCCTAAGAGTCCGTATACAAAATTTTGCCGATGAATATGAAATTGCAAAGGTTCGCTACAGAAATATTATTTGGTTTTTTCCCCTTATTAGATTTAAAAAAATATATCGTCGCCTCAGTGCTTATTTGTTATATCTACCATTGGTAACTTTTACAGGAGACAAGTTTTTTTCTGTATTTTCAAAGAAAAGCCATAATTTTAATATTTGAAAGTATTTCATAATATATCGGTAACCCTTAAATATATTTTTATAATTATCATCTATGTCTAGTGATTAAATAAACCTTATTTTTCGAATTTTATTTGGAGTTATAACAAACATGCACAAATATAATTACGAAAGTGGAGTTATGACATTACCTCTTTAGAGATAGACCAAAATGACTGTTCCATTTTTACGTGCTTATTTGTTCCATATGCCAAACTCATATACAGGATGCATAATTTTTTAGAATTCTCATCAGAAGTAGTACAGGTTCCCTAGAACATTTTTTTTATTACTATCAAGCAAATTTTTCGTGGGTAGCTTCATTTTGATATAGACTATAGATATGACGAGGTTGTATTTTAGGAGTGTACTGTGTACCTATGGCCGCCTTCCGGCTCATCATCAGACCCTGGACATCACAAAGGACTAAACTTCTTGTCAAGGCAAATCCGATTAGCCCAAACACGACGACGCGACGTTTCGGGCCGCGCCAACCCTTGGAATGAATCGGTGTGTCGCGTCATTTCGCGGCATCGTGGTATCGAAATAAAGTAACATGAATTCTGAAATAAGATTCCAAATAGCTTGATAAAACAAGCTGTACCATGCCCTTAGTTTCCGAAAAAACGAATGCACTGGGATCATAATTACAGTTACACCCTGAACCTTCCGAGTTAAAAAATGTGTAATTTTCTGAATATGACAAAACGGAAAACAATCATAAACCATCTGCGTCTAGGATGACACATTTTTGTTAAAATATGAAACACCCTGTTTCAAATTCATAACAAAATCGAGTGCAAATTAAAAAGTACTCACTGCTCGGTGTCTGGCTGCGTCTTCTTGTATTTTGTTTTGCGGCCAGTGACAGACATACTTTATAACGTCTTGTTAGAAACAATGCAGGCACAAATACACTACGATTTAATCTTATATATTGTTTTTTTCCGAGAGCGACGATGTGGTACCCGTGACGTCTCTGACACAATTATAAATCAAACAAAATGGCAGACGTGGCTTCACTGACTGTGATTATTGGTCAATTGAGTGGACACTCAAGCACTTAACTTCTGTTGCAAAGTTGGATATCAAACAAACATTGAACATATAACAAATAAGCACAGAATTTCAATTGCGGTGTCATGTCACAAATAATATTTAGAAGGTTTTTTTGTTGTTTTAAAAGCAAAAACTTGTAAATCTTTCTTCACCAACACGATCGAAATTTAAGTCTTAACAAAACTGCATTTAAAGTTAATTTTCGGAAATTTGGTCGATGTAACAAATAAGCACGGAGACGACGATATATTCATTATTAGATTTAAAAATATATTTAAGCGCGGACTGCCGACTCGAGCCTTGCGGCGAGTAATATAATGTGAGTAAATTAGGTTGTTTTGAATCGTGTTTTTTTTTTTTGGATAGAATTTTATCTATAGATTACTTCTGTCGTTTTCTTTTTATGAATTACAGCTCCAAGTTGCCGAAATTAACAGCAATTCTTTGCCCATTTTCTCTAAAATTTTGCCGAGTTACATATTTTTTTACTCAACTATTTCATATTAAAGTGGTAAAAAGTAATTCCAACGTTGTATAGACGACTTTCTCAACAGTACATTGTATTTTTTTCATACCGTTAAGACGTCAACACAATCCATAAACAGGTGATATTCTAAACCTTTTACAGCAAAAATCACAAAACTGTCGCGGGTTTGAGTTGGATTATTTAAAAATACTTTTAAAAAAATCTAGCTTCAACATTAGATTATAATTAAAATGATCTTACATGTTGTGCATTAAAACTTATAGAAATACTGTATTTAAACTGTTAAATCACGTCTGTTAAATCAGCGAAATCGGCAAATTTCGTATACGGACTCATAATAAAAATAAAACAATAATCTTTTTCGTATAATCTAATTATCTAGACATTTAAAAGGTTTTCTCTATATTATAAGTTCAATGATAATATTATGAATTCTGAATGTAAAATAATCACCATTTTAAATTTCTCGTGTGTCTTCAATAATACATCGCTGTCGTTGATAGGTAGTTTGTACTGGTGAGTTGTGATGGTTTAGCATTTATTCGGGTTATATTAGTGCGTCGTCCAGGAAATATTATAATAGATTGTATCGCAGCTTATTATATCTGGTAGTATATATTTGATTTTATCGCCTTAATATGGAATTATTGTCTTGTGTACTTATTTGAACTGACTACGGTAAAAGCTTTAGGCAGCAGAACTCATACTAATAATAATAATAATCTGACAGTGTGTCTGTCGCAGATTTGAAAAATAAGTATCGAAATATTTTGAATCTCAGGAAAATATAAAATGTCATAATATTATATCATGGAAAAATCGTACGGTTCCCTTAATAAACCTGTGCGAACGAAGTCACGACCAACATCTAGTCAAAAGAAATGATTGTTATCTTGTAATGGGGAGGATAATATAATTATATTGCACTAGATGACGCCGGCAATTATTCCGTTGCGCCAAAACTCGTTTATTGCGCCGTAACCGTACATTTTCCCGGGATAAAATGTATCCTATGTCCTTAACTAGCACTCAAAGTATATCCATGCCGAATTTTAGCAAAATCGGTTCAGCGATTTGGGCGTGAAGAGGTAACAGACAGACAGACACTTTCACAATTATAATATTAGTATGAATTGCTAAGTATACATAAAATACAGATGTTTACACAATACACACCCGATAACATAATGAAAAAGCATAGCAAAAAGCGCACACCAACATAACCATTCTATTAGTACTGCAGTCGGGTAAAAAATTCAAAGCTAAAACTAAAAATAAAAAGTATTCTAAACTCATTTCTTCGGTAAACCAGAATCCGACCAAATTGGGAGTTATGAAAACTTTAATATAAGGTAATGGTGGGAACCCGCATTTAAAAAGGTGCAGAAACACGTAAATAAGTAAAGGCAGATGCAGAATCTACATATAAATGAACTTCGCTATTTGCATACAAACGAGAAACAAAAATAGATCTTATCCTGAGTAAATAGAGAGCAAAATAAAATGCATTCAAAGTTTGTGCAGCTAAAGCGCGAAGCGGGAGATTGGATTGGGTTCAGTATCAAAGCGCACTTCCAGCAGGCCGCGGGCATGCCGTGCACTATTTACACGAACCGTTTCGACGCCGATTTGACCCCCCTGTAGCTCAGTGCCTATTGCGAGTGCAAAGATAAAATGTGACGTTATCTGGGAAAAGGGACCTTATGGAGGGTTTTAGTTTCCGATATAATCGCATTTAAAGTAAAGTGTCGAAAAAAATCATTTTTTATTTTTTTGCTCCATATTAATAAACAGACTCTAAATTTTGATATGGCAAAGACACAGGTTTTAAAAACGATTTTTTATAGGTTAAAATATATCTTAAAGTTTAGTAAAAAAGGGACCTTATTGTCGGTGCTGCAGTCGAGAGTCGATTGCGGCTTTTTGTCAGCACGGTATCTACTGTTATACTACTAGTAATTTGTACCAAGCTGAAAATCGGTAATATTGATTAGAATATCTGGGGGCACGGCAGTGCCCCCGCCAAGTAGAGCGCGAAGCGAACACTGCCGTACCATCGTTTACAGGAACCATTTCACCGCATTTTAGGCCCCTATTTGAGAACCTCTATAGGTCATTAAGTTCCGAAGTTAAGCTAAAGCAAAGTTTCTCATTTATGACACTCACTCAAGATCATCAAAATAGAACTAGTACTTCCCATAAACTCAGAGAGCTGAAATTTGGCACAGATTTTAGGCATCCTTATACTATGGTTTAGGGTTTAAGGCCACATAAAGGGAAAACCATAAAAATTAGCCAAGTGCGAGTCGGACTCGAAATTAGGTTTTTTGTATGGGTATTAAAAATTAATTTCAATTTAGTTTAACAATAATTAACGTAAACATGTAATTGAGGATTTTGGAAAAATTTCAAGTGCCTGCCTGTAGCCATTATCGATGTCAAGCAAGAAAGGCCAAAAAAATTAGGTTTTTTTGTGTGGGAGCCCCCTTTAAATATTTATTTTATTTTATTTTATTTTTACTATTTTTGTTGCTATAGTGATAACAAAAATACACAATCTATGAAAATTTCAGAAGTCTCGACGACTTCTCGACAGAAGTCGACCTGCAAACCTTCAAGATAAGAGCGTATTCCCTCTTAAAAGGCTGGCAACGCACCTGCACCTCTTCTGGTGTTGCGAGTGTCCATGGGCGACGGTAGTTGCTTACCATCAGGTGACCCGTTTGTTCGTTTGCTCCCTTATTTAATAATAAAAAAAAGTCTAGCTATAGCGGTTCTTGAGATACAGCCTGGAGACAGATAGACAGACGGAGAGACAGCTTTTACCCTTTGGGTACGCAACCGTAAAAACTAAGATAATCGAAGATCTGGAGTACCTGGTGATCCTGATTAGAAAACACAAGAGCCCAAACAAAATATTAGAGATCGACATGCCTGATGCCATCTTTACAAAAAATATTCAACTTGGTGGGCCGCTTCATTTAATGTAAAAAATTAAAGGTCTGAAGTATCTGATGAAGAACCCTCAGCTGGTCTCAGCTGTATTAAAAATATGGTGATGCCCCCTCAGATCTGCAATAGTTGCATACCGTACGTTGCTGAACATGAGACGAAATGCATGTGTACACATGTGATAATAATAATTCCCACGTCGGTTTCGGTGACGATGGCCGGTTTCATTGAAACCAGGCCGGTTACGCAGGAGTAATTTTATAGTGCCCAAGTGCGTGCGCAGTATACAAGAGCAATCTCTATTCCTTTACTCGCATAACCCAGTGGGACGAAATACCGATACGCTTAGAGTATTAATAACACTTACAGTAGTAGTACTACTGTAAGTGTTATTAATACTCTAAGGCGTCTAAGCCGACACGACTGGCGAGATATCAGGCGCAGGACCGGCTTTTTACATGCCCATCCGACGCATGGTCCATGGATTATCTTACTTGTCAGACAATCATTGTCCTAACCAAACTTGGAAATAATACGTTTCCAACGCGGGAATCGAACTCTCGACCTCCGAGTCAAGAGCCACGCACTAAACCACTAGACCACGGAGGCGTATGTAACACGTGTGATGCTGATGGTGAGGTTTACACGAGCGCGCAATAACTACACGAGCGATATGATGAAACCCACTACCCACGGCTCAGCTTAAAAAATCAATATGCCCACGTTTCTATAGAAATAAATGAAATCCCTTCAAAAACATTCTGTAAAAAAAACTAGCCAAGTCTCGAATCTCGATGGAGCTGCTTGTTTATCTCTATTAATAGTCCTTGTTGACGACGGGACTCTAAAAAGTAATGAAATCTAGACAGTCGTACCAAGTCTGAGGTTCCTTTATTTTTATAAAGAAATCTCAGAAATATAATTAAATAATGAAAAATATAATTAAATAATTAAATATTTTGAAAAATAAAATAAAAATGAAAAGTAATGTTACAACTACGAAATTAATAGTATTTTTGTATCTTCTTTTATCTTTATTACTACAAATGTAACGACCGACATTAAGGTCCCTTTTAATATTTACGAATTCTTCTATGGTAACTATGACAAATTACCAGTTTTTGGTACACGTCTTGTTACTAAAGGATAATTAAAGTTTTTTAAAAAAATTAGAACTTCAATGTTAATAAAAATGTATATTTATTTTTATGTGTATATTTAACTTTTAATCACCGACGATAAGGTCCCTTTTGAAAAGTGTTAAGTGTTTGTACCAGCTTTTTACTAAACTTTACCTTGAATTTTAAGACAGAAAAAATTAAATTTTTAAATAGAAGTTTATATATTTGATCTCATTTGACTATGTTTAAGTGTAGTAAACGTATATTTTGTTGGTTTTGACTGATTATTAAGAGTAGTAGAAGCACAATGTTTATTCGTTCAAAAATTTTTTTAGCACAATAAACAATATTGCTTAATATCGAAGACGTCTCTATTTAGTAAAAACTGATCCGTTTTATATTATTCTTTTATAAAATCCAGTAGAGAACATACTATAAATGAAATATTTAATAAAAACCATCTTGGGCATTTTCATTACATCATGCACCTTGGAGTGGTAAACAACAGGAATAGAGTTATAAAATTATATAATTGAAGTTAAATGCTAAAAGACCATATAACGTACTTCTCAAAAAACATTATATCTATGTAACTTCCTACAATAACATACTTTTTTTGGGTGTCGAAGTTTGAATGCGATTTTCTCAATATCACCTTTTACGACTTTCGAGTTTAAACATTTTTTTAAAAAATATTTTCCAGACTTACACGCATGTTATTTACATGGTTCGATAGAATATTAAATGTAGATTATGCGGATACTAATAACTCAATACCGACAATAAGGTCCCTTCACGCTGATAACGTCACAAATTATACCTACGTAATTATGTACTAGTACTTAAGCAGTATACCAAATTTCATAGATATAGCTTCGGTAGATCCTGAAATAGGCTCCTCCAAAAATAGCTAATTTTGGCACTGACTCACTGACCGGTAATCAAAACCTCTAGGCCACTTCCAGCTGTCGTAGCGTTATGAAATTTGGCACAAAGGTTGTGTGTTATATTGAGATTCACAAAAAATTAAGAAGTTTAAGAAATCGGTCAAGCTTGAGTCGGCTCATCTACGAATTTGAGATAAAAATTCTTGTACAAGTGATACACTGAGAATACGATGAGGAGGGTGGGAGGAGGAGAGGGGGGGGGGCAAAAATATTGTCACGTGTAATGCACACTGTAGGTATTGTTTACTATTTACGGTCCCACCAAAAACATACCTGTTAAAATGGGGCCAAGTTCCTATCAGAAAATTTTTAGCTTAAAAAAAGAGTCCAAATCCAATCCAATGCCAGGTTTAGATGCACTTCATCGATCGTAATCATCTTCATCAACAGCCGGATCCATAATACTTCTAAATTTGAACTTGGCAGGTTTTCGTGATATATACGTTACACTTGATTAATAATTGTATGATTAGATAATATTTTTTATATTATCTAATCATACAATTTAATTTAATTTATATAATTCAATTAACCTGCCAAGTTCAAATTTAAAAGTATAATGGATCAAGCTGTTGATGAAGATGATTACGATCGATGAAGTGCATCTAAGCTTGGCATCGGATTGGATTTGGACTCTTTTTTTAAGCTTAAAATTTGCTGATAGGAACTTGGCCCCATTTAAACAGGTATGTTTTTGGTGGGATACATATTTAATATAACTTATACATAGAATTCTCGTGTCGCGTTTTATGCTGTCAAATTTCTTCGAAATGATTGGACTGATTGTGTTAAAATTTGATGTCCCTCATGTTAGTCCGAGAATCGGTCAGTATCTATTTTTAACCGACTTCCAAAAAGGGGGAGGTTATACGTTCGGCTGTGGATATATTTTTTAATGTGTGTTAAACGATTACTCCGCCGTTTGTGAACCGATTTTCAAAATTTTTCTTTTGTTGTACAGGGTATTGTTCCGAGTTGGTACCATGTTCGCAAAAATGGTGGTCTGATGATGGGAACCATGAGGAATCGAGGGGACTCCTTGAAATTCAAATGGGAACATAATATGGTTACTTTGGTTTTATGTGATGTATTTTGATCATATATAAGTACCAAAAAGTAAGATTTTGCACCATGGTATACCACGGTTCCGAAGGTGCTGAACAGAACTCCTGATTCCTTATAGATACATGTTTGGGAGTTTCGGCGTTGTTTAAGGACCCACAAGCATAAGCTACTATGCTGATAATATTTGTCATCATCATCATCATCACTACACCATGCATCATTACATTATGACCCTATTATTGGTATTTGGTACTTTTCATAGTCTTATAGATCGAGACTGATGTTTTTGATCATTATTCTGTAGTTTGTTTATCGATTAAAACACCAAAACTGTATAGACAGCCTTAAAGATAACTAAAAAGAGTAAAATTATTATTTTTAAACAAAAAATTAATACCGACTTCCAAGGTAAAGACTTCAAAATAATGAAGATTGAGAACAGAAATACTGAGTACAGAATAAAAATTATTGAATACTTTTAGTTCATTTAAGAATATTACTTTTGTCTTTACCTTGGAAGTCAGTTTTAATTTTTTGTTTAAAAATAATTCATTCTGAAGATAACGCGCAAAAAGGGCACTGCAGATCTGAATCGCACCAATCGAATTTTCAGTGATGGGTGTGACAACGCCTCCATAATTAATAGTCTGTAATAACAACAGTGGGCTCAAGCATTATTTTCCATCACCGTATAGCAAAATCTTTGTTGGATCAGCTAATATTTTATAAATATACTTGTGTCGTGATCTTTGCTGGGAAACTTCTCCGATACAGCTGGACCTTGATGTGTTGGATAGATCTGAGAATAAAATTCTTCATAATATCCGAATATGGCAAAACAAGGTTTCCGGAGTTAGCTACAGCTACATGTAATTGATTGTACTGTAGGTTCTCAATGAAAATTCATGTTAAAAATAAAACACAAACAGAAGATGATGATGACATTATAAGGATACAGTCGGGACATTTTAATAGGCCACATTTGACATCTGTCAGATTAATCTCCATAGTGAGGTGAGCTGCGTAAAAACATCGACCAAAACGAATAAATCGTTACGAACTTGAAATAAAATATTTGAATTTTATACGTTTCAAACAAATTCCTGTCCCATTATTACTTTTTCTTTTGCAAATTTAAGGAGCAAAATAAGACAAGTACATAATTTACAAAAAAAATGCATTTATTCGCTTGAATTATAAAAACTGTTAAATTTAGTATTATCATTGTTCATTTCACATAAATATGTGTTACTTTTCACAACGTGGTCATTAATTTATGGGGATATTTCGTTACAAGTAATCAATGCATCGATACTATTTATTCGCTTTCGATTTTTAGGGTAACATCCCTAGTTTAAAAAGAAAAAACGTCAGCTGACGTAACATTGTAACGACGTGCAATTATATTAAGATCAGAATTTGTTTATTACGTTTAGAATTGTTTATCAGTAAAAGCGAATCGTTAAATAATTCGTATCGGTCATATTTACAATAAATATGTAATCGTAATTGAAAAAAGTTAATCAATTGTGCAGTTATAACAAAACGAAAATATTTATTTTTTATGCAACAAGGTTACTTGCTACAAGGTTACTTTGTACAATTTTGATGAACTGTCAAATGTGGCCTATTAAAATGCCCCGACTATAATTAGTTATTTCGAAAGCGGTTTTTCGTTAAAATTGATAATAATTACTAAATATACTGAAAAAGTGCAATTAAAATTGTATTTTACTAGTGTTTAGCTAGAGCTATCAATTAATTATTATTAATTGGTTTTTCCGTTGCCCCCGCGGAACCCCACTCGCTATTCTTCTTTTTCACACGCCATTTGGCACGGGACGGTCAGTTCTGTTTTTGTTTTGGTCGAAACTCTTTCTGCTACTTCATTGGTTTAAATCGAGCAAAAAATCTGATAGATTTCCATTATATTATGTGCGGTCGTATATTTATATATTTACGAGGAGAAATCTCATAAAATATATACAAAATAGAGCGTCTGGAGAGAGATTTGTACTATAGAGGACCTACTATAATAATAAGTGTACTAACTTATTGTGATAATAATAATAACTAAGTAGCTGTAACAAAAGAATAAATATTAAGCCGCGGTCTATTCAATCATCTTATAAATTTTGATCAGTTCACGAGTTGACAACACCGCTAAAGTTTTCAGTTAAAAAGACAACTAGAAGATAGAACGTTATAACACTAACGACCAAGACGATACACATACATACAAAAACCATAACCATTCCAGCGCAGTCAGGTAATATAAAATTCAAACTTACAATGATCATTGAAATAAAATACTTTCAATAACACCCAGCAATAAAAGTGTTACGAATCCATTCAAATCTATTTGCTCGCGAATCTTAAACAAAAATCAGTTTTCGAATATAATTTAGTGTCGGCCATTGCCAAATCCCGTCGCGGGGACCTCGTAAAAAATAATGGCGCGATTTTAACTGCATTTGATGGCTAGGACGTAGGGCTGACCTCCTAATATCGACATGCTATCGATAAATACAAAACAAAAATCATTTATATATTATATTTTTTTGCTATGAACAGCCAACAAAAGTTACAATAATAATTATTGTACATTTACATTAAAAAGGATTAGAATATATTAATAATGGTATTGCACTTTTAATTTTTACAGGCTACTACATCTTGCTATTGTAAAATTGCAAAATGGTAAATTATGAAGACTTTATACATGCGTTGCATTCTAAATATTATTATTCCGCGTAAAACCTTTTTTAATTTTAAATTATACCTACTATAAACGTCATATTATTGTTGTTAATATTTTCATATATTTTTGCCTTGATAAGCCTACTACTTGACAAGCCTAATTTTTATGTATTTATTTAAATCAGGCAATTTAAATCAGCTAATGCCCAGTTTAAATATTTACACAGGAGTATAAGCTTCTGTGAAATATAATTCAACAGCTTTTGATTGAGTTATGTCAAAACGTTAACAAATCAAAAACACTGTTTAAATCCATACTTAATATTATAAATGCGAAAGTGTGTCTGTCTGTCTGTCTGCCTGCCTGTCTGTCTGTTACCTCTTCACGCTCGAACCGCTGAAACGATTTTGCTAAAATTTGGCATGGAGATACTTTGAGTCCCGAGAAAGGACATAGGATAGTTTTATCCCGAAAAAATGTACGGTTCCCGCATGATAAACGAATTTTGGCGCAACGGAGTTGCGGGCGTCATCTAGTAGAATATAAATTCCTGGTAAATAACCTTAGAAAATATGCATATCTTGAACATTGTCATTGTTAAGAATATAACTTGTTACTTATTAACTGTGTAAAATGTATAATATCCAGCCTAGCAAATAGAGGACTGGACTTTTTATTAATATTTTTCAAAATCTTTGAATTGTACCGTAGATTGTATTTTTTTTTTTCTACACCAATGAAAGTATAAAAATGTCGATGAAATGTTTCAACCCGCCGACACTTTCGGTTCGGTTCGATGAAAAATTTTAATGCTATATGCATTCCGTAGTCAGCGATAACCGCGTTGATATAAAGCACAGAGTTAGCGTTTTTAAAAAACTCCATCGACCGTTCACTTTTATATGGAAACGTGAATACAGTTCATATTTTTAGATAATGTTGTGCGGTTAATTTTTATCGATATTAGGGATGTACCTCACGTATACTAGGTGACGCCCGCAACTCCGTTACGCCAACATTAGTTTATCGCGCGGGAGCCATACATTTTTACGGGCAAAAAGTATACTATGTCCTTTCCCAGGACTTAAAGTAACTCCATAGCAAATTTCAGCAAAATCGGTTAAGCGATTTGTGCCTAAAGAGGTAATAGATAGACAGACACACTTCACATTGATAACATTAGTATGGATGTTACACGGTCAATTTTTATGGATATTAGGGATGTACCTCACGTGTGTTTTAACGTATATTTTTATTGTTTTATGACCTTTTTATGGTCAATAAAAAGTTGACATCACACTATGCACTTGGATTATAAAAACTTGGATCGTTATAGTGACGCTTAAATTCAAGACTTTAAATTAACTTTAATAGTTTGACAGAAAGAGTATGAAGTTTATGTCAAAATTTTTATTAAATTAAGGTTAAGTATCATTAAATGTTATGTATGTGGCTGGAAACGTTTCATAATGATTCATTTCAGATTTTGTAGAATTACATCTACTGAATTAATATCAATTAAAGGTCTCAAAAAACTGATGGCAAATTTTGACGGCAGATTTTCAAAAAATATTTTCGATCATTAGATTTTATATATTTGCATATTCCACACACAGAATCAGCCGCTATAAGAAAATAATCCGCCAAGTGTGAGTCGGACTCGCGCACGAAGGGTTCCGTACCGTTATAGAGCAAACATAGACCAAAAATTGTGTTTTTTGTATGGGAGCCCCCCTTAATTTTTTCTTATATTTAAATATTATTATGAATTATTAAATAACACATATATGTAAGGCCTTCGTGAAAGTTTCAAGTGCCTACCTCTTATCATTATTGATTACGAGCAAAAAAGGCCAAAAAAATCACGTTTGTTGTATGGGAGCCCCCCTTAAATGTAAATTTTATTTTATACATCTGAAATACACAATCTGTGAAAATTTCAGAACTCTAGCTATAGCGGTTCTTGAGATACAGCCTTGAGACAGACAGACAGACGGACAGACAGACGGACAGACATCGAAGTCTCATGAATAGGGTCCCGTTTTTACCCTTTGGGTACGGAACTCTAAAAAGGGATCAAAATATTTTTTCAAATTACCCCGGTATTACTAGAGTCCATTTATTTTCTCACATTTTGCCATCAGATTCTGGTAGACCTATAGAAACTCGGTGCTATGGACTATGGAGGAACTTCTTTCACATTATAAGATCACTTAAACTGGCTCCTTAAAATCTGCTGGACGATGCATTAAACGACATGTTTCCATACTAATATTAAAATGAGAAAGTGTGCCTGTCTGTCTGCTACCTCTTCAGTCTTCACGCCCAAGCCGCTGAACCAATTTTGTGGAAACTTGGTATGGAGATATTTTGAGTCCCGGGAAAGGATTTAATTATTATAATTAGAAGGGTGTCATGTACATAGTTATAAAATATACACTTTGAAAGCCTTTTTAGAACTAGATGATGCCCGCAACTCCGTTGCGCCAAAACTCGTTAATCGCGCGGGGACCGTACATTTTTTCGGAAAAAAAGTATCCTATGTCCATTCCCGGGACTCAAATTATTATCTCGATGCCTTTTAGCAAAATCTGTTAAGTGGTTTGGGCGCGAAGAGGTAACAGAAAGACAGACATACACACTTTAGCATTTATAATATTAGTATGGATTAGTATGGATAAAGTCTGCTGAAATATCAAAAAAGTAAATTGTTATAAGATTTATGATTCTACCTACGGATCACTCAAAGTGCCAATTTTAGACCTGCTGGACACATTAAGGACAAATTTAATGATGTGTATTTGTACGATGCACTAACAGCACTTACATCAGTCTATTAATAACTGATAGTACTGACGAGTGTCAGATATAGGCCAGTCGTCTAATGGACGTATCTGGTACAGATCGATGTACTAGACAACATCCCGAATATAGTACTAGCAGTTATTTGTGTATGTTTCTATCGCGTTGAGTATAAATATCCTTATTCTGTTATAACTTATAGCTCTTTAAAGTTATACAGGACTAGTTGATCCCGCAACTCCGTTGCGCAAAAACTCGTTTGTAGCGCGGGAACCGCATATTTTTCCGGGATAAAAAGTAGCCTATGTCCTTTCCCGGGACTCAAAGTATCTCCATACCAAATTTCAGCAAAATCGGTTCAGCGGTTTGGGCGTGAAGATGTAACAGACAGACAGACAGACAAACAGACAGACACACTTTTGCATTTATAATATTAGTATGGAAGTATGGATATGGATGTAACAAAACTTAGTTTATCACCCTAAACTCTAAAGTATTATCAATTTATCACTTAGGACACATCGTATAGCAATCAAAAAGTCAAATTGCGTCTATATGCTTAGTTCTCAACTTAGTGGTGGCTATTTTAAAACTTTTAAAAGTATTAATAATAAATGATCTATTCAGTGGCCGCCATTCTAAGAGCATTAATTAATTTATTAATTCATCTATTCGGAAATAAAATATTTTAAATTTTGAGTTGGTAATCGAGTAAGAAACCAAAAACGTATTGGATTTGAGATAAAGCTTCGCAAGCGTCATGTCACGTTGCCTTATGAAATCCTATAGATTCAAAGTTTTGAAACTTACTGGTCTGTCTTTACAAACAATAAAATAATATCTCTACTTTTTAGGGTTCCGTAGCAAAAATGGCAAAAAACGGAACCCTTATAGATTCGTCATGTCTGTCTGTCTGTCTGTCTGTCTGTTTGTCCGTCCGTATGTCACAGTCACTTTTCTCCGAAACTATAAGAGCTATACTATTGAAACTTGGTAATTGTAGATGTAGTCTGTGAACCGCATTAAGATTTTGATACAAAAATGGAAAAAAATATTAAAAATTTTAGGGGTCCTGTGGGGTACTGTCCCCAACTGAAACAAAAAAATTTTTTTTTCGTCTAACCTATGCGTATAGGGTATCTATGGATAGGTCTTCAAAAATCATATGGAGGTTTCTAATATCATTTTTTTCTAATCTGAATAGTTTGCGAGAGAGACTCTTCCAAAGTGGTAAAATGTGTCCCCCCCCCCTCTAACTTCTAAAGTAGGGACATGATAATTCTAAAAAAAATATATGATGTACATTATTATAAAAACTACCAACGAAAATTGGTTGGCAAACCTTAATTTAACTTTCATTAAATCAACTAAAATATAAAAATAAATCAAAATCCTTTTAATTTTATATAAATAAACCTTATTGCTGCTGCGGAACCCTTCATGGGCGAGTCCAACTCACACTTGGCCGGTTTTTACCAGTTGCAATACGCGCTAGCAACTTGTATATTGATTTTATACAGGTAAATATAAATACTAAATTGGTATTGTGTCCTTTTTGTACGTCAAGTCTTCAACGATACCTACCACCGGTTCGTGAACCAACCCAGCAAAACCAACGAAAAGGACCGCCGTCTTCCTTAATTGTAAAATAGTACATACGCTACTACAAACTTTGTACAAACCAGAGTAAAATTACATTAAACATTTAGTATTTTCTAGTGTATTCTGTTTATATTTTAATTAAGAGTATCTCCATCTAATCGCTGGCTGCAGGACGCTGCCCTGAGTGCAATGGGGGGTACTTTGGTAAATTGTCTTAGAGCAACGAGCAACAAATACTTGGGCTGGGGACGTGCGCGTTGCTTATCGATATTCTAAAATATTCACTAGCAATGTCTTAAAAATGTGAACTTAAAAAACTCTGTGAGTGGTGGTGATTAAGTAGAGATAAAGCCGGAGATTGCGGGTTTGAATCCCGTCGATGAAACAAAAAGTTTTCTATGTTGCTGGATCATAAACGTGAATTAAAAATGTGAAATAATAATTAATTATGTATAAATGTTATAACTTACAATACACTTCGCACGGGGCCAGTCGGACGTGATGTGAAGCATCTGTAAAATAAAATAAACATATTACCTACGCATCATGTGACGTTTAAACAGAATGAATTTTAAAAATGGCGAAATTTGAAACTGTACCAGATAGGGTAAATACTTGAAAAACGAACAAAACTTTTGGCTTTGCGCAAGTAAGCTTTCCAAATTATATTATTGACATTTCCGAAATATCGATAATTTTCATCGACTGTAAAATTTTATCGACATCTTTTTCATCGACTCGTCCCCACACTAGACGTATCACCAGCTCTCAAACTTAACGCATTACCCAACAGCACCTCCAGAGTAAAACTTACGTCCGTAACTACGTACTACGTATTCTACGTCGCGTTACAACTTACAACGTACTACGTAAACTACATCACGTAAAAACTTTAACATAACTTATGCGATCCGCTAACGTAAATATTTTAGGCCACGGAAACCGTGCGTTTTTGCAAAATGAAAAGTAGCTTCCTCGATTTTTTTAGGGTTCCGTACCCAAAGGGTAAAACGGGACCCTATTAGACTTCGATGTCTGTCCGTCTGTCTGTCTGTCTCCAGGCTGTATCTCAAGAACCGCTATAGCTAGACTTCTGAAATTTTCACAGATCGTGTATATCTGTTGCCGCTATAACAACGAATACTAAAAACAAAATATTAAATATTTAAGGGTATTAGGCCATACAAAAAACGTAATTTTTGTGCTGTTTTTTGCTGTTTATTAATAATGGCAACCGGTAGGCATATGAAATATTCACAAAATACTCAGTTTTGTTTCAATTTAATAATTGATGGTAAAATTAAAATAAACTAAAAGATTAAGGGGGCTTCCATGCAAAAACACAATTTTTGGGCTATTTTTGCTCTATAATGGTACGGACCCTTTGCGCGTGTCCAACTCGCACTTGACCGACTTTTGTACAACTTGTGGCTTTTGCGAAAATAATATACTTACTGATATACCTTTTATAATATAATATGATGGTACTACACATAAAATAACTTTTTACCTGCTTCTATAGAGTATTTTTTTTGAAGATGCCTTGTGTGCTATTCTCAAGCATAGAAATAGAATATTATAATCCGAAATAACGACTCGTTTGCAATATATCAGAACACCTTTACGTACTTATTGCTATCGGGGAACCGCTCATTATAAACGCGGTTTTTCCACAACCTTTGACGTGTAAAGTGTCGCCTCAGGCGTGAAGGAAAACATCTAAGGCATTTTGTCCACTGCCGACGTCACGAGGACGTCACCGACAAAAATCTAAATAAAATGCCACTTTATGACCCCTTGGTATAGGTTCCATTTTGTTCTACGCCATTACTTGAAAGCATCGGCAACGGATGCTAGACCAATGTCGATGAGGAATAAAACATATAGCCTAGGTCAGTGATATTCTGCAGCGCCATGATATTCTCATGGCAGTGCTTGGGCGGGACCTTTCGCTCTCGAGCATAGTTCGCTGCATGCTCGAAAGCGATGAGGCCTGGCAGGCGGTGGTTTCTTTCTGCGAAACCGTCCGGAGCGGAACAGAGAGGATGACCCATCCTCTGACCCGCTCCGCCGGCGTAGGACGGGAGTGCGGAGGCGTCGTTACGCGGACCTCCAAACTTCCATCTAATCCGGGGCTCCGGGCAATTAGTATTGGTGTTTCGTTGCTGTTGTCATATTTTAGTCTGCGAAAAGGAATCCAATTCAAAACGGTTGAAGTATGGGAGTTACGTTTCCTTAGTTTTTATTATTCGTAGGTGATACTTATTCTTTTACCTTTTTTTATACAGGACACAAATACGTTATGGTATATGTGTCGAGTCGAGTCCATAACCGACATTTATTAGCGATTTAAGAGCGTTTCCATACAAACCTGCGGCGAAGTGTTTGAATTGCTTTGCGCGCAGCGATTTATAGTAGTTTTAAATATTTGTAGAAAAAAATAACAAAAGATTTGTTGATAATTAAAAACATTTTTTTAAATTAAAGTGTTTTTATATGATATGAAGCTATTATTATATTAAATTGTAAATGTAGCACCAAAATGTAGCACCAAACCAAAAAGCTTATGGAATCTTATCAACATATTAGCGAATAATAAGTTAAAACAGAACTGTGCTCCTCCAAAATTATTAATAAACTCAAATTTGATTACGAACCCTAAAGAAATTTGCCAAGTATTTAATAAGTATTTCGCAACAATAGGACCACTCTTAGCAAAAGAAATACCCGTAGTTTCTGATAAAAGCCTCAGTATTGCTTTTCCAGACCAACAGTTTATAGATGACGAATTATCAACTTTAAGACCATGTACGGTTTCTGAAATTTCCAGAATAATCGACAACCTAGATTCTAATTGTAGTATCGGTATTGACGGTATTACGACAAAAGCTATAAAATGTCTAAAAAACTCAATCACAGAAAGTATGTGTATATGCTTTAATAAGTTGCTGAATGAAGGTGTTTTTCCTGACTCTTTGAAAATAACCAAAGTAAGCCCTATACATAAAACTGGGTCAACGATGGATCCTGGAAATTACAGGCCCATATCGGTGCTCCCAGTCTTATCAAAAATCTTAGAAAAAATAATTTATGACCGTCTCTATACTTATTTGGAACAAATTAATTTTATTACGGACCGTCAATACGGGTTTCGTCCAAAACGCAACACCTTAACAGCAACAGCAGACCTTATTACCAAAATAAAACACAATATTGATAGTAAAAAAATCGTTCTTGGTATATTTATTGACCTCAAAAAGGCATTCGACACCGTAAGCCATAAACGTCTATTGGAAAAATTAAAATCCCTAAATATTACGGGTCACGCCCTAAAAATTTTGAAATCATATTTACAAAATCGAATACAAATTGTAAAAATAAATGAAGCTGAAAGTGATCCTGAACCAATTACGTGTGGAGTCCCTCAAGGGTCGATATTAGGCCCGTTGTTCTTCCTCATTTATATAAATAATATCTGTAAAATAGGACTGCATGGTCTACTTACTCTATATGCAGATGATACCTGCCTTTTTTATTTTGGATCCTCTATTCAAGATATTATTAGAAAAGCTCAATCAGATCTAGATGCTCTTCAATCATGGTTTCGCGAAAACCTACTTACTATTAACGCTGCAAAAAGTTGTTACATGATTTTTAAAGCAAAGAATAAAATAATACAATCACACCAGCCGCTATCAATCAATAATGTTACTCTGGAACAAAAATCATGTGAAAAATATTTAGGCCTACGGATAGACAATGCTCTATCGTGGAACAACCATATTGAGCATATTAGATTGAGACTCTCATCGCTCCTTGGCTCCCTACGTAACATCGCTCAAGTTATACCACACAAATTAAGATATACTATTTATAATGCCCTTGTGAAACCACACATCCTGCATTTAATTGAAATATGGGGAAGCTCAGCCAAAACAAAACTGTCAGACATTCAGATCCTGCAAAATAAAATCATTAAAATGTTATTTTCACTACTACGACTTACTGCTACTAAAAAAATCTACAGTGACACAAAAATAATGAACATTCGACAATTATATACATTTACAACTTGTATTTTTATATGGAAATGTCTAAACAAAAAAGTACAGACGGATCTTAATTTTACTTACCGTAGGGATGTAAACAAACGTAGCAACCGACGTGCCAGTCTTTTAGTACTACCAAAAACACGCACAAATTATGGAAAAAAATTTATTACATTTGAAGGAGCACAGTTGTATAATAAAATACCTTCTAACATACGAAATGTAAATTCACTCAATGTTTTTAAAATCCGGCTCCAAAATCATATAATCGAAAATATCATATAGATCAGAGAACACTGACTTGTTTGGTAAAGGCAAGAAATTGCCTTTACCAAATAATTCAGTGTTTGGAAAGGGCAGAATATTGAGACCCTCTTATCAATTATAAATAATTAAATTAAACACTGAGTGAATACTATCTAGTTGCTAACTGACGAACGCAACATATTTTATTCTTGTAATTTTTTGTTCTCATGTAAGTGACATATTGTAAGTCTTAATGGAAATAAAGATCTTTAAACCTAAACCTTATATTAAATTAAGGTAAATAAATAGGTAAAAAAAAGTTTTAATTCCTTGATATTTCTCATTCTTTGAATTTAAATTACATGAAGTTAAATGCCTATAAGTTTTTTTTTCTGCTAACTATTTGCTTGAGGATCTTGTCAATAGGTTATTATTATTTTTTAATTAGATCTGTCGCTGGTTTCGTAAATTAAAAGCTTCGAAACTGATACTAAAACGGAATTTAAGAAAACCTCTGTTAAGGTATGGAGATTTAATGTACAAATACTCGATAAATCGTATTTTTTTCTCTGCTAACTATTTAGACAGTGAAATTTCCTATTAAAATAAGTTATCGAAATTTTTATAAAGATAAGTGGTTGATGATTTTTTTAAGTTTGAAAAATACAGTTTTAAGCCAAATTGAGCGTAAAAGGTGTAAACGCTCTTAAAAGTGGAAAAAAATTTGCTACGATCTTGCATTATTTTGCCGGTAGGCGTGAATTTTAAAATGGTTTAACTTCTTGCGGGCCACTCATGGGCTAGGTCATAAAGTGGTATTTTATTTGAAATTTTGTCGGTGACGCCCCGGTGACGGTGGTGGACAAAGTCTGAGCTACTGTTTGTTACAAAAATGTAAGGGTTAAAATGTTTCAATATAAATTATTTTAATGACGTATGATATAAATTGGAATGCGGTTCTTGGTTATGCCTTTCACCTTTGTGAAGTCTACTTGGAAGGTAGAAGTTGAAAATCAAAAACGTACAGCTGTTACTTCTTCCGTACTAATATTATTTAATGCGAAAGTGTGTCTATATGTCCGTCTGCCTGTCTGATATCTCTTCACGCCCAAACCACTGAACCAATTTTATTGAAAGCTATGGAGATATTTTGAAACCCGGAAAAGGGTACGGTTCAGGCACGATAAATGAATTTTAGCACAACGGAAGTTGCGGGCGTCATCTAGTTTAAAATTATGCGGACTCTACTTTGAGACTGAACAAACTCGAATCAAAATTGACATCGCGTTGAAGTCATTTAACAAACGTCAAACTTGACGTTTGTTCAACGCGATGTCGAGACAGAATATGTTGGGAGCGGGGACTTGGGAGTACCAAAATATAATAACATGCGTTCGCCCAATTGCTCGGTTTGGCCGAGCTCAACGAGATCACAAGCAATAATAGGCATGATGACTATTTTTTTTTCTCATTGATAATTGAAAGACCCTTAAAAAATAGAAACATCGCTGAGAGAATGACTCTGATAGCTTAAAAATTCACCAAGATATGACAATTTAAACATCTCATAAAATAGACCTGCCCGAAACGCTCCATACAAAATGCTACGAAAGAATGACGTCACTCTTTCTTAGTTTGTATGCATCGGGAGAGAATTTTGTTCGGTAGGTATATTAAATATTGCGTTTATGAAAGTGGTTTCGTAACAAAAGTTGCTTTCAATTGCATAAGTTATAGAATGGTATACAAATATTAAGAAATTTTATTGAAAAAATAATCGACTTGATTGTCCAACTTTGAAGGCGCATAACAAAAAAAAAAATACAAATGCTATCGAGCTAAATTTTGGGAACACTTATTTTTTACCGTGATTTCTTTATTTTATTAACAAAATTCGCTAATCTTTGACCTTGTCATCATTGTACGAGTATGTAACGATTTATTTAAATAGCGGCGCGGTCGTGCTGCCATTTACATAAATTACTTGTGATCTTGCGGAGTAGCCGCTAAACCGCGCGTTCTGGCGGACGCTTATAAGTCGAGCCTTATTCGATTCTTGATTGTGTCGGGGGTAAGGGGGCAGGCTTAGCGTTAAATTTGTGGTTGATAACAACCAGTGAGCCATTGAGGTGTTTATGTCCAGTTATGTAGATCGTGTGTAGATCTTATCGCTTCACGGCCGCGTGGCGGTAATGTCTTGTCCACATCACCCACAGAAAAAGCGTATAAGTCGTGAACATACAATTTATGATATCCTTATGGATGTCAGCTACTTCGTCCCCATCCATACTATTATACTATAATATTATAAATGCGAAAATGTGTCTGTCTGTCTGTCTGTCTGTTACCTCTTCACAGCCAAACCGCTGAACCGATTTGGCTGAAATTGAGTACGAGGACGGCACTGAAAATTTCGGGAATCAAGGAGGTGACACAACAGTACTATTTAAAATGTGTTTATTGCTTTTCAAAGTATTCTCCGCGAAATTTGACACATTTTTGCATACGATGGAACCAATCATTGAAGCAAACATTCCATTCGCAAGTTGGGATCTCCAAAATGGCCGTTTTGTAGGCGTCCACAGCTTCTTCAGGTGATGAAAATCTCTGACCACGCAATTTATTCTTTATTTTAGGGAAAGTATAGAAATCATTAGGGCTTAAGTCGGGGCTGTACGGCGGATGGTCTAATAATTCTATGTTTTCTTGCTCTAAAAACTCTTTTGTTCTGTGCGCGGTGTGAGAACTCGCATTGTCGTGATGGAGGGATGATGCGGCGATTGCAGTTCTCTTTACGGAGTTCAGAAACGACCTGTGGCAAACAAATACCATTCTGCATTAACCGTTCTTTGTCCCTCAAGAGGAATAGTCGCAATATGGCCGGTTTTGGAGACAAACGTGGCCACCATTTTTTTTGCAACACTCCGTGAACGAACAGTTTTTGTTGGCTTTAACTCATTTTCGAACACCCAAACTCGTGACTGGTTTTTAATTTCGGGTTCGTACGCGTATATCCAGGATTCGTCACCTGATACGATGTTGTATACAGCATTTGAGGATCCTGCGTGGAATCTTTCGAGAGTTCTGACGCACCAAGTAACGCGAGCCGCTTTTTGCTCTTCACAGAGCAAATGTGGTATCCATCGGGAAAACAACTTTTTTAAACCTAATTGTTCATGCAATATTATTTGTATTTGACTCATGCCAATGTATAAAGTTGCCTGAATTTCACGGTATGTCACATGTCGATCTTCCTCAACCAGCTTAAGCACAGCATCAACGTTTTCTTGGGTGACTGCAGTTTTTGGACGACCTTGACGGGGATCATCACTGAGCCTGACACGTCCACGTTGAAATTCAGTAAACCAGCGATAAATTGTGGTTTTAGATGGGCCTTCATCACCAAATGCAGAAATCATCCGATCAACACACTGTTTTTGTGTTAAACCACTTCGAAAGTCATAATAAATCATCGCTCTAGAATTTTCTCGAGTCAGTTCCATTTTCTCAACGACTTAATAAGTTTGACAAGACCTTGTGACAAGACCGAGAAGATTCTCGGTCAAAAAAAAAAAATTTTTTTTAATAAATAAATGGTATTCGATTTTTAAAACCAAGGAGTTTTCAATTAAAAAGATTTTAATATGACAGGAACAGTGGAAGTATTCCATTCCCGATATTTTTAGTGCAGCCTATGTATGGAGATACTTTGAGTCCCGGGAAAGGACATAGGATACTTTTTATCCCGGAAAAATGTACGGTTCCTGCGCGATAAACGAATTCTGGCGCAACGGATTTGCGGGCATCATCTAGTAGTTTATAATGTTATTTCTACATAATGGCCCATAGACCATGAATGCCCATAATAACGGCGACGATTTATTTGCATAGACGAATCTTCTTATATATAAAATGAATTTTCAAATGCGTTAGTCGCGCTAAAACTCGAAAACAGCTGAACGGATTGGGCTGATTTTAGTCTTAAAATGTTCGTAGAAGTCCAGGGAAGGTTTTAAAGTGACACGAAGTGCACCGGGACAGCTAGTCAATTATAGAATTGCCCATGAGTAAACGATTGATGATGTATTTGCTACGTACAGTTTCGTAATCATGGTGGCAATATTATGTGTTAGCTGTCCAGGGCTTTCTAATTCGTACAACGGTTCTTCGCTACGAGGCGATCTACGTTGAAGCTTGCGATTTTACCAAGATATTAAGGGCCTGTTTCACCACTTCCTGATAAGTGTCGAATAGCCTATCCACCACTTAACTTGACAGATGAAATACGGAGAATCTGTCAAAAAAGCTGCGAATAGCCTATTCGACACTTTATCAGAAAGTGGTGAAACAGGCCCTTAATAAGTATATTATTTTATCATAGACTGGACAAAGACAGGTCCTTTATGTATTATGCGTAAAAAGTTACGTCAAAGTATATTCTGTAAGTGTATGGATGACCATTGATCAGTAGTTTCCTAGCTTTTTCATATAATTACATTAAATTTATTGACAAAATTAAAAAAAAAAAAACGTGATTACTGACCTACGACACTTTGCTCTGTCACGGGACACTTAAACAACATAATGGAGCAGGCGTCATTGCTGAAGAGCGGTGACTAACTATCCGACACTAGAAGTACTAATCATAATAAATTAGGCATCAACTAGACACACTAATAGTTGTGTACTTACTAGACCGTGAAATTAAAAGTCACCAACGGTAACTCTGGGCCTACAAACTTGAAAAAAAATTAATGCTCCCCTTGCACCAAACGCCGCTGTCGCAGATAGAATTAAAAACAACGCCGCTTAAGAAGTTTTAACTTCAAAAATCCATAATTACTAATGTATAAGTTATGAGGTTTTTACAACAGTTTGTCTTGTCAATTTTGATTGGGTTTGTAAAATACGTAAGGCAATCAATGATGTTGAAAAGATAAACTCTGGCTTAAACAATATCCATATCAACAAGGTAGAAGTAACTTTTCTAGTTATGTAAAGGTATGCCAAGACCAATGAAACCTTCTTTATTTTTTTAACGGAGCAATGGGTGCTACTAGCGTATAATGCAAATAAACGGACCAAAACTGGGCCCCCGTAAGGGCTACAGCTGGCGCCTGTGTGCAAAAAAAGGATTTTGGCGCCCCTTTAGGCAAATTTTTTGGGTTCTTGGTTTTGGCGCCCCTAAAGACGGCGATTTGGCGCCCCTAGAGGATGGCGCCCGTGTGCATTGCACACATTGCACATATGGTAGCGGGGGCTCTGGACCAAAGTCATAATATCAGAATATTGATAGAAACGTTGTCAAACGTCGAACGAAACTTTTTGTTTACTGTCTGCTGGTGCTGCCTCTAGCGGAAAAACATTGCAAAAATAATAATACCCTATCCAAACTTAATATTATAAATGCGAAAGTGTGTCTGTCTGTCTGTCTATCTGTTACCTCTTCATGCTCGAACCGCTGAACCGATTTTGCTGAAATTTGGCATGGAGATACTTTGAGTCCCGAGAAAGGATACATGATAGTTTTTATCCCGGAAAAATATACGGTCCCCGCACGATAAACGAATTTTGGCGCAACGGAGTTGCGGGCGTCATCTAGTAGTTCTATAATTATCTTCACAGCCTTTTAATCCTTCGATCGCGGATTCTTGGAAATATATTGTTAATCTATTGTTGTCGTGATCACCGGTGCTCTTATGGGGCTTGAAGGATATTTTGCCTCGAGTAGCCGTTATTATGCTCTGTGGTCGTTATGTTAAAAAGGACACTACGCAGAGCTTGTTTTAATAAACACAACGATTTAAATTGTACTAGGGTCTAGATATGATGACATTTGTGCAACCGGTACATAAATGCAGAAAATATATTTAATAACTGTGACCCGGACTTGCGAACGCGGAAAAGGCGTATATGGCAGACGGCTTGGCGGCCATATTGTGATATAACTAGCGTAATTATAATTTATATTATTCCAAAACTAAACGGTTGTCACATTATGACGTTATGTTACTGGTGTGGGGGCTTAGCCAACTTTCTTCGTTACTTCTTCTAATGTTGCGAGTGTCCATGTGCGACGGTAGTTGCTTTCCATCAGGTGAACCGTTTGCTTGTTTTCCACGGGCTTGTTTCATAAAAAAAAATATAAAATATTCTGCTTCCAAAAAACCATCTAAAAGTGCATCGTGATTTGCGACGAGGCGGCGCGTAAAGGCCCTTGCCCACGGTGGCTTTTTGGAGGGATGCAAACGCGCGACTTTAACGGTGCAATGCATGGTATCGCAATTGTTTTGTTTCAAAAAGTCACCGTGTGCTAGGGCTCTAAATCTACACTAAAGCGGAAACCATTTTTGTAGAGCTGATCCCACCAAAAACATACCTGTTAAAATAGGGCCTAGTTCTTATAGG
Organism: Lysandra bellargus; assembly: GCA_905333045.1. Lineage (NCBI taxonomy): Eukaryota > Metazoa > Arthropoda > Insecta > Lepidoptera > Lycaenidae > Lysandra > Lysandra bellargus. Next base: position 7,895,341 of record HG995352.1, on the reverse strand, counting down.
CTAATTGTTGGTCTAAAAAAAGAGTTGAAATCCAATCCAATGCCAAGTTCAGATGCACTTCATCGATCATAATCATCTTCATCAACAGCCTGATCCATAATACTTCTAATTTGAACTTGGCAGGTTTTTGTGCTATACGTTACACTTGATTAATTATATACGCATAGCACAAAAACCTGCCAAGTTCAAATTTAGAAGTATTATGGATCAGGCTGTTGATGAAGATGATTATGATCGATGAAGTGCATCTGAACTTGGCATTGGATTGGATTTCAACTCTTTTTTTAGACCAACAATTATCCTATAGGAACTAGGCCCTATTTCAACAGGTATGTTTTTGGTGGGATTTCAATACTTTTTTTCAAGAAATCATACCTATGTTTTCTTTTTGTGCTACGCCCAATATACACAATACTTTCAATAGATGCCTCATTAATGTATCATTAGTACATAAGAATTTTTATCTAAAGTTCATAGACGAGCTGAGTCACGCTTGAAGATTTCTTAAATTTCTTAAATTTTCGTTAATCTACATAATAATATAACACGACCTGCGTGCCAAATTTTTGCCAAACATTTGGAAGTAGCCTCTAAAGTTCGTAGATGGGCCGACTCACGCTTGACCGATTTCTAAAATTTCTTAATTTTTTGTTAATTTACATTTAACACACGACCTGTGTGCAAAATTTCATAACGCTAGGACATTAAAGTTCGTAGATGGGCAGACTCACGCTTGACCGATTTCTAAAATTTCTTAATTTTTTGTTAATTTACATTTAACACACGACCTGTGTGCCAAATTTCATAACGCTAGGACATTTGAAAGTAGACTCTAAAGTTCGTAGATGAGCTGACTCACGCTTGACCGATTTCTAAAATTTCTTAATTTTTTTAAATCAAAGCGCATGGAAGTGCGCAGGCCTAGTTCCAGTAGGTCGCGCGCATGCCGTGGACTATTAACACGAACCGTTTCGACGCACTTTCGATCCCCCTGTAGGTCAGTGCCTATTTCGAGTGCAAAGATAAAATTAAACCTACGTAATTATAAACTAGTACCTAAGCAGAATACACAATTGCATAGATATAGGTTCGGTAAAAATAGCTAATTTTGGCACTCACTCACTCACTCACTCACTCACTGACCGGTAATCAAAACCTCTGGGCCACTTCCAATTGTCCTAGCTTTATGAAATTTGGCACACGGGTCGTGTGTTTTATGTAGATTAACAAAAAAATAAGAAATTGTAGAAAATGGTCAAGCGTGAGTCGGTTCATCTACGAACTTCAGAGGCCACTTCCAATTATTATTGTCCTAGCGTTATGAAATTTGGCACACAGGTTGTGTTACATGTAGATTAACAAAAAATTAAGACATTTTAGAAATCGGTCAAGCGTGAGTCGGCCCATCTACGAAGTTTAGAGGCTACTTCCAAAATATGTCCTTTTTTTTTTTTTTTTTTTTTTTTTTTTTTTTTTTTTTTTTTTTTTTTTTTTTTTTTTTTGACGCAGTGAAATGCTGTGACGCATTCGACGCAGAGGATGGGGGCTTGCGCTGCGGATATGTGGGGCTCGCCGCGGCGAATATGGTAGGTGCCGCGGCCCTACCCACTAAAACACTGCGATGTTCCCTCGACACGCTGGACCGAGTGCGACCGGTAACTGCGACATGGCGTCCGGGACTCGGCCGGCGACACCTGCTGTACAGCGCAGGCCCTTACATTGTGGGGGCTTTAAGGCCCCTCAGACCGAACTGAGGCCCCACATGCATAGTCCGTTCCTCTGCTTGTGTCGCCATGCGCGGGAACATGTTGCGCATCGCGACCCGCTCGGGGACTGGATGTAACGGGCGGTGGCATCCCCATACCACCGCCCGAGTCCCCTGGCTAAGGCGGGATGTCGTGGATGAAATTCGGCACACAGGTCGTATGTTATAATATGTAGATTAACATAAAATTAGGAAATTTTACAAATCGTTCAAGCATGTGTCGGCCCATCTACGAACATTAGAGGCTATTTCCAAAATTTGTCCTAGCGTTATGAAATTTAGCACATAATTCGTGTGTTATATGTAGATTTACGAAAAATTAAGAAATTTAAGAAACCGGTCAAGCGTGAGTCTAAAATTTCTTATGTACCAGTGATACAATAAGGCATCTATTGAAAGTATTGTTGTCAAACTAATATGTATTCTGTGGTATTGTTTATATCGGGCGTGGCGCAAAAAGAAAAAATAGGATTTCTTGAAAAAAACTATTGAAATCCCACCAAAAACATACCTGTTAAAATAGGCCTTGTTCCTAAAGGCTAATTGTTGCTCTAAAAAAAGGGTTGAAATCCAATCCTATGCCCAGTTCACATGCACTTCATCAATCATAATCATCTTCATCAACAGCCTGATCCATAATACTTCTAATTTGAACTTGGCAGGTTTTTGTGCTATACGTTACACTTGATTAATTGTATAATTAGATAATATAGATTTTTATTAACCTGCCAAGATCAAGTAGAAATATTATGGATCAGGCTTTTGATGAAGATGATTATGATCGATGAAGTGCATCTGACTTGGGCATAGGATTGGATTTCAACCCTTTTTTAGAGCAACAATTAGCCTTTAGGAACTAGGCCCTATTTTAACAGGTATGTTTTTGGTGAGATCTACATATAACACACAACCTGTGTACCAGATTTCATAACGCTAGGACAATTGGAAGTGGCCTCTGAAGTTCATAGATGAACCGACTCACGCTTGACCATTTTCTACAATTTCTTAATTTTACTTTAATCTACATATAACACACGACCTGTGTGCCAAATTTCATAACGCTACGACAATTGGAAGTGGCCTAGAGGTTTTGATTACCGGTCAGTGAGTGAGTGAGTGAGTGAGTGAATGAGTGAGTGAGTGCCAAAATTAGCTATTTTTACAGGGACATATCTCAGGATCTACTGAAGCTATATCTATGAAATTGGGTATACTGCTTAAGTACTAGTGTATAATTACGTAGGTATAATTTTATCTTTGCTCTCGCAATAGGCACTGAGCTACAGGGGGCTCAAAAATACGTCGAAACGGTTCGTGTAAATAGTGCACGGCATGCGCGCGGCCTGCTGGAACTAGGCCTGCGCACTTCCGTGCGCTTTGATAAAACCAACATTTCTAAAGTAATTATAATAGAGCCGTAAATGATAAATTGCCTGTTAAAAAGTAATAAATACTAGAACCATGTGAAACATTCGCGTAAGACCTATGTCTAGACCTGACCTTGGTATCACACGTGTTGGAAACCCGCATTTTAACTTTTTATGCTTTGTAAGTGGGATTGATTTTTTGTGGAGGGTTCTGATTTTTTTTAATATTATTAAATAATAGTTAAAAAGTATAACTGTCATAATTATTTGCTCTAAGCAGCATAAATAATTTAATACTTTAAAATCGTTTTTAAAATCACAACTGCAAAAGTTAATTTTTTTTAATGCTAAATGTATATACAGTCTCTTTTAGCGTAATATAATTGTGCTGAGCAACATCTTTCCATATTAATATGTTATTAATGTGAAAGTGAGTCTGTCTGTCTGTCTCTCTGTTACCTCTTCATGAACAAACCGCTGAATCGATTTTGCTGAAATTTGATATCAAGATACTTTGAGTCCCGGGAAAGGACATAGGATAGTTTACCCCGAAAAAATGTACGGTTCCCACGCGAGAAACGACGTCATCTAGCTAAGTCATGTACCACGGAACCCTAATAATAAATAAACAAACACCATATACACGAACTAACCGAACCATCCTGTATAAGGGACGACTTCCGCGTTAGTCACAAATACTTGACTAGTTATAGACTGATCCTGCATAGCTTATAATAATTATATTAAAGTGTAAGATATAAGTACTAACGACAGTCTTTTGAGTTAAGTTTGAAGTGAGTAATTACAGCAAAGTAGAGTCTTAAAACTTAGGCTGGTATAAATAGGATGTGACCTGGTCTCAAGACGCGGTTCGGCACTGTGATTGGTCCAAATTTTGACAGCCAACCAATCACAGAGCCTAAACCGTGTCTTGAGACCGAGATGCATCTTGGGTACTGACTATTTATACCAGCCTTATGCCCGTTTTCACCAACAACACCTAAAATGTAGGTGTCGCTTAAGCCAATATAAGGGGCACCTAACGCAAGTTTTGTTTTCACCAACGTTTAAGTGACACCTAAACCATTATAATTTAGGGAATGAATTGACCAGCCCGTAACTCTTAGGTGACGTATATTTTGAATAAAACAATATATTATGCGATTCATCCGTCAAATCATTAGGTGACCCTTATAATTTAGGGGTTCAATTGACGAACGTAACACTTAGATGACGTATGTGGCAACGACCATGACTTTAGATGACGGTTGCCTTGACAATGAATCTGTTATCGAATGGCCGTCTGAGATTTTACTACTAAAATAGCGAACTCCCATAATTATCTTCATATTTATCACAAACCTTCCTCTTTTATCACTCTATCTATTAAAGAAAACTGCAATTAAAGGGAACAAAGGGACATGTGGACAGAAAAAGCGACTTTGTTTTATACTATACGTCACCTTAGAGTTACGGGGTTGTCAATCATCCCCTAAATTATTGAAACAAAACTGACGTTAGGTGTCCCATAAATTGGCTTAAGGGACACCTACATTTTAGGTGATGCTGGTGAAAACGGGCATTAGTCCCCTCGTGACCACGGCCGTTGCAACCCGGCCGAAACGTCGAGAAAAAGTATGTACTCATAGTAGCATTACTATTTCAATAAGTCCCGATTAATACGTTTTAGGGCCTGTTTCACCGCTTCCTGATAAGGTGCCCGATAGGCTTATTTGACAGATTCTCCATACTTTATGTGTCAAGTTAAGTGGTGGATAGCGTAATCAGGAAGCGGTGAAACAGGCCCTTAATATAATGCAACGCGAAAGTTTAAAATGTTAGTAGAGTATTGGCCACAGACAGATCTATATATCTGTGGTCTGGGCATATCTCCGGAACTAGAAGAACGATCTAAATATATATTTTTTTGCTGAACTAGGTATTGTTCAACTTGATTAAAGTTACTTGAAGTTTCATTAAAGTCGGTTCATTAGTTTTTTAGATAAAGAATTTTAATTCTCAATAGGCAATTTTGTTTAATAAAAACAACTAGAGACTAACTACGATAACATGGCGCGCCCCTCCAAATGACTGTTTTAATGTGTGTAGTCACATCCTTATGAAAGAGTTTGTATGTAGTAAGTATTCAACCAATCACAGCACACGTTATATTTCACTTAATGTCACTTATTACCAAGATATTTTGTTGATCAACTAATCATAACTAGCCTACCGCGCAAGACAACGCACATCAAACGTTTTGACAACGCACTTCAAACGTTTTGAATTTTGGAGGGGCGCGCCATGTTATCGTAGTTGATCTCTACATATTGAAGTCGTTTTTTTTTAATATTATTATGTTTATATCGAAACAAAGTTTGCCCGGCACCTAGTCTAATTACAATTTAATTATTAATACGTAATTAACATAATATTTATCATGTGGAACACGCATTAAGTTGATAATAGTGTGTAAAGTGATAACCTTTTGACTCCAATGCAATATTGTACAGTCACGGTTAGTATTATGGACACGTGCTACTTTTTTAATCGACTTCAAAAAAAAGGATCTACGGAACTACGAGTCCGATTTAAATTTTTATGTTGTACTATGTATTGTTCAACTTAGGGTCTACACAGACGGACCGCATTTCAACTGCAATCCAACTGCAAATTGCAGTTCAAGTGCAGTTTGAATGCAGTTAACACGACTGCAATACGACTGCAATAGAACTGCAAACCAAACGCGCAGTCGGATTGCAGTTCAGTTGCAGTAGGCGTGCAGTCGTGTGAACTGTTTGGTTTGCGAACTGCAATAAATTGCAGTCGTATTGCAGCCGTGTCAACTGCATTCAAACTGCACTTGAACTGCAATTTGCAGTTGGATTGTAGTTGAAACGCGTTCCGTCTGTGTAGACCCTTAGGGAATACTGAAGTTTCATTAAAATCGGTTCAGTAGTTTTTGTTAAGGGAGTTTTGGAGTCGGTACTCATTTGTATTATATTTTTAACCGATTTAAAAAAGGAGGTTAATATTAATAAGGGGGTATATGTACATATATTTTCTGTATTATAATATTATACAGATTGAACTCAAAATAGTTAAATAGGTAGTAAGTAGGCTGTAATTAAACTATGTCAGTTTCTGTTTAATGTCACAACAAGTAGTTTTAACTGCGTAGTTATGTTTATCGTATAGATAACTTGGACGGCGACATACAGTAAGATGTAAGCATATTGTAAAAATATTATAACATTTTATATTATATACTCATAAATATTTTTCATTTATTCATGTTTCGGGGATACATTACTTCGCGGTAGAAAGAGCATTGGGATAATATACGACGGTGTTAAGACAGCGTGCTGTTAAATACCGTCGTGTGTGGCACTACAAGTCAGCAGACTGGGATGGGATGCGATCGTTTTTTGCATCCTATCCTTGGGGGCACGTGTGCTTCTCGCTGGATGATCCCGACAACACTGCCAACTCTGTTGCCGATGTGGTGATGCAGGGGATGGAACTTTTCATTCCGTCCTCTGTAGTGCCAACTGGCGGCAGATTTCGTCCCTGGTTTGGTTCATCCCCCAAAATAGATTCTCGCCGGAAGCAGGAGGCTTACCAATCCTGGGCCAACGCAGTGTCTGTTCGGGATTTAAATACCAGCACATATAAAAAGGAGTACAACCTTGCCTCTAGGTCCCTCAAGAAAGAGATTACTCGGGCAAAGCAACAGCACGTCAATAGAATTGGCAAGAGACTTGAGCGCCTCCCCTTCGGGAACCCGTACATTCTGGTCTCTGGCCAAAGCTATTGAAGGAAATTTCTGCAAGCCAACCCTACCATCCCTACACGTAGGAAATGGATCGTTGGCCCAGGACGCGAAAGACAAATCCGATCTTCTGGGCAAGTTCTTTGCGTCAAACTCGACCCTAGATAATGGGGGGCAGAAACCGCCGACCATACCGCGATGCACGAGCATCATGTCGGATATTCGGTTTCATCAGCGCTCAGTGCGAAAAGCTCTCCGTTCCCTTGATATCCAAAAGTCGAGTGGGCCTGACGGAATCCCGCCTATTGTGTTGAAAAAGTGTGCTCCAGAGTTGGTTCCGGTCTTGACGCGTGTTTTTCGGCTCTCCTATTCCACTGGCTTCGTCCCGGCTTTCTGGAAGATAGCCTTGGTGCACCCAATCCCTAAAAAAGGTGATCGCTCAAATCCTTCCAACTACAGAGCAATCGCTATAACCTCTCTCTTCTCGAAGATAATGGAATCCATTATCAATAGATCATTATCTGATGAAGAAACGGCACGATTAGTATATTTTAGTTATTTCCATAGCAGAATGTCATATGGAATCCTTTTATGGGGAAGCGCTGCCGACATTAATACAATATTTGTGCTGCAGAAGCGAGCTATACGCTTTATTTATAAAATGTCTTCTTTTGAATCTCTGAGAGATAAATTTAAAGAAATTGGTATTCTAACTGTTGCTTCTCAATACATTTTGGATAATGTAATATATGTTAGAAAAAATATAAGTTAATTTAAAGCTAAAAGTGACATTCACTGTAGGAACACCAGAAATAAGCACAAGCTGGATTTGCCGATGATCAGACTTAGTAAAGTTAGTAAATCTTTTAAAGGTCAGTGTATACGCCTGTACAATAAAATCCCAGAAAACGTTCAAAATCTTTCGATTAATAAATTTAAAAATGTAGTCAAAGAACGTTTGTGTGCCAAAGCCTATTATAAGGTCAATGATTTCATAAACGATGGCACATCTTGGGAGTAGGATGGCTGCTTGCAAGGCTACTTCTACATCATTATAATATGACTTACAATAATCATGTATGGATGTTGACATTGTATAATAATAATTTTAAGTTACAATTGTAAATTTTATTTTAAAAAGATTAATTTTTTTCTCACTTTTTTGGTAAAAAGTGGGACCCCGTGCGAGTTTCTTACGCCGGTTCTTCTCGCCGGGATAGTTCCCGAACCGGTGGTAGGCACCAGTAGTATCAACGTTCTGAAAGTATTTGTTGCAAATCTATTCGGAAATAAAACAATTTTTATTTTATTTATTTTATCATTAGAAACACTAGAAATAGGCACAAGCTGAAATACCAGTGATCAGACTTAGCAAAATAAGTAAATCTTTTAAAGGTCAATGTATACGCCTTTACAATAAAATCCCGGAAAACGTTCAAAATTTATCAATTAATAAATTTAAAAAAGGAATTAAAGAACGTTTGTGTGCCAAAGCCTACTATACGGTCAATGATTTCCTAAACGATGGCACATCTTGGGAATAGGATGGCTGCTTGCTGCTGCTTCTACATATTTTATTATATGTGACTTACAATTGTGTATTCATGTTGACTTTCTATAATGTATTAGATTAAGTTATTTACATTGTAAATTTTATTTTTTTAAAAGACAAATTTTCCACTTTTTTAGTAAAAAGTGGCCCCGTGCGAGTTTCTTACGCCGGTTCTTCTCGCCGGGTTAGTTCCCGAACCGGTGGTAGGCAACATGTAGCTCAACGTTCTGAAAACATTTGATTCAAATTTATTCAGAAATAAAACGATTTTTTTTAATAGCCAGCTTAATCCATTAACAATACGGGTTCCGTAAGGGTCGCTTGGCTGGTGATCTCTTGGCATACCTGACTCATCGTTGGGCTCAGGCAATTGAGTCGAAGGGAGAAGCATTGGCTGTTAGTTTGGATACCGCGAAGGCCTTTGGTCGGGTTTGTCATAAAGCGCCGCTATCAAAGCTTCCATCATCCGAGTAATTATGTAAGTGGGTCACTGGTTTCTTAGCAGACAGAAGCATAAAGGTCGTAGTTGACGGCGAATGCTGGGAAACTCAGTCTGTTGATGCTGGTGTCCCTCAGGGCTGTGTGCTATCGCCTACTCTATTCATACTGCATATCAATGACATGTTGCAGACCAGCGGCATTCATTGCTATGCGGATGATAGTACAGGTGATGGTGTATATACCGGCTCCTCCAATATTTCTCGGCAAAATGTCACTGAGAGTCGAAACGAACTTGTGTCTAAGGTGGAGAATTCATTGGAGAAGGTCTCTGAATGGGGTAGACGTAACTTGGTCCAATTCAACCCCGCCAAGACACAAGTCTTCGCGTTCACCACTAAAAAGTCACCAATGGTCGTATATCCTCGTTTCGAGGGCACATCTTATCAGGTGACTCGTTTACTCGTTTGCCTCCTTATTTAATAAAAAAAAATATTTACTACTACCTCTCCCACGTCGAGCCGATGGTACTCGTATATTCTCCCCCTGTGTTACTAATTAGAGTTCCGTAGCCAAAATGGCAAAAAAGGAACCCTTATAGATTCGTCATGTCTGTCTGTCTGTCTGTCTGTCTGTCTGTCTGTCTGTCTGTCTGTCTGTCTGTCCGTATGCCACTTTTCTCCGAAACTATAAGAGCTATGCTATTGAAACTTGGTAAGTAAATGTAGTCTGAGAACCGCATTAAGATTTTGATACAAAAATGGAAAATTTATTAAAAATTTTAGGGGTCCCCATAGGTGCAAATGAAACAAAAAAATTTTTTTTTCATCTGGTCTATGCGTGTGGGGTATCTATGGAAAGGTCTTTAAAAATCATATTGAGGTTTCTAATATCATTTTTTTCTAACCTGAATAGTTTGCGAGAGAGACTCTTCCAAAGTGGCAAAATGTGTGTCCCCCCCCTCTAACTTCTAAAGTAGGGGCATGATAATTCTAAAAAATATATATGATGTACATTACTATAAAAACTACCAACGAAAATTGGTTTAAACGAGATCTAGCCAGTAGTTTTTTTTATACGTCATAAATGATAAACCTTTATTTAACTTTCATTATATCAAAAATTAAATATTAAAATAAATCAAAAACCTTATAATTTCATAGAAATAATTCTTATTGCTACTGCGGAACCCTTCATGGGCGAGTCCAACTCAAACTTCGCCGGTTTTTTTTTTTCATTAGATTAGGTGTCGTGTCCTGACGCAAGTTTCATATTTTTACTCATCCCAAAAAAATTGCTAAACGCTGCTTAAGAAGTTTTTACTAAAAGATTAACAATAGGCATGATGACTATTTTTTTTTCTTATTGGTAATTGAAAGACCCTTAAAAAATAGAAACATCACTGAAAGAATGACTCTGATAGCTTAAAAATTCACCAGGATATGACAATTTCAAATATCTCATAAAATAGACCTGCCCGAAGCGCTCCATACAAAGTGCTACGAAAGACTGGCGTCACTCTTTCGTAGTTTGTACGGATCGGGAGAGAATTTTGTTCGGTAGGTATATTAAATATTGCGTTTACGAAAGTGGTTTTATATCAAAAGTTGCTTTTAATTGCATAAGTTATCGAATGGTATACAAATATTAAGAAATTTAATTGAAAAAAAAAATCGACTTGATTATCCAACTTTGAAGGCGCATAACAAAAAAAATACAAATGCTATCAGGCTAAGATTTTGGGAACACTTATTTATTACCGTGTTTTCTTTATTTTATTAACAAAATTCACTAATCTTGGACCTTGTCATCATCCCTATTATGCTACATTTAAACTTATTCATACTTTCATAACTTATGTATTAGGTAGAATTAGAAAAAAAACACGCAGACACTGATACTAACATTGTAAAGCTATGGGAAAGCTAATTATAAAATAGGAATACAACTGTAAACTATTAATGTGTTTAATTAAAAGGAATATTAATTATGATTTATTTACACATCCAGAACATACTAAGGGTCAATTCACATTGCAACTTGAAAGCGAAACGACGCGGTGCATTCAGTAATTCAGAACTACACTTTATCTGCACAAGAAAAATACACCTTGAATCTACATAATTGCCGCTCGCAGTGTAGGGGCACCTATTCATATTTTCAATGGATGATATTTAAAAATGTATCACAAGTCACAACTCCTATTGACATGATAATGTAAACTGACCCTAATGCGTACTTTGCTGCATCTTACAGGCTAATAGCTATAATAAAATAATATAATGGGCCATAAAATTACAATTGCATTGCTCAATTCGCATAACACCGTCCCACGCTGCACTATCGCTGTCAACTTTTAATTACTAATAAAACAAATTAATTTAAAATACTTATTTACTGCGGTGCGTTCCTGATTATTCAACTTCTGATATCATGTCATATTTTCATTTTAAAACATTTTTAAGAATCTGAATCTTTTCTTTCTATTGGTTACGGCTTCACGTTGCATCGTGTGAACGATTTAATTTTTATGTGGGATATTTACAACCTGTGTCACTTTATCCAAAAAATATATCAGTCAATCGTGTTCAAACGTATTCTCATTGGTCAAATCTGCAAAAATGGTTTGATTTTAGTTTGAGTAACCTTTGAGAAAGTATGTTTTATTTCCAAATTGGCTTGAAACTGATACATTCAGAATCACATAACATTATGCCTATCACCGGTTCAAGAAACTTGCCCGTTGAGAAGAACAGAGCAGTATTTTTACTCTTTCAGTGGCCATGCTAAGTCAGATGATGATGCGCAGGATCGACTTTTTACATGCCCATTCGACGCATGGATCATCTTTTATGTCAGACAATCAGGTTATCAGCCTGCATTGTCTTAACCAAACTTGGAAATAACATGTTTCCAACGCAGGAATTGAACCCACGAGCCACACTCTAAACCATTGAACCACGGAGGCGTTAACACTGGACACGATGATGATAATCCAGTAGGTGTAAGGCCATCGTCAGTGCGTAATACCCCAGTCCCCAGCTGCAGGTTGCCCGATAACCCACGAGTCAATGCCTGCACGAGGTACGAGTACAGTCAACAGAGGAAATTCACAATTTAATAGTGTTCGATGAAGGTTTGAATTCGACTTCGTCCACCATTTTGCAGCCTCTTGACTAAGATAAGGCATAAGGCTTTAGTTATTTTTAACCAAAATACCAAGGCTTCCGTTACCTTCAGCCAAAAAACCGAGGCTGCGGTTACCTGCTTAATGCTTCGGCTAACTTAGGCAGTGTAACTTAAAAACTAAAGGTTCGCGTCTACCTGCGGCCAAAATACCAAGTATTCGGTTATCTTCAGCTAAAAGACTATCTCTTCGGCTTGGGCTCAAAGTCATGGCAGAAACCAATAGTTCCAAAGAGGTTTCAGCCTCCAATATTGTGGGATCACGAGATTTTTTGGGTCATGGCTCTACCCACGAATCTTTTTGAAGATTTCCCCTGCGTCAACAAAAAAAAGGTATAATATCCGTGTCACCGTCACCGGTAGAAGAGTGGGGGGTATCACTTCCTCTCTTAAGCCACCTCCTCTCTACTCTCCCTCCATATTTTTTTTAATCGGTTAATTACGGTTTTATAAGAATTTTTAATCAGGCCTAACCGAAAAATTTCAAGAATGAGACTTCCAAAGTATTTTAAGAAAATTAGTACGATGTTTCTGCTTCTGGCTGTACTTATTTCGCACATCTGTTGATATTGTCTAATTAGTAGTATTGGCATCAACATAATAATTTATTACACTTAATAGTAAAAAGCACGTGCACTTTTGACCGTGGAAACTTTTAATCATCATGACAATAATTGTCATGATGATTAAAAGTGAGTGGAAGAATAAGGTAAGTAACATGAAAAAACTTCCCGTTTTTATGCTTATATGGAGGATTTAGGGCCGGAAAAATTATTTGAAATAGAAAAACTATGGATTATATGTGTAGCCAGATATATTAGCTAGGTTTTGAAGTAGATATAAAGTTACAAGTTTGTTTTTAATTATTAGGGAAAAAATGACTTATTGTCCGTATGTTACTTGTTCGATTCTTCCACTCACGTCTTCATTATTATGGCCCAAGAATCAACGACAGCCAGACTTACGTCATTTTATAAAAGCTGATAGTTTGCCTTATATGCCCCCTATAGAGGTAAGAATGACCATGTTAATCTACGAGGGGAGGTCCAAAAGTTCGCGGAATGGAGGGGATGGAGTGGGGATAGGGTAGCTCGCTTAGTGTCATACTAATTGAGCACTCATAATTAATATATATATAAAATCTCAACCCTATAGCGCCATTCGTTTACGAGTACTCGCCTGCTAAACAAGTCAATCCGGAAGCAAACTGCAACTATGGAGAAAATTGAACATCGCGCTGTGATAAAATTCCTTACCAAGCAAGGAAAAAAGGTTCAAACCATTTTAAATGAAATGGAAGCCGTTTATGGAGATCAGTGCCCTGGTAAAACAATAGTTTATAAGTGGCATGGACTTTTCAAACATGGTCGAGATTCAATTGAAGACGACCCTCGCTCTGGGCGGCCAGTTGAGGCCACCACATCAGACATCGTCGAAAAAGTCGAAAAACTTGTACTGGAAGACACACGTTTAAAGAAAAAACAATTATCTGAATTTGTTGGAGTATCAGATACAACCATTTTGCGGATCCTGCACGACCACTTGGGCATGACAAAAGTCAGTGCAAGATGGGTGCCGAGAATGCTCACGCCGCTTCAAAAACAGCAGCGCATCGACGCGTCTAAGCACTTTTTGGAGGTGTGTGGAGACAACCCTGTGCAGATTTTGGAGCGGATTGTTACTGGAGATGAAACATGGGTTCATCACTTTGAACCTGAATCAAAACAGGAGTCCATGCAATGGCACAAAAAGGGTACACTACCTCCCAAGAAATTCAAAGTGTCAGAATCGGCTGGAAAGTTGATGGCCACTGTTTTTTGGGATTGTGAGGGAATATTACTGATTGATTATAAAGAAAAAGGTACCACTATAACCGGAGAATACTACGCATCAATATTGGAAAAGTTAAAGGAGGCAATTAAAGAAAAACGTCGTGGAAAATTGGCCAAGGTTGTGTTGCTTTTGCAAGACAACGCGCCGGTTCACAAGAGCCGAGTTGCCATGGCTGCTCTTCACACGCATGGATTCGAACCACTTGTTCACCCACCCTATAGTCCAGACCTGGCCCCTAGCGATTTTTATTTGTTTCCAAATTTAAAAAAAGAGCTAAGGGGAAAGAAATTTTCCGACGATAACGAAGTGAAGGAGGCAATTTCGGCGCATTTTGAGGCCAAAGACAAAAAATATTTTTTCGATGGTTTAGAAAAATTAATCCATAGATCAAATAAATGTATTACACTTAAGGGTGATTATATTGAAAAGGAAAAATAAATTTATTGTTATATTTTATTAACAACCCTTTCATTCCGCGAACTTTTGTACCTCCCCTCGTAGTCTCGCACTGCCGGACACTTATGACAGATATCCTACAGCTATCCATAACCAAATAAGATAAAAAATTGAGCTCTATACTTTATCCAAAGATCAGGGAGACCTTCAGAACTGCATCGCCAGCATTTTATTAGATAGTTTTGTACTTCGGAGGTCGACAGAGACACATTGCAAAAAGTAAATCTATTAAATCATATAAAGATAGATTAAGAGCATCATTACTATAATCACTATAGACATTAGCCAACTATCTCGGCTCGTATAAATTTTAATAGAAAAGCAATAACCTAAGCGATTTGGCGTCAAAATCTCGTTATGCAAACTTTTTATACGCCTGTTGATTCCCATCGGCTATTTATAGCCCATTATACACATCCCCCATGATGCATCCACCATCTGTCAAATTTACTGCCCATTTTATATCTAATTTTATTTGACATTAAGCCATTAATTGGGGGATTAAGGCGATATATCGAAAGTAATTTTACCGCAAGGGCAATTTTATACTAAATTTGTATAAATGTAAAGTCGTGAATACGCTGCGGCCAGAAGCTATCGGCTCGCTCGGAAAACATGCGACAAAACGTAATTATAATTATTTAAAAAATAACTAGGAGCATTTAAGCAAAATGCTTCTATACGATTTTGAGTTGTTGCAAGGGTGTCTATTAGTTAGATTAATTTCCTAGAATACATCTATTTTCGTTTAAAAATAATCTTCAAATTTCGTATTTTTAAGAGGCCATTTCGAAAATTAAATGTATATAGGCAAAATACATTAATCGTGTTTCTAGTTCTTCTCAAACCCATATAAGGCTATAAAGATATGTATATCTCATTACCAGATTTGTAACATTTCTGAGGGTCCTATAGTATTACGTCTAAAAGAACAGTTTTTTCAATACAGCACCTTAAGAACTACTAGCTGAGCTCTGTGAGGGCTCGCGTCGTTTTTCTGCGTGGTAATAATAATTAAGGCAGTTTTTTTTATATTTTAATAGTAACCAAACCTTTTTTTTCCCCGGAGGGGGAAAAGCATTACGCATACCACCCAGGCGCAGGGGGCGACTCGAGCGGTGATGTGGGACTCCCGTAGCTAATGAGACCACGGTATACCCACTAAACCCCCCCCCCCCCCCCATCTTCCGCCACGTCGCGTTTTGACGGGGCCACGGGAACGATACACACATCCGCGACCCCGCCAGCGGCCCGAAGACTCCACGATGGGCGCACAACACGTGCGCCCTCCTCCTCGGCCCCCACCAGGGCTGTACCAGACGCCCCCCGAGTCTGCTACTTGGAAGCGATGTGGCAGATCAGGTCTGTGGCTCTGCCACCGACCACACCTCGGCCGCAGAGGATAGGGCAAGCGGCGCACCGTAGTACCTACTTGCTTGCTTCTTCCTTTGCGGCCCCACCAATGCCGTTCAAACGGAACGGCCCCGCCAGCTCGCAGGGGGGGTCCCCCCCGCGATCCGTCCTCGGCCGCAGAGGATAGGGCAAGCGGCGCACCGTAATACCTACTCGCCTCTTCCTCTGCGGCCCCACCTCGGTGCGCATCCGCAGCGGACTCCTCCAGTCCGCTGGGAGCGCCCTCCTCGGGCCAGGCGGCGACACCGGCCGGCCCTGGTTGCCTCTTTGCTTCACCGCGGTTGTCCAAGCCGCGGTTACTAGAGCCCCACCGCTACGACAAGGCATGCAACCATCGGGGGGATAGTAACCAAATCTTGGCTGACCGATGATAATACATCTACATATAAATAAAAAATACTATGTTAAAGCACAAATCAATAGGCGTGATAGTTTTTCCGTAAAATGTACCACAAAAGTGTTCAGGTTGTGGGTTATACTAGAGCTCACTTCGCTCGCCCTGATTAAGTATAAGCACAGTAAAAGTATAGAGTGGTAGACTATCTTGAAAACGTAAAGACGGTCAAAAATATGCCACGCCAGTTCGGTCCTAACTAGACCGAATTTGATGAGGCTATGTGGTTTTATAAGGGAAGACTAACTTCAATATTCATTAGATCAGCTCTCTGTTATTATAACCTTTTATTACAAAATTTTAGCTTAATTAGAAATCGGGAAGTGAACTCGCACGAATTAAAATCGCTATTAAATGAGTTTATTTTAAAAAATAGACTGCTAAAAAGCTATTATAAAAGCTAATCAGCATCGTTTACAAAACATTTATTTAATAAAAACAAAACACTAACGGAACGTTAAAAATTCGTTAAAACTCGTACTCTGAATCGTTAAGCGTGATCACGTAAGTTTTTTAGTTCATAAAAAGCCGTACCATATTTTAAGGGGGTACGGCTGCTCATAAACTGTTTTGATTTATTTTACGAGTGCCGTGGTTTATATGGTCGCACTGACAGCGGCTACGAAAAGCGGGAACTTAAAATAGAGGGATTAAAATGTTATAGTTATCAGAATAATTTGATAACTATAAAATATTAATCCTTTGACTATTTTTATTTTCACAGTCAGAAAAGTGTTGCATGAAATATTTTGGGCCTGCTTCTTAGTCCCTAAAAACTTAGAAACTTTTCCGGAAGTTTATTAATCTTTATTTTGTTACTAAGCAATTTTCTAAAAAATAATCTATATTTTCATACTTATTGTTTGCGAAAGAAGCCATTTAAATTATACATTTTATTTATGAATCTGTATAAAATAAATTAATGTTATATGTAGCACAATCAGAACATACAATAGTCATTGGAATACTCAATTCTTTCACATCCGCCATCTTGTAAATTCACAAGTTTTCGCTAGCACTGGCGCCACACCACATTTCAGCAAGAACTCTCATACGCGACGAATTATTAGCACTATTTAAATTAGATAATGGCCAAACTAGAGAATTTACTAGAACGACCGCTATATTAAACGAACAGCCCGCCTTTTTAACCGACTTCCAAAAAACGAGGAGGTTATATGTTCGGCTGTGGATATTTTTTTTTTTTTTTTTATTTTTTTTTATTTTTGTATGTTCAACGATTACTCCGCCGTTTGTGAACCGATTTTCGAAATTTTTGTTTTGTTGTATTAGGTTTCACTCCAATTTGGTACCATGTTCACAAAAGTGGTGACCTGATGATGGGATCCATGAGTAATCGAGGGAACTCCTCGAAATTTATATGGAAACATATGGTGATTTTGGTTTTATGTGAAGCGTACTAAGAATATGCTACCAAAAAGTCAAATATTGGGTCAAGGTATACCATGGTTTCGAAGATGCTGAGAGAACTCCTGACTCCATATAGATACACGTTTGGGAGTTTCGGCGTTGTTTTAAGAACAGAAGGCATATGCTACTATGCAATTTATATTCATCATCATAATCATCATCATCATCATCGTCATCATCATCATTACCACGTCGTGTTAAGGTCACCAATGTCTCATGGCACAGACTAGATAATAGTACAAGGCATAGGTATGGATATACTAATAATAATAATTATGTACTTACTGTATAACAACACCTGTTTATTTAATACATGACGGCGGTCGGCGCCGTAGAGGCGACGGCGTCGCCGCCGCGCGGCGCATGGCGGCAGACGACAGATCGAATCCTTTACTAACTACTTTACATACAGATCGAATACTTTATTAACTACTTTATAAAATTTAAATAGACAAATAGAATTGAAATAAAGTTATTTTAAAAAGAGCATTTAAACAAAACAAAGTTATTAAGTCTTTTTAATTAGTTATACTTATTAATCAATAGATGGCGCACTAAGTATCGATTTGAATTCTTTATTACAAGAACAGCTGTCAATAATTATGATAATATTAAATATTATGAGCAGCTACGCTAAATTGTTAAATTACGTGCTACGCTTGTTAAATTACTTAGCACAATATGTTCACTTCACTGATAATATATTATTTTGTGAGTGTGAGTTGTGACTCTTAATAAATTGTAATAAGATACTTAGGTAAAATATACGCGAAGGTTTATCTACTAGTGTAACTAAAAAGAGTGAAATTATTATTATTTTTAACAAAAAATTAAAACCGACTTCCAAGGTAAAAACAATAATAACATTAATATGAACTAAAAAGTATTAAATAATTTCTACTATCTAATAGTGCCTTTCTCCGAATTCGGCTAAACCTCAACTATTTCTGTACTCAATCTTCATAATTTTGAAGTCGGTGCCAGTTCCAAAAGTTTCAAATATTCTGTCAGAGGACTGAAGTTTCAGCTATCTGGTACCGACTTCAAAATTATGAAGATTGAGTACAGAAATAGTTGAGGTTTAGCCGAATTCGGAGAAAGGCACTATTAGATAGTAGAAATTATTTAATACTTTTTAGTTCATATTAATGTTATTATTGTTTTTACCTTGGAAGTCGGTTTTAATTTTTTGTTAAAAATAATAATAATTAACAAACAGTTCGCCATATTAAAAAGTCCGCCATCATAAAAATGTAAAATATTTCAGTCGGTTTGTAAGTTACGGTGTTTTCGGTTAGTTTGTGTTCGTTCGTAAGTTGTTTTAATTAAAAATAATATCCCCCTTGGGTTTTATCGAGTGTAAGATAATGTTTCCACTAATTATTAAACATTTCCGACTCGGTGCGGTAGAGATGATTAAATTACTAACCGAATCAGTTAGAAATGAATTTTTCGAGTGTATAAAAGTGTTTTTTTTTTAATAATATCCTCCCCCTAACATTATCAGGGCTCGTTAATTCACAATACAATATTCAAATTAATATTACAAATAAAATTTCTAAAATTAAATACAACGTCAATAGTAAAAATAAATCAATAAAACAGCGGCACAATACAAAAACTATCCTAATATCACAGCTGTTAACCTATCAATTGAACCTAATTAGTATCACATATTATAATATTGTTATTTCTCTTATAAACTACACCCACGATCTTCCTGCAAAAAGCTAGGAAGATGTCCCGCTTTTTCCCACCCAGGATGGATGGCAGATTCTCACCCGTCATCGATGTGCCCAACTTTTGCTCAATATCATATTATCTATTGCTAGCAAAAATTGGACACTCGAGTAGCAGGTGAGGAACCGTCTCCTCGACTCCGGGCTGACACAGGCACGACGGATCCTCCTTCAGCTTGAATCTGTTCAAGTAGAAGGCGAATCCGCCGTGCCCGGTCAGTATCTGCGTGGTGTAAGGTGTAATGTCTATCTTTTTGACTATTTTATATGCAGCAGCAGCGCTTGGGAAAAAGAGCTTCGTGACTCCGGCCGTCCCTCCTACCTCATATCTCATGTCCCATTCCTCAATCGTATCCTCTCTTAAAATACGCTTGACGAATGACAGGACACAGATCGTAGTCGGGTTTCCTTCTCAATTTCAGCGCGGCTTCAAAGG
Organism: Lysandra bellargus; assembly: GCA_905333045.1. Lineage (NCBI taxonomy): Eukaryota > Metazoa > Arthropoda > Insecta > Lepidoptera > Lycaenidae > Lysandra > Lysandra bellargus. The sequence goes on along the minus strand of HG995352.1, from coordinate 7,875,559 downwards.
TGAAATATTATGTGCACATGGTCAATCCTCTAAACAACTAGGTACCCATACTGGATTGCACTTCGGGATTTCCGAGAGAAATGAAAACGGAAAAGCAAAAACAGGCCTTTTTATTCGACGTGCAGTAATGAAAGTATTACATAACTCGCTTCCTCTCCTACGTGGCGCCGTTTCTAATGAATGTTTAATTTTGTCAAAAAAAAAAACGTTTTTACTCCAAACTACAAACTCCAAAAATTAGATATATTCCATATTAATTATTATGATACATATTATAATATTATTATAATTCGTTAAACGTTTACGTTAAAACGACAGAGTAGGACAGTTAACCCTTCAGTTAATTTAAATTAAGCCCAATTTAACCCTTTTAACTTTGTAATTAACAGTTCCAGCTAACTCGGAGGTCGTATAATTCAATATCCAAAATTTTACTTAAAAACTCCAAAAAATTAAACTCTTTTCGACGTGATTTATTTAATTACTCGTTTTTATTAAGTTTAGGTCTCAATTTTGGTCCTTCGAAAAAAGTTTTGATTATAAAAGGTTTAGTTTTATGCTTTTACACGCGTAGTAAATTGCATTCCTAATTAATTAAATTAAATTAATTAAATATAATTTGTTTCAGTATCCTTCTAAGACATCATAATCTTTGTAGCTCAGCTGTTGGCTAGCGCATCGACACTGGAGGTCGTGGGTTCAAATCCCATTGAGGCCAAAAAGTTTTAATGCTCCTGGGTCATGAATGTGTATAAAATATTGTTTGTTAACTCATGTAAAATCTTTGATATAAGAGTATAAAAAATCCGCTAGTAGCCTGAACGAGAATCATAAGGCGCAGGGAGAGTCAGGTCACGTGACCTCATCGACTATTCATAAGAGGAAGGGAGATTGCAACGATAGCATGACGTAGGAGAACAACATCTCCAAGTCTTTCGGACGAATTGTTTTTGTTTTCTTTGTTTGTTTATGAAATAAGGGAGCAAACGAGCAAACGGATCACCTGATGGAAAGCAACTTCCGTCGCCCATGGACACTCGTAGCATCAGAAGAGCTGCAGGTGAGTTCCCGGGCTTTTAAGAGGGAATAGGGTAATAGGGGAGGGTAGGGATGGGAAGGGAAGGGAATAGGGGAGGGTAGGGAAAGGAATAGGGTAGGGGATCGGGCCTCCGGTAAACTCACTCACTCGGCGAAACACAGCGCAATCGCTGTTTCACGCCGGTTTTCTGTGAGAATGTGGTATTTCTCCGGTCGAGCCGGCCCATTCATGCCGAAGCATGGCTCTCCCACGTATTGGCTCACCACACCACTGTATCTCCCGTGTCGCAGGATTGCCAGCTATCCAACTACGAAAACCCTTTAATATGTTCAGTTCACAGGAAGCTTGACGCACATACAAAAAGCTATCTTGGGACCCGCAAAGAAGAAAAAAGAAGTCAGAAGAAAATAGGAGTAGGAAGTATAGTCGAAATGTTTGCTTCCTTCTGCTGTTTTTGTTACTAACGTAATACCGGTACGTTCCCTCAGTATCGAGTTTACAAACCGTGTTCGAGTGAGTCCGTAATTCAAATAGTTGAACATTCAACAAAAGGGATGCCAGCGTCATAGAGCGGGGTATTCCACTGTAACTGGACGCTTAATTAAAAATATATCCGATTCAGCCACGTTATTCCTATATTTGTATAGTGCGAAATGCTAAATTTTCAAAGAAACGTAAAAAACGACGATATTACTCCTTTTTTAGGGTTCCGACTTCCGTACCCAAAGGATAAAAACGGAACCCTATTACTAAGACTTCGTTGTCTGTCCGTTTGTCTGTCTGTCTGTCTGTCTGTCTGTCTGTCTGTCTGTCTGTCTGTCGCCAGGCTCTATCTCAAGAACCGCTATAGCTAGACTTCTGAAATTTTCTTCACAGATTGTGTATATCTGTTGTCGCTTATCTAATAACAAATACTAATACAACAAACAAGTTTTTTTGTATCTTTTTTGCTCGATATTAATAATGGCAACAGGTAGGCACTTAAAATTTTCACAAAGGCCTTAAATATATATGTTATTTAATAATTCATAATAATATTTAAATAAAATAAAAATTAAGGGGGGCTCCCATACAAAAAGCACAATTTTTGGCCAATTTTTGCTCTATAACGGGACGGTACCCTTCGTGCGCGAGTCCGACACGCACTTGGCCGGTTTTTTATGTATCTCTTTGTCTGTCTGTCTCTTATTTCTTCATGCCTAATGCCTTTTTTAAATTAGGGGGCAAACGAGCAAACGGGTCACATTATGGAAAGCAACTACCGTCGCCCGTGGACACTTGAAACGTCAGAAGAGTTGCAGGTGCATTGCAGGTCTTTTAAGAGGGAATACCTTCTTGAAGGTTTGCAGGTCATATTGTTTCGGAAATACCGCTGGGAAACAGTTCACTAAAGAGTTTCACTGTGCGCCTCAAAAAGTTACGCGAAACACGCACGGTGAAAGACTACCACTCATCAAGGTGATAAATTTGTTCGTGCAACGACGATGGCGGAAAGTTTCAGGAGGTATGATTCCGAACAATTCCTCGGATAAAACCGATAAAGGGTGCAGAGTGGAGCCACGTTCCTAGGTACCACTAAAGCGATTTTGACTAAATTCAGTGCAGGAGTTTTTCCGGACAAATTAAAATCAAAATTCAAAATTTAACTATCGTTTTAGTGATCTTGATATTGTCATCCGTTTCGGTGACGGTGGCCGGATACATTGAAACCAATTCAACAATGAGATGATTTACAGTTTTTTTTTATGAAATAAGGGGACAAACGAGCAAACGGATCACCTGATGGAAAGCAACTTCCGTCGCCCATGGACACTCGCAGCATCAGAAGAGCTGCAGGTGCGTTGCCGGCCTTTTAAGAGGGAATAGGGTAATAGGGGAGGGTAGGGATAGGAATAGGGGAGGGAAGGGAAGGGAATAGGGTAGGGGATCGGGCCTCCGGTAAACTCACTCACTCGGCGAAACACAGCGCAAGCGCTGTTTCACGCCGGTTTTCTGTGAGAACGTGGTATTTCTCCGGTCGAGCTGGCCCATTCGTGCCGAAGCATGGCTCTCTAACGTATAAAGTATGTGTGTCGCCCAAGTATGTGCACAATAGATATCACCCTTCCTTTACTCTCATTACCCAGTAGGACGTACCGACTGGCGAGGAGTGAAATGGTTTGTATACAAACAAACAAATAGAAAAACACACTTTAGATATTTCATAACCAGCAAAATAACCACTATTTGACCAGTTGTTTGTACGGAAAAAGTCCAAATAATCTATTTTGTATAAACAACTAAAAGTTCACGTCGAGCTTTCCACGAACTTCGCGATTTATGTCCAAACTCCCAATTCCGAGCTTTTAAATGTAGCTTTTAGCAATTTGGAGCTTTCGCTTATGAATAACGCTATCTGGATGCACTACATTAATTTGTAAGTTCATAACGAGCTTTCTAGAGCTTAAATTAGGTAAATTCTAAATTATGTAATATACAAGAACTTTGAGTAAGCTATATAAGCAGACTATTTTATTTTAAATTCATAAAGGAATTTAAACTAAAAATAAGGAGGAAGAGGAAACGGCTGTTCTCAGAATCAGTTTCTGAGAAAACTTTTGAGTGCTTATTCCTTAGGCCTAAGAAACGGCTAACATCTGTTTTTGCCATGCAAGCATAGAAAAACTTTCCAGAGTCTGCTAGTATTATATGAAACTCCCGTGTCGCGTTGTTTGTTGTCAAACTGCTCCAAAACAGCTACACTGATTTTGATGAAAATTTGTGTACTTACTGAATATAAGATCTGTGAATCAGCCATAATTTCAAACTCGAAATAACAATTAATTATCCATAACACAAGGATTAAAACTTCACTGACCGTTTTTTTATAAAATAAGGGGGCAAAAGAGCAAACAGGTCACCTGATGGAGAGCAACTACCGTCGCCTATAGAATGGATAAGAGCTGCAGCCATTATGAAACAATTACAGAAGCAGACTACATTTTAACAACCGATATCATCGCTATGGAGGCATTCAGGTGCCGTTACCTATAAAACCTTCCGACGAAACCCTGATTATTATACTTATTTAAAAACAATAAAACAACAATTTATAGTCCATAAACATGTTTTAATTTCTTTTAAATTTGACGTCAATGGTTTATGAAAATTAAGTTAAATGCTTGTTAAACGAAAATAATTTATTGGGCAGTAAAATTATGTTGAGGCTTTGAATTCTAAGAAGTTGCCTTTAAATATGTTATTGGAAATCATTTGCAATAGAGTGTTACTGGGGCCCTATTAACTCGTTAAGCCGAAAATCGTATTTAGCGCGGGAATCGTACATTTCTCCAAGATGAAAAGGATCCTATGAGCTTTCCTGGGACTCAAAGAAGCAAAATCAGTACTGCGGCTTGGGCATCAAGAGGTACAGACAGACAAACTCACTTTCACATTTGAAGACGTGAGTGGAAGAACCGCATACTTAAATTTTTTTATAACATTAGGACAATTACGTAACTCACCTATTTCATTATCTGGCTTTATCTGGCTACTCATAAAATCCACAATTTTTTTTAATCCATACCCATACCTCCATACTAATATTATAAATGCGAAAGTGTGTCTGTCGGTCTGTCTGTCTGTTACCTCTTCATGCTCGAACGCCTGAACCGATTTTACTGAAATTTGGCATGGAGATACCTTGAGTCCCAAGAAAGGACATAGGATAGTGTTTATCCCGAAAAAATGTACGGTTCCCGCGCCATAAAAGAATTTTGGTGCAATGAAGTTGCGGGCGTCATCTAGTTTCAAATAAATTTTCCGGGACTAAAGCATCCATTTATGCAAAAAAAAAACAGCAATTTTTAACTGTTATACTTATCTGCTTCTTCCATTCACGTCTTCATTTATGACATTATATATGACATAACTTAGTGTTAAATTTAACCCAGACTAAGGTAAATGTGCCATAAAGGAATCTCAAGCAGTTTTAAATTATTTTTGTAGCTTGTTCTATGATCAAAGATTAATAACGTGTTTAACTAATGGTTAATGGTTATAGTTAAACATTTGATACGTATCAATGGGGTTTTGTCCGCCGCCCATGTGTCGACCAATTAGTAGATTCCGACTTTGTACTGCCGCCCTTTGATCTTTAACTAGATGCATTAATACTAGATATTGAACTTGGTAAGAACCTACGACTTTGACTTCGCCGAATAAAAATAATATCTACGACTTTGACTAACGTCTGTGTACTTTTTGAGAGCACTAGTTGAAGTTGAGTGAAACGGATCAATATGACTCCTGACAAAATTCAGAATCACAATCGGCATGCTTTTTTGAGATCAATCCTATTTACAGAATGCGTCACTCATATTTTGCTTACTCAATTTCACCCAAACCTATTTAGTAAAAATAAAGTATAAAGTATATATTACCGGAGTATATCTGCCTATGAATATAGGCAGATGTTGCATCTATGTAATTTTGTCGGGTTATGTCATACCGAGTCGGCAGATCGCCAAAATTTACTTGACATAACCGAAGCAATTAATGTAATGAAGGCAATATCTATGAATACTATGACAATCCATATCCATACTTACAAATGCGAAAGTTTGTCTGTCTGTCTGTTACCTCTTCACGTCCAAATCGCTGAACCGATTTGGCTGAAATTTGGTATGGATATACTTTGAGTCCTAGGAAAAGATATAGAATACTTTTTATTCGGAAAAAATGTACGGTTCCCGCGCGATAAACGAATTTTGGTGCAATAAAGTTGCGGACATCATCTAGTATCTTAAATAATAATAGGATAGTAAATAAAATAATTAATAGTAACTTGAGTTAAACGTGATAAAATAACAATTAATTAGAAATAATAACCATGTTAAATGTTTAGATAAGATAAGCTGACCGGGTTCTGTTGCTCTATATTTTGTATAATAGTCAATATCCATACAATATACAAATACATAATATAAATGCAGAAGTGTGTCTGTCTGTTACCTATATACTTTGTGTCCCAGGAAAGGATATTTTGTAACCCGGATAATGTACGGTTTTAAAAACGAATTTTGATCCAACGGAGTTGCGGGCGACCAATTTCTCTATGATCTGAGATCTGTATTCGGTACAGTAGCGTAAGTATCGCTTACGCTTTACGCTACTGCACCCTAATCTTGCAGGGTTTGAGTGACCGGTGGTCGGTGGCCGGTGGCCGGTTTCATTTAAAACGATTTAAACTTCCTTTAATTTCAGGGCCCAGGGAGACTGACTGATACGATTGGCGAGCTGCGAGAGATCAGGCGCAGGACCGACCTTTACATGCCCGTCCGACGCATGGATCATCTTTCTTATCAGACAAACAGGTGATCATCTTCCATTGTCCTAACCTAACCAAACACCATTTTACCTACGCGGGATTCAAACACCAGACCTCCGACTCAAAAACTACACTCTAAACCACAGGACCACGTATGGATAACTGTAATCATAAGCCTGTACAATGTACATAGCAAAGCTAAATAATTTATCTAGATTTTACACTACATCATCGTGAATTCTCGTTATCAATAGTAATAAGGTATAATATGTGCTGGACGTATGTCACAGTTTTTGTCGCACATACAGACGGACAAAAAGTTGATTTATAATAAAACAGTGTACCAGATGCGAGAAGCAGGCTAGACTCGACAAAAACGACTTACATAAGTACTGTGCTGTATGGAATACGAATACATATACTAGGATTATAAGACCACGGTTAGCATTTATGATTCATAGTATATGAGCTGTTATGGCCGTAATCAGAGTCGTTTAAACTTAATTTTAATTTAATTAAGAATTCGACAGAAAGTATTTGGAGGTCATATCAATTTTTTCATTAAAGTTAAGTAATCTTTTAAATCTCTCTGAGTGCTGATGCAAGATTTAACGACATGTACATTGTACAGCTACTATTTTTCTCTAATTTAATTGTAAAAATAGAATTTTCATATTATGTAAAATAAGCTGCACCAGTTTTCCATGTAATTCAAATAAATCAATAACTACAGTTGAAATGCGGAAGAATATAAATATAAAATACGGACAATTTTGGGGACCAAATGACTGATTTATTTTGTGTAATCTGTCACCTTTTAATTCCTCTGCACAATGATAACTATATCTGCAAATTAATTAGTACGTGTGAATATAATATTATGCATGTCTGTCGGTCTTTTGTTCTTCTGATGAAATTTGGAAGTTCCTTGATGTCCTGGAAAGGAATTAGGATAGTTTTCTGAAAAAAATGTACGGTCACCAAGCAATTTCTGCGCCGCAAACTGTATGCAACATGTAGTATAGTTATATGTTTGAAAACGTAATATTATTACAGTACATACGGTGTAGATTTCAAGAATAAGATCAGCCCGCTCTGTCCGGAAATTAAAAATTCATCCCCAATGTTGGCTCAACTCTACCAATGTTGGCTCAACTCTATCAATATTATTGCTCAAAATTTCATCTCCGTATCAAAATTGTTTTTGTTACTCAAATATCATCGATAATGTTTTATTTATTGTCATACTTGATATTGCACGCCACTTCGATTGGACATTTTGCAACAAAAATATTCCATGTCATTCTTCCGGGATAAATTTTTATTTATTTAATTCACAGCACGATACATATTCGTCGCATTCGCCATAGCTTATATCCAATTCCAAGTATAAACTGAGACGAACAAAATGGCCATGTACCAGCCGCAGGAATGGTAGATGTTACCGCGCTCATTAACTCCGAGAGCGCCTGTCATAGACTACGGTGTAGAAAGGACAGTCCATGAGATGCCCATGCCCGAGTAACATTGAACATACTGAAAATCGAAAGTATATTATATCGAAAGTACTCTGTTATTTAAATCCAACATTATAATACAGTTCTGATATAGTGTTCCAGAAAGAACAGTGTTTGCGCGTTTTTGGCTGGCTTGGTTTGGCCTTTTACTCGAGGAGTGAAGAAAACAGCTGGATCGACTTCTTGCGTATATTCAGCTAAAAACTTTTACAATATTTTGCGAATTTTTAGAGAAAACGTTAAGGGGTTACAATGCGTATTTTTAAGATGGAGAATGCAAAGTGAACCTAGGTGCGTATGAGGGGTGACAATACTGCGTATCACGTCATCGGCGGCCAATCGCTGCAATTATCGCGTGATGGGTGACCAATGGGCTGCTGCAGGCATGATACGTCAGCTAGGAGCAGGATAGCAGATATATCCTATCTTGTGCGTGAACAAACAGTGTTTCCATTCTAAGAAACTATAAAAGTGAAAGAACTGATTTTTTAATCACTCTTATTAGGCTCTTACAGTAAAAAAATTAAGAATGCATATCAGTTATGTCTGTTTGTCCAGGGCATAACGTTGTAGCATTATAAAATGTATAACTTTTCTTTGTTAGTATAGAGACAAACATACATCCTTAAAATAGGTACTATTTGCATGGGTTTATCGAGTACGTGCATAGTTATAGATGAAGTAACAAGTTAGAAGCGACAGTAGTTAATTACGTTACAAACTCTCCCTGTAATTGTGTTCCGCGTTCTCCTGTCCCCCGGGATGTGTACCCAAATTGTCTTCAACTTCAAAATTCATTCTAATTTGTCTTAAACTTGAATTATTTTCAGCTCCTTAATGAATTTATTAGCAATTAATAGTTTTAAAATATATTAACGTAAAACAATTATGTTCTTTAATTTTAGTTTTTTTGTGTTATTAATTCAGGTTTTTTAAGAAGTTCAATTAAGCATTATTATTTTATCTCTCAATCAAATTTCATCTTTACTGTGGGACCTGTGCTACAAAATATAATATCGTATCTAAAAAGAAAGGAATAAATAGAACATAATAATTAATATTATTATTATTACATAAATAAAAATAATCAAAGCATGAAATAGGTACAAAACCATGGTCCATGTACCTACATACTCTTTGACACGGAACAGTCGGGGAGATGGAAAATTTTAATAAAATATGTTTTCCCGTATAAACTGCTTCTGCGTCCTACGAATCCCTTAAACCGCATCCCATTTATTCTGAGCCTTATCCCGTCGGCATAAAATCCATTTTACCTCAGCTCAACCGGTGTAAACTATAAGGAAGAGATGCGATTACGTCTCATGTAAATATTGCTTAGTTGTTGTTTATTTGCGCGTACGTGCATCCATTAGAGCCTTCCGCGATAAACGAGCGGGCAGATTGCCTGATGACAAGCCCGCTACTGTAAGAATAAAGTTACGTGACGTAAACAGCTGACAAATAAGCAAACGAATCGCCTGATGAACAGGAATTACTATGATCACCGATATACATCTGTAATAAAGGTGGATTCGTAACTGTTCAAGCCCCGCCAAAAGGCTGATAAAAAAATCAGATCTGCTAATACACTTATCATATCCACTAGATGAAGCCCGCAACTCCGTCGCGCCAGAAATCGTTTATCGCTCTAGAATCGTACATTACAGAACACTAAAGTATCATATATCCTTTTCCGGGACTCAAAATGTCCATGGGGACATTTTGAGTCCCGGAAAATTTGGTATGGACCAAATTTCAGCAAAATTGGTTCAGCGGTTTGGGCGTGAAGAGATAACAGACAGACAGACACAAACACTTTCGCACTTATAATATTACTAGCTTTTGCCCGCGTGTTCGCTCGCATTAAGAAGTATTATTATATATCTTTCTTTCATCGCCTGTTTTACCCCTTGGCGGTAGAATTGATCAAAATCCTTTTTTAACGGATGCCTATTGCCTACGTCATAACATCTACATGCATGCCAAATTTCAGCCTGATCCGTCCAGTGGTTTGGGCTGTGCATTGATATATCACTATGTCAGTCAGTTACCTTTGAGTTAAGTATAATATATATTTAGAACTATGGATTGATCCGGCAACCATTGTGGTCATACGTAGTGAGAATATGTTTGAGAAGCCTCAAAGAATATATGAAACACATACAAAATTACAACATAGTCGGTTCAGCCGTTTCTGAGGAGTTTGGCAATAAACACGAGAATTTTATAGATAAGATGAATTATCTGCAATTTTAACACAATATAAATAGTTTCGCGGCAAACTAGTAAAATGTACGAGGAATAAAAAAAAACCTCGAAGGGAATCCACGCGAAAACTCAGTGAGCCGTAAACTGCGAAGTACCTACGCGTTAGAATACGTGTACGATGTTGTCTGTCTGCGCACTCAGAATAATACTCATTGTACAATAATAATAATAACTCCCACACCGGTTTCGGTGACGGTGACCGGTTTCATTGAAACCAGGCCAGTTACGCAGAAGTAATTTTATAGTGCCCAAGTGTGTGCGAAATACACAAGAGTACTCTCTTTTCCTTTACTCTCATAACCCAGTGGGACGGATGACCGACACGCTGGCGAGAGATCAGGCGCAGGACCAACTTTTTATATGCCCATCCGACGCATGGATCATCTTACTTGTCAGACAATCAGGTGATCAGCCTGCATTGTCCTAACCAAACTTGGAAATAACATGTTTCCAACGCGGGAAGCGACCCCACGACCTCCGAGTCAAGAGCCACGCTCTAAACAACTGGACCACGGAGGCGTACTCATTGTACAAGTACAGTTATAGGCACTTGAAATTTTCACAAAATCCTTGAATATATTTATATTATAATATTAAATATTGAAATAATTATTTAAAGTAAATATTTTATACAAAAAAACGCAATTTTATGTCTACTTTCGCTCTATACCGGTAGGACGATTCGTGCGCGAGTCCGACTCGCACTTGGCCGATTATTATTATTTGTAGATTACCACGAAATATATTTTTAGGTTCTCTAGTAAAAACTAACGGAACTCCAGCTTCATACATATTATCTTCTCCCCTACATCTACGTCACATAGGAGAGGCACCGGTGTGCACAGATAGGCAGATAACATCGTCATATCACGTTACATATACGACCGACTTCACACAGAAAATAATCTGCCAAGTGCGAGTCGAACTCGCACACGAAGGGTTCCGTACCGGCATAGAGCGAAAGTAGACAAAAAAATTGAGTTTCCCCCTTGTATATTTACTTTATTATAATTTTATTATTAACTAGCTGTTGCCTGCGACTTCGTCCGCGTGGTCTTCAGTTTATAGCGCGCGGTGTCAACAAAATTGGTGTCAAATTAAAACCCTGGTAACCCTTAAATCAAAATGCCTACCCAAAAACAGCTGTGCAGTGTGCACATAATATTTCATTTTTAATTTAAACTTTATTTATACCAAATTTAAAGCTTATTTAGCCCCCCATTACACAACTTTAGCTTTACCCATAAACTATATTTTATCATTAGTAGGTTTAAGGTTACGTCACTGCATAGATAAAGTACCTACTACCTACTGAATAGTGAGTTATTTAAATACATGTGTAACACTCGAAAAAATCAGAAAACGTGGTTGGGCATGGTACCACCTCTTATAGAAAGACGTATGAGCAAGCGATAGCGCGATGTAGGAGACTCTTGGTGCCATCTGTTATGAATTTTTGGAACTAACTTATTTTGAACAAATTTACGCATTTTCACCCCCTTACAACCCCTTTTTTTTCAGTTAAAAAGTAGCCTATGTCCTTTCTCAGGCTTTAGACTATCTGTGTACAAAATTTCATTACAATCGGTTCAGTAGTTTTGGCGTGAAAGCGAGACAGACAGACAGACAGAGATACTTTCGCATTTATAATATTAGTATAGATATAGATTATTATTCGTTCTTTGTATGGGAGCCCCCCTTAAACATTAACTTTATTTATTTTTTGTATTTGTTGTTATAGCGGCAATAGATATACACAATCTGTGAAAATTTCAGAAGTTTAGCTATAGCGGTTCTTGAGATACAGCCTGAAGACAGACAGACAGACGGACAGACATCGAAGTCTCAGTAATAGGGCCCGTTTTTAACCTTTGGGTACGGAACCCTAAAATCTACCGCAAAAAATGTACGTGATTTTTTAAAAAGAAGCAATCTTTGTACTAGTTTGTTTTTCGCTGACTTATTACTAGAGGTTGCCGGCTGCCGCTCGTTCGTTGTCATAGAAATTTGCGCAGGAACTGTGCATTTTCTGGGATAAAACTATTCATCACTTCGCGGTAATCATATGATTCACCAGTTTATCAGTTTAATGCCTAAACTGATGAACTGGTGATGAATTAACCTTTAGTCGTTTTTCTCTCGTCTGCTTACGTAGCCCTTGACTTGGCAGCGGCGACAAGGTAGGTAGATTGTCTGACAAGAAAGATGAAACATGCATCGGATGGGCAGATTCTGCATAATATTATTCTGATCTCTAGCCAGTCGTGTTGGTCATCCGTCCCACTGGGTGACGAGAATAAAGAAGTTGAGGGTGCAAAGTAGAGAATAAAGAAGTTGAGGGTTCATAGAGAGATGGCGGATATAAGTAGTTTGGTCACGTTATGTCAAACCTAACCGACAGATCAAAATTGACAAGATCCAAACAAATAACATAGGTCTGTAACTGCATTTGAATCAATTTCTTTGATGGTACATAAGCAGGAGCGTAGCTACCGCCGTATCTGCCGTATTGAAATTATACGTGGCCCCGGGCCACATGGGCCCCGACATGCTTAAGTTACCCTTCCTGAGGAGCCAAAAACAAATTTTCGCACCCCCATCAAGGTACGATACGCTTCTGTATACAAGATATCGTGTACTACGCAACTGTATAAAACCGATCCACGTCACAAAAACCGTCTTTATCTATAAGTGCCAACCCATAAAGTGTAACTCGGGTGACACTAAATAACAGGTAACGAAGCCTAATTCAATATACGTCTCCCCCTGATGCGTGACGTCTTAAAAGCATCTTCGCAAGTTTTTTCCCCGTTCCTCCTCGATGGATTAATGGGTGACTGATTGTCTTAAGAAGGAAAGTAATCCGAAAATGCTTATGATAATATACTAGATGTATCTTATGACCTGTTCTGGAATTGACGACTTGAACTTAATTTTTAGGGTTCCGTACCCATCGGGAACCTATTACTAAGACATTCGCTGACATACAATACATTTTGTCCGTCTGCCTATATTCTGTCTGCTGGTTCTACTCGACACGAAGGGTTAACTCAAAACAGTTATTAAACTTATTTTTTAAATAGAAAACATTAGAAAGTAAATATTATAGTTCTACTAAAATCCCGTCAGCATCATACATTTTTCGGGGAGAAAAAACTTACAATTTTATAATTTATGCGTCACAACTCACACAGCCATTTTGATAAAATATTTGAGTATCCGTCAGTTTTTGCACACATCAAAGGCGCCGACATTTTACAGTCTGATGGGTCCAAATGCACTTAAAAAAAACAATTGACAGGAAAATCAGTAGCACCATGCATTTGTGTACATTTAGATACGCTAAGGTTTGCAAAAAAGCATAAAGGTGAGATGAAACAAGATGCGAAGCAACGTTGTTCAAGGACTTTGCTACCCACAAATATTATAGGTAATAGGCTGGTATACTTTTGATTTTAGCTCGTAAATCTTTCGTGTTACCTATCAGGCAAAAACGTACCTAAGGGATATAAAAGACACTGCAATACCATGTCAAAACTCAAAGGTCCTGTAAAATATAATAAAAAACCTATGTCACTTAGCCTTGGCAGGGAATGTCCATACATTTCTTTTACTTTTCTCTATGATATCTTGGCTAAATTCCCAGGCCTTTACGATGAAAGAAGTTATCAAAATATTAAAGGGCGATTACACGGTCCGCTAAAGATCATCATAAGTCTTCAGTTATCAAAAAGCCTATACTTTGTGTGAAAAATGGCTTCAATTTTTCCTCATATGGGGGTTGTATGTTGACTAGATCACATAAATGTATGTTTTTACGGTTATACCGTTGTATATGTGTTTTAATAAACGTTAAAAGGCGTTTTCGAGATTTCCATAAACATAACCTCAAAACTGAATAAATGAGAGTTTGTGTTTTTAAAGAGACATATTCAAAGAAACCGTTTTCACAGCATTAGCCATACTAATATTATAAGTGTGAAAGTGTGTCTGTCTGTCTGTTACCTCTTCACGCCCAAAACGCTGACCCGATTTTGCTGAAATTTGGTATGAAGATACTTTGAGTCCTGGGAATTTTTCGGTATAAAAGCTATTTATGTCCTTTGCATAGGATACATAGCGGAAAATGTACAGTTTTTTTTTAATGAAATAAGGGGGCAAACGAGCAAACGGGTCACCTGATGGAAAGCAACTTCCGTCGCCCATGGACACTCGCAGCATCAGAAGAGCTGCAGGCGCGTTGCCGGCCTTTTAAGAGGGAATAGGGTAATAGGGGAGGGCAGGGATGGGAAAGTAAGGGAGTAGGGGAAGGTAGGGAAGGGAATAGGGTAGGGGATTGGGCTTCAGCTCCGGTAAACTCACTCACTCGGCGAAACACAGCACAAGCGCTGTTTCACGCCGGTTTTCTGTGAGAACGTGGTATTTCTCCGGTCGAGCCGGTCCCGCCCATTCGTGCCGAAGCATGGCTCTCCCACGTATAAATGATAATGATGTAGGCATAACGATCTCATCTCTTGATACTAACTTAAGAGTCCGTATACGAAATAAAAGACGTGATTTAACAGTTAAAATACAGTATTTCTATAAATTTTAATGCACAACATGTAAGATCATTTCAATTATAAGTGTTGGAGCTAGATTTTTTATTTTTTTTTAAGTATCTTTAAATAATTAGACTCAAACCCGCGACAGTTTTGTGATTTTTGCTGTAAAAGGTTTAGAATATCACCTTTTTATGGATTGTATTGACGTCTTAACGGTATGAAAAAAATACAATGTACTGTTGAGAAAGTCGTCTATAAAGTGTTGGAATTACTTTTTACCACTTCAATATTAAAAACCATTTAAAAACAGAAAACCTCTATCTGCCCGCTAACTTGGCGATCGTCCTTTTACTCCTGGCATATGAAAGACGGGCGTGAGTGTGAAGAGAGCAGTAGAAAAGAGAGGACGGGCTCTTAACTTACAATATTTATAAAGATAGCTGCAATCTGTAGGTACTTATGCAAGTACAGTATTGGACATAAAATGTTGGCACGTGCACGCGACCGCAGACTTCCCTTATGGACCATTGTCTGAAGCCAAGGACGGCGCCAAATCCGGCTCAGGAGTCAGCCATCATCATAAGCATAGTATTTGTAATTATGCTAATTATATGCCTATAGAAATGCCGAAAAGTGGAAATTTTCTTAGCGGAGGTGTTTACTTTTTGGGCAAAAAGTGATAAACTCCAGTCAGGACGCGTGTCAAAAATTTGTAAGAAGGAGGGAGCTTTTTTATTTCCTCTCTCTAAGGAAGAAATATCCATCTCTTTCTATACATGATGTTAACAACACTAAGTGGGTTTATGGGTCCCTTAAATAGAGTTTTCTGTAAAGGTAGCAGCGCTAAAAGAGGCTTTTTTGTGATATGTATAGGCAAGTGCCCCCAGCGGCATAAGTTAGACCAAGCGAAAAAAAAAAATTAATACCGCTGCTACTTTCACAGTGAATTCTATACAGGGACTTATACGGATGAGGCCGCCAGCTTATGCTGATATGCCGCAGAAAAATTTTGCGAGAGAAAGAAAATTGGCGAATATCTACGCTGCTTGCGATGTTGGAGCATCAAAATTGTATTGAATTTATTCCTCTACGCTATCATAGCGTTGAGAAATATGACGTTGGAGCACCAAAATGATAGCGAATTTATTTCTCTACACTATCAGAGCCTTGAGAAGATCAAACTTATCTCTGTAAATAATACACAATGTGGTTTATATTATAGCCCCAAACATGGCCCTTTTGACTACTCACATGATGCATTGATAGTTTTATGTGAAACAGTAATACTTACATTTGTGTCACAAAAAAACTTCCTTTGAAAAAACTGTGTACACAGCCCGACTGAGATTCAAATGTGAACTGTCAAGAAATGGCGGAAACTACGAGATTTTCCATAGAATACGTAAAAACTCAGCGTTGCCACGTTGATTTTACCGTCCCTAACACCCAATGATAATAATAAATCGGTATTATTGATGAAGTTTAAAATGTGGGAATTTATGTTTCTGACGATTAATTTGATTTTGAAAAGTTTATAAAGAAAGTTATCTTAAAATACTATAAGAATTAGATGAGATAATAGCCATTTATACAAGTATTCATAGCATATCCGATTTATCTTCAAATCTATCATATTTACTGCTACAGCGACAGTTAAAGTGCACCTCTTCCACGGCGGATTGTATATTTTAACCTATTTTCTTACCTTTTTTATGTTTAATTGTAAATATATTTTTAGACTATTATTGGAACTCAAATAATTCTAATGCATGCTTGAGTACTTTGTTTTCTTCGTTAGAATCAGTTTTTGAGCATAAGATTAACACAATACTTTTTCAAATACAAAGGGCGGAGAAAAATAATTACAAAATCAGCAAAAATTGGCGGCCTCGCCTATACACACCCTTAAGTTTTGTCACTTGTCTTGTTACACCCCGCAATGCTTAAGCTTGCTCCTGCAGTTTTGTTTTCACTTCTATCATCACTCCTGGGATACTTAGCATAATATTATAAGTAAACATTAACTTATAAATCTTTTGCTGGCTCCTTGCCACAGGTCTGCCTCACGACTGTCTTACTTGATTAATATTTATCGAATCAATAATATTATTGTGTATGGTAATGTATCCGACGTTGCCATACACATAATAATATTATTGATTCTTCACCAGAACTAATTGGTATGAGACATAAAAGGGCCCATTCACTATCCTGCATTGCAGTCCTGCTGCAGTCCGCCGTGCAGGCCTGCAACACCATTCACTATCCTGCATAAGTGATAGTGAATGGTGTTGCAGACCTGCACGGCGGACTGCAGCAGGACTTTTAAGTGCCGGGCAAAAGCATTTCCTCTGAAGAAAAAAGACACTTTCCTTTTTTTGTGAACCTGATGAAATTAGACACAGGCATCGCAAGCGCGATGAATATCAAAACTCAAGTTCATACATTTAGCAGCCAAAATTATCGAATGCAACTTGCCTTACAGCCCTGTTTAAGGCTTAGCTCACACTGGGGCAGAGTCGAAGCGACGCATCACGTGACGACAAGCACTAGCATATTTTTATATCAGCAATTTGTACTTAAGATAAACTAAAAAAAGTACTTAAAATAGTGATGAATATGCTGTAGGCAAAATCATGACGCGACGCTTCGATTTTGTCCCAGTGTGAGTTGAGCCATATACATCAAAAAGATTATCATAACTCTTAACTGCTAGGTCCGAGTCTTAATCAAAGCCTTTATACTAATTTTTTGTTCACCTGATACAAGTATAAATTATTTTGCTATCCTCAAATTAGTCTGTCTGCACCGTGCAATTTTGTTTCGGGTCAAATTCATTCTCACGATCTGATCAAATTAAGTGATGCAACAACCGAATCATTGCAGGCCATTCCTGGAAACCAGCTCCAGGTCGAAGCTTAGAAAATTCTTATATTTATTCGGCAAGGCAAATAATAGTAATGACTTACACACCAGTTTCGATGGCAGTAGCCGGTTTTATTAAAACTAAAGTAATCGAAGGAGCGACTATAGTGCCAAAGTATGCGCGCAGTAACCAGAGCACTCTCTCATTCTTTACTCTCCGTAATCCAGTAAACGAACGATACGGCTGGAGAGAGATCAAGCGTAGGATTTTTTTACATTTCCATTTAGAAGATGGCCCGATGCAGATATCCAAACGAATTCTGTTCGGAAAAAGGTTATTTTATTATAAAACCGGCTACCGTCATCGACACCGATATGAGCGCCATTTTTTTACGTACCTTAAGGCTCTATAGACCCAATTTTACATGACATTGAATCAATAATAAACAAACAAATAGTGACTTTTAAAAGCCAAAAAAAAAAAATTATACAAATTGTTGTTTACTTAATTGTACTTAGACAATTTGTGGTTCGGAACATAATATTGAAAACTTCACTCGACTTCCTATTTTTCATTTTCTTCCTATTTTTCATGAAGCTTATGATAGTTTTACTTTCAAAAATCATATCTACGAAAAGCTCATAACTTAAAGAAGAATAATATGTGGTAACATTTTGCATTAATTTTGGTTTAATTATCTAAGTAAAAAGGTTTTTTTTCTCCTATTTCGCCGCGTCGTCGTAACCGCCACTGTACAAGGCGCGCTGATATGAATGTTGAGTGTTGACGTACTGACAGACATCGACCTGCTAATTTTAGGGTCTACTTGGCCTTAATAATCTAACATTTATATTAATATTATAAAATTAAATGCAAAACTGTGTCTGTGCGTCTGTTTGTTGACTCTTCACGCCCAAACCACTGAAACGATTTTTTTGGGAGATACTTTGAGTCTCGGTTAAAATGTACGGTTCCCACGCGATGAACGAATTTAGACGCAACGGAGTTGCGGGCGTCATCTATTAATCTCTTAATCAACACACATCTGTGAAACCCATCTGGTATAAAGTGTACCGATATAAATATAGATTTATGGAACCACAAAAGTCCAAGAAAAATACAACGAAAGCTGTTTAATAAACATAATCCACACCATCAAGTGAATTACGTGCGGGGCACAGCTGGGGCCTCCATCAGCCGCGAGGCCCGTAATGCCCCGGCGTGCCAGTGTGCCCCTCGTAAAACCTTCAATCGCTAGATCGATCGTGAAATTTTTCTTATACATTAACACTTGCCAAGCTATTTCAGTAATGCGGTCGTTTTAAGTTGTGGTTAACTTTTGAAAGTTTTGTGGGCATCATCTAGTACAAAATATTCTTATTTTTTGTACTAGATGATGCCCACATCTCTGTTGTGCCAAAATTCGTCTATCCCCGTTCGAGTCGTTCGCATTTCTCTGGGTTAAAGCATCGTTATTGCCCTTACCTGGACTTAAAGTATCCATGCCAAACAGCAAAATCGGTTAAACTATTTGGGTGTGAAGAGGTAACAGACAGACCGACAAACCTACACACTTTCGCATTTTTAATATTAGTATGGATGCGGAAGAAAAATTGTAACACTTTCTCCTCCTATTCTGATAAATTTCTTTGTGTGCCTTGCTAGCTTTAGCATGTCCTTGGGGATCCCTGAGAAGTGAGATCATATCAAAGGGTTTTCGTTGGGTTATGGGTACCGCTGTCGATCCTGGCGACACAGGAGATACAAATAGTTGGAATGTGTAGACGGCAAGAAAAAAGTTATCGACGTAATTTGATCAGTTTAGAGTTCATACAGTAATTTCTTAGTAGCTAGTAAAAGTTCTAGACCGCCTTCCACAGAGTAAGGGATTCAAAGTACCATAATATTGTTAACTTAGTAGAATTTGCCTGGATTAACAATACATATTCATTATGCTGTCACTGCTTGTGATAAATAAGGCTCAAAAACATGATGATGATGATTACGATGCTGATGGCAAAGATGATGATAATAATGATAGTGATGATGATAGTGATGTTGACGAAGATGATGCACATAAACAAGCAACAGGAAGCGCAACAAGACAGGCGCGAGTCAGCGACGTGTTTATAAATGTGCCACTCTCACCTTCGCCTGTTCGCCAAAATTATCACCACTCTAGTGGTCCAAGTTGTGAAAGAAAGCGTTATAATATCTTAAGTTTTTGGCATTGAATATTTTGCTATTTAAAAATTACTATAACTATTCTTCCTAGTAGCAGTGTGAATTTTAAGAAAAAAGATCATCCTTTGCAATAAAATCAGATATTTAGAAAAATACTTTTGTTTAAGTATCGAAAACCCATCCTTCTCAAATAATAATTAAAAAAAATTCAGACCACATTTAAATTAAAATAAGGCATGACTTTCAAATTGTTTGAGGCGTTGGAAAGCATTTATATGAGGTATATTTGTATAGTAAATACAAAGATATTATGTAGTCAATACATTTTGTGATAGGTTATTTGAAAACGTATTAACGCACGTTGCGATGTAAACTAACAAACCTAACTGAACCGACAGACCAAACGAAATATCTATCAGTTTAAACAATATTTACAACCAAATATAGAACCTGTACCATTTTTGGAAGACGATCAAAACCTTAGCACGCCATCGCTCATACCTCGTGCCAGCTAAAGTGCAATACACTGTGGCCATGACTGCGGTCGGCCAGTCGCCCCGCAAGCCGCGGACTGTCGTAAAACACCCACGATACTATTAATTGATGCACACACATTGTTTATGATGCATCAGCACGAATGGGCAGACGCTAAGAGTCGTAGTGTCAAGGTGGAGTATTGTATACCCGCATAGTTATCAGTAGGTGACCCTGCAAATGTTTCTTACATAATATAGGTTGTAGGAATACCGAATATGCTTATGAGCCTCAAAGGAAGATCATCCACACAGGTGTTGTCATTTCAGACGTTGTAATGTCCCCGTATTGTCCAACTTCTAGAAAAATTTGATCACGCGTATCAGGACTCTGCACCGTTCAAAACACCACGACAATATCAAAGCGCAGGACGTGCGCAGCCAAGTTCCAGCAGGCCGCGCGCATGCCGTGCACTATTTACACGAACGGCTTCGACGCACTTTTGACCCCCCTGTAGCTCAGTAACTATTGCAAGTACAAATATAAAATTATACGTACGTAATCATATACTAGTACTTACGCAATATACCAAATTTCATAGATATAGCGTTGTTAGATTCTGAAATGTGTCCTTGTAAAAATAGCTAATTTTGGCACTGACTCACTGACCGGTAATCAAAACCCCTAGGCCACTTCCAATTGTCCTAGCGCTATGAAATTTCGCACACAGGTTGGGTTTTATACGTAGATTAACAAAAAATTGAGAAATTTAAGAAATCGGTCAAGCGTGAGTCAGCTCATCTACGAATTTTAGGAAAAATTTCTTATGTAACAGTGAATACGTGTGGGAGGAGGAGAGAAGGGTTTAAAAATATTGTCATGTTTAAAAATAATGCATACTGTATAGCTTATAAATAAATACTGCTACCTTAAAAATTTGGCTTCTATTGATAGGTTAACAAATACCAGTAGCGCCATCTATCGAAAATATTGTTTAATAAAATACTTTCAATAGATGGCGCTAGCACAGTTACTTTGAAACGCAGAACGACTTAGATTAACAATACATGCGGGTGTGGCACTATAAAAATAGACCGTACGATTAAACATACCTGTTAAAAATGGGGCCAAGTTCCTATTGGCTAATTATTCACCTTAAAAAAAGTTGAAATCCAATCCAATGCCAAGTTTAGATGCACTTCAAAATCGATCATAATCATCATCATCAACAGCCTGATCCTTAATACTTCTAAATTGGATCTTGGCAGGTTTTCATGATATACGTAGCATTTGATTAGTAATTAATTGCATAATTAAATTTAATATTTGGTATTTATGTGATCAAATCAACCTGCCAAGTTCAAATTTAGAAGTATTAAGGATCAGGCTGTTGATTATGATGATTATGATCGATTTTGAAGTGCATCTAAGCTTGGCATTGGTTTGGATTTCAACTTTTTTTAAGGTGAATAATTAGCCAATAGGAACTTGGCCCCATTTTTAACAGGTATGTTTTTGGTGGGATTATCTATACATCTATACTTATTATAAAACAAAGTCGCTTTTTTTCCCTCATGTCCCTTTGTTCCTTTTAATCTTTAAAACTACTCAACGAATTTTGATGATTCTTTCAGTGTTAGATAGCCCATTTATCGAGGAAGGTTATGGGCTATATTTTATCACGCTAAGACTAATAGAAGCGAAGAAATAGAGGAAAATGTGGAAAAAACGGGGAAAACTATTTAAAAGGGCTAACTTGATATGAAAAATTATTTCAGTGTTAGATGCCCATTCATTGAGGATTATTATAAAACAAAGTCGCTTTTTTCCCTTCATGTCCCTTTATTCCCTTTAATCTTTAAAACTACGCAACGGATTTTGATGATTCTTTCAGTGTTAGATAATCCATTTATCGAGGAAGGCTATAGGCTATACGCTAAGACTAATAGGAGCGAAGAAATAGAGGAAAATGTGGAAAAAACGAGGAAAATTATTTGAAAGGGCTAACTTGAACGCGCTAATCTCAGGAACTACTGGTCCGATTTAAAAAATTATTTCAGTGTTAGATAGCCCATTTATTGAGGAAGGCTATAGGGTATATATTATCACGCTAAGACCAATAGGAAAATGTGAAAAAATCGGGGGAAATTATTTGAACGGGCTTACCTCGCAAACTACTGGAGCAATTTTTATGTTATTTGGCACATAGAAGTAGACCACCAGAAATTTAAGAAATCGGTCAAGCGTGAGTCAGCTCATCTACGAATTTTAGGAAAAATTTCTTATGTAACAGTGAATACGTGTGGGAGGAGGAGAGAAGGGTTTAAAAATATTGTCATGTTTAAAAATAATGCATACTGTATAGCTTATAAATAAATACTGCTACCTTAAAAATTTGGCTTCTATTGATAGGTTAACAAATACCAGTAGCGCCATCTATCGAAAATATTGTTTAATAAAATACTTTCAATAGATGGCGCTAGCACAGTTACTTTGAAACGCAGAACGACTTAGATTAACAATACATGCGGGTGTGGCACTATAAAAATAGACCGTACGATTAAACATACCTGTTAAAAATGGGGCCAAGTTCCTATTGGCTAATTATTCACCTTAAAAAAAGTTGAAATCCAATCCAATGCCAAGTTTAGATGCACTTCAAAATCGATCATAATCATCATCATCAACAGCCTGATCCTTAATACTTCTAAATTGGATCTTGGCAGGTTTTCATGATATACGTAGCATTTGATTAGTAATTAATTGCATAATTAAATTTAATATTTGGTATTTATGTGATCAAAT
Organism: Lysandra bellargus; assembly: GCA_905333045.1. Classification (NCBI taxonomy): domain Eukaryota; kingdom Metazoa; phylum Arthropoda; class Insecta; order Lepidoptera; family Lycaenidae; genus Lysandra; species Lysandra bellargus. The sequence goes on along the minus strand of HG995352.1, from coordinate 7,852,551 downwards.
CAACCTGCCAAGTTCAAATTTAGAAGTATTAAGGATCAGGCTGTTGATTATGATGATTATGATCGATTTTGAAGTGCATCTAAGCTTGGCATTGGTTTGGATTTCAACTTTTTTTAAGGTGAATAATTAGCCAATAGGAACTTGGCCCCATTTTTAACAGGTATGTTTTTGGTGGGATTATCTATACATCTATACTTATTATAAAACAAAGTCGCTTTTTTTCCCTCATGTCCCTTTGTTCCTTTTAATCTTTAAAACTACTCAACGAATTTTGATGATTCTTTCAGTGTTAGATAGCCCATTTATCGAGGAAGGTTATGGGCTATATTTTATCACGCTAAGACTAATAGAAGCGAAGAAATAGAGGAAAATGTGGAAAAAACGGGGAAAACTATTTAAAAGGGCTAACTTGATATGAAAAATTATTTCAGTGTTAGACGCCCATTCATTGAGGATTATTATAAAACAAAGTCGCTTTTTTCCCTTCATGTCCCTTTATTCCCTTTAATCTTTAAAACTACGCAACGGATTTTGATGATTCTTTCAGTGTTAGATAATCCATTTATCGAGGAAGGCTATAGGCTATACGCTAAGACTAATAGGAGCGAAGAAATAGAGGAAAATGTGGAAAAAACGAGGAAAATTATTTGAAAGGGCTAACTTGAACGCGCTAATCTCAGGAACTACTGGTCCGATTTAAAAAATTATTTCAGTGTTAGATAGCCCATTTATTGAGGAAGGCTATAGGGTATATATTATCACGCTAAGACCAATAGGAAAATGTGAAAAAATCGGGGGAAATTATTTGAACGGGCTTACCTCGCGAACTACTGGAGCAATTTTTATGTTATTTGGCACATAGAAGTAGACCACGTGAAGGATCATAGGCTATCGATTTTAATCATTTTACAGTGGCTATATATTTTATACTCGTGCGATGACGGGGCAGGCGGCCCTAGTAATCTATAAATCTGCCTTTTCGCCAGATGCCAAGCACAATATGGCGTTGTAGTGCCATATTATACCAACGCAAATGAGATGCACGCGCTAAAAATAAAGCGTTTATCATTGACAGTGAACCTTGACGCGGTAATAACGCGGCGCTGGCCTTGCGCCCGGCCAGACACCCGCGTGTTAGACTAGCGATGGATGCTGCACCATCTACGTCGTGTAATCCTGCCGATTTGTGGATGTTACGGGTTTGATAATATTGGTAATGCAAGGATGCGGGTTTTAATTGCCATGAAAAAAAAAACTGTTGATAACTAACAAAATCTGGAGAGGAGTTAAATCACTGGTCCTAAATACTAGTACCGGCAGTGCTAACCTTGCATCAGACGGCCAGACGAGCAATTTACGCTGCACCATCTACGTCTTACGTGATTCAATACATTTTTCATATCATAATCAATTTCTAGATTGAAAAAAAGGGGGTTGGTATTGAGAATCCTGTTAACTTTTGAACCACTTTGTGAAACCCCAATTTACTTCGTTCACATCTAGCGTTTTGGACAAATGGCAAGTTCTAAAATGACGACATTGATTGAATAGTATTGAACAATTCTCTCTCTACAATAAATCAAACTCTACAATAAATTTACTATTCTAATTTCTAAGGGCCTGTTTCACCGCTTCCTGATAAGGCTATCCACCACATAATTTGACAGATGGAGTATGGAGAATCTGTCAAATAAGCCTATCGGGCACCTTATCAGGAAGCGGTGAAACAGGCCCTTAGTGTCGAATCACAGGTTACGGGTTACGCTGAATTACGCCGGTATAAATTCCGCCGCGTTTACGCCGCGTTACAAACTCATACAAAATACGAACGGAACGCGGGGGACGACACACTATTCCAGGGGTCACCAAATGGCGGACCGCGGTCCGCATCCGGACCGCCGACCCATTATATGCGGACCAAGCATGTTCGAATATGAAGTTCGTTAAAAATTAATTTTGGTCTCGACATGCTGATGAACATAATAATATTGTAGAAACAAATAATGACACTTTTCTCATTGATAGAAATAAACACCTTTGTAATTTCCGTAATTACATATTTTTGTTTAATTATTTTTTTTAGATTTGTGGACCGCAAAGGTCATTTTATTTCTTAAAACGGACCCCGAGCGAAACTAATTGGTGACCCCTGCACTATTCCGTCGCGTTCCGTCCGTATTTTGTATGCGTTTGACATTTGCGGCGGAATTTACGCCGGCGTATTCAGCCTAGTGTGTTTAGACACTAACGACTCACCTTAAAAAAAAGTCACATTTGTCCATGATGACAGATAGCGAAGTTCAAAAACATGTTTGTATTTGAACATCGTCATCCTAATTAGCGAATGCAACTTGGCTAAATGCCCAGTACCTTACCCTTTACATTGGCACTCATAATTCTTACCCACTAGGCCACGGACACTCAACGTATTCCTATGCATCGACAAAGGGTAAACTAGTCGCTGATTCTGCTTTTTCAATAATATAGCTTCGATTTGGATGAGATGTTATTTTGTTCGTCCATAATTTTAAGCACTTACGGATTTCTTTTCCTCTGAACGAGTTGGTGTAACTACAGCCAATGGAAGCAACCAAAACGTAGGGAATAAGAAGGGTGCTCTAATAAAATGTTAAACCAATACAATTGGTCAAAAGTCCAAAAATCCTTTGACGCTATACTCATTGGGCCAACGCATGGAGTCACCGCATTAGGGCTACTAAAAATAAAATAAAAATTGTTTGATTTGTGATGAACTGATGACATACCACCGGTTCGGGCGGGCGAACCGATGGTAGGTCAACCCGGCGAGAAGAACTCCAGTTCTTCTCGCCGGGTACCGCCAAATACTCCAGTATCTTCATCACTTGAGAGAGACATTCCGTACTCTAGACGTTGGCCCAATGCGCTAACTCTATACATGTACATCGAGCTAATGCAAATGGTATAAGAATTTACTGATTGATAAAAACAATGTTGAATTGGAGCTGCATCACCATCAGATTAAAATACAGAATAAGGGTACAGTAAATAGACGTAGGCTTCGATTACCATAAGCTCTATTTGGTGAAGTCAAGTTCAGCTGTCATAGAATTGTATTCGAATGGCCGCTTCCTCACATTGTTCCTTAGACATTGACCTACGCTAATACGAGAAAATTTGAATATACCTTTAAGTTTGTCCTTCAGATCTTCCTATTATAAATGACTACTGCTTTTATTATTCCCAAATAGGAGGAGTGGTGTAGGAGAGTATATCCCTGTTTCCCTACTAATAAATAATAATAATATCTATGGACGCTTCACACCACGTCAGTCTGGCCCCGTGCTAAGTACCTAAAGGACTTGTGTTACAGGTACCAGACAGCGGAAATATATTTAATACTTTTATGCTATAGGTACATAAATATTTAAGAATTTTATTTTAATATCATACACATATTTAATACACATCCAGACCCGGGAACATTGAAAACTTTTTGTACCGTCGCGGGGATTCGAACCCACGACCCCCGGCTTGAGCTACCAACACTGAACGCGCTCACCACTGAGCCACAGAGGTCGTCAAAATAAACATAAATGCGAAAATGCTCTGCCTCTCCCGGGACTCAAAGTATCTCCATACCATATTTCAGCAAAACCGGTTAAGGGGCCGGGCTACCCTCGAAATTCTCATACATACGTAATACCAAAATCATTTTATCATACGAAAATATTTAACATGTTTGAGTTATTTTTCAGCTTAAAATAGTAATTACCTAGGTTCCTGAACAAAAATTAACTTCAGAATATTTAAACTTAAAAAAAAATATTGTGTATAAATTTTTTTTACTAAATTTACTACTAAATATTTGAACACTAAAAAATAGAGTAAAATACTAAAAAATATATAAATAAATAGTTAATTTACTACTAAATATTTTAATACTAAAAAATATTTTTTAGAGTTGAAATATTTTGTAGTAAATTTAATATTTATTTATATATTTTTTAGTGTTTAAATATTTTGAAGTTAATTTTTGTACAGGAACCTAGGTAATTACTATTTTAAGCTGAAAAATAACTCAAACATGTTAAATATTTTCGTATGAGAAAATGATTTTGGTATTACGTATGTATGAGAATTTCGAGGGTAACCCGGGCTCTCATACGTTTGGGCGTGAAGAGGTAACAGACAGAAATAGACACACTTTCGCATCTATAATATTAGTATGGATTTCCTTTGCTGTATTTAGATCCACCCCCATATTTACCGGCTTAGACGTAAAAAGACAATTTGCATTTTGAATGAGCAGTCACATCCGACGTTTCATTTAATAAAAAAAATTCCTCATTGAAATGTAAATCGTTTAAAATGCACAACATTTAGCGAGAGTGCAGCCGTTGCCATTAGAGTCTGTCGTTTGGCGGGAAATGGATTTTAATCTTTGATAACGTTAACAGTTGTGTCATTTTTATACAGTTATGAATCCAGTGGTAGCGTGACTCTTCACTTGGTTGTCGTACGTTCGATCCCGCTTCAGAAAGTTGTATTGCTCGGAGGTCGCAGGTTTGAGTTCTGCGTTGGAATATTGTTTTTAAGTTTGGTTAAACTAAGCAGGCTGATCAACTGATTGTCTGACAAGATGATCCATGAGTCGGATGAGCATGAACAAAATCGATCTGTCACTTATTATTTCAACTATCTTAAGTTTTAATAATAAAATTTTTAAAAACCATAATTTAAAACTGATAACATTTTACGTATTTTACATGCAATGTAGTCCTTGTTTAGTTAAGAACTTATTTTTCACATAATGATTAATTATTACGTACCTAATCTTAAATTTAAACAAATCAGAAGAACTGAACATATTATTTGTATTTAAAAACAAATATACTGTAATATTAATAAATAAGAATCACTTCCCGTTTAGCGTAAACTAGAGCGTAAAGAGCAATTGACGTTGAAAAGCGGGGAAACGGAAAATGGCGGACTGTCATGGCGTCGAGGATACCGACTTGGAGTGTGTTTCGGATTTATAACCAATACGTTGGCCAGTACCATTTCACGGCTCGGTATCTAATCAAATCTTGTGAAAAACAATGTCCAGTATACTGTTAGAGTTTCAGAACACACCCTTAATATCCTAGCTGTTGGCTTTAATTGGCTACATAAAATTCTATTGTTTCCTCGCGATGCACTTGCTACCTCATTTGACCTATTCACGAAATATCCTGATTCCGGCGCCATTTTTATCTGAAATGGCCGACGGCGTCGTTAACTATAGAATATTAAATATTGGCATAGACTATCATATTAGTCCAAACTCCAAACGACAAAAAGATGCACCCTTTAAATGTGTTGGAATTGAAAGTAGTGCCTTTTACATTTAAGTCTACCTACTATTGCATGCTTTACAGGTAAGCGACATAGGTAATATAAAAATATTTAAAACTTCGGATTTTGGGCATAAAGACTTATCCGCCATTACTTTTAGTTAACTACATATTTCATTAGTTTTCCTAGAGCCTACATTTGAATTGCTTAACAAGTTAAGAAAGCGTATCCGGAGTTATACGCTAAGCAAAAAAGACAAAACTACCGAAAATTATTCATCAATAAATAATTATATTAGACTGTAAAACGAGTCCATAGTATTTGCCTCTTTCACGTTTCCTGTGAAAAATAAACAGTAGTTTAGTGAATTCTAGGAAGCTTTAACAAAAATTGTCTGTTTGTTTGACCCGCTCTTTGTACAGCACATCCTAATATATAATTCACACACAGTCACGCGACGTGGAATGTATTTTCGATACTACTCGTGGCTAATGAAATGTTAATTTAAATTGTTTGCCTGAAAATGTATCGGCCAAATAAATTCATGCTCAGTATATTAAAGCGAAAATGTTGGCAATAATATAATAATATTGATACTGTGTTTTAGCTGTATAAATATAATATTACAGTGACGTAAGAAATGATTTAATTTTTTTCCTTTAAGTACAATATTTATTCTGTCTATTGTGGTTCAGTTACACAAAAAGTTTTCAATGTTCCTGGGTCATGGAGCATGGATGAGGTTATAAAATTTTAACGTAACGGCTAGGTTGTAGTAGCTGACTTAGTTATAAAAAATATATTACTTTCTTTTACTCTCCTTAATTGGTTCCAATTTGTAATAAAACAATTAACTGTCGTAAATTATCCGTTCTCAATAATAACACGGCGCAAAGGTGTAGTAAGTAATTTTCAGGTGTAAAAATATAATTGTTCAATTAGTTATAATTGCTAGTGTCGTTTTGAAATTTTAATATGCTCTACTTTATCGCATGGTACTATTAAGTATTAACCCATCAATCAGCAGCTAGTTGCCGCATAACAATTGAAAATCGATTGTGTCTGCGATGCCCACGATGGAGGCGTTAAATTGGTATTGTTAAATTCACAGTATAAGTCAGCGATGTTTTCATGTTTTTCGGGAATCATTGTTTTTGTAGAGATGATCATCTGACATCTCTCACTTTCATAACTCTATAATATAAGAAATAAGTCAAACTCGAATACCTAGCCGCTTCGGCCATAACCTAATTTTGTTTTCTTTAAACAAGAATTTAATGGAAGAGAATGATTAAAATTCTCATTTTCTTTCTATTCTCATAGAGCTGATAAAAGTTAAGAAATGTTTAGTTTATACTTTATACTATAATTTGAATTTACTTTTAACTCAATAGCCTTTTGGTGCTTACGCGCTTTTACCCTTTCAACGAAATTATTATCTGCAAAGCCCCCTATAAATCATGAAATTTAAATCGTAGATGAAAAGTTGAAAGTAAAATAATAGTCACTTAACAATACAACGCAATAAACAGCACATAAATTCAATATAATGCTGGAACTGATATATGGCGGGCGCGCTGCCAAACGCCGCAAAAAATATCGCCGATTTACCGAATATCTACGGATATAATTGTTTTATATAATATTATGAGGAGTGTCTTTTCAATAGGGCTTATTTACTTATTAACATTTTATCAGAAAAAAAAACTGAAAACGTTATAGAAATGGACTAAAAATAATCGACAAATAAAGGCAGTTTTGTTGCGGAAGTACACATATGTTTTTGGTGAGATTTCAATACTTTTTTTCAAGAAATCATACCCATGTTTTCTTTTTGTGCTACGCCCGATATAAACAATACTTTCAATAGATGCCTCATTAATGTATCATTGGTACATAATAATTTTTATGTAAATTTCATAGATGAGCTGACTCACGCTTGACGATTTCTTAAATTTTCGTTAATCTACATAATAATATAACACGATCTGTGTGCCAAATTTCATAACGCTAGGACATTAAAGTTCGTAGATGGGCAGACTCACGCTTGACCGATTTCTAAAATTTCTTAATTTTTTGTTAATCTATATAATATAACACACGACCTGTGTGCCAAATTTCATAACGCTAGGACATTTGAAAGTAGACTCTAAAGTTCGTAGATGGGCTGACTCACGCTTGACCGATTTCTAAAATTTTTAATTTTTTGTTAATCTATATAATATAACACACGACCTGTGTGCCAAATTTCATAACGCTAGGACATTTGAAAGTAGCCTCTAAATTTCGTAGATAGACCGACTCACGCTTGACCGATTTCTAAAATTTCTTAATTTTTTTAAATCTACATATAACACACGACCTGTGTGCCAGATTTCATAACGCTAGGACAATTGGAAGTGGCCTCTGAAGTTCGTAGATGAACCGACTCACGCTTGACCATTTTCTACAATTTCTTAATTTTTCTTTAATCTACATATAACACACGACCTGTGTGCCAAATTTCATAACGCTAGGACAATTATTAGAAGTGGCCTAGAGGTTTTGATTACCGGTCAGTGAGTGAGTGAGTGAGTGAGTAAATGAGTGAGTGAGTGCCAAAATTAGCTATTTTTAGAGGGACATATCTCATGATCTACTGAAGCTATATCTATGAAATTGGGTATACTGCTTAAGTACTAGTATATAATTACGACAGGTATAATTTTATCTTTGCTCTCGCAATAGGCACTGAGCTACAGGGGGGTCAAAAGTACGTCGAAACGGTTCGTGTAAATAGTGCACGGCATGCGCGCGGCCTGCTGGAACTAGGCCTGCGCACTTCCGTGCGCTTTGATTTCACAGACAAATTAGTTCACACAAAATAACCTATGATCCTTTAGGTGGTCTACATCTTATGTGTGCCAAATAACAGAAAAATTGCTCCAGTAGTTCGTGAGATAAGCCCTTTCAAATAATTTCCCCAGTTTTTTCCACATTTTCCTCTATTTCTTCGTTTGTATTAGTTGTAGGCTAATAAAATATAGCCTGTAGCCTTTCTAGATAAATGGACTATCTAACACTGAAAGAATTTTTCAAATCGGACCAGTAGTTCCTGGTATTAGCGCGTTCAATTAAGCCCTTTTAAATAATTTCCTCCCGTTTTTTCCACATTTTTTTCTATTTCTTCGCTCGTATTAGACTTAGCGTGATAAAATATAGCCGATAACCTTCCTCGATAAATGGGCTGTCTAACACTGAAAGAATTTTTTAAATCGGAGCAGTAGTTCCTGAGATTAGCGCGTTTAAACAAACAAACTCTTCCGCTTTATAATATGATGTACTAGCTGTTCCGCGCGGCTTCGCCCGCGTAATTTAGGAATTTCACGCAACCATACATTTTTCCGCAAAATATAGTCTATTATTCATGTTTGCCAAATAACATAAAAATTGCTCCAGTAGTTCTTAAGATAATAAGCAATTTCATATAATTTCCCCCGCATTTTTCCACATTTTTCTCTATTTCTACGCTCCTATTAGTCTTAGCGTGATAAAATATAGCCTATAGCCTTCCTTGATAAATGGGATATCGAAAACTGAAAGAATTTTTCTAATCGGACCAGTAGTCAGTAGTCACTGAGATTAGCGCGTTCAATTATTTGAACGCGCTAATGGCTTATGCCCTTTCATATAATTTCTCCCGTTTCTTCCAAATTTTCCTCTATTTCCTCGCTCCTATTAATTGTAACGTAATAAAATATAGCCAATAGCCTTCTTTGATAAATGGGCTATCTATTACTGAAAGAATTTTTCAAATCGGATTAGTAGTTCCTGAGATTAGCGCGTTCAAATAAGCCCTTTCAAATAAATTTTTCCCCGTTTTTTCCACATTTTCCTCTATTTATTCGCTCTTATTAGTCCTAGCGTGATAAAATATAGCCTATAGCCTTTCTCGATAAATGGGCTATCTAACACTGAAATCATTTTTCAAATCGGACCAGTAGTTCCTGAGATTAGCGCGTTTAAACAAACAAACAAACTAACTAACTAACTCTTCCGCTTTATAATATTAGTATAGATAGATAACTAGACATTCCACGCGGCTTCGCCCGCGTAAATTAGATATTTTACAGACAAATTAGTCCACAAAAAATAGCCTATGATGCTTCACGTGGTCTACTTATCTGACCCAAAACAGAAAAATTGCTCTAGTAATTCGTAAAGATAAGCCCTTTCAAATAATTTCCTCCGTTTTTTTACACATTTTCCACAATTTCTTAGCTCCTGTTAGTTTTAGCGTGATAAAATATAGCTCATAGCCTTTTTCTATAAAGGGTCTTTCTAACACTGAAAGAAATTTTTCAAATCGGACCAGTAGTTCTTGAGATTAGCGCGTTCAAATAAGCCCTTTCAAATAATTTCCCCCGTTTTTTCCACATTTTCCTCTATTTCTTCGCTCATATTAGTCTTAGCGTGATAAAATATAGCCGATAGCCTTCCTCGATAAATGTACTAGAAAGATTTTTTTAAATCGGATCAGTAGTTCCTGAGATTAGCGCGTTCAAACAAACAAACTAACAAACTCTCCCGCTTTATAATATTAAGTATTGATATAATAATAAAGAAAAATAAATTGTACTTTATTTTTATACTGTGTACTTTATTTTTCATACTTAGAGTAGCCAATGTACTTTAAATGCAAAAATAAAAGCTGGCAACCCTAGTGGAGATCATTTAAGGGGCCGGGCTACCCTCGAAATTCTCATACATACGTAATACCAAAATCATTTTGCCATACGAAAATATTTAACATGTTTGAGTTATTTTTCAGCTTAAAATAGTAATAACCTAGGTTCCTGAACAAAAATGAACTTCAAAATATTTAAACACTAAAAAAAAAATTTTTGTGTACTTATATTTTTTTTTTTACTAAATTTACTACTAAATATTTAAACACTAAAAAATATATAAATAAATAGTAAATTTACTACAAAATATTAAAATACTAAAAAATATTTTTTAGAGTTGAAATATTTTGTAGTAAATTTAATATTTATTTATATATTTTTAGTGTTTTACTCTATTTTTTAGTATTTAAATATTTAGTAGTAAATTTAGTAAAAAAAATTATACACAAAAAAATTTTTTTTAGTGTTTTAATATTTTGAAGTTAATTTTTGTACAGGAATCTAGGTAATTACTATTTTAAGCTGAAAAATAACTCAAACATGTTAAATATTTTCGTATGACAAAATGATTTTGGTATTACGTATGTATGAGAATTTCGAGGGTAACCCGGGCTCTTCAGACCCGGGAAAGGACATACGATAATTGTACACTTCAACAAAATGTACGGTTACAGCGTTGGATTTCTAAAATATCTATTTTTTATTTCCACCATATTACAATGGTATAATGTTCAAAATCGTTAAGCTGGATCGATGAGAACAGATACATTTCAGACGCTCTTTTGAGCATGTCAAACCCTTCAGCTCATGCTCCTCCAGCCGACATTCATGTCATGATGTCAATAACATGTTACAGACAGACTGTTCAATATTAAAATATATTTGCTAGTAGATAGATAATTTATCTTTAACCGACTCCAAAAAGGAGGGGGTTGTTTTGTGATCTTTTCTCCTTTAACTATGTGCTTGGTGCAATAAGTTAAGAGAATTTATGATTTATAATTAATAAGTTTTAAACGAGAAAAATACTTCACAAAATAAAATAAAATAAATCTGACTAGTAGCTTAGCAGCTACTTGGGCACATACGTGCATAATATTATGGACTGCTAAAAACATCACCTTACTTATTTGCTTCGCTGTAGTCAGGTTAAAATAAAAACCGGCCAAGTGCGAGTTGGACTCGCCCATGAAGGGTTCCGCAGCAGCAATAAGAATTATTTCTATGAAATTATAAGGTTTCTGATTTATTTTAATATTTAATTTTTGATATAATGAAAGTTAAATTAAGGTTTATCATTTATGACGTATAAAAAACTACTGGCTAGATCTCATTCAAACCAATTTTCGTTGGTAGTTTTTATAGTAATGTACATCATATATTTTTTTTAGTATTATCATGCCCCTACTTTAGAAGTTAGAGGAGACACACATTTTGCCACTTTGGAAGAGTCTCTCTCGCAAACTATTCAGGTTAGAAAAAAATGATATTAGAAACCTCAATATGATTTTTGAAGACCTATCCATAGATACCCCACACGCATTGGCCAGATGAAAAAAATATATTTTTGTTTCAGTTGTATCTATATATTTTTTAATATTTTTTTAATTTTTGTGTCAAAATTTAAATGCGGTTCATAGACTACATCTATTTACCAAGTTTCAATAGTATAGCCCTCATAGTTTCGGAGAAAAGTGGCTGTGACATACGGACGGACAGACAGACAGACAGACAGACAGACATGACGAATCTATAAGGGTTCCGTTTTTTGCCATTTTGGCTACGGAACCCTAAAAATGCGATTGGATAAAAGTAAATGCTATTGACTGTAAATTGTAGAAATACGAACGAAAACCACCACGTAAAGAATTCCGCTCTCCTTGAAATGAGTAACAAGATAATATATCATATTCTGTATGCACCTGAGATATTAGGTCGTTGCACTGGGTCACCGATCTTTGGCCTAATTTTTAAACAATGCACAAGCAGTCTTATCTAAATGGGCCATTTTCATGTGCCAATAGCTTAATAGTCCAAAGTATCAGATACTTGCAGATACAAAGGTTGGCCAAAGTCATGTAGAATTTTAACCTGGTTAGTGTACTGTGTAACCCCAATTTAACTTGCCTATGATTAAATCAAAAGATTATTGGTATTTACTAAAAGAATGGTTGATTGACGATAGGTTATGTGACGTCATTTTCATGATCTTTATAAATGAAAATTAATTTCAATTTTGTTAACCTCGCTAAAACTCGAGCACGGCTAAACCAATTTGGCTAATACATATTCGTTATACGGTGAGAAATCTAACGGTTAGGTAATATAAAGTTCACGGGTTTAATTTAGTAGAAAATAAATTTTAATTATCGTTTCATCGTAGCGCCTAAACTAAGGATTCAATTCTAATGATGAGCTATACGTAAATATTATACATAGTTTGTTTTTTTCAAATTCGAAGAACATATTTAAAAGACGAATCACAATAATATGACATAATTATTAAAATCGTCACATGTTCTTCTATGTTAGATAAAAATATTAAAATCCAAATATACAAACATGACTAAAAACATGATACAAAACATCCAATCTATAACTCCAGCCCGAAATACAGCCATGTTACAAAATGGCGCGACATTCGCAATTACACAGACCTTGTGCGGGGCGACGACACGGTGCACTTCCACGAATATGACAAAGAAATGACCGTGCCTAATTAGTTACACACGGGAGGTTGTTCGCGCGATTGTCGCGAATCGCGAGTTCGTGACTGTCTACACAGGGGACAAAAATTTATATTTTTATATCTCAGTGGTAGGCATTGGTTCTTACTTCTTTTATGACAGACACCAGCAAACCGTCGCGCTCGCCGACGCCGCGACGTGAAGTCAGTCTTATGCAGGCTCTACACTCGCGGCGCGAAAGCCCGCGAAGGCCGCTAACCGCGAGTGTGGAGGGTTTCGCGGCTTCTTCGCGGCTTCGTATTAGTTCGAATAATGTTCACGGTGCGAATCACGGCCGCAATTTGCACCGCGAGTGTAAAGCCCGCATAAGTATGAGATCTTTAGCTTTAGGGCCTGTTTCCCCGCTTCCTGATAAGGCTATCCACGACTTAACTTGACACAAGAAATATGGAGAATCTGTTAAATAAGCCTATCGGGCACCTTATCAGGAAGCGGTGAAACATTCCCTAAGTCTTCTTCAAAACGCATGATTGTTAGATCAGTTATTGAGGTTAATCAGCGCTTACTTAAGCTACCTTTTATACATTTTAATCAGACTAATAGTGAGTATGTTTAGTATTTCACTGCCAATTTTACAACTTTCGATGTGGTTTAATATTATCAGCTGTCTGTATAATATAGTTTACATAATAATTATATTTTTTTTACGTGAAAAATTTATACTACCAACCGCTGCGTTTTTCAGCCAAATTCTCCCCCGTATGTCCCCACTGTCATATTCAGGATGTGACAGCGCAGTTCAGATGCGTTTGACGGTTCTGGGTTGAAATACGACACACCAACAAAGACTCGATACTGTCATATCGTCATTATATTCTGATGCTTTCTTTTCTTCATAATAATTGTACTTTTATGAGGATGATTCATTAGAAAGCTTTGATGTTTATTGATACGGAAATTACGGTATTAATTTTTATGATACGCAAAACGAGCAGAATTATAGTCTGATGGTGAGCTTTTATTCAATCAATCAATTTAATGCAGTAGTACAGTGGTTTAATTATTATGAAATATTATTATTAATTATTTAACATTTACCATTTCAGCGGGGCTAAAATGGTCGCATAGCATTATTCCTCTCAATCAATTCACAAAATGAATTATCAAAACTGTCAATCTCACGAATGTCAAATTTAGACCAATTCAATTGGTATAAATTCGTACTAATTTGACATTCGTGACTTTGACCAGTTTTGACAATTCATTTTGTGAATTGATTAAGAGGAATCGCTATGCGACCATTTTAGCCCCGCTGGCATCTTAACCCATATTTAGAAGTTGGATCTTGACTTGAACTTTTTTTTTTAATGAAATAAGGGGGCTAACAAGCAAACGGGTCACCTGATGGAAAGCAACTTCCGTCGCCCATGGACACTCGCAGCATCAGAATAACTGCAGGTGCGTTGCCGGCCTTTTAAGAGAGAATAGGGTAATAGGGTAGGGTAGGGAAGGGAATAGAGGAGGGTAGGGAATGGAATAGGGTAGGGGATTGGGCATCCGGTAAATTCACTCACTCGGCGAAACACAGCGCAAGTGCTGTTTCACGCCGGTTTTCTGTGAGAGCGTGGTATTTCTCCGGTCAATCCGGCCCATTCGTGCTGAAGCATGGCTCTCCCACGTATAGCACGTGCGCGTGGGTTAGATTCCCGCGTTGAAAAAAGTTCTTTCCTAGTTTGATGGTTTCCAAAGTCGCAAAGGCAAAAGGGTCCTAAATCTGAAAACTCATTTTTGGATTTCGAACAGTATGTCACAGATTTACGTAGTTGTATAAGTTTTTATTGACAATAAGAAAAAAAAATCGAAAATATATTTACATGGTGTCATCATCGCTTACAAATAATAATATAACCAATTTGAGAAGTATGTCAACCTGCTAAGTATTAAATTTCCACGGCCGTGTATCATAACGATGACAGTTAAACGAAAAGACTTAAATTAATATCGGGCCATTAGTTCCTCAACTAATTTGTTGAAATGCAAATGATTTGTGACCTCTTCCGAGAAGAGTACAGTCACACATAATATTATTATATTCAAAGTATTAAAATCTCTTGTTTTGCAGTGGACTTACAGTAATATAATAATAGTAGCTTTTGCACGCGGCTTTGCTCGCGTTAAAAAGTATTATTTTATTATACAATATTTCATCCCCTACTTTATACCCTTAGGGGTATAATTTATCAAAATCCTTTTTTTAGCGGATGCGTACGTCATAACATCTATCTGCATGCCAAATTTCAGCCCGATCCGTCCAGTGGTTTGGGCTGTGCGTTGATATTACTATGTATGTAGTCAGTCAGTCACCATTAAGTTATAAATAATAATAATATCCAAAATAAGCATACTTACCTATATTATAAGGGCGTATATATATGCTGTCTGTTTATTACCTTTTCACGTTTAAATCGCTGCAAAATTTTGATGAATGTGAATGAGAAACTGATATTTACTCTTTTGGATTGACCAAAAAAATTTAAACTCGTCCGGACAGATCGAAAAATTGTAAGACAGAGTGAGTTAGAGATCACCGGCGCAGAGTAAGAGGAAAACTATAATTTCCCTTTCGTGGGAGATAAGAAAATATCAAGACAAATAGGAGAGTATTACATTATTTACACTCCTTTTCGCCTAGAAAGGGAAATAGACTTATGGTAAGAACATTAAGTCGTCTGTGGCTCAATTGGTTGAGTGTGTGGCAGCTCAAGACGGGGGTCGCGGTTTCGAATCCCGCCGACGGGACAAAAATTTCAATGTTCCCGGGTCTGGATGTGTATTATTGCGGCTCTTCACGATGGGCCAGCGTAGTGAACCATCACGATGGGCCAGCGTGGGGAGGACGTAGTGGCGTAGGATGGCCGATGGCGCCAGCGATGGCCGTGGAATGGCGGCGGTGTCGGTTTTTCGGCCGCACATCAAAGGATGATGGCCCAGCGATGGCGGTACGCCTCTACACGTTGGCGATACGACAGTCGGTGCCTGACCGCGGTCGAGTGAGGACGTCGAAATTCGTATTACAATTTACGAATTTCATTCAAAATAACGAGATCACGTATCTCATAATGAATGAAAATATAATAATATTATGATAGGCGAAAGTTTTTGTGGATGTTTGTTACTCTTATACTCAAAAACTACTGAACGGATTTTAATGAAACTTTGCAATAATATTATTATAGCTTTTACAATATACAAGAACGGAAAGCATATTAATATGCTATTATTACACTCATCATTATCATCATCATCACTACCATAAACCATTATTTTAATTTTAGTCTCGAAATAATTATTCCTAGAATTCAAGAGAAGGTTCATATTAGGAGGGAGGTGATACGAAGTTCACCGGGTCATCTGGTGAAGTCATAAATTACTAAAAAACCACGTTTTACATTGCCGCAATGGCTAATGCTTACACGTCCATCTTGAACGACGTTTATATCAGAACTGAACACGGCCATCATGTAGAGGCGTTGCGACCATTGCATGGCCATCGCATGCGCCATTCGATCGCCCAGCGCTGGCCACTGTTGTAGAGGAGCCATAAATATGTGTATGATATAGGTATTATTATAATAAAAATCTTAAATATATGTATAGTATAAAAGTATTAAATATATTTCCATTGTCTGGTATCAGTAACACAAGTCCTTCGGGTAAAGGTACGGGGCCAGACTGACGTGGTGTGAAGCGTCCATAATAATATACAGGGTGTAACAAAAATAAGTGATAATACTTTAGGGTGTGTACGTGTTCCTTGTATAGAGTTCACTGTGAAAATAGCAGCGCTGAAAGATCAATTTTTTCACTTTTGTATGGGGAAACTCGTGACGCTCGGGCCCTTGCCCATACAAAAGTGAAAAAATTTTTTCGTCTTTCAGCGCTGTTACTTTCACAGTGTACTCTCTACAAGTAACACTTACACACCCAGATTCTGTGAGGAGGAGGATGAAACACCTATTCACCTTTTCCTCGACTGTCCTGCTCTACTACAGAGCAGGAACAGGCACCTTGGTCGCCACGTATACTCATCCACAGAGGAAATTCGTGGCACCAACCCCAACCATATCGTTCAATTTATGAGCAGCATTGGGTTGGGGATGATTCTCTAGTGCGAAGGAGTCTCAATAGATCCTCATAGGTCGCAGTGACGTCAGGGCTATAGCGATCTGCCTTCTTTAAAAAAAAAAACAAAAATACTCCCCACACCGGTTTCGGTGACGGTGGCCAGATTCATTGAAAACAGGCCTCTTACGCAGGAGTAGTTTTATAGTGCCCAAGTGTGTGCGCAGTACACAAGAGCACTCTCTATTCATTTACTCTCAGAACCCAGTGAGACGGACGACGGACACGACTGGCGAAAGATCAGGCGCAGAACCGACTTTTTACATACCCATTCGACGCATGAATGATCTTACATGTCAGACAATCAGGTGATCAGCCTGTATTGTCCTAACCAAACTTAGAAATAACATGTTTCCAACGCGTGATTCGAACCCACGACCTCCGGAGTCAAGAGCCAAGCTCTAATCACTAGACCACGGAGTCTTTATACTTTATTATGATGATACTTTGGGCGCCAAGAAGGACAAAGGTTTCTTTCAAAATCAAAATATTTATTTCTAAACAGGTTATCAAAGTTAACACTTTTAGAATGTCTAAATGAGACCTACCACCGGTTCGGGAACTAACCCGGCGAGAAGAACTTTACTAAAAGGTTAGAAAATTATTCTTCAAAATAAGGCTTCTATTGCTTTGAAATACATATTTTAATGACAATAGAAAATATGTTTTTACGTTTGCTTTTTTTTTATAAAAAATAAATTTTTATAAATTATTATATACCCAGGAAAACGATAAGTAATCGTCACACTAGACTTATTTTAAAACCCACCGTATCTAAATATTCCGAGCTCCGCCGTCCGTACAAACAAATTTGTAACCAACCCAAAATTGACGATTTTATAAATCATTTTTGTACTTGATAATAAGCCCCGAATTGTTTAATTTTCTAAATAAAGATACTACCACGGATTAAAAAAAATTCGGATGGAACATTACACTATAAAGAGGTGAAGCATGCAAGGTACGACAATTTCGTGACAATTTCGTTTATTGTACACGTGACCGACACTCACACACGCAACTAGGTACTACAACCCGCTGTCATTGTACATAGAGTGACGGCGCCAACGACACGCACACATCCTACAAGGGCGGCCATTACTGTGCTTTACTCGGGATTAGACAAGGTTACATTCGTATTTTTTTTTAATCCGTGGATACTACATTATATTTCCAAGAATTCGATCTGAGCGAAAACACGTTATCCTAAAATTTTCTCGATGGAAAAAAATCACAAAGATGCATCTAACTTTGACGATTTTTTTCCTATATAGCCAAAACCCTGCTGAGTTAATATTTTTACACGTCATATAAAATTGTATCACCGAGGGTTCGACCTAGCGGATTTTTAATATTCTCTATATTTTTTAAGATATTTAAGAAAAACCACATTGGCGCTTCACCGCTAAATTTGTCTCACCTCTCAGTCGCCAATAGTCGCGTTCGCTCGCGCCTGAGGAGAGGACGTTACTTCCTTTGTCTTTACTCCGGATTGAGAAAATATTTAATCGACACCATGGGAAACAAACAAAAATTAAATAAACACACTAAAAGCAACCTTTACAGGAGAAAACGGGAGCCGATGAACAATTGTAGACGGCTTTTTAATTTAATGTAAAATATGTATATTTGTTTACAAATATGATCATATTATCATGACAAATAATTTGTCAAACCCATATGTTGCGGCCGCACATGCGTAGTGCTTCGTGCTTGAGACGATACCATTGGACGATCTGCGTGTATCGTCCTATGGTATCGTCTCATAGCTCGACGCTTCGTGACGATAGACGAATCAGCGGCCGCGGCAATAGAGATTGAAAAAATAAATCGGCTTTAAATCGATATAGTTTTGACAAAAACTAATGTACCTATGACAGTGATTTGAAAATCGATTTGGTTTCAATTAATGTCGTACTCGATTCCATGAAAATATCGAATAAATTTCGTCGGAACAACGCTACGCGTGTGTGAGGTTACGACCCGCTTTACTCAAAATATAGATGAATATAAATGACTATTATTGCAATAATAGTCATAAATAAAATGATGTATAATGGTAACAATGGTTTTGTCTTATTGTTTTGTTATTTAACTTGAAATTCTTATGAGAAGTACATATTTCAATAATTCATGTGAGTTGAACTAATTATTACTTATTAATAATTAATTCATGATATTTGGACAACAAATATAATATTATAACATTATTTTTGGACACGTCAATTAGTCTTTAAACAGACAATAATTATTGTTGTTTCCGGTTATGATACTTTTGTTACAAAAGATAGTACAGTTAATAAATTAATATAAAAGTGTTATAATTAAATACTTGATTTCTAATGATTTCAGGATGATTGTAACTATGAATCATTGTATTTATGATATTAGATACAAATCTTGGTAGTCAGACGTGGGGCGGAGTGATGATGGCGGTGGGGTTGTTTTTGATATGGCAGTATTTAAGGCGGGCTGTCTGATGGAAGGGACTCACTCTCTCTCTTGTCGTAAGCCGTCACTCTGCCTCCTATCAATGTGAATTGACTCTGAGTACTTCGAACAAAGATCGTTATAAGATAAGTATTTATTTGGTTAAAACGCTTCTTGGCATTTTGTGTAATATCAGTTCTTTCAGCTTAATAATTCGAAATGAAGAAAATCTAAGTGAATTATTGTATTACGTATTTACAATACGTATAAACTACGCTTTATTTATAGGTGTTTATGATTTATACAATACTTTTATTTAGCAAGCCTAAGCTATTTCTGACATCAGAATTGGGTCTGGCCCTTACACCGTTGGATCTTAATGCATTTTTTTCCTTCCAGTAAAAACAAAATTGATGCCAAGTGGTTAAAAATATTCTGAACCCAACAATAAGCGAGAACAAAATGAATGCCAACTGGTTAACATGTATTTTCGAACCCAAGATTGAGGCAGTTACAACAAATCTAAATCTAATAACAATGCCAAGTGCCAACTAAAGAAACAAGACGGTTCAGCTAAAAGTATAGTGCAAAATATTGAGGTGTGGATTTTGAAATAATTTTGCCAGTTTCAATTGGCTGTAAACGCAGATAAGGCCCTGAAGGGCTCTTGTTTAACGTGATTTGAAAATAGAAAACGGAGACTAGATAACTTTTAAATCATATCTGCAAATCTTTGTTCTGCTTAGAAATATATAATTTTGTTTTATAAAATTGTGAGAGAACTAAAGGTGTAATGTACCACTCTGGTTCTGTTGAATCGTACTTTGAATTTTATTTTCGTGAAACGATTTTGTTTTGTAACGGACAAGGATGTCATTAACGGAAGCTAAAGTTTATTTTAACCTGTGTACTGTGTAGTGCGGAATATACGATGCTTATTTTCCAACAAGAATTAAAAAAAAAACAAGTACTGAGGGTAGTTTGTAAAAATTTGCGTAAAAATAGAATGCCATAGATGTCGTACGGTATTACTATGGTATTACTAGATGTGGCAATCTTGTTGTACGATCTAATATTATTACGTTGTTGTACGTAATACTTTAGTGGTATTTGTTTTGTTTAATTTGTTTAGTTTATCAAAAGGCGTAAAAAAATGTTTAGAAAGCTATGAAAAATGAATATTTAAACAGGAAAGAGTAATTCATGGATTAACCTTTAACGTCACGGGCAGGGTCTACGCAGACGCGCTGTTTTTTGACGATATTTTTTTAAATTGGCAAGTTACGATCGCATGTTTTCGGCTAATCTCAATGCAACGCGAGGTTTTTCAGTGAGTAAAAGTCCGTCGCTCCTCTGATAAGAGAAGTTACATTTTTGCTTATGTGGGGATACCTGCAGGCCCCACCCGTGATTTAACGTATGTACTTTTTTCACATTGGTTATGTGTTTGTTTGTTTTTTTTTAATTGTCTATGTATAAATGGAGAATTTGTTGCCGACTAACAGAAAATTAAATTGCTCAAATCATATTATGTAATTTAATGTCTCTGATGATTCTGATGACATTTACTAGATATACTAATTTGATTCGCATGTTTTCTATAAACACACATGATACTATCTAACGTTAACATAATATACCTAATTTATAATTTGTAATTTTAAATAATATGTAAGTAATAATAATCTGACGATGATAAAATTTTGCATGCCGTAAGGCAGAATGTATAAGACTCTGAAAATATTGTAACATCTATTATTGTACCTGCATTCTAAGCAAACAAACGATCTATCTATCTATCTGAAAGTTTTTGGAAACATTTTGAAAGAGTTAGAGGTAGCTAGACCTAGTGCACCAAAAATGAGGCGAAGATGCTATTATTGTCCCAGAACTAATTATTATTGCCCGTAAGCCTTATTATAAAACTATTTGCAAGTCTCATTCAGTAAAATTATTTATTACTTACCTAGCTTACTCAAGGAATAATTTTAGTTTAGGGTCGTACTTTTCAAGGATTGTCAATTATTTTTCTGTAAATTTTAGTGTTAATTTTTATTTTGATTATTTATTTCTAAGTCTTTTTTTGAGAAAAAAACAATGAGTTAGTCAGAAGTAGACATTTTTGTTGAATTTTAGTACATTAAACATGTGCCCTACAAATTCTATGCACGAGATTGGTTAGTTCATAAAAATGTTCTTTACTGTCTAAATAATGGTTAGTTTATTATTAATAAATGCTTTTCATAAATAAAATAATATCTATTCTTATAGTATAAAACGGGTTTTAAAAATTATTAAACCATTCTGAATTTATACGTATATTTATATTGGGGTACCTCTAGACCCCACGCGTGACGGAACGTTACCCAAAACAACGCGTGTACTTGAAGGTTAAGTCAAAATAATTGTCGTGATGATAATATGAGTAATTGAGAATCTGATAAAAACTTGTGAATAAAGTTTTTCTTTACTATTGTTTTGCTTGTTACTGAATAAGCCAATATTTTAATTGTCACTGAAATTATTCATTTTAGCAGTTCTGATAAAGAGTTACTTTTACAATAATTGAGTAAACAGGCTGATATATTTATTTTATCTGCATTTGTTGGTGGAAAACATTAGTATTATAGACGAGGATAAAAATAATTTATTACAACTCTGTACTATTTTATCCAGGTACACATAATTTATTATATGTAGTGTATTGATAAATAAAGATGGCCGCTCTGCCAATCGGAGTGGGGGCTAGGAGAATATGGGCGCCAGACGTGAGAGCTGTCGTTCACTCCTTGACCAGCCACTGCAGATAGTAGAGTATTCAGTGATACAGTATTATGTGTTTAATTTACTCCTTCAACGATAATTTCGTAACAAAAAGAAATAGAATTTCGAAAAGGATAAATTAGAAACGTTATTTGTATTTAAATACCTATTATCATCAGCAAAATTTACGAGAAAAACAACAGAATCAAAACTTACTTCATAACATTTTAAAAATTAGACACTGGTTAAAAGTTTGGTACAAAACTTTGCTTCAAATAACATTTTATGAGCACTAAAGTATTTGAAGTTGTAATGTCGTTCTTTATTTGTAAAGAATATTATTTTATTGAAGTGGCTAAATAATAATTGTATGGCGCCATTGCAAATTACCTACAACTGTTCCGTTGCAAAATGCACAAACAATGGTCGCCGCCAGTCTCGAGTTAAAAATTCGTAATTTATTATATCACTTGTTCAATGTTCAACAAATGCAATACAAAATGTAGACAGTAGCCGATTCTCAGACCTACTAAATATGCATATAAAATAGCGCTGGTTTTGTGATTGGTACCTATAATAAGCTTAGTTGTTACTACGCCAAATACATGATACAACAATAAACCAAACACTATAATATGAATTGTTCATAGAAAAACATGCCATTTTTCTGTGTATAAGGAAAATATAATAATTATGGAAAAATGGAATGAGAAAACCTAAATATTAATGTTGTAATTACAAAGTGGGTACCTGATAATTAACTGATGTTGATGAGCCTAATTTTCTTATCACATGACACTTATTGTCTCTGAGTCACTAATTTCACAAGCGCCAAATTCACTCGGCTATACGATCTTATAAATATTAGTTCGCAAATGTAACACCATAATCGAGGTTGAAGATAGATGGACGGCGACGTCCGATATCTAAAGTAGCGTAGCCGTTACGAGCGTATACGCTCAGTATTGCAATCATCGCTCCCTTTAGTTTATTGAAATCAATTAATAAAATTTTAATTTTTTTTTTTTTTTTTTAATTCTAATTTAAAGGGCTTTATCGCTAAGCGATTAAGTCGCCCTGGTAAGTAATCACAATATTATAATCTTAAATATAAATATTAGGCTTAAATAAGAAAACTCCTATGGTTACCTATTGATGAGCTGCAATAGCAACCTGATCTCCCCAGAGAGCGGAAAGGCCAGGATACTATTACAGCCACCTACTCGATTTAAAGTTTTATACATTATTTCTCTAATATGACTGTTCCGGACACATTCCATCAATATATGATATATATCTTCAACGACGTTACATGTTGCACAGTTTGGTGAGGTAGATTTTTTCATAAGAAAGGAGAATTTATTGCATGGAATGTGTCCGGAACGAAGTCTCATAATATTTACAACATCTATTCTACTCAATTTAGATTCATTAATCCAAGGGGGTTTTGGGGGATGCGGCTGGACAGTGCGATACCATATACCTTTTTCCTTTGACCTTTCACAAAAGTATTCCTTAAACAAGTTGTCACAATACAATTTATATGAGAAGGTATGATAACTAAAAGACGGTAGGTAATCTACAAGTAGCCCATCTGAAGATGCTTCCTTTGCATATTTATCAACTTTTTCGTTTCCTTCTATACCTATGTGGGATGGAACCCATTGTAATATTACAGTTTTGTTTAGATGTGCGAATTTCAGGATTAAATCCAGAATTGAGTAGGCTATCGTTGTACCTCGAAAGGTCGAGGTGCAACGAGCCAAATGGAGCAAAGCACTTTTAGAATCGGTAATTATTACTATATTATTTATATCCAAAGAATATGCGTAAGACAATGCCTTAGCAATAGCTATAAGTTCTAACTCCATAATAGAAATTCTGGATTGAATCTTGAACTTCGCACATGTTTCAGTATGAAGGTCATAAAATGCAGCGCCGTTACAAATATTATTTTTAGACCCATCAGTAAAAATTTTTCTAAATTGTCTATATTTTGTATTAATAAATTCATAGCATATATATTTTAAATACAAAGGGTTATAACATTGCTTACTTTTGGAAAGATTGTATATATTAACGTTTATATTTTTTGATAAATCAATGTTATTAACCCATGTATCCAAAGAAAACATTCCTAATATTTTTTGAAAATCAATATTTTTATTTTTAAAATAGTCGTAAGTAAAAGTTAATAGAGGTTTTCTTTTTTTGTTCCAATAACGGCTGCGAATTAAATCAGTGAGTTCAGATATATTCTTGTCGAGAATTTTGTTTTCAATTGAAATATTTTTTAACCAAAATTTACCAGCTAAATATTGTCTTCGAAGATACAAAGGAAAAAGGCATAATTCGCTTTCCATCACGTGGATGGGAGTGGTTCTAATAAAGCCGCCAATAGTACGCATTGCCTGATTTTGAATTCTGTCTAATTTATTCAAAAACGATTGAGGACTATTATCATATAAAAAACTACCATAGTCAATGCGACTTCGAATAAAAGAAATATATAACTTACGCAAATGCTTAGGATGTACTCCCCATCCTGGCCCCGCTAAAACTTTAAAGACGTTAAGGAATTTTTGGACTTTAATTAGAATTTCATTAATATGTTTTCCCCACCTAAGCGATCTGTCCAGCCACATACCCAAATATTTTACACAATCAACTACATCAAGCGGCCGATTGTTTACATATAAATGAAAATTCATGAAACGATTTTGTGGTCGTTTAGAAAAAATACAAATTTTACTTTTAGTCGCTGATATATCTAAATTTAAATCAAAACATAACTTACTTAACCTGTCAAGTGCTAACTGCAATTTTGTTCTGGCATCATCTAAATTATTTGAAACGTAGTACAAAGTGAGGTCATCTGCGTACTGTGAGAAGCATATATATATAAGAGCCTTACAAATTCGAATTGTCCCAATATTAAATAGGAGGGGGGACGCGGGGTCCCCTTGAGCTAGACCACGAGCCGTGCTTCTTAGAATCAGGAAATCCGGACCCTCAATACATAAAAATCGTTGAATAAGAAAGTTCCAAAAGTATATACAAATTTTTGACCCCAAACTAAGCTCATCCATATATTTTAAAATGCTTATAAAATCAATATTGTTGTATGCATTTTCTAAATCAATAAAAACTCCCACTGTAAATAGGTTTTTTGAGAAACCTAATTGTATGGCTGACGTCACACAGGCTAGGTTATCTAAGGTAGACCTTCCCTTCCTAAAACCCTTAGTCTCTTCCATAAATATGTTATTATGTTCAAGAAACCATTCAATTCTATTATTAATAACCGAATGAAATATTTTGCATAAACATGATAATAAAGATATCGGTCTAATTGATGATATTGAGGAAGGGTCTCGTCCAGGTTTAGGTATAGGTGTGATGCGCACCTGGCGCCATTGATAAGGAACAAAACCGGTCGTTAAAATTTCATTATATAATTTTAATAGGATATCAAGCCCATTATCTGGTAGATTTTTAATCATAGAAAAAGAAATTTCGTCACAACCTGGAGCGGTATCTTTAGACTTTATACATTTTAGAAGCTCATATTTAGATATTTGACTTTCAAGCAACGAATTTTGAGACTTAAACTGAGGACGTGGTGTAGAACAGTAATCGGGGCATAAATCGTTTAGAAGACTCTGTGCTACATCCTTTGCGATGGTAAATTTTTGACTTCTGTGACCTTTTAGCCATCTCATACGACGCCACATATTATTAACACTAGTAGACTCGTCAATAGAGGAGCAAAAATTCTGCCACGATTCAGTTTTGGCTTGTCGTATTAATTTTTGAGCAGTTTTAATTTTATCTTGCAAAATATTCAAATTATGAGGAGTTGGATTTTGCCTAAAAAGAGATAAGGCTCGTCTGCGCTCCGCGACTGCTTTTGATAAATTTAGATTCCAATATGGTTTTGGTTGGAATTTATTAGTGGGGCATGTAGGTATTTTATAGAATGGAATGTTACTATTAGCGGCTGTATTCAAAATTTCAACAAAACGGTCGTAGCAAAGTTGTAAGTTATCGATGTTTTCAAATAAATTATTTTGAAAAATAAGATTTTCTACACAAGTCGCGTAAGAAGACCAATTAGCCTGTCGAAAATTACGTCTTTTAATGAAAGAGCTACAAAAAATATCCGGATTACATAGTTTTATCATTAGGTGGTCACTCCCTAGATTTTCATTTGTTACAGACCAATCGAATTTATGAAAAATATCTGAAGACACCAAGGACAAATCAGGTGACGACTGTTGTAAAATCCCGTCCACCAGTTTCAATCGTGTAGGACTACCATTATTTAAAGTTATTAAACTATTGTCAATTAAAGCATCAAAAATCTGCATACCTCGAGAATCCGTTTTAGTTGACCAATTAGAATGATGACCATTGAAGTCTCCAAGAATCACGGCTCGCGATGACACTAATGAAAACACATTATCCCAATCATTTTGAGTAGTCCGGATATTTGGCGGACAATACACACAAATCACGTCACTAATATAATTACAGTTCAAAATTTTAATAGCAATTAATTCAATGCCAGAAAAGGTACTTTGCACTTGCCACGATCGACATTTTAACGACTTATGTGTAAATATAGCTACACCTCCCCAACCGTCCTGTCTGTATTTCCTATAAACATTATAATTTTTAATAGAAATGTCAATATTTGGTTTAAGCCAAGTTTCACAAACGGCCGCGATATGAATTTTATCTAAATGCAAAATTTGTTCAAAATCAACTAGTTTAGGTTTTAGGCTCTGGGCATTCCAATGTAAAATATTAATTTTAAGTATTTTATCCATCAAATATTTTAAACAAGAAAGATAAGTCCGGTGGGTTTTCAAATATTTTGGTTATGAACCATTTAAAAATTATTTTAATCGAATTAAACATTTTAGTTTTAAAAGATTCGCGTTTCATAAACATTATTCTTTTAAGTTTTGTCAACAAACACCTAAACGATAAACCTCTCACATCGTCATCTATTTTTTCTTCACTACTGTCTTCCTCGGAACTATCACTTGTACTTTGTGTGTTACATCTTTCTTGATCCGGCAAATTAAGTTGAAATTCTGTATCGTTTAACTCCGTCATAACAATGTCTTCTTGTGATGTAGATTGCCTCTTGTTTTCTTTACTTTTCTTTTTCAAGGATTTTTGTTGTGACGTACTGGCCCTGGGTTCTTCTGAGACTTGATTAGGAATTTGTTGTGACGTACTGGCACTGGGTTCCTCCGAGACTTGATTAGAATTAGGAAAATCGCTACGATCTCGTTTTACGACGTTGGCGTAAGAGGGCCTTGAAGTATTTTTTTGAACTTCTGGGAGCTCATGATTTTCTTCATTAGTTCTGGGCTGCGAGAAAGGTGGAATATACAGATCCAATGCTTTTCTGTAGGAACAATTAAATTCGCCCATAATTTCACGCAGTTTTCGTTCTTTAGAGTAAATAGGACAATTTTTATCGAAAGCAGTGTGATTGCCCTGACAATTAATACATTTTAAAGATGTAGTTTCACATCGTTCGTGCTTACCGCAACATCTTGGGCAATAAAAATTTGTTGATGGACACATTTTACGAGTGTGGCCGAATCTCCAACACTTAAAGCATTGGGTGGCCGGAAAAATGTATGGTTCCACTTTTACTCTCATTTCAAAAATATAAAGGAAATTTGGTAACGAAGGCCCTTTAAAAGCTACTCGTACTTTCTCACAGTTTGACCATCTTTCGTCATCTTTATTCTTGCGTTGTAAACGTCTAACATTTATAACTTCAGATGAACATGAAATAGACGATAATAATTCCTCTTCAGAAAGATCTAATTCGATATCCTTTATTATCCCATACGATATACCGACTTCAAAAGGACGATGAAATCTCCAACCCAGCTGTACAAAATAAACGGAGTTTATTAAATTATCAGCGCTCTCGTCATCATCAAATTCCACACAAATCTTGAATGGGTTAATATACTTAACTCTTATGATATGGGATATATTTTGATTCTTAAATAGTTTAGCGAGTGCAAATTGTTTAGGAAACATTTCCTTACATGTGATTATTAGTTCAACAGAATGTTTTAACTCTCGTTGTCTCTGTTTTCGACTTTGTAACACAGTCCACGTGTTTTCATCATCATCAATTTCGTCTCTTCTTCTTTTTTGTATTTTTTCTGCATTTTTTTTTTCAGCCATAGTGTTCTCCGTATTCAGTTGTGTAAGTTCATCAAGAGTTATTTCGACTTCGCTTTGTGTATTAATTTTTTCCACTTGATCTATGTCATCCAGATTTGTATCTTCTTCCATTGCATTTAAAGCGTACAATTGCCTGAACGAACATTGATCGGCCGAGGCCAGCCGGCGCGAGTAGGTACAGCGCGACGTACGTATGCACCGAGCAAAATTATTTACACTGCACTGCCAATACGTCTACGCACTAGCACGCGTCAAAAAACGAAAAAAAATAATAATTTTAATTATTAAGATATTATTGCATAATCATAATGAATTTAATCTGCTCAAGTTAGTAAAGTGACATATAAACTTTGTAATGAAATTATCTTGTCATATTATTATTGTAAAGTTAATGATTTTACTCTTCTTTACCAAATGTCTCGCCATAACAGGAGAACTAGAATAGGTTGTATGTATCATTGCGTGGTAACAACGTAAAAATAAAATTGCTTTCTATCAAAAATGAGAAGTTTTAGAGGTAATTTGGTGAAAACCGGATGGTACCTGCAAATGCCTATAATTTTTATAAAAGGCAGTTTGGGTAAAAGTCCCAACGGTAAATACCTACAAATAGCCGATTATTACAACGGGTAGTTCGGCGAAAGCCAAACGGTACCTACAAATGCCTAATTATTAGGCAGTTTTGTGAAAGTCCAAACGGTAAATACAAATGGCCCATTATTATTAGATGTAGTTTGATTAAAATAAAGATAAAAACAAATGTTTAGAGGTCGTTTGAATATACATACGGTACCTACTGATTATAAGACGAAGTTTAGTTAAAATAAAAATACCTACAAATGTTTAGAGGTCGTTTGGATAGACAAACGGTACCTGCCGATTAAGACGTGGGTTGAAATAAAGATACCTACAAATGGTCAAAAAGTTTAAAAGTAAAAAGTAAATTAAGAAGTTTGGTTAAAATTTAAACGGGTACCATTACTAGGTAATGGTTGAAAAGATTTGTTGGTTATAATTCCAATAAGTACATAAAGTCTACAGTAGTAAAAGTAAAACGAGGGCTGAAATCATATGTCACTGCTGCTACTCGTGAGACCCTCGCAAAAGCAAATGGCAAAAAGATGTCTATTATAATTTACCTGGCATAGCAGTATATGGCGAAATTATATTTAATTTGAGTGCCGTAGGGCAATTAGATAATTACTTTTATCCAAAAAGCCGTGTGTGCCAGCCAGCGTTTCAGAATAATCTATTGGAAAAAAATGAGAAAAAATGCTATAGGCAACTATGTTACTTTTGATAAAATTATTTCGGAAGCCAATAGTTTAGAAACAATAAATTGCCAAGATTAAAATGTTAGCTTCCAAAGAACATTCCACGTGGAGTCGGTTAACAACACTATATTGTTACTAAAAACTGACATTCATCCAATATATTTGAAATATGAATGTATTGGCCAAATTCTGCATTGTCAACCAGTAAAGATACAAAATACAATACAAGTAATTTATTTCCAGAAAATACAATATACAACTTCAGATTAAGACAAATCCCCACACTAGGCATAGCCTGTCCTGTGGAACAGTATAGGAACATTCTCGTTAATGTCGGCAGACAACAGTTGGTTATTGGTACCGGCAGCAAGAGTAATAATATTATTAATGATAAAAATTAAGACTTCTAAATTAATAGAAAATAGTCTTACTACTTTAAAAATTCTACCAAATTGTATAAACTTCCATGAAGCTGTTAACCCTAATATTTGTTTTGATGATATTTATTAATTTAAAACTACCGACACTAAGACACGTAATAATGAATTATTTTTAAATCGGTTGTACACTTCGTTAATAATAATATCATAATATTGAAGTGGAAAAGTGCATAGAAAGTTGTGTTTCATTATGTTATGTTTTATTAACAATAAAACTAGTGAATGAACCTGGAGATCAACATTCAGGTTAGATTGCTCAATTTTAAGATTATTGCAGATGCTATTGGAGCATAATTATATAATATGGCGTATAATGTATATCAAAAGTCCCTAAAGAGGTCAGAGACCTACAGCGCGCACCTACCAAGAGAAAGGCCCTTAGCACGGTGATGAGCATCTACGATCCGCTGGGGCTACTGAGCTGCTACACCGTCACCGCCAAAGTTATCCTGCAAAGTCTGTGGCGTCAGAAGCTGGACTAGGACGAGCCGCTGCCGGCGGAGTCAGCCGTAGACTTCACTCGATGGCTGAGAGACATGGAGCACATCAGCCACCTCGCGCTACCCCGCAGCTACAACGGGGGGAGCCCCACAAGAAACCGGCAGCTGCACGTGTTCTGTGACGCGAGCAAAGACGCGTACGCGGCGGCCGTCTACTGGAGGCTGGAACAAGAAGATGGAGAAATTCGAGTAATGTTGGCCGCAGCCAAGGCTAAGGTGGCGCCACTGAAGACACAGACGATACCACGACTAGAGCTGCAAGCCGCTCTGGTTGGAGTGAGGCTCGGGAACGCCGTCGCAGCGGAACACAGATGGAAGACAGACGCTATTTTCTACTGGACCGACGCTCGGGTGGTTCTGTGGTGGATACAGAACGGAAGCAGGAAATATACACCATACGTCGGACCGTGCGTGCAGGCCGACAAGAAAACGTGGAGGGTCGCGCAGGCCTTGGCGGACGAGTTCTGGAGGCGATGGGTGAGGGAGTACCTGCCGACGCTCACGCCCCGTTGCGGGGCCCCGAGGAGCGGCCACAACCTGGCCCTGGGGGACTTAGTGATCATCGTGGACCCCGCGCTGCTGCGTAATACATGGGCGCGCGGAGTCGTACACCGTGTCTACCCGGGCCCAGACGGCCGAGTGCGTTGCGCGGACGTGCGTACGCGTAGCGGAGTATTCCGCAGGCCAACATCAAAGCTGGCGGTGATAGAAGAATCGCCGCCGGAGGAGCGGACGGCGCCAGGAGAGGAGCAGACGGCGCCCGGAGAGGAGCCGGCGGGCCTAGTCAGCCCGCAGTCGCCAGAACGAGTCGCGACGGGCTCAACCAGCTCGCGCTCAGCCGGGCAGTCACCAGCGGGCCTAGTCAGCCTGCAGTCGCCAGAACGAGTCGCGACGAGTTCAGCCAGCTCGTGCTCAGCCGGGCAGTAAGCGGCAGGCCCATTCAGACCGCAGTCACCAGATCGAGACGTGACGAGTTCAGCCAGCTCGTGCTCAGCCGGGCAGCCAACAGCGAGACCATCGGCGAGCCCGCAGTCACCGGAGAAGGCTGCGTAGACCCTGGCTACTGCGTCGGGGAGAGGATGTTGAGGACAGGGGCCTCGCACCCGAGAAACACGTAGTGAGTGCATACAAACTCGTAACAGTGAAATATGAGATATAAGCTCAGTGCAAAATCAGTGTTTTTACAAATAGACTTTAAAAAGTGAATTGTGATAAATCTGTGGCTCCCTAAGAGATAAAAAGCAGTTATTTTATTAAAGTAGTTCATTATCTAATAAATACAAGAAAAATTAGTTGAATAAAATAAGTAGTTCGGAAAATATTGAGAAAATTGTGTGAAAATGTATGTAAATTGTATTAATCTTTATGTTCGTCTAGCCGTAATTATGTAAAATATAAGTTTTGATATTTAGATTAAGTTAAATGTTGTAGAACGATAAATAAAGAATTTCCCGAAATGCGTTCCAATTACCTGGCTCATGGAAAAATAGGGAAAATAAGGAAAAATAGCCGCTTCCGATAGTAAAAGTGAGACGGAAAAACATACGAATCGGAGCGGCCCACTATACGGCATTGCCTTGAGCCGGGTAAGCGATGTGCATTTCGGGGTTAATGTTCTCCTCGCTACTCGTGTGTTTTATTTACGCCCCCGCTCTGCAAGATTACCGGTGTAGCCTTAGTCTTCGAGTCCGATCCGAGCCAGCGGCGAAAACCTATGGGCGAATACAGTCTCAAACAGATAATATTATATTGTATTACTTTCGCATTTATAATATTAGTATGGATCTATAAATAAAAACCGTCACAAAATTCTGTGCGTACTTTTAAAATTGACAAGGTGTTACTTTGCGGAAATCCATAGCTTAAAATTTAGTATGTAAGTAGTTTTTAGCTAATATTGCTAAAAATAATAACATACTTACTCAATTTTAAGGTGCTACAATACAAAGTGATATTATAATTTATAACAGGGGTTCCCAAAGTGTGCGCCGCGGCGCCCTGGTGCGCCGTGAAAAGGCAAGAGGGGCGCCGTGAGTCGATCCTCCATCATCCATAACCACAAACATTATAAAATAAAATTATAATATTATGAATTATTATACAAAGCAGGCAGATGATTAAATATTTGTTTATTATTATTTACTTGCTTAACCTAGCTATAAAACTTCGGAACACGTCGCGCCCCACGTCGTAGACAATATGTGTTTGGTGCTTAGTTTTAGTATGTTATGTATGTTAGTCTATAAGGAAATCCAGTATCCAGTATAAGGTATATATAATATGGGCCAAGTGGCCTGATTTAAATAAATAAAATAAAAGTGTTTATTTATGTATATTTTTGTAATAGCTAAGACTAGGGCGCCGTGACAAAATATTGACTTGTAAGTGTGCCGCAGGCTGAAAAAGATTGAGAACCCCTGATTTATAATATAGGGTGAATAGGGTGAATATTTCAATAAAACTATTTTCAGTGTTTCTGTGAGAAACACTCAATACGTCATCATGAATTAAAAAAATAAGTAACTTTTTCAGTGATATTTACTATACAGGGTGTAACAAAATTAAGTGATAAAACTGTAGCATGTGTAAATTACACACACACACACATATATATATATATATATATATATATATATATATATATATATATATATATATATATATATATATATATATTTAATCGATTGTAAGGGTTTCGATTAATTAAAAATGGTTTAAAAAAATGCACAACGTTAATAATCAAGTTTTCACTTCTGCCGGCACTCCCGGAGTGCAACCCGTCTTTTTTTTGTAATATGTATGGGCTAGCGCCCGAGCGCGATGCATTCTCTCAAACAAAAGTAAAATTGACCTTTCAGCGCTGCTTTTTTCACAGTGAACCCCATTCAGGAGACACATACACACCCTAAATTATTATCACTCAATTTTTTATTATACTAAGTACATAATATTATTAAAAAATCGGCCAAGTGCGAGTAGATATGAGCGCCGATGGGTAAACGGCCGGCGCCGGCGCGCCGACTTTTTGTGATCGGTGGCGGCGGCGCCGTCGGCGGCGTGCCTCAAATGCGACTTTAATCTGTTTTTAGGGTTCCGTACCCCAAGGATAAAGACGGGATCTATTACTTAGACTTCGATATCCAAATTAAACAATTAAGCGTGGCTCCCATACAAAAACCCTATTTTCAGCATATTTTTGCTCTCTATTGGTACGGAATCCTTCGTGCGTGACACAGCGAACATTTTGTTCTTTTAATGACGACGAAAAATACGCCATTGCATTTATAAGCTTTTGAATGTATATGATTTTAAAAAAATCCTCTCGCTCGGCGCGCCGCTACTTTTTTGCGGCGGCGGCGGCGCGGGAATTTGGCGGCGGCGGCGGCGCGCCGGCGCGACGCTCATATCTAAGTGCGAGTCGGACTCGTGCACGAAGGGTTTCGTACCGTTATAGAGCAAAAATATCCCAATAATTGTGTTTTTTGTATGGGAGCCCCCCTTATTTTTTTATTTTATTTAAATATTGTTATTAATTATTAAAATACAAATACATTTAAGGCCTTTGTGAAAGTTTCAAGTGCCTACCTCATATCATTATTGATAACGATCAAAACAGGCCAAAAAATCACGTCTTTTGTATGGGAGCCCCCCATAAATCTTAATTTTATTTCTATTTTAGTATTTGTTGTTATAGCGGCACCGGAAATACACAATCTGTGAAAATTTCAGAACACTAGCTATACCGGTTCTTGAAATACAGCCTGGAGACAGACAGACGGACAGACAGACATCGAAGTCTCATGAATAGGGTCCCGTTTTTACTCTTTGGGTACGGAACCCTAAAAAACCATCCATAAATGTCATTGTCACAGTCATGTTATATTTTAAAAAATGCAGATGATGATGATGGAATGCCCTCTAGCGAAGCCTAGACCGCTGATAACATACATTCAAATTAGTTCTTGTAAATCACTTTTGCATCTGCCGTCCATTCGAAAACATACCCTATTTTAGAGTAGCAGAGTTGATTTTCGAACGCTCCCGCTCACAAAGGGCCAAACAAGGTGTGTAACCAACTGTGTAATGAGAGGTAAATTTTATTATGAACAAAATGGCGTTTGTTAATCACACAATTCTTTTGTTGATGAGTTAGGTTCACTGATTTTATTGCTAGAACATAGGAAACGATACCGTTGGGCTTACCCGTTATTAAATAGTATGAGGAATTTTTAGAATTGTATTAACTTTGACTTTTTAGGGTTCCGTAGTCAACAAGGAACCCTTATAGTTTCGGTCTGTCCGTCCGTCTGTCCGTATGTCTGTCTGTCTGTCTGTCTGTCCGCGGTTTTACTCAGAGACAATAGGACCTACAAAGCTGTAATTTGGCATGAATACACATAATATTAATGATGGCAACAAAATGGTACATGAAATCGTAAAAAAAATATTTTTTTATGGTACCTCCCCTACACATCAAGCGGGGATGAATATTTTTTTTCTCCCCCACCCCATCGTGTGGGATATCGTTGAATAGGTTTTTTAAAAATATTGCGAGTATTCATAGATCATTTTCCGATTTAGGGATCCGTTTGTGAAATATTAAGTTTTAAAGTGGAAAAAATCGTTAGAGTCCAGTGTCCCCCCCTTCTACCAGCTAAACGGTTGGTTCTGGAAATGTGGAAAAATTCACGGGAGTAGGAAATATGCTGAATTTAAAAGGAAAACTATCACGGCTATGAAGACTTCATAAGTTATTGATAATAATAGTCGATCAACTAAAAAAAAATGTATTCGGCGAAGTATAAAGAAACTTTTCGTTCAAATTCCTTTGAAAGTAACTGAGATGATGTTGTTAGTAGTGTAAAACATGCTATAAATGCACGTTCATTGAGAAAAACTAGCGGTACTACGGAACCCTATATTGCGCGTGGCCCGACACGCACTTGGCCGGTTTTTTAAATGACTGTTATTGGGTATGTTCCTAAATATAACTCAGTATAATGACGCCCTTTAGCCAAGACGTTTTCTTTATCGCTTGTCTATAGAATCGACAATTAAAATGTATGATATTGATAAAGCGTTTGATAAAATAAAATTGACGTTCGACTCAATGTATGTCAATCCCATAAATTTTTAGGGTTCCGTACCCAAAGGGTAAAAACGGGACCCTATTACTAAGACTTCGTTGTCTGTCCATCTGTCTGTCCGTCTGTCTGACTCCAGGCTGTATCTCAAGAACCGCTATAGCTAGACTTCTGAAATTTTCACAGATTGTGTATATCTGTTGCCGCTATAACAACAAATACTGAAAACAAAATAAAGTTAATATTTATGGGGGGCTCCCATACAACAAACGTGATTTTTTCGGCCTTTTTCGCTCTATATCAATAATGGCAAGAGGTAGACACTTGAATATTCCACACATTCTTTTGTTATATGTGTACTTTAATATTTAATAATAATATTAAAATAAAATAAAAATTTAAGGGGGGCTCCCATACAAAAAACACAATTTTTAGCCTTTTTTTGCTCTGTGTCGGTACGAAACCCTTCGTGCGCGAGTCCGACTCGCACTTGGCCGATTTTATTATCAGTTATTCTCTAAAGAACCAATAGAGAAAACGCCTTGGCTTGGGGCTCTGTTGCCTACATCATAACATCTACCTGCATATCAAATTTCAGCTCGATTCGTCCAGTGGTTTGGGCTGTGCGTTGATAGATCACTGTGTCAGTCAGTCAGTCAATCAGTCACCTTTGAGTTATAATATAATATATAATTATTTAGATTAGGATAGATATATCCTAATTTTTCGGGAAGGGAAATCAATTTGAAAATTAATTTACCTCCCCGGGAATCAAATCCAAATAAGACTGCTCGTTTGGGATTTAGTGTAAAAAGACTATGATACTAACAATTTATACTCGTCGGCCTTGGTGGTAATTCTGGACGCATGTGCAGCTTAAATGAAATAAACGTGTTTATTCATCATCATCAACAGTAGCTGTATATTTTTAATTCGCTGTTTCAAGTATCAGTGCTATCACTGACAGCTAAAAAAACCTTCAAAAATGATCAGGAAATTTTATTCTTGTTCAGATTGACAGCGCAGTGCAGGAACTCAATATTTTGACGAAATGTAAACTATCGTAATATTTTGTTCCTTTATTCCTCTAGTTTCACTCCATACAAAGTTTCATAAAAACGGTGCGATTAAAAAAAAGGTTCCGTTCCGATCTTTACCGCAGCTAATCGCGACCGACAAAAATCTTTCCACTTATACCACTGTAATTTTAATAGAATTTTTCAGAACCAAAGAGATCGGAACGACACCTTAAGTATCTCCACAGTTTGTCTATACTTTAGCATTTCTACTGGTGGCCATGCTAGGGCTACAGTGGTATAAGCGGAAAGATTGAGATGACCGAAAGACACATTTACATTTCACAATAATATACACCATTTGCTAAGGACCGTGGTGTAAAAAAGTAACTAAGTAAACTTGAACACTTTTTTTAATATCGTAAAATCGTAAAATTCAATCGTCATGGTCAGTTCACACTAAGCATTTTAATATACCTCGATAGTGATCAAAACTGCCCCAAATTTCCGACATTGTTCCAATACTGGGAAAAGCTATAATGCTTTTAGATAATGCCGTTACCGTCAATTCTGAGAACTTCATGCGCGTAATAATTGGGTATATTGGTTGGGCCATGTAAATTGTTAATATATTTGGTACTACTATTTCAGAGTAAACTTATTTAGTGATGTAGTGAGGCTTCTTTGAGCTGGATAACATTGTTTTATTTGTATTCTGTAATGAATACCTTTTTGTTTGTTTTTTTTAGGGTTCCGTACCCAAAGGGTAAAAACGGGACCCTATTACTGAGACTTCGATGTCTGTCCGTCTGTCCGTCTGTCCGTCTGTCCGTCTGTCTCCAGACTGTAACTCAAGAACGGTAATAGCTAGAGTGTTGAAATTTTCACAGATTATGTATTTCAGTTGCCGCTACAACAGCAAATACTAAAAATAAAATAAATAAAATATTTAAGGGGGGGGCTCCCATACAACAAACGTGATTTTTCAAACATTTTTGCTCGGTATCAATCATGACAACAGGTAGGCACTTGGAATTTTCACAAAAGCCTTAATTATAATA
Organism: Lysandra bellargus; assembly: GCA_905333045.1. Lineage (NCBI taxonomy): Eukaryota > Metazoa > Arthropoda > Insecta > Lepidoptera > Lycaenidae > Lysandra > Lysandra bellargus. The sequence continues at coordinate 7,814,906 of HG995352.1, read as the reverse complement.
TGTGTACTTTAGTAATTAACAATAAAATTTAAATAAAATAAAAATTTAAGGGGGGGCTCCCATACAAAAACACAATTTTTGGCCTATTTTTGCTCTATAACGGTACGGAACCCTTCGTGCGCGAGTTTGACTCGCACTTGGCCGATTATTATTAACTCTACCGTCACTCCTAGACAACCCGTTTTTTTCAGCTACTTCTATTTAAATAAAATTCATTGCTTGCCATATCAAAATTGTTCTACACTACATTGATGTTATCTGAGCATTTCTTGGCAGCGCGCGTTTCCGGACAGCCAGGGATTGTATGTATTTATTAACAGAATTCACTAGAATGATCTGAAGGACGACTTGATATTATGTTTAGGAGAAAACTCATATTCCTTAGATCTTTCCTATGAAGTATAATCAAAGGGTCTGTCTGTCTTCTATTCTACATTCTGGAATGTTATAATTTATTAAAAGTTTTACGATAAATCTGCAAAAACGTAATGTTACGTAGAGAGGCTAATTATTCAGGTAATAATATTATTTTCCAATTTGATTTTTACAGGTGAAACGGTTGAAAAGAGGTTGGTTGCAGGACTTGTTTCATGCTCATCCGTTGAATGTATCGTCTAGTCAGAGAGATCTTAATATTAACCTATAATCCAAACCTCAAGAATAATTCACAAGACTTCACATTAAATATCACAATTTGTATAGGCGCCAGTTTCGTAGTTTCGATCAGAAATTAGATCTACTGTAACTACAAAATGATATTCTCTAAATTGTCGAATCAGACCTATTTGGATTGGTCAAACCACAAAAAATAACATTATAATATCGAGACGACATCAAGACGATTCATTTATAATTCATTGACAATAATTGATACATCTGGGGTTGAGGCTATCATTTCTAGTCCTAAACAGTTCCTAAACTAGATTTGCTAGATGCTGGGGTGAGTGCAGCTGGTGTAATGAAGGCAGTTGGGGTGATGCGAAGTATCGAGTGCTGAACTGTTCTGCAGGCGAAGGAATATATTTGTCTGTCTGGCTGATTAACACATGGCTGGAAAGAGCGGTGAGCGGTAGGGATATTTTAGCCTTTTAAGTAAATGTGCCGTAACGGTTTTGTTACGATAAACGTGGCAAGGACGTCAAAGAAGTTTACGAATTTATTACAGCTAAAAACTGTCTCCATCGCTCAATATAAGAAACGAGTTTAAAACGCTAGATTTTTCACAAAAAGCCAATGGCTTCTATTTTACAAACGTTAAAGACAGAAATCATTTGAGAGTCAATTCGTCGACAAAACAAGCCATACTTCTTAACTTTAAGGGCTCTGAAACTGGTGTCGGAACACATTGTTTACATCGAGCCCTCTGCGTATTTAAAAATATATATAAATTATTAATACAGAATATCCTTATCACTATAGATTAAAAGAGGTTTTAGTTCATGATTATTTTGAGCCTGAGTTTTTTCGATGCCAAAATCGATACTTCTTTACGACAACTGTCAAAAACTTTGCGGAGTGCTTAGTCAAATAGGGATAATGACAAGGTCAAAGATAAGCAAATTTTGTTAATAAAATAAAGAAATCACAGTAAAAAATAAGTGTTCCCAAAATTTCAGCTTGATAGCATTTGTATTTTTTTTTTTTGTTATGCGCCTTCAAAGTTGAATAATCAAGTCGATTTTTTTTTTCAATTAAATTTCTTAATAGTTGTATACCATTCGATAACTTATGCAATTAAAAGCAACTTTTGTTATGAAACCACTTTCATAAACATTAATATACCTACCAAACAAAGTTCTCTCTCAATGCGTACAAACTACGAAAGATTGACGTCATTCTTTCGTAGCACTTTGTATGGAGCGTTTCGGGCAGGTCTATTTTATGAGATGTTGAATTGTCATATCTTGGTGAATTTTTAAGCTATCAGAGTCATTCTTTCAGCGATGTTTCTATTTTTTAAGGGTCTTTCAATTACCAATAAGAAAAAAATTAGTCATCATGCCTATTGTATGGGAGTTGGCATCGCAAGCGTGATGATACTTAGCGATGCTTATTGTCAAATCTCTTGTTATATTATTGACACCTAACATCGCAATCGAAACTAAAGAATGCAATGCGATTAATCACTCAGCACTATGTTCGTCGTTCGTAACGTCCGTGTGTCACGAGGGATCAGCGCTCGCCCAGACCTGTTACACGCCGCAAATATTGACCCGCTAGCTCAGTGCAGCGCACCAGGGGTAGAGGGTTTAAGTTTTTGGGCCTAAAATGTAGAGAAGTACGATATTAGTCCATAATGCTTACAACAGCCCAAAATAAAGTTTTAAATATAATATTCTGGTTATAACGAGTATGTAATCCACACAATTAAACGTGGGCAAGAAATAGAGTCAGAGAAAGTTTAAATTTAAAAAAAATCCAATTTCAATTCATACTATCCTCCTCAAAAATGAAAAGATGAAAACGTATACATATATAGTACAACGTTAAGTGTACTATAATATCTGTATAGGTGCGTAATCCATCAAAATATCAGATAATGACAAAATTATATAACTGTAATCTATATATATATAAAACTCAAAGGTGACTGAATGACATGGTGATCTATCAACGCACAGCCCAAACTACTGGACGGATCGGGCTGAAATTTGGCATGCAGGTAGATGTTATGACGTAGGCATCCGCTAAGAAAGGATTTTGGTCAATTCTAGCTCCAAGGGGTTAAAATACGGGATCAAAGTTTGTCTATAATAATACTTTTTAACGCGAGCGAAGCCGCGGGCAAAAGCTCGTAATATATAAAACTCCAAGGTGACTGACTGACATGATGATCTATCAACGCACAGCCCAAACCACTGGACGGATCGGGCTAAAATTTGGCGTGCAGGTAGATGATATGACGTAGGCATCCGTTAAGGAAGGATTTTGATCAATTCTACTCCCAAGGGGATAAAATAGAGGATGAAAGTTTGTATGAAACTTCGTAAATTTTAAACCGATCGGGCTGAGACTTTGAAATCCCCTAAGAAAGGATTCCATCCCTAAGGAAATAAAATAGGCGATGAAAGATTGTATATTATAATATATTAATACTTCTTAAAGCGAGCGAAGCCGCGGGCAAAAGCTAGTGTAATGTATACACAGTGTAAACATTTTTATTAGTAAGTATCAGGGAGATTAATTTTGTGGGGTTTAATGTTTATGATTTTATCAAATTTTGAGCTGCTTTGCGTACTAGGGCATAAATTTTATTTTCAACCATTCATGCTCCTTCAATAGACTACTTAATAGTTCATAAATATTTAGTATTTACAGACATCGAACCGGCAACCTTGCAGCTTGCCCTACTGCCCTACAGTGAGTCACGTCTATTGTGCACTATAAACTAGGGCCCAATTAGGGCTTGTAATTAGCCCATCTAGGTCGCAGGGCTCGTCTTCCTACCGGAACTGATGGTTGCGAAGAAAGAGTAAGATATGGCGTTAAAGTTGGGATTTAGGTTCTATAAGCAAAGTGATAAGCTTTTATGAAAAAAATACAGAGTTCTTACAAGTTACATACTAATAGCATAATTATTACATTATTTTAATTTTTATTCAAAAAATGTTTGTTCATTATATTATTTATCTCAGACAGCCGAGCCGCGGTGAGATTTTTTCAAATTTCAAATTTATTCACAGAAAGAACACATAAAATATCTTATATATAAAATTCTCGTGTCACAATGTTAGTTACAGTACTCCTCTGAAACGGCTTTACTTACTGATTTTTACCAAATTTTACATACGTATATTCGGTAGGGCTGAGATTTCTGAGAATCAGCTACTAGCTACTTTTTATATTGGAAAGTGCACTAATTGTTGAATAAATAATAGTAAATCAATACAACTCGAGACTGACAGCGACCATTGTTTGTGAGACGGGATAGCGATGGACCTTGCCATGGTGCTATACTTATTTAGTCACTTTAATAAAATAATAATATGAGCGAAATACTTTATATGGCAAAACAACGTTTGCCGGGATAGCTAGTATTCTATAACAAAAGGTCTGTCAATGTATGAGATGCGGCCTAAAAGTTAAAACCACACAAAATAATTAACACAATAACAATTTTCGTTTACACTGTTTAAATAAGAAAATAACTCGTAAAACGGATTCTCTTTTTTATTCCTATTAAATCTTGACCAACAAATTTATAAATTACACTTCATGAATCTCTCTTGCTCTTCAAAAAAATATTTATTAATTAATCAAGATCCTCTGTCTATGTCTGTCTTGTGATTTTTCCAATAAATCACACAAAAAAGTATGTAGATGTAGTAACGTAACGTGTATAGTTAACGTAACTTAACATAGGTGTCTAGTAACTTAACGTAGGTGTATAGTAATTGACGTAACGTAACGTAGGTGTATATATAATTATTCAGTTTGTAAATGTTTCTTTTTCTAAGGCGGGTTTAAAGTCTATGGCGCACTATCATAATACACAACAGATTCATAAAATGTGCCACTATTTTTATTTCAGTGTGTTTTTCATTTGTTTTTTTAGTTCTTAGTTGTAGTTTAGTGTTTATTCTATCGTTGTTATTATAATTAAATAAACAACAGTGTTGTCGTTCGGTTTCGATTGTTGTTTCAGCGTTATAGAAAATTTGAATATATTTACTTGGATAACCGAAATTTTCTTTTGCCACAATAAGTTCTGCAATAACAATATTCTTCATAGTAGGGGTTTTTTAATAAATTAGGGGACAAACGAGCAAACGGGTCACCTGATGGAAAGAAATAGTCACCCATGAACACTCGCAACATCAGAAGAGTTGCAGGTACGTTACGCCCCTTTAAGAGTTATTTTTTAAAGTATGCACTTTGCAGGTCGTATTGGTCCGGAAATACTGCTGGCGACATTTTAACACATAATATTACTAGATAGTATATACTTATACTATTAATAACCCACATCTTTTCTGACAATCAAAGTATTTCCATACCAAACATCAAAATTGGTTCAGAGTTTTAAACGTCAGAGTTTAGTACGGGAGCCCTAGAACAATTTTGTCCTACAAATAGAACAGTTCATACTTTAGGACCATCAAATCAAAGTATGAAAATATGAAATGAAATCTTTTGTATTTCTGTTAGCTACCACTTTCAAGATTTTTCGCAGATAAAATGTTGTTCGTCTTATCACAATGTAGCTACTCACAAAAAAATTAGCTTGATAGTAATAAAAAAAATGTTCTAGGGCTTCCGTACTACAAAAGGGGTAGGGACAATGGTAACAGAAAGATTAACTTATAAATTTAACTATAATAAAAGTCTGCCTTTACACAACTGCGCAACACATGACTCACCTTTCTTTGTCCGCAGGTAGATAAAAATTGCGCACTGCAGAAAGTTAACTAATAAGTACATAATTATGTAGGTTAGTCTTCGCCCTTTGTTCAATATTTACACTGTACAAGGTTCTTTACCTTTATAACCCTTGATAATAATAAGATACACAATGTGTGTTAAAATACCTTATATTATGTCTATTGTCTATATTTCTATATCAATAATAATTATAAAGAGGAAAAGTTTTGATGTTTGTTCGAAAACCACTGAACCGAATTTGATTAAAATTGGCATATACATTATACGAGGGCGGCACTGAAAATTTCGGGAATCAAGGAGGTGACACAACAGTACTATTTAGAAATGTGTTTATTGCTTTTCGAAGTATTCTCCATACGATGGAACCAATCATTGAAGCAACCATTCCATTCGGAAGTTGGGGTCTCCAAAATGGCCGTTTTGTAGGCATACACAGCTTCTTCCGGTGATGAAAATCTCTGACCACGCAATTTATTCTTTTTTTTAGGGAAAGTACAGAAATCATTAGGGCTTAAGTCGGCGTTGTACGGCGGATGGTCTAATAATTCTATTTTTTCTTGCTCTAAAATCTCTTTTGTTCTGTGCGCGGTGTGAAAACTCGTATTGTCGTGATGGAGGATGATGCGGCGGTTGCAGTTCTCTTTATGGAATTCAGATACGACCTGTGGCAAACAAATGCTAGCATACCATTCTGCATTAACCGTTCTTTGTCCCTCAAGAGGAATAGTCGCAATATGGCTGGTTTTGGAGACAAACGTGGCCACCATTTTTTTGCAACACTCCGTGAACGAACAATTTTTGTTGGCTTTAACTCATTTTCGAACACCCAAGCTCGTGACTGGTTTTTAGTTTCGGGTTCGTACGCGTATATCCAGGATTCGTCACCTGATACGATGTTGTATACAGCATTTGAGGATCCTGCGTGGAATCTTTGGAGAGTTCTGACGCACCAAGTAACGCGAGCCGCTTTTTGCTCTTCACAGAGCAAATGCGGTATCCATCGGGAAAACAACTTTTTTAAACCTAATTGTTCATGCAATATTATTTGTATTTGACTCATGCCAATGTCTAAAGTTGCCTGAATTTCGCGGTATGTCACATGTCGATCTTCCTTAACCAGCTTACGCACAGCATCACCGTTTTCTTGGGTGACTGCAGTTTTTGTATGACCTTGACGGGGATCATCACTGAACCTGACACGTCCACGTTGAAATTCAGCAAACCAGCGATAAATTGTAGTTTTCGATGGGGCTTCATCACCAAATGCAGAAATCATCCGATCAACACACTGTTTTTGTGTTAAACCACTTCGAAAGTCATTATAAATCATCGCTCTAGAATTTTCTCGAGCCAATTCCATTTTCTTAACGACTAAACAAGTTCCATAAGACCTTGTGACAAGACCGAGAATCTTTTTTTAAATAAATAAATGGTATTCGATTTTTAAAACCAAGGAGTTTTCAATTAAAAAGATTTTAATATGACAGGAATAGTGGAAGTATTCCATTCCCGATATTTTAAGTGCAGCCTATGTATATAGAGTACGGGTGACTTGAAGTAGGATACTTTGTGACACAAAAATGTAAGATTATGCTAAAATTGACATGATATAAAGGCCTATTCACTTCGATTAGTGCGCTGTCCACACTTGCTTTCTCCTAATCACTAATCTCCTGCATTAATCGCGTGCACTTGTCACTAATCAAAGTGAATACAGGCCTTAACCTGACCAAATAACGATAGACCGCCGAATACCTAGCAATCAAATTCTCTGATGCTATTAGGCATAATTGCTCTCATCTTCATGTTTTCGTTAAATACCGATTTCAATCATGCTAATATACCACATTCACTAAAATCCATTCAGAAAAACACTAGTAATTACTAAAAGTGCCAAATCATTGAGCTGTTATAGAATAAACATTAGTGAGAAGACGGCAGCCCTGGCGGGGTGTCGGGATCGGAAAACAAAAGGCCAACACACAACACTTTCTTGTACAGACAGAAATAAAGAGAGATTAAAAGTACCGACTGCCGTTTCACGGTAGGGTTGTCAACGATAAAATATTATAATAAAAGTATAAAAAAGTGTTTTTCTATTTTTTTCGCTTATCGGCCGTTAATTATGACTGCACTAATAGAATAGAATAGAATATTTTTATTGCAAGAATGTAGTGTTACAAAAGTCTTAACATACATACAGATCATACAGATGGCGTGCAATTGAAGAATGGAAGGAATTTACTTTACTTAACGAAGATGATGATCCACGTGAATTAGTTACTCCTGTTCTTCACTTTTTATGATAACTGGAATTTAAAGCTTTTTAGCTGCTCAAAAATTAAACTTAGAGAAAACAACATAATTACCTATGTATTTTTTTCAATTACGACGCAATTAAAATTACACTCAAACAATATCATACTAAAGAGGTTTTTAGTTTGACTTAGGATTTATATTGGCTAAGTTAATCATATCCATGTAACTTATACTAATAATATAAATGCGAAATTGTACGTTACGTGTGTGTCTGTTATCCGTTCTTAAATGAATCATCGTACCGATTCAAATGTTTAATATGATGATACCTTTTATCTCGGAAAAAAGAGCGGTTCCTGCGCGAACAGCAAAGTTCTGTGGAAGTCGTTGCGGGCAACATGAAGTATTCAATATTTGCAAAATTTTCCTCTGAAATAAACCCAAACATAAATAATGAATAGTTTAGAACTAAATCACGCTTTTTATTCAATTTTTTTCATAATATTTCATCAAATTTTTGCATTGTCATTGGCTCTTAATACGTATGAAAGTTGCGAATTAATTAGACTACTGGAGATAGGTAAAAATCGTGCATAAAGATTCCGTTACATACATACAGCCCGAGCTTATAAAAGTGTACATGTAATTGATTGTAGTGTCGGTTCTTGGTAGAAATTCATTTTAATTTTGTTTATAAAAGCGTGTTAAAAATACCTGTTTGCGCCAACCCTATTGAACAGAAGGCTCGGTCGTCTACATCGCGTTTATTGAGTCGTATTTGTCACCGGCGGGGGACGCGGGGTGAGGGGAGTGGAGGGGGCGAGTAGCCTTTTGAGAGAGGCTTTTCAATCCCGACATAATATCCATTAAATGTTTCGGGGTTATAACAACCCCTTTTCGGGGTGCGCGTGATTTTTTGACACGAATAGGTGTTTTGTCTATGTTTTCCCTTTTTGAGTGAGTGATTTGTTCTATTAGCATGATGTAGTTTGTATGTTATCTTGTTAACGGAGCGTCAAACTATAAGGGATTGTTAGTAATGGACGGTAGAGTATTGATACCGGTTACCGATACCGGTTTGGGCTGTTATAAACCCTAATCTGCCCTAAAGCAACCAAAAAAATGCTAAGCGAGTTACCAAATAATATTTAATAATATAAAGAATTGGGAGCATTGATGCAAAAAGACTGTTACTAATAGTAAAATTAACTTCAATTTCTTTTTGACCACGCGCATAATATCTGGATGTTTTTTTTTTTTTTGTAAAGCTTTAATTTTTCAATATGTTCTATTCATTTTGGTAATAAATGACCATGATAGCTGTCTATAGCACAATCAACGTCGATCTTGGACAATCATGGACTATCTTCCTAATAACTTAATGGCGTGTCTTCGAGAAGCCACATAAGATCATTTCTGTATCCTGAGACGTCAATATGCATTTGCGTACGCTCGAACTGTCATTTATAGTGTCACCCCTGTGACGGTACCGAGAATCCTTTACATGCATATTCAATTCAATTCCTGGAAGTCCTGGGGCCCTGGTATAAAGCTGATGACGTTTCAATATCTCAAGATGTCCTGTTAGTCAATGGTATACAGCCAGCAAAGCATTTATAATAAACTGACATCCGATAGGAATCGTACATTTTGTAGCCTATGTTAGCCGTGGTCAAAGTGGTTATAAGGGCTCCATTCCGCCGCGACGCACGGAGAGGCTACACACGTGCGTCAAGCTTCGCTTTGTAATAAAATATATGTGAGTGTGTGATGTGTCCACTGCAACCCACGAATTGTGTCAAGTCAAAGAAATAAATGCATGCACGTCCAGCGTGGCCGTGCACAGCGTGTGCAGCGGTAGAATGGAGCCTTAAGTCATAGTCAAGGCCACGCACCATTCTCAGCCCCTAATTCCTTGTAGTTCGTGCAATAAGCGAAAGAGCATTTTAAAAAGCCTGCTTTCTTCGCGTTGAACTACTCTACCTAATATTTTGTTAGATATATGATCGCGAAGTTAAGATTCGTTCCCTATAAAGGGTGTAACAAAACTAAGTGACAATACTTTTGGGTGCGCACGTGTTCCTCTTAGAGAGTTCACTATAAAAGTAGTAACGTTTAAAGACCAAAATTATTTTAACTTTTCTATGGGGGAATTCGAGACGTTGGAGCGCTTATTGCCCATACAAAAGTGAAAAAAAAAATTTACACGTACACACTACACACCCTAAAGTATATTTTATTACTTAGTTTTGTTACACCCTGTATTTTGTTACACTCTTTATAATCCCCCTTACTCATAAAACATTTCAGACAAATACAGCGAACCGTGATGGCGTAAATATATTCGTTAGTAAAAGGGAAATGTAAATCATTAGAGCTAGAATAGAGACAAAAGACTAGCAAAACATTCAGGAGTATTTGCCGACCATACATTCAATATTACAAAGATGCAGGTGGTCAGTTTACATATTCGGTCTAACAGGCACAGTCGCAGGATTTAGCTAGCTTCAGTCTTTGATAGCTTTATGTCTTAGTGATAGAGCTGAAATGATATAGATAGTAAATTATCGAAAACGTCACCGTAGTCCAGTGGTTACGAGCGTGGCTTAGGCCGTAGGTTCGAATACCGCACCGGATCATGTTTAAAAGTTTAGTTATATTAGGACAATGCTGATCACTTGATTGTCTAACGGATAAGATGATCCATGCGTCAGGTAATACATAGTATCGCTTGGGAATTCGCGGCCGCGAGACTTTCCAAGTTTCTCAGGCGATACATATATTACAGCAATGAAGATAAAGTTTAAAATCATATGACACTGAAAATGCTCACCGCTGCGTGAATTGACCCTAAGATGATCCATGCGTCGGATATAGATCGTCGTCGAATGTAAAAAGTCGGTGTGTTTGATCTCTCGCATCGTATCGATAATCCGTACACTAAAGAAAGAGAAAGTGATCTATGGAATAAAATCGGTAATGAATTTACATAGGTAACATTTTGTTTGACACACTTGTGACTCAATATTAAGAGCCCGGGCTACCCTCAAAATTCTCATACATACGTAATACCAAAATCATTTTGTCATACGAAAATATTTAACATGTTTGAGTTATTTTTCAGCTTAAAATAGTAATTACCTAGGTTCCTGAACAAAAATTATCTTTAAAATATTTAAACACTAAAAAATATATAAATAAATATTAAATTTACTACAAAATATTTCAACTCTAAAAAATATTTTTTTAGTATTAAAATATTTTGTAGTAAATTTACTATTTATTTATATATTGTTTAGTGTTTTACTCTATTTTTTAGTGTTTAAATATTTAGAAGTAAATTTAGTAAAAAAAATTTATACACAAATTTTTTTTTTAGTGTTTAAATATTTTGAAGTTAATTTTTGTTCAGAAACCTAGGTAATTAACTATTTAAAGCTGAAAAATAACTCAAACATGTTAAATATTTTCGTATGACAAAATGATTTTGGTATTACGTATGTATGAGAATTTCGAGGGTAGCCCGGCCCCTTAACGATTCGTTATTAACGATGTAAAAGTAGATTTATTGTAAAAAGATACCAGTTTCTTTCAGCGAAATTTTAGGCTAATATATTATAATCAAAATTCACCGACAGCTTATCATGCCTACAATCTAGTTCATTGTTAAAACTACAGCTATAAGTTAAAATAACACCTTTAATATGTTAACATATCAGATTTTGCAGGTGGTAGGTTTTTTATTTAACAAATAAATGAGCTTCGACGTACTTAATTTAAGGATATCACATTCGTGTACAAAATGAAGCCATATTTTCTTGATCGACATCGTAGCAATGTTACAAGGCAATATTTCTTGAATTAACATCTAAAGTGATGATACGTGTACTCTCTTCTTAGCTGTTAATAGAAGTGGTAGTCAGACTTTGATGATTTCCAATGTGTCTGGAGCATAGATGAATATTAAATACTAGCTAGATGACGCCCGCAACTCCGTTGAAGAGGTAACAGACAGATAGACACTTTCATATATTTATAATATTAGTATGGAAGTATGGATTATAAAAAAATCTATGAATGAATGTGAAAAATAAAGTATTCTTCTTCGTTTCTAATAGTTTTAGCGTAATAAAATATAGCCTATAGCCTTCTTCGATAAATGGGATATCTAACACTGAAATAATTTTTTAAATCGGACGAGTAGTTCCTGAGATTAGCACGTTCAAACAAACAAACAAATTCTTCCGCTTTATAATATTAGTATAGATAGGAAAGGCCGGCAGGCATAGTATACAACATTAGAAAAAGGAAAAAAATGGAAATGATATAAAATGGCGGATTTCCTTTGTCTAACTGTCACTTTGTCTATTCTTCCGTAGAAAAAAAGTTGTTTCTACGGTGACCATGCTAAGCCTGCAGGGCAAGCGATGTCCCTACATTTTATAGTTGGCACGTCAATGTTTCACACGACAAATATAGCAGATGTGATTTAATTAAAAGAGTTACAAAGATACCACGGATAACAATCTAAATTAAACAGACACTCAAATAAATTGATAATTAAAAAAACATAATTACCATATCCGTACCGTGGCCTTAATTATCTATTTTAAAATTATTCGTCCAATGACCCGTTCTTTATAAAGAATTAAAATACCACGTAATTTATACAGATAATAACGTTGTAAAAAACGTACGATGTTATGCAAAATAGTATTTATGTAAAGTAAAATATATATATACTAGATGACGGCCACAACTCCGTTGTACTAAAATTTGTTTCGCGATAAACAAAGTAAGGTACCGTACATTTTTCAGGATAAAAAGTATTCTTAGTCCTTTACCGGGACTCAAAGTATCTCAATACCAAATTTCAGCAAATCGGTTCACTGGTTTGGGTGTGAAGAGGTAACAGACATATATATAGACACATTTTTGGTGCATTTGTTCACAAGGGCTCCTGTGCATAAATTATACAGGGTTTTTTAATAAAAAATATTCAGCAACTTCTAACAGGTTCAAAAAATATGTGAACGCTTTAATATTATCGGTTAAGTAGTTTTTGCACGAAATAGTAACTAACTTACATTAACATTAATTTTATGATATTATAAGTAAACAATATCGTCCTGTTAAAATAATGTTTTGTATTATTATATTTTATCTATGATGTCAAATATTTCAACAATAAATGAGAAAAAGCACATTCAACTAAAAATTCAAAGTATAATATTTATTGATGTTTCTAAATTAAATGTTACCGTACCTAGCTGCCGGTATCCGTCTTATCCTATTGAGTTTGAAAAGCATTAATATATATTTTGAAAATGGCATTACGGACCCAAAGCATCGGGATTCGGAATTTGCTTAATGTCTTCCAAAATCGACTGCAACTTGAATAAGCTTACCATGTCATCATCGTCAGTTGTCATCAATCCATACTAATATTATGATAAATACGAAAGTCGTTTGTCAGTCTGTTATCTCTTCACGCCCAAACCACTAAACCAATTTTGACGACCTCTGTGGCTCAGTTGGTGGGCTGTTGGTGCTCAAGCCGGGGTCGCGGGTTCGAATCCCGCCGACGGAACAAAAAGTTTTCAAAGTTCCAGGGTCATGGATATGTATTAAATATGTGTATCATATAATAAAAATCTTAAATATATGTATAGTATAAAAGTATTAAATGTATTTACGTTGTCTAGTACCCGTAACATAAGTCCTTCAGGTACTTACCACGGGACCAGGCTGACGTGGTGTGAAGTGTCCATAGATATTATTTAAAAAAAATCAAATTTAGTATGGTGATTGTTTCAGTGCCGACAAAGTTATTATACTTTTATCCCGGAAAAATGTACGGTTTTAACGGATCTATTATTATCTAGTCAAGTCTATATAATCTAGTTTTAAAATAATAAGTTTTTCTTTATTCTGATACACAAAAAATGCTCAAAAATATTCAATAAAAAATAAAAGTAGAACAGCTACTCCCAGTAATAAAATTCTGAACTTAATTTCTGTGAAATTAAAAAAAAATAGCATCGATAGAGAGCATCCCTAGCGTAATTAAATTCGATAATATTGACTAGGAACGCGTTTACGGTTTCAGGGGGCCTACTCTGATAAATCGAATGACGTTTCGATCGCAGATTTTATCTTATCATACATATTTTCTTAGGACTAAGACACAAACCAGCGTAAAAATCTACGTTGCTATGCAATTTGGCTGTTTGTGCCATATGATTTACGACACCCCAAGTTTGTGGCTTGGCCCTTAGGGGTCAGTTCGCAGAGCAACGTGACAATTGGCTATGACAAACAGGCCGCCTGTCAATTAAATTTGAATCTTTTCGTTTTTTGATTGGCTCATTTAGAAAATATGCAACACAGCATCGCCTAATCACATTGCAATACGAACTCACCCTAAGATTGTTTAACAGCATAAGACTCAGAAAATTTTAATTCCCGTTTTATGTCGTTAAACTGTATGACCTCTTTTATGATGAAAAGAAAATGCCATGTGCGAATTTCGGGTATACCCGCGATCGAAGCCGCATTCTAGTTATGAGAATAGGGTCCCATATTGTTGATGGATACTCGAATTGAGTTATTGGTATAGTGTTTTAATAGACAAAAGGTTTTTACCGATAGTGATGTGTTTTGGTTATCGATGTTTTTTTAAGTATTGTGAGCTTTATCGTACGTTGGTGGTTTATTTACTGTGTATATTTACGTTGCGATGGTTCATCTATAATAATAATACATTGTAAAAATGTAAGTGTCTGTTTGTATGTCTATTATACTGATTAAGATTTTCGTTTGTGTCCTGGGAAAAGTTAAAAAATTCGTAAGGCGTGGGAATATTACGCTTGGCGACCCCAAAGGAAGATCTTTTGACCGACCAAGATAGCATGCTCGGTCAGGCCGAAGCCCGCTGACGTAATTGCATGGAGGCACTTCACATGGCTATTTGTATTTGCTATTGGCTATTTGTTGCATATGGCAAAATTTTTGACATAATATACACAAACAAGCAAATAAAGGCAAATACGGCCTTCCACACATGGACGTCAAATACCAAACTTTTAATTGAACCGACAAAGGTACGGATACGTGTATGTGGTATTGGTCATATTTGTCAAATAGGCAAATAAGGCCAATATTTGTCAAACATACCGTCTACACATGGTGATTGTTTGGCGAATACATCAAATACGAAAATACAAATAGCCATGTGAAGTGCCTGCATCAGAAGTTGTATATATTTTGTTTCTTCCCTAAGATTTTAGCATCATGTATTAAGCCTATGTAAAATTATAACGCTATAGAGAAATATTTTAGTAGCATATTATTTTCGCCGCGTCTCAATTTTATGCTTACATTCAAATCAATATTAATTGTAATGGCGTATAGAAACAATTTTTGTGTCTTCATAAGTTTAATATTGTTCATAAAACGGTATCTGAAACCACGCAATATTACCAGAATACAAAATACACTTACGAAATTCCCAGGAGCCGAAACAAAATATCAATCGCAATGAAGCGAATGTAAAACCCATATTTTTCAATTCCCTCGCCAAAAAAAAAATCAAATAAGCTTCAAATTACAGCATTTCATATTTCAACTGGCACCTGCTTTCAGCACGAATGGTTTTCACAAACTAATCCCTTGTTGCTGAAGGGGATTGGCCCTTATTTTGTGGACATAGAGTTAAATATAGCGTAGCTGTTAATAATACCTTTCGATATTGATGTATAGAGATTATTTTGGATGGGAAGTTCAAAGTGGCGAATACCGTCGGTGTAATCAAGTCCCGATATGAACATCGCTAATTGCGTACACAGTATTAGTTATTAATGCCGTATTCATCAAGCTACTAGCTTGAAAGGCTTGAAATCTCTTAAAATAGGCTTTTAAGCTGTTAGAATTATGTAAAACTTGTTAGAAAGGCTTGGAAGTTAAATAGACTTTGCAGCTGTTAAAAATGACTTAAAATACTTGACGACCTCTATGGCTCAGTTGGTAGCTCAAGCCGAGGGTTTCGGGTTCGAATCCCGCTAACGGAACAAAAAGTTTTTCAAAGTTCCTGGGTCATGGATGTGTATTAAATGTGTGTATCATAATATGATACACATATTTAATACACTAGTATATATATGATACTAGATATATATTTAAGATTTTTATTATATTACTAGCTGTTGCCCGCGACTTCGTCCGCGTGGTCTTCAGTTTATAGCGCGCGGTGTCAACAAAATTGGTATTAAATTAAAACCCTGGTACCCCTTAAATCAAAATACCTACCCAAAAACAGCTGTGCAAAATACACTGTGCACATAATATTTCATTTTTAATTTAAACTTTATTTATACCAAATTTAAAGCTTATTTAGCCCCCCATTACACAACTTTATCTTTATCCATAAACTATTTATCATTGGTAGGTTTAAGGTTACGTCACTGCAACAGTGGTGTTCTTAACGGCTATATTTTCATAGCGCGCTAGATGGAATACGCTACATTTTTCAAGCGCGCTAGTTTTGACGCTACGTTATAACGAATTTCAAGCGCGCTAGTTTTGACGCTACGTTATAACGAATTTCAAGCGCGCTAGTTTTGACGCTACGTTATAACTTATAACAGTTACAACGAATGAAATCTCGATTCTTTCAAACGCGCTAGTTTTGACGCTACGTTATAATGAATGATACGTTATAACGATCGATTGGATACGTTGTAAAGTTACCGACGTTATTAAATTCTTTCGTTAATAATAATTATAACGCGGTGGGTGAGTTAATATAATATAACGTGTTTGTTAAAGATAATTACTTAGAATAATAATTATAATCGTTTGAAGGCATTATTATTTATTTGGTTAATTTTATTATGTTTGAAATATTTAATTTTTTTATTTTTTGGTAATATACGTCATAAATTATTTTTACATATTTTTTTACAACAGTTTTTTTACGTTTTATTTACATTTAAAAATATAATAACGTATCCAGATTTAGAAAAAATACGTTCACATGGAACGGAAGTTACCATTATATTACAGTACAGTGCTCTTCGGAGCAGGGGGTCAATTACTGATGATTATAAAACATTATAATTTACCTATGCACGCAACGCAACACTGAAAAAATTATGACAACCGAATTCACCCGATTTGGGCCCAAACGACACGACAACGAACCAACGAAAGTCGCGACTCGCGCGCGATCGGCAGTACGAGCGGCGCCGCGCTATGTCAGTGACCGCGCGATACGTTATAACGTAGCGTCTTGTGTATAGTTTTATAGCGCGCGCTATTCGTTGCGAAGAAGTAGCGCGCTACTTTTTTCAGCTATACGTTATATTAACCACCACTACACTGCATAGATAAAGTACCTACTGAATAGTAAGTTATTTAATTAACGTGTATAATAATCGAAAAAATCGAGAAGTCTGACTCAACATGGTACCACCTCTTATAGAAAGACGTATGAGCAAGCGATAGCGCGATGTAGGAGACTCTTTGCGCCATCTGTTATGAATGTTTGGAACTAACTTATTTTGAACAAATTTACGCATTTCCACCCCCTTACAACCCCTTTTTCCAGTTAAAAAGTAGCCTATGTCCTTTTTCAGACTTTAGACTATCTGTGTACAAAATTTCATTACAATCGGTTCAGTAGTTTTGGCGTGAAAGCGAGACAGACAGACAGAGATACTTTCGCATTTATAATATTAGTATAGATAATAAAAATCTTAAATATATATCTAGTATAAAAGTATTAAATATATTTCCTTTGTCTGGCACCCGTAATACAAGTCCTTCACGTACTTAGCACGGGGCCAGACTGACGTGGTGTGATGCGTCCATAGATATTATTATTATTATGTTGGAAAGCTTGAAATCTGTTAAAAAGGTGTGTTAAAAATGGCTTACAAGTTATTAAAAAGACCTGTAAATTGTTAAAAAAAATAATATATCTATTCTCCTTTTCAATTCAAACTTACGGACTGCTATAGAATTTCAAATGTTTCTTTCCGAATTAAGAAAGGAAGCTATCATGCTTTACACTTTACATATTAATATTATGTTTATTGTTTACACTACCACATTATTACGTGTATAGTTTAAGGGCCTGTTTCACCGCTTTCTGATAAAGTGCCGAATAGGCTATTCACAGCTTTTTTGACAGATTCTCCATACTTCATCTGTCAAGTTAAGTGACGGATAGCCTATTTGGCACTTATCAGGAAGTGGTGAAACAGGCCCTTTATCTACGAATAATAAAATTTATCAATATTTTCAGGAAAACACAACATTAGTGCTACGTCGTAGACATGGCCAATAATTCGTAGAGCTGCTACGAAAAAGTACAGCTGTACGAAAACAAGCTTCTTTTTAGCAACAACTAGCTGTCTCGGTGTACTTCTTGTCACTTAAAAATCTTCCCTGGAGTTCAAGGATTATTTTAAGACTAAAATTTGCAGAATCGGTTCAGCCGTTATGGAGTAATAGCGTTATTAACACAATTGGAAATCCATTTTTTATATAAATAGTTAATAAACCTAGCTTCTTTTATTAGCTTGGTCATGTTTCCTTGCCTTTGTCTGTTTATTAGTGACATTAGGTAGTAAGTAGCCTATAATAATTTATCCGTTATCAACATACCATTAATTTTGCTACTGTTTTCGAAGAAAAAATAGTTACAAAGACGCAATAAAGATAAAAAAAGTCTTATCTTTTGATTCCCCTTATTCTTCCCTCCACTGATGGTTTTAAACGGTATCTTATGTAAGCCTAATGGTAAGTGGGCAGTGTATGTTGTACAAATCATTAATGCTGGCACAAGGGTTGCTTTTATTGCACAGTTTTATAGTTTCGGCGATAGACTGCGGGACTTGTAATGTTGAGCCACGAGAGTGGAGCGGAGCGGATAGGAAAACGAAAAACGGAGAGAATCACAGACATAGATCAAGATAGATACCGCATGTGTATGTACTTCGCGTGCCATAATCGCGTTCCCAAACGACGAGCAATGCTCGTCTTTCGAAAGTCTGTTCTTTTTTCTGCTATCGGAATCGAACGTCAATCGGAATTTTAAAAGTGCCTAATTGTGCCGTATTGAGCTTTAGAAATTCGAATAGAAACGTTGGCCTAGATAATGGACTCGTTTCTTATCGTCGGTACGTCACAGTAGTTAGGAAAAACGCTCACGAAACGCTCACGCTGAAAACGCTCGTTTTCATACAAATGGAGGGACATGCGGTATCTATCTTGATCTATGCCTGTGGAGAAAAAAGTGGAAGCGGAGAGCAAAGCGGAGAGCAAAGCGAACAGCGAAATGTATAGCAGAGCGGATGGTGGACGTACTAGCGTAGAAGCGTCGCACACCCACCTTTGCGATACTCACCTAGGGCCTATTTCACCACTTCCTGATAAGTGCCGGATAGGCTATCCACCACTTAACTTGACAGTTAGAGTATGGAGAATCTGTCAAATAAGTTGTGGATAGCCTATCCGGCATTTTATCAGGAAGTGGTGAAACAGGCCCTTAATATAATCTGTCTTCTGCATCAGTCATCACTATTAATTAAATGAAAACATAATAATAATAACTCCTACACCGATTTCGGCGACGGTGGCTGGTTTCATTGTAACCAAGCCAATTACGAAGGAGTAATTTTATAGTGCCCAAGTGTGTGCGCAGTACACAAGAGCACTCTGTATTCCTTTGCTCTCATAACCCAGTGGGGCGGATGCTGACATGACTGGCGAGAGATCAGGCGCAGGACCGACTTTTTACATGCTCATCCGACGCAAGGATCATCTTACTTTTCAGACAATCAGATGATCAGCCTGCATTGCATTGTCCTAACGAAACTTGGAAATAACATGTTTTCAACGCAGTAATCGAACCCACGACCTCCTCGTCAAGAGCCACGCTCTTAACCACTGGACTACGAAGGCGTTATAGTATAATTTTCTTATATCTAATCTTCCATTAGCTTCATCCAGCACGCCACAAGTCCTGAAGTGTCTCATGGCCACACTCATACACAAGTGTCCACCGGCGGTCCGCTCTAATCCCGCTTTTACGACACCCCCCTCACCCGCCTCACCGCACCCCCAACGAGCCCCGAGTTATGGTCGCCAATGAAAACCGCCGGCTCATCATAAACCTCTGTAGCGTAGTAGCGAGTTGATAGTCAGGCTAGAGGTCACGGGTTCGAAGTCGAGGTGACAAAAAAATTTCTTCTAGCTAGGGCTTGTGCGTTGACTTATCAGTCAATCATTGCCTTTCATTTTTCTAAGTGATCCGGCAAATATTGTTTTGCTGTACTTACATAATATAACCGAAAAATATCCATTAAACATACAAACTTAAGCAAAATCGGTCCAGCCGTTTCGGAGGAGTGCAGCAATAATCATATTTTCACAACAATTTTATATAGATGGGATTCACTTTGCGCCGGCTTTTTAAGGAATATTTTATACTTATTACTCACATAGAGCTGAAAATAAAAATATTTTTTTTTATTAACATTTTCCATTCATAGTCACTACGTGATATCGTATTGATTAAACTAATATAAAAATCGCCTACTGAAAATTCCACAAAGGTTCAGTTTATGACGGTGCCAACTCTAGTGGAAATATTGTCAATATATTATAAACTAAAATTACGGTGATAGATCAAGCCTTATTTTTAACCCACTGCGGCGAACTCAGAATTAAGGACTCCGAAGACATAGTATACATGTTACGCTCAAAGATCGAAATCATTGACTCCCTGTCAAAAATTTGTCATTTTCTTTATAAACCGCGATTGACAATGAAGTGACAAATGTTGTCAATCGCGACTTTGTATAGAAAATGACAAGTTTTTGACAAGGAGTTAATGACCGCTACCGCTATGTTTCGCCGAGTACAGTATATTTATTATATCTTTCTTTTCCAAAACATTATGATCGTTTTTAGTAGCTTTCTTGTTTATTATTTTTTGTAAGAAATTACTTCAAATACTTCCAAAAATATGTGTACAAAGTTTCATGACAGTCAGTCACTATATTTTTGCGTGGAAGCGTAACAAACGAACAATCACATTATGTTATGAATTGCTAGCAATACCCTACATTTCTAATCATCCAAACTCAGTCCCAAATCAGGGTAACCACGTGTAAATTGGCCGAGTTTACCCGTTGTTTTGGTTATCGCCAGATTCGGCAAGAAATTATCTGGCCGCAAATTTCTTTTGAGTTTCCGTTCCATTTTCCTCTAACAATCAAAAGGTTTGAGTCGAAACCTCCCAAACCTGACCCATCAGCTAATAGTATAGTCGCAAGACATAGAAGGTAGCGATTAATTATTCTAATGAAGTCATCATTGTGTTTTTTTTTGTGTCGCAAACTGTAAAAAATAATGACGTTGGCTAGTTACTGTTTAATTGAAACCAGGCCAGCTGGCCTGCTAATGCTGCGTAGCTAGGCAGGAGTAATAATAATGTATAGTACTCAAACATGTTGCTCAGTACACTAAAATACTATCTCTTCTAACCAAATGAGAATAATGACCGATATAACCAGCGAGAGATCTGCAGGCACCAACTTTTTATATGCCCATCCCGTTTGTCCCGTAACAATTAGGTTTGATATTTGGTATCAGATTCGGTAAACTTGTATTCTTTAAAAACTGCTTTGCAACGCGGGTATCGAATTTGCGATTTCCGAATCAAGCAACGCTCTAAGCCACTGGACAACAAAGACGTTTAGGGTCTATCAAATATGTTGTGGATAGCCTATCCAAGGCTATTCACAACATATTTGACAGATTGCCCATACTCTATCTGTCAAATTAAGTGGAGGATAGCCTATCCGGCACTTATCAGGAAGTGGTGAAACAGACCCTAAATCTTATAACTTGCACCACACTAACCGAGGATCGGGTCTAATGGCGCGAGCTCCAGGGCCGGTGTTTACTTTTATTGACAAAATAAATCTATCTCAACTGCCTCGATAATCGCCCTAACTGCCGCTAAATATACCCCATCTTACCCCCTCTCCCCCACCTTCCCCCATCTTACCGCTGCCCGTACCCTAATGTACCGTGCGCCCATTAAAATAAAATAATATGTAATTTATCCTACAAACATTACCTTGATGAGGTAAAATGGCGGTAATAGTAGTGGCGTTTGTGGTGACCCTCCAAAGGTCGAAAGCCGAAGGAGGAGATTTTTTTTTTCAAGCAAGCACCTAAAAAGGTTTACAAAATGGCAACAAGATTAAGTTTTTCTCGCCTTCTAAAATAATGGCTGAAGCCAAAAATTAAGCAAAAAATGATTGTTTTATCCGAAGACAAAGATTTCGCCAAACACGTTTATTTTAGAAGAAGATTGTCGAAATCCAAGTTCTGTGAGACACTTTCAATATTGATCGTTGAGTGCTGTTTGATCGGTATTTTGGTTAGTATTTTACCTTGAAGACGCCTTTAAAAGCAAAAAACTTGTAACGTAAAAAATGACCATAAAAAGTCCTACAAAGTCACTTACTTTTAGGACCATGTACAATTTATGTATCATTTTTTATAGCCTAAATATTAGCCCATCAAGCCCCATAAGGACACCGGTAACCGCGATAACAGTAGAATACAATAGCATTTCCAAGAACCCCCGATCGAAGGATTAAAGTAACTTATTTTTATGAAAACTTTTTTATCGTCGTTGTGCACTGTTTTGAAATGAGTGTTGAACTCGCGTCAGGAAATGTGAACTGATGGAAAATCGTAAGACGTAGACGCAGGTGTGGTATAGGTAAAGAATAACAAACCTCTTTTTCTACCACCTGGCGAAGATGCCTGCTACTGCTAATTTTTACTTCTGCTGGCCGTTGCCTTTTAAATTGTACTGTGGTAGCATTTTGCTAGTATGGAATATACTCTTAAAGCTGCGAATAATAAATAGTCTTAAAGTAAGAAAATTAGCAATTTCTCCCAATTACTTTTGTGTTAACATTTTATTTTTTACCCTTGAACTAACTAAAAAAATATTTCTTTGTTTATTTTAACGTCCAGTAACCGTGACATAAAATCAGTTAATATTTAACTGTAACTTTAAACTCGTTAATCTGTCACCTCGCACGTTACCTTTTAGGTCAACCCGTTAAAAGCAAATTAAATAATAACTAAAGCTTTATGTATGGGTTTTAGGTAATGGTCGGTGCGGACGGGCTTCAGGTACAAGGTTTTCTATAAACTATATCTAAGACGTTGCCTACAATTTTGCTCACAAATTGTCACAACTTGCGACTTTTTTCTTTGAACTAAAGAACTATCGGCTATCCTCGATGTTCGATTCAGGTACTTAAGTGTTGGCTTAACTTGAGTGACAGAGCCATTTTCATTCAGGCTAGTGCAGAACAGATTTTTTATGTGATCGGTTTTCACAGAAACAGAACAAAAGCACTCTTAATCCAGTAAGACGGACGACCGACACAACTGACGATATATCAGGCGGCCGACTTTTTAGATGCCCATCTGACGATATGTGTACGCTATCGTTACCAAACTTGTAATTAACATTTTTTCCAACGTAGTATCTAAGTCAACAGCTACATGACGACCAAGTTTTGTAATAAAATAGCATATCACATGTATCTCGTCTGCGCTCCGCCCTAAACTCGACGTTAAATTTAACTGTAGTTCAGTTTACGACCCGATGTTTAGGTTACGTCATAAACTTGATCTCAGTTTAACGGGCGGTTAAAATACCCACATCGCACCTGCATCCAAATGAGTTTTACAGGTGTACTGCCTTAGTGATATCGTCATTATTATAATCATTATCATCACTAGTACTGTTAGTTTTGTAAAGTTTGCGGTGCATGATCAATGACTGATATGTGACAGTGATATTTATCACTATTCACTGCCAAAATATCCACTTCATTTTTGGTATTCTGCTGATAAAATTTTCGAATGTAATTATGCCTTTTGTATAGAGTTAACTGTAAAAGTGGCAGCGCTGTAAGAGTTACTTTTGACTTCTATTTTCTATGACAAACGCCCCTACGCGCAGCGTCACGAATTTGCATATACTAACAAATTAAAAAAGTAACTAAAGTATTATGACTTCGGTTTCTTAAACTCTGTATAATAATTTAACGTATTTTTCACATTATTGAATTAGATCCATACTAATATTATAAATGCGAAAGTGTGTATGATTGTCTGTAATTACCCCTTCACACTTAAGAGCCCGTCCTCTCTTTTCTACTGCTCTCTTCACACTCACGCCCGTCTTTCATATGCCAGGTGAAAAAGGACGATCGCCAAGTTAGCGGGCAGATAGAGGTTTTCTGTCTTTAAAGGGTTTTTTATATTGAAGTGGTAAAAAGTAATTCCAACACTTTATAGACGACTTTCTCAACAGTACATTGTATTTTTTTCATACCGTTAAGACGTCAATTCAATCCATAAAAAGGTGATATTCTAAACCTTTTACAGCAAAAATCACAAAACTGTCGCGGGTTTGAGTTGGATTATTTAAAGATACTTAAAAAAAATAAAAAATCTAGCTCCAACACTATATTATAATTGAAATGATCTTACATGTTGTGCATTAAAACTTTTTAAAATTTTAACTGTTAAATCACGTCTGTTAAATGAGCGAAATCGGCAAAATTTCGTATACGGACTCTTAATATCGGAACCGATTTTCCTAAAATTTGGTATGGATATACTTTGAGTTCCGAGAAAGGACATAGGATACTTTTATCTCGAAAAAATGAACGGTTCCCACGCGATAAACGAATTTTGGCGCAATATCATTCAAACACCAAATGTGGATAACACAACCTATTAAGATACAGACAGACATGGCAATATTAGTATATTATGTACTATGTAGCCAACTTTTCACCGGCGTAAGCCTGCACACACTATAAATCATACGGACGTAAACTCTTCAGCTTAGGCCTGGCGCACGTTATAAGCGATATATCATATTGTAATGCTTTAAATCGTAGCATATACTATGAGCTTTTGTTATATCATGGATGTTAGATACTATATTATTGCTAGCTGATCCGGTAAAGTTGTTTCTCCAATATATAGTCCTTATCGATTTCGATAACGGCGACCCCTTGTCTAGCAGGCTCACCAATATACGTTTTGAAAAAATCACGGTAGATGCCATTTTATTCTTTTCGTCGTTTTCTCGGTATCTCCTTTCTTCAAAATTCGTCCAGCTGTTCACGCAAAATGACCAAGAGAAATAGGGATTCGTAGTCATAAATACAGATTCCAAGACAATATCTTGCAACAACCCCTAAACCGACACTGCGAAATTCTTGTATAAATGAGGGTATTTGGTGTGCGCTCACCCTTACCATAACCCGTATAAATAAGCCGCGTATTTGTTTTTAATTAGCATCGGTTGTCTCGCTCTCACATCTTCCTTCTCACTCACACATGGACGCAGCGAACGTTTTTTTACGAATGCAACGTTAATCTGCTATTTAAGCTACAGAAAGGGTGACCATGATTGTGAAATAGTCGAAGTTAGGAATTTTGAGGTACAGTTCTTGCAATCCACGAGCGCGCGTAGCCTTTATTTGTAGTTGTAATAATTATAAATTTTAAATAGACATTTTCGTTAGTGTGCGTACCTGACGGAGCAGTCAGTAGCGAGCGAGCCATGTACGCGTGCATAGATATGGTCACTCACACAACTAAGGACGACGCGCGCTCGTAGATTGCAAGAACTATACCTTTTACAATGGATGGATGTATTTTATGCTGAACCATTTCAGATTAAATTTAGTAGGTATTGAGATATTTTGTTCGAGTAGCGACTGTACCGGGAGAGGACGAAGAGTAGAACATAGATGCCAGAACTTCTACTCCCACGCATATCTTGGCTAAATTATGTTATAATATAAGACGTAATCTTATAAAACTAAACATTGTTTTTCGTTTGTTTTAACGTTTTTTTTTTGTGTTAAATAGTTTATTTATCGAGGAAGGCTATAATTGTTAAAACATCATGGTGGGACTAATCGGAGCAAAGAATAAGTGAAAAATGTGGAAAGAATAGATGAAAGAAAAACTACTCATCTTTTTAGGTACCAATACGAACGAAATCTTAGACAATAATTAGTATAATATAAAAATATACCGCACGATACTTTATTTCTTCATTTTATAATGTCCTACTGCTTCACAACTAATGGTCACCGTAGCTTCAGAGATTTTCAAATGGGATTCACTTTATACGAGTAATATTTAAAAATGCATCATTATAAAACTCAGCCGTAAATAAAAACGTAGCTTTTAGCTTCTATTGGGGTTTACGAATATAATTTTTCCATTTATATATAAAAGCTCTGCAATTGAAAAGTTTTATTAAAAATCTTTTTTTTCCAAAAAATGCCACATAAAAGTTTATTTGAAAACTTTCAAGCTCTTTGGGGTTAAATGATAAAAAATATTCTAGATTTTATTTTCCGGTTGTTACTTTAATGCACAAACTGGAATTTTAAGCATTCCCTTGGAATATGCGGGCTTCAATGAGACTTTTTTCGCTCCGAAAACTTTTTCAGAACGTGAAAATATTTTTTTTCGAAACAATAATAATTGACCACAGATATTTAAATAGTAGCAGTATAAAATTTGCTTGAAATTTTAATAAAGTTTAAACTGCATTTTGATTTTTATAACAAAGGTTTCCTTTAACTCGAAAAATATCGCGCTACGCGTTTGATTGGCTTACGCTGTCGCGAGCTTTATCTACATTATAAGTGAATGGCTGAACCGATTTTGATGAATTTTATTGCACATATAAAGTAGAACATCACTGGTTGCAGTATCTGCGTGGTAAAATTTCATGCATACAAAGTTGCTTGTACAATACTCAATATAAATTCATAATTATTAATTATGAAGAAAAAGTCAACCAAATTTAATATATAATTTGAACTCTGCGATGAGTATGCGACATTTAAATCGGTA
The DNA here is from genome assembly GCA_905333045.1 of Lysandra bellargus. NCBI lineage: Eukaryota > Metazoa > Arthropoda > Insecta > Lepidoptera > Lycaenidae > Lysandra > Lysandra bellargus. The sequence continues at coordinate 7,788,263 of HG995352.1, read as the reverse complement.
GCATTATTCGTATAACATTTAGAATTTAAGTGTATGAAATGAAACATGTCGTCAATATAAGTACATAACGTATACATTTTAATGAAAGAGTTTGTGTACCGGCGAACGGCGATAAGACGGGATGAGCCGCGGTTATTATATCCAATATGAATTACACCAGGTAAAAGGGCTCGTGCTGGTGTGTTCCACTAGGGACCTGTTCAGACCTCTAGTTTAGTTTTCAAACTCAGAAATGATTTTAAATTCTCAGATTGAAAGTCGAATCTACAATGATCAGGCATCAGTTCAGGAAATAGCGTGCCAAAAAGAACCGGCTTAAGAAACTCGTTCGGGTCATCTTCTATCAAAAAGGTAAGGAATACTCCTCTTATAAGAGAATACCCTTTCAATTTTTAATGTGTGCCATACACAGCAGTCATTACTTAGCAGTCATTTCCATTGAAATATTTTTTCTACGGCTGCATCACGCTAACAATGTAGCGACTCGAAAACAAGGTGTAACATACATTTGTAACTTTATCAAGCAAATAGTAAGCATTCCTTTATAAAATGAGTGTGCTTACATAGTAATATAAGCAGGTAGATCTCAAAATATATAATGTCTACAGTTGATTTTTTGCACCTTATATCCAATAGTGAAAAGTCATATTAAACATAATCATAATATTTTGTGTCATTTCAAAATAATCCCCTAGCATCAAGTGGAATACACCGAAATGTCGGTCCTAGCGATTGAATAGGCAACTAATTTCACAGTCGCGTTCCCTTTAGAGGCTTTGCATTCGATATTGATGCGGCTTATGTGAAGTTCACAGATTACGTCAACTCACAGTCGAGCTCCACAGATTAAAACCCACGGATAGAACCACGAGTGGGAAAATTTACCAAGTACAGGTATTTTCCTTTTCGACGATCATAAGTCATGAAGTGCGAAAATGTTTATATAAATAAGATTATGTAGAAAAGTAATAAAAAACCAGCGGGTGAAATGATATTTACAGTAGTAAAGAAGTTTATTCATAAAGTGTTTAATATTTATTCTAAAGTTTTTTCTTAATGATTTTTAATGATTAAACGAACTTACCTGTACGTGAAGTTCTATCATAATTATACGAGCTGCTTTGTCCTCGAGATTAGCATTAAGTACTTATTTACACTAGTAGTTACGCCTACAGTGACGCCAGTCTTGCATTAAGTTGAGATTTATAAAAAAACAAATCTAAAAAAATAAGTGGGTAGTTTCGCTCACCTGTCACGAATCTTGCGATTGCTTGTCATTTAGTTCAGAGCGCCGATTTTTCACAGCTGGGTTCCTGGGATGGGTGGGATGCTAATCTCTTCGGACAAAGCAGCTCGTATAATTATGATAGAACTTCACGTACAGGTAAGTTCGTTTAATCATTAATTATACTCTCTGCTTTGTCCTCGAGATTAGCATTAAGTACTTATTTACACTAGTAGACATTGAGAGACTACATCTGCTGTGAAAAATCATTTTTATTTAACAAAATACAATATAACGTAATATTTAATATATTCTATAGAATATATCTTTTACATTATCTTTTAAATAATAATTAAATTGTTTATACAATAACAAACTAAAATCAGGTTCTATAAAAATATCAGCTTATTTATTTATTGTCCTGACATTATCCTATTGGCAAAAATTCCGTGATCAAAATCATTGACAATATCTTTATTATAAAATTTAATAAAGGTTTTGGAGTTAGCGCTCCATCCTGCTGTCTTCCTAATTAAGTCTAGGTTTACACCTAATCTATTTGCTTTCGAGGTGCTAGCGTGCCTCGTACTATGGGCGGTAAAAGTAGAGACATCTATACCACATACTTCGAGTGTGTTTTTCACCCAACGGCTTAACGTTTGTGAGGTTACTTTGTGGTGTGGCTTTCTCAAACTAACAAAAAGGTACGAATGATTATTTCGTAAGGGTTTCGTTAATTTTAAAAATTGTTTTAAAGTATTAGCTACACATATTTCAGGTTTATCCTGAAAATATGGCAGTATAAGAGCTGGCTGTGTTGAGTTAAGTCGAGACGTCTTTATAAGATCGGGTATTTTTATAATAATTCTGTCGGGAAACCACTCTATATTTTTTATATTTATAATTGATATCGTTTGCATCCTATGCCCGGTTACGAGTGCTAGCAACGTTATAAGTTTTTTAGAAATTGTCTCCAAGTCCAATGACTCGTTAGGGTACAATTCACCAATATGATTTAGAACTAGGGAGGTATCCCAAGTCAAATTGTATTTTGGCAGGGGCGGTCGCAATCTAAAAACTCCCTTAAAAAATCTTTTCAAATTGTCATTACTACTAATTTCGATATCGAGTACTAGAGATAATGCGGATCTACAGCTATTGAGTGTACCATATTGGGCTCCATTATTATAAAGTTCTGTAAAAAAGTTTAAAATATTTGAAATTGATGTCTGATAAAAGTTTAAATTATTTTTTACACAAAATTGGAACCACTTCTTTAAACAGGAATCGTATTGTTTAATAGAGTTTTGTGAGAGAGAAGCTAACATTATGTCCACTGAAGAATGTGGAACGTTTCTTCTCAACAGGCAACTGACAACACTCCGGCAACCAGGGTAAGTCGTTGGTGTACTTGGCGGTTGCTGGAATGAGATAATATAAGATTTTCACTTGATTTTAAAATTAACGGCTCAGAAATTAGAAGTTTATTGTAAAGGGGAAACCATGGCTGTGTGGGCCACCATGGTACCACTACTATGCCTGTCGCTTTATCTTTAATGATTTTACGTAAAGATTTTAGAATTATAGAAACTGGTGGAATGGCGTAAAAGAAGAGTTTTGACCAGGGTACGGTGAAAGCATTCACTGCAACTGCATCAGGGTCTCTGTTCCAGGATATGTATCTTTGACATTTTTTATTTAATCTACTTGCAAATATATCAATATAAGGTTCACCAAATTTATGCGTTATATTTTGGAAGGCATAATCCGCTAGTTCCCACTCGACATCTGGGTGATTACGCCTAGATTCCGCATCCGCAACGGTATTTTCTGCTGAGCTAATATATGAAGCAAATACTATTATTTGTTTTTGCTCACACCATTGCCACAGATCTCGGGTTACTTGTGTAAGATGAGGGAACTGTACGCCACCCATACGGTTTACGTATGAAATAGCAGTGGTATTATCAATCCGCAACAATATTTGACATTTATTAAAATTTTTTGCAAAAACTTTCAGGCCAAAAAAAGCTGCTAAAATTTCCAAGTAGTTAATGTGCTTGGAGCGCTCCTCATCTGACCAAGTACCGCTAGCAGTCTCCTCTCCGCATGCCGCACCCCACCCCGTAGTTGAAGCATCACTAAAGATTTCTAATACGTATTCGTCGTATTTAATACTATTAGTTGGTGTATTTATAGATCGAATCCACCATTCAAAATCAGATATCAAGTTGCTCGGTATGTTCATATACCTTTCATAATTATCTGGATCATTTAATAAATTTAAATACTTGCACCTTTCAAAGTTTTTGGTATACAACCAACCATATTCGACGGCGGGGCAAGCAGATGTGAGTAAGCCAATCAAACGAGCAAAGTCCCTAATTTTACATCGCTTTAAAAATTTAAAATGAATGATTTGGTCTTTAATTTTACTAATTTTTTGTGGAGGTAAAGTAATTAGAAATCTTTCAGTGTCTATAATGTATCCTAAAAATTTACAACATGTACTTGGACATAAATTACTCTTTTCGTAATTTATTATGAAGCCTACTGATTGCAAAAGATTTATAGTGTTATTTACGTTATCTAAGCATCCCTTGTAGTCATCATTTATCAATAAAAAATCGTCCAAATAAATGGTAGACATAAAGCCACAGGATCTAAGTAGTTTTACAATTGGTTTCATTATTTTTGTAAACACAAAGGGTGCCGTACTGAGACCGAATGGTAACACGTTAAATTCGAATAAATTATCATCGAATTGAAATCGGAGATATTTTTTATACTCCTCATGAATTTTAATTAAAAAATATGAATCTTTTAGGTCTACGGTACACATATAGGAATTCTTTGAAACTAGTTTTATTGCAGTACGTAGATCCTCTAATTTAAAATGCTCAGTTTCAATAAATTTGTTAAGATTTTTTAAATTTAGTATAAATCTGTGTTTACCATTTGGTTTTTGCACAAGAAAAAAAGATGACAAAAATTGATTTTTACACGGCTGGCACTGGGAAATAGCCCCTATAGACAACAAGTCATCAATACATTGTTTATACTGCAATTTCTCTAATTCTGTATAGCTGCGTTGTACAGGAAGATGTGTTTGTATAACCGGCTTACAAAAGGGTATCTTGTAACCGGAAATCCAGGACAGTATTGTGTGGTCACTAGTGATAGATGACCACTGTTCATAGTAATAGGTAAGTCTGCCAGCGTAACTCACCTCATATTCTACTGCCGATGACTCCGCGTTGGGTTTCCGGCTGTCGGTTGTCGATATGACGCTCTGGAGGAGCTCGCGGGCTGATATTTCTGTGCAGGTTCCTTCCTCTGGTTCCCCATCTTTTGCCTGCGAACTGGGGGAGGAGCCTTCCAGTTTAAATTACTCCTTTGTGTAGCGGGCACTTGGGGCTTCTTGATTGCAGGTGTTTTAGAAGCTGGTGTGATTTTTAAATCCGCGCTTGACTTAGAAATTGATTTTGCAGTTTTTAAGGTATCAGCCAGGTCCGATCCAAAGAGGCAGTTGTCAATTTTTGTTTTTGTCAGCTGGTCTTTCATGTCTTTTTTTAAATTATATAAGATAAAATTGCGACGTGTTATGGAATCAGTATTTTGACAGTCGCATATTAATCGAGTAGCATCCATGAGTAGCTTTATGATTGCAGTATTTTTGTTCTGCTCCTCGAGCAAAATAGTGATAGCCTCTCCGAGACACGATATTGCAGAACCCAGAACTTTCTGTTTGCTTTCAATTCCTTTATCTCTCTTTAAGACGACATCCGTTACAGCAGCCTTAATTTCTAGATTAAGCTCAGGAGCATCAATCTGGGTACAATTTTTCGGGGGAAGATATTTTTCCTGTAAATCTTTACGGAGGTCTTTTGCCAAGCCAACTGTAGCTACATATTGGAGGCGCACAGCCAGATCGGCGTTAATATCCTTACCGTATATTTTTTTTATTGATGGGTCGTCTCCTAACAATTCAAGCATAACATTATCCACTTCAGGCACAGCCATCACCTCAGGGTCCTGGCAATCATTCTGAGAGGCAGGTAATTCGCACGAGCTAGTGGATGGAACAGGCTCAACGCTACAGGCTAAATTAGCGTTGGCACCAGTGCTGGTGGAGGGTACAGATTGTTCTGTCTCCTCAATTTCGCCTTCAATAACTGGATCAATTTCAATCTGTGAGCCATCTGTAATTTTATAAATGAAAACTAATAATCGATATCTATTCATTGTTTTCGTCGGGATTAAGTATAAGTAATAAACGTAATAAGAGCAAGAAAAATTTGTCAATAGTGCGTAGGTACGCATGACACTATAATAAAAGCACGTTTAGGTACTGTAAAGTTCTTAAATAATGCACTGTATAATTTATATGCATTGTATCTCTTATCACCCTGTTCATTAAGCCGTAACGTCTTTTGTTAGTTGCATTTTTATATTATCATGATAAGTTACATGCTATTTAGATAAGTAGCAATCCCAAAAATTGCTCGCAAATCTAAATTTATACACGTACTTATATTGTTACAGTATTGTTGGTAAAAAATTATTAATACCAACTTATCAAGTAACTTGCGTTATAGCAGGTACTTAAAAAAATATATCCAAAAGTAGGATTATTTTGTTACCGTATTGTCTGTAAAGTAATAGCCCCAAAAGCTATCCGCAGTACAGACTTATCATGTAACAGTATTTATGATCGTACCTTTTCTGTGTGACGGCGTTTCAGGATAATCCGATAACATTTCGTCATGTTTAGACGAAGCGGAAGATGATGTTGAATCACGTCGTTTCTTCTTGGCATGTTTCAGTTTTCTTTCGAGTTTTTTTAACTTTCTTGAAATATACTCGTAATTATCATCCTTTGAGTGTTTTCTTTTACCCATGTTTGCACTTTAAAACTGAAAATAAGAACCTAAAAATTAAATAGTGCGTACTGGCGGAGCACTGTACTTGTGAATGACAAGCAATCGCAAGATTCGTGACAGGTGAGCGAAACTACCCACTTATTTTTTTAGATTTGTTTTTTTTATAAATCTCAACTTAATGCAAGACTGGCGTCACTGTAGGCGTAACTACTAGTGTAAATAAGTACTTAATGCTAATCTCGAGGACAAAGCAGAGAGTATAATCAAAGTAGTAAAGAATGTTTGCTTTTTTGGGAATAGGTAGAAGATGGCGAACCAGTCAGAACACGTCATGATCGGATCGGAAATTCGTAAAGACGGAGGGAAAAAAGACCACGCTTGGCGGCGTGGCGTAGGAGAGGAAATACTATCCCTCTCTTTTCTACCGCACGACGAAAGTTCATGCATGCTGTTTTGTTTTTACTTCTGCCTGCACTCCCGAAGTGCAACCTGTTGTATTATCTTCTTCTCTTATATATAAAAATGGATTTTCAAATGTGTTAGTCGCGCTAAAACTCGAAAACGGCTGAACGGTTTGGGCTGATTTTAGTCTTAAAATATTCGTAGAAGTCCAGGGAAGGTTTTAAAGTGACACAAATATCAAGAAAACAAATATTTACGTAGCACTGCTACGGTTTCGTAGCACTCTGTTTAGGGTTGGTTAATAAAATGGAAAAACTTCAAATCTATGACTAGAAATCAAACACGCACTGAGATACTGAGGTACGAGTGTTTCCTTATCATTTTTATTTTATTTTTATGTGTTAAAGGAACCAAACTTAAAAATAATCACAATCTAAACAGTACATTTACGCTAGTATGAGAGTAATTACGTTTCCTTGGAGTCTTATTTCGATGTTCTTACGTAAAAGAAACCAACGTTTAGTATAATGTTGAATGTCATAATATTTCAAATCATTTTGTGCTTTTCGCTTAAAATAGGAGACAGTTAATTGAAAAATAACAGATGTGTTAGACGAAGAGTTAAGTGAGGAAAAATGCAGCGCCAGCCAAGCTAGGGTGACCATCCTACTGGGGAAATATTGCGGATATATTTCGTATAAAAGGAAGATGTGCGTGTGCGCGTATGTGTGTGTGTGTGTGAGTATGTGTGTGTGTGTATGTGTTTATTTTTATAACTTCATCGCGCGCGCGCTGATTATTTTCCGTAATAAAACTAACACTATGTTCTTTCCTAGGACTAACAGCTGCAATCAGAATTTAGTGATAGCTAAGCATTAATTTTACAATGATTTAGACATAATTTTTCTATGACACTGTTCATTAAATTAAGTTAAATAATTGTGTAATGTATCCGGATAAGGCCATAAAAGTAGAAGTAAATGACAATTTAATTAAAAAAGCATAAAGTGCTATCGAAATAAGGGGGTATACGGTGGAACTATCATCTAACAACAAAGGTGCCCTAAGAGAAAAAGAAAAAAAGGAAGGCAAAAAAGAAACTATCCTACATCCTTTAAATACATGGCCATAATAATGCATTATCTTAAGAGTTTTTAGTTAGCGCTCGGCGGAGGCTGACCCGACCTTATTAACGATTGCTCTCATCTTCTGATTTGTGGAATATACATTTAGCAAATTAGGTTTTAATGTCATCATCCCGGGTTGCTTATTTCGTTTCCACTGCGCCATTTTGTTCTGTGTTAAGATGCTTATAAGTTCAGCTGTGTAGGTTTAACTGAGTCTTGTAACATTGTATTTTTTGTTGTCCATAGAGGATATTAATCCTTCGATCGCGGATTCTTGGAAATCTATTGTTATTCTATTGTTGTCGCGGTCACCGGTGTCCTTATGGGGATTGATAGGTTAAATTACTGTGCAGTGAAACTTAAGATAGTTATAGAATATTGAACAAAACACAATATTGATTTAAAATAAGTATTATATGTTTTAGTTAGCATCGTAGCTTAATATTAAAGCTATTCAAATTACTGTGAAAAAATATCCAGGAATTGCAAGCGATTTAGTTCTCTAGTTAATCACATACACTGCATACGAGTTGTTTACACTACATATATACAGACACGACTGCGTGCGCTCACGTCGCGATGATAAATGACCGCTGCGGTCTACGCCGAGTCAAATCAGCAACATAGTCAATAAAGCAACGTACCGGAAGTGCATCTAATCATTTGTAATTTTTCATTTAATTTGGTATTTTTCTATTATTTTTATTATTATTTATTATCATAAGAAACCCATATTTTTCTATAACTACTCCATAAATTATTCTTGTAATATAAAAGATTTATTTTTATCTATTGTAGTTATTATAATAATAGGCTCTAAAACTACTGAACCGAATTTGATGAAATTCGTTACAGACATATTGTCGTAGACCAAGTAAAAAGTACGGCATAACACTGTTTTATGCGGGCAGGCCATTTAGCCGAAACTTTTTCGTTTTCGCTTCGTTATAGAATCGCCGATCAAAATGTATGGAATTGATATAAGACGAGTCGAACGTCAACGTCATAATAACGAACGTTTATGTCAATTCCATAGATTTTCATCGGCGATTCTATAACGAAGCGAAAACGAATACATTTTGGCACACCCCCCTGATTCGCGTGAAACTTCTATATTTTAATAAAGAAGCAATTAATTTTTAAACCAAATACTTAAAACAGGTAAAGTTACTACAAAATGAGCTCGGAAATAACTTCAAGTCGACAGCAAAGGGGCTTCATCTCAATAATTTTCCAGACAAATTGGCCGATCTGTTACACAACACACAACAATGAACAACTTGAGACATTTTAATCCGATTACCAATGTATCAGACATTGAGCAGTTTAGGGCTGCCAAAATACCAAAATAAATAATAAATTATATGGAATTAAAACACTTTTTAAAAAACGTTAACATTGAAATGTCATCATCATTTGATTGTGAAACTATGTTTGTGAAACTAAAACTGGGAAAATCATTTACTTATTCTAATGTGAGTAAAAAACAAAAAGCTTATTAATTTTGTAGTTTTATTATACAACAGGCAGAAATTAACTTGCCAACGTGCATTTCCGTAGAACGAAAGGTTTCTTAGAACAAGGTGCCTCGTTTTCCTTTGCTTATTGGGGTCCACTTTCCAATTGCAACGTGAAGAAGCAATGCGATGCATTTATAACAATTCAAAATTTTAAATTGGCAGCACGACACCAGCAAGTTCTCTCGTATGGTTAATAAAGCTCAAAACTTTGATTGACATGTATGATGCATCGCATAGCCTCTTCACGTTGCTTTGTGAATGACCCTTATAATTTCAGTAGATTATCGTTAATTGTTATTTTATTATAATATTTTTGTTGTTGCCAGAATACTATGCTTTATTTCTCATTTTCTGCAGTGTCGACCCTGTAGTAAAATGAATAATTGTTATAATCGCCACCCCTGCGTCTTGAAGACTGGTTGTGAGTTACGCGCGCGGCGGTAATGAGGATATATTATGGCGGAGGGGTTAATCAGTTTACTGTATACGCCAAATTGCAATTATGCCTTGTTTATATTATGCGAATAGTTGCGCCATATTACGCCAAAGTGGCGCGAAGTACTGAGTACGTCTTCTATTCGATAGCGAAGTTACAAATAGAAACTATATGGAATTTTTCTACGCATCCCTTAAAAACGTGGCGTTTTCAATGTCTATGTTGAAATCCACACATTTATGACTTCTTACTTCGGTGCTGACATGACGCCAGCAACTTTGTTGCGCAGGAATTCTTTGTTGCACAGAAAATGTTATTTTTTCTGGATAAAAAGTATCATATGTCCTTTCCTGGGATTAAAATTTCAAACTATCTCCATGATACCCAATGTTATCAAAATCATTTCATGGATTAAGCTGCGTGTTGAAGTAAGAGACAGACAGACGCACAGATCGCATTTATTATACAATATTAGTATGGTTAGAGCTAAGTAATGAAAATTTATATTATTTAAATCTTCAATTTTTACTTTTTTAGTTTTTATAATGACGACATGGGTAGAAATAAGTGGAATAAGGCTCACGTGCCCACTTCTCAGCCTAACCTTAAAACTCCCGGATATAGAGACAATAACAATTTGATAAACACGCGTGCCATTGCGCAGACGGTAGTCTAATAACATTAGAACAATTACAGTAATAAGACAGTTTAATATGGGCTAGCACTTAAGTGTACGGTACAGTTTTTACACTGGTGTAAACGGCCGCAGTCGGCGCCGCGCCTCATTACGCCGTCGCGCGACTTTCTCCGCGTTGGTAGAGATATGGTTGTTGTACATTGCGCCCTAGAAATGAAGAAGTTGTTATTATAGTAAGGCTGTATTTATTTATACGTTGCCTATAACTTCATCGTACCAAATTGTAAAGACATAAACCCCAATTTGTTATTCCGTGACTCCCGGTTTACCTAGTTCCAATATAATAACGAAATATAAAAAATATGAGATATAAAGCACAATATTTAAAAGACTTTAAAACCATAAACATTTTTGTAAAATGTAATACTTTGGCTGTAATTAATTTACAAACTCACCCTCGACAAAAATCTAATTCATCGAAATATAAGTATTAACTAGGATAATAATTATAAATTTTATTTGAATAAATTGTTAGTAAATCTATATTAAAATATCCTTAACCGAACAATTTTGTTTCTTAATATTTATTTCCAAATAAAAAAACATGAAAAATAGAGAAGATCCGCCCCTAGTTACTACAGTTTTATGCTACGCTAAAATTATGCTTATGCGTATAATACGCTTGGTCTTTGGTTGTGTGCAAGGTTATCGTTTTGGATTGAGATTGATCCCTGCCTTAAGCGGGATAAATTCTATCCCGTATCCCTTTTCATCATTCAAAGTATGTTGTTACCGTACCACATTTTGAACAACGTGAAGATGTAACTGACACACTTTCGTATTTTCAATCATTATTCATTATTTAGATGGAGACCGTTATTAAATTAGGTAGCTATAAATTACAAATACGTGGTAAAAAACAATGTTGAACAATTATTTCGAATAAAACGTCGAATATAGCAGCCCCTCTTTAAAAAAAACGGCACTTTTTTTAATAATATCTATGGACGCTTCACACCACGTCAGTCTGGCCCCGTGATAAGTACCTGTACTTGTGTTACGGGTACCAGACAACGGAAATATATTTAATACTTTTAATATATATATATATATATATATATATATATATATATATATATATATATATATATATTTAAGATTTTTATTGTGTGTATTACATATCCATGACCCAGGAACTTTGAAAACATTTTGTTCCGTCGGTGGGATTAGAACCCGCGACCCCTGGCTTGGGCTACCAACAGCTCACCAACTGAGCCACAGAGGTCGTCAACAGACGACTTTTGGAATATTGTTTTATTTAAAAAAATCCTGATAAAGACTACGAGTACAATATTTTAACACTTATTTTACCTGCATTTTTAGTGTTGCAAAACATAAAATCTTAAGGCCAACTCCTCAAAAGCAGCAATGTATAACACACTACACAATAATCTCAACATATTTATTCTAATTCCGGCTAAGCCCAGTTTCTGGGTCACACTGTAATAGCCGAAAGGTATCTTGGACTTGTAACGAAGAACTGGTCCAAAAATGATTGCATCTATTAGTACCCAATAATTACTACAAGATAGAGGTGTCAGTGGCCCAGTGGATAGAATCACGCACAGTCAGCAAGTTCAATTCTAGCACGTTTAGCATGAAATAGATAGGTTTCTTTCTACGGTATAATAAACAAGCAATTGGAATAAAAAATGTGTCAGTGTTTTTATTTGCAGTTCTATCATAGTCATTCTAAGACTGGTAGTTTTTGGGCATAAAGTACAGACCTGTAAGGATATCTATCATATGGATGAAATTCGATACGCAGACGACACGGTTCTCGTTGCAACATCCGAGGAAGGTCTTCAGCGTATCATCACTAGACTAGCGAAAGAATCCCATAAAGCAGATTTGAAGATGAACGCTTCAAAAACAAAAATATTGACTATACTAATAACCCTCAAAACACAATAATTAAAGTAGACAACACCTTGCTGATGAGAGTGGATAAGTACAAATACTTGGGTTCCTGGATAACAGAAAGCTGGTAATCAGAGACTGAGATTCGTGCCCGTATTTTTTTTTTATTAAATAAGGGGGCAAACGAGCAAACGGGTCACCTGATGGTAAGCAACTACCGTCGCCCATGGACACTCGCAACATCAGAAGAGCTGCAGGTGCGTTGCCGGCCTTTTAAGAGGGAATACGCTCTTTTCTTGAAGGTTTGCAGGTCGTATAGGTCCGGAAAAACTGCTGGTGACAGTTCATTCCAGAGTTTTACAGTGCGCGGCAGAAAGTTACGCGAAAAACGCACTGTGGAAGACTGCCACTCATCAAGGTGATGAGGATGGTATGTTTTTCGCGTGGGACGATGGCGAAAAGTTGCAGGTGGTATGATTCCGAACAATTCCTCAGAGCACTCCCCGTGATACAATCGATAGAGGATGCAGAGTGAAGCTACATCTCGGCGTAATTCCAAGGGGTCTAAGTTTTTTGAAACACTATGGCAGTCAACAATTCGAGCGGCCCTTCGTTAGATACGATCCAGAGGGAGCAGTTGGTATTTTGGCGCCCCTGCCCAGAGATGAGAACAATATTCCATATGAGGTCGAACCTGCGCCTTGTAGAGCTGTAGGCGTTGGTCCGGACTGAAGTACTGTCTCGCTCTGTTAAGAACATCAAGCTTCTTCTAGGCTAATTTGGCCTTACCCTTTAGATGATATCGGAACTGGACTTCGCTCGATATGTTAACGCCAAGTATCTCAATGCTAGGGGAGATGGTTAAAGATGTGCCCTCGAAACGAGGACATACAACCATTGCTGACTTTTTAGTGGTGAACGCGCAGACCTGTGTCTTGGCGGGGTTGAATTGGACCAAGTTACGTCTACCCCATTCAGAGACCTTCTCCAATGAATTCTCCACCTTAGACACAAGTTCGTTTCGACTCTCAGTGACATTTTGCCGAGAAATATTGGGGGAGCCGGTATATACAGCATCACCTGTACTGTCATCCGCATAGCAATGAATGCCGCTGGTCTGCAACATGTCATTGATGTATATAGAGATAGCGAGGGCAATGAAAATGATTTTTTTTTTGAACTGAAAACTTCTTTAGCGGCGTTGAGCACTTGTGGGATGGGTAAAAACTGTGAAACTCGCGATAGATTTTCGTGTTGATCGAAAAACCATACAAAACGCGTAAGACGGTTGGAGAGTAGTGTTTGAAACTTGATCGAAACTTGATCGAAACTTGATCGAAACTTGATCGAAATTTGATCGAAACCTTGATCGAAACTTGACCGAAACTTGATCGAAACTTGTTCAAAACTTGACCGAAACTTGATCGAAACTTGATCGAAACTTGATCGAAATCTTGATCGAAACCTTGATCGAAACTTGATCGAAACAACTTGATAGACGATTTTTTAAAAATCTATTTTCATAAAAAATGGGTTAAAAAATGCACAACGTTAATAATCAAGTGTTCACTTCTGCCGGCACTCCCGGAGTGCAACCAGTCTTTTTTTTATGAAATAAGGGGCAAACGAGCAAACGGGTCACCTGATGGAAAGCAACTTCCGTCGCCCATGGACACTCGCAGCATCAGAAGAGCTGCAGGTGCGTTGCCGGCCTTTTAAGAGGGAATAGGGTAATAGGGGAGGGTAGAGAAGGGAACAAGGTAGGATTGGGCCTCAACAGAAAACCGGCAGTTTTCTGTGAGAAAGTGGTATTTATCCGGTCGAGCCGGCCCATTCGTGCCGAAGCATGGCTTTCCCACGTAAAAATACTCACAAGCCGCTCTTTCTCTGTTGAGTTACGAACCAGGGTGCTCAAATGTTATGTTTGGCCGCAAGTCCTTTACGGTTGTGAAGCTTGGACTATGAAAGAAGACGTAAGAAAGAAATTGGAAGCATTTGAGATGTGGACATACCGGCGAATGCTGCGGATAAAATGGACGGACAAAGTTACAAACGCAGAAGTACTCAAACGTATGCGTAAAAAAGTGGAACTTGTTCGTACCATCAAGCAAAGAAAAGTCGCGTATCTGGGTCATATCTTCAGGAACAAACAGTACAAGCTTCTTCAAACCATAATGATGGGAAAGATTGCCGGGAAGCGAAAACCAGGGAGACGCAAAACATCTTGGCTGAGGAATATCCGTGAACGGACAGGGATAAAGTCTGTTGAAGAACTTTTCAGACTGGCTTTGGACAAGGAAAAGTTTCGGAGCATGACTGCCAACCTTCAGTGATTGGAGAGGCACTGGAAGAAGTAGGATGACATTGTCATGGGGACGTGGATGCGAAACAGCTGCCACTCAAATGACGCATTAAGTGATGATTTAATTCGGTTCCATGTGTATGGCATCCATTACACGGTAGGTTTTGCTGTCTGTTTTACCACAGTCATGGCTGTGACTGATGGATAACCTACCTTGTAAGAGCGTGACAGACGGTTGCATGAAGCTGATCGACGAAAATCTGGATATTTTTATTTTTGCTTCATGCAACCATCAGCCACGAATTTTGAGTGAGTGTTATCACATCTGACAAAATTGGAAAAAAATTAGTAACGTATACCTTAGAAAATTTTGGCTTTGACTGACATAAACTGAAGAGAATTGAGTGACCGTGTAATACCATTCGTCAGTCCATCAGTCACCATCAGTCAAACATAATTCATGATTGATGAAATTGACTGTCGCTTGCATGATCGTGTAATGGATGCCTGATGATGTTTGCATAACATTTACCGAAAGGCATGGCTGTGGAACAGATCTCTTTTACTTTATGGCGTTTTAGTCCACGTACAAAAGCATGTTGGTGGGATTTAGTTGCACATTTTTTTATATCTGAGATACTTCTATTACATTTTCTCTCATTTCTCAATTTCCCTTTGAGTATTTCTGTCTCTCTTTACTGTTGTAATAACTAATAAGTAAGCTCTTTGATTTAATTTTCTTCTTAATCCGAAAACACATACCTACAATTTTCTGTTGATCAAAAGGATATCAAAGTGAGCATACATATTCATGAAGTCTCATAGTTATTAATACACCATTATCATAATATTATTTTTTGGAGATGTACAGGGAAAATGTGGGTAACATCTTATTTTATTGCATCTTACAAATATTTGTTTTATGCTCACATAATATCAAACATTAACTTTACACATAATGTTATCTTCATTCATTTATTTTAAGTTTTACCCCTTTACTAATTAAATATTTACACAGCGAACGACTATACAAGGTTGACTTTATTGGTTGACTTTTCCTGGCACATTGGAAAAGTCACATCTCAGAAAAAGATTCCGAACGCCTAATAGTCATGTGCTGTGGAAAGATTTTTTATTATTCAGAGCCCGTCCTCTCTTTTCTACTGCTCTCTTCACACTCACGCCCGTCTATCATATGCCAGGTGAAATAGGACGATCGCCAAGTTAGCGGGCAGATAGAGGTTTTTTGTTTTTAAAGGGTTTTTTATATTGAAGTGGTAAAAAGTAATTCCAACACTTTATAGACGACTTTCTCAACAGAACATTGTATTTTTTTCATACCGTTAAGACGTCAATACAATCCATAAAAAGGTGATATTCTAAACCTTTTACAGCAAAAATCACAAAGCTGTCGCGAGTTTGAGTTGGATTATTTAAAGATACTTAAAAAAAATAAAAAATCTAGCTCCAACACTATATTATAATTGAAATGATCTTACATGTTGTGTATTAAAACTTATAGAAATACTGTATTTTAACTGTTAAATCACGTCTGTTAAATGAGCGAAATCGGCAAAATTTCGTATACGGACTCTTAAGGGCGAAGCCAAACGAGCGTAATTTGTTAGTTGTGAGTCGCAGAATTTCAGTTCGGCAGAATTCTGCTATATTCAGTTTCATACAAAAGTCCTGTTTGATTCACACGAGCGTAATTTTGTGAGACATGATTTGTATGAAAAGATATTTACGCGGCAGAAATTCTTTTGGCTTCACCCTAAGAATGTGCTATTAGAGAGTTATTAGATAAAAACTATCTTATTTTCCGTGACTGAAAATATATTGCTTTGAAGTTTAAGTGTGAAAAGAACATACAGACACACTTTCTTATTAATAATATTATTATGGGTACATAGTTCATTAAAAATAATTTAACCAGGTTATGTGACTGTGAAATAACTTAAACGCCATTTTTAATTTCATCTCGCATAAAGAACTAAAGTATAAATTTCGTTTCACTCTTGAGAATATGCAAGTATCTTAAGCATTTCCAGCCAGCAATAAAAGAAAATTAAAAGTGTTAGTGCTCCGCTATCATAACTCAAATCTAGACAAGATAGAGCACGCCCAGACTCAGCCACTTGCTGTTTCATTAGAATACTAAGTGAAATATTTATTCGTCAGTCAAATACTGTGCAGAAGACTAAGGTATTCAATTTTTTAAGCTTTAATTTGATTGAGAATAAGGGTTGCTTTTTTGCGATGGACTGAAACAATCTAACATAAACTGGTTTATTAGAAAAATATATATAAGGCCATAGAACCTACCCCTTTTGAAAGTTTATAAAAATGAACTGCTATGACCGTTTCATGAAAAAAATTAACTGGTACGAATTGGTTTCTTAAAAGCAGAATACTAGCCAGCTAAACTAGTTTCTTGGAAAGCGACTTTAACTGATTTGAACATGGTTTCTATGAAATCAAAATGAACCGGTATTTAAAACTGGTTTCCCGGAAAAAATGAGAGAGTATGCGTGAAATTAACTTTTTTTTATTAAATAAGGGGGCAAACGAGCAAACGGGTCACCTGATGGTAAGCAACTACCGTCGCCCATGGACACTCGCAACATCAGAAGAGCTGCAGTTGCGTTGCCGGCCTTCTAAGAGGTTTTCTTGAAAGTTTGCAGGTCGTATAGGTCCGAAAATACTGCTGGTGACAGTTCGTTCCAGAGTTTTACAGTGCGCGGCAGAAAGTTACGCGAAAAACGCACTGTGGAAGACTGCCACTCATCAAGGTGATGAGGATGGTATGTTTTTCGTGTGGGACGATGACGAAAAGTTGCAGATGGTATGATTCCGAACAATTCCTCAGAGCACTCCCCGTGATACAACCGATAGAGGATGCAGAGTGAAGCTACGTCTCGTCGTAATTCCAAGGGGTCCAAACTGTTTGAAACACTATGGCAGTCAACAATTCGAGCGGCCTTTCGTTGGATACGATCCAGAGGGAGCAGTTGGTATTTTGGCCCCCCTGCCCAGAGATGCAAACAATATTCCATATTATGAGGCCAAACCTGCGCCGTGTAGGCGATGGTCCGGACTGAAGTACTGTCTCGCTCTGTTAAGAACACCAAGCTTCTTCGAGGTCAATTTGGCCTTACCCTCTAGATGATATCGGAAATATTACCGCGTTTTCTACATTATAACATGCAGTGCTTAAAATGAACTTCAACTATCTCGTACTCATCTCAACTATAAATCCTAAGGTGCTCTACCTTAGGATAAAATGTATAAGAAAAGTCCATTCTTCATGGTTAGCCCGGATAATTTCGATAAATCTCGCTGATATCAGGATTATCAGATTCTAGACTCGGGGATTACCTCGCGCCTTTCCAGAAAATTCTGTCAGTTACCCGTAATACCTAGTCAGAGACTAGCTTGCAAAGTTACTATTTGTATGCAGAGCTTAATCTATACCCATAGCTTATCCAGGCTAATCGATCTAGATATTTGACTCTATCTTTTTGCGCTCTCTTGATAAAAAACTTTTAGCGGTTGTGCACTTTTAAAGTCATGGGTAAAAATTTATGTCAGGGGATGTAACTTGAAATCTAAAATTCGTAAGACAGAAGGATAGTATACCGCGCAGTGAAGGAGAGCCAATAATATCACCTTCTTTTTACTTTTTATGCGTGTTGTTCACATACATATTTTGTAATAGGATAAATATTTGTCGAAATGAAATATTTAATAATAATATCTATGGACGCTTCACACCACGTCAGTCTGGCCGCGTGCTAAGTACCTGAAGGACTTGTGTTACGGGTACCAGACAACGGAAATATATTTAATACCTTTATGCTATACATATATTTAAGATTTTTATTATAATATGATACATATTAATACACATCCATGATCCAGCAACTTTGAAAACTTTTTGTTCCGTCGGCGGGATTCGAATCCGCGACCCCCAGCTTGAGGTACCAACAGCCCACCAACTGAACCACAGAGGTCGTAAATGATGATAATGATGAGTTCAGAAACAATCGATAGATCGCTGCCAAACTCCCGTTTGGCAGCGATCTATCGAACTTCTTTAAGTCCATTTGCTTTTCTATCTATTTCAATTCTCTCATTAAGCACAATAAGAGTTTCACTATCAATTTCGACTCAAGACCGCCTTGGCGAGGATATTTGTGCAGCCAATACCGATTTATGGCTATACCAATAAGGTTGAGTTTCGCGTAAATTGGGTAAGGTAGTGGTGGCAGCGCATGGAGGCTGTCCATTCATTGTGGAGAGCATAGATTGATGGGCGGGGCTGGCGAAGGTACGTGGTATACCGCAAACTACTGCATTTTATACTGTACGATACGATATCGTTGTGATTTCCGGGGTTCCAACTATGTTACGATATTGTAGGAATTTTGAAACCTAATATAGAGTTTTTTTGGGCATTGCAGGATTGTGCGTTAAAGATAATTATTAAGATTTTATACATGGCGTTTTATAATGTTTTACAATTTATTACACAAATAGATACACAATCGATACAATAACATATTAAATACATCGTATTTATATTTCGCAAGTATAACTTGCGTGACTACGTATAACTTAATGTGTTCAAATATTGGGGAGTATTTAAAAAAGTTACTAAATAACTAGTCATAATCATCATAATTTGAGACGACGCTATAGACGCAATAAAACCTGGCCATTAAGCCGAAACTTTTTCGTTTTAGCTTCGTCATAGAATCGCCGATCAAAATGTATGGAATTGACATAAGACGAATCGAACGTCAACGTCATATTAACGAACGCTTATGTCAATTCTAGACATTTTCATCGGCGTTTCTATAACGAAACGAAAATGAAAACGTTTTGGCACACCCTCCAGGTTCAAGCTAAAATATCATAATTTTCGTCAATGACATAATATTATCGTATCGTAAGGTGTAACTGTAATGTCGTTAGTACAGTCACGGGCTGAGTTAAGTTGATATATCGGCGGTGCTTGAGGACTCGTAGGTGAGACAGATGTAATCTCCGCCCGCGACTTATTCGCCGCATTAAAATAAATCGTCCGATAAAAATTACCCTATTCGCTTTAGGTAAACTAGGTTTAACTTACCTACAGTGTCGGCAATGAGTGTAAAATTTGCCTGGTGGGAAGTGTTAAATGAATAGTGAATTAAGGCTTACCTTTTATATTATGTATAGTACCATCACGATGTTCTTCTAAAACAAAAAATATTATTATTAATATTATTAACTACAAGCGAAAACAGGATTATTTTTTGTAATTCCCTTTATTGAGCAATTACTACCAAGCTGACAACGATGCTGTGAGACGGAAAATTTTCATTCATTTTACATCTTTATTTTCCATTCACCTAAACATACCTTCGTATACACAATAAGAAACAATAGATACCACCACACGTTTTTAGAAATAATTTTAGAAATAAGAAGCATTCATTCGAGTAAAAAATCAACCGAGCTACTACTTTTAGAATTTCTTACGCAGGTTTTTCCTGCCGGGCTAGTTTCTAAACCTGTAGGCATCATAGACTTTCCTGAAATTACATTTTAAACTTTCGCGTTGCATTATAATTAAAACTTATTTTATCGGCGTTTTGAGGGGACCCTGGGTCCCCTCGTGACCACAGCCGTTGCAACCCGGCCGAAACGTCGAGAAAAAGTATGTACTCGTAGTAGCATCACTATTTAAATAAGTCCCGATTAATAAGTTTTGGCTTTCCTGAAAGACAATTCAAAAATGAAAATTTTTCTTTTCATTTCTTTTCACCAACTTTAGATACGTTTGTATAACACATTAGTGCAGAATTACTTTTATTCGAACAACATTTTGGCTGCAAAAATAACAATTGTAACTATTAACACTTCTAGCTTGCCTATAACTTCTACGTTTTGCGTTTAGCTACCATCCTACGTCCTTATTACCGGATTTCAGAGTTCATTATCGTATAGCAGGTGTATTTCAGCTGTATATAAGTTTGGGATGCTGATAGCGAGGCTGCCAAGAGATGGTCACTTGGGTTATGTTGCTCTTTTTGAATTCATACTACACTCAGGAGAATTGGTTTTTAATAATAGCACATTATACATTACTTAATCGAAACTAATAGTAATACTTAATATATTTTTAAAACAAATTAGTATGTTTGTCTTACATAGGGTGTAACTAAGCCATTGATTCCCAAAGTGGTCCAGGTGGACCCCCAGGGGTCCACGGGATCCCGACAGGGGTCTACGCTTGCGTGGAAGAAAAATGGGGGTCCACGAGTCGTTAAAGGTGGTCTATAAAAATTAGTTGACCAGATTTGACTTCTCCTATGAATATAGGCAGACAATATTATCTGTGCCAAATGACATAAAAATTGCTCCAGTAGTTCGCGAGATAAGCCCTTTTAAATAATTTCTTCAGTTTTTTCCACATTCTCCTATTAGTTTTAGCGTGATAAAATATAGCTTATAGCCTTCCTCTATAAATGGGCTATCTAACACTGAAATAATTTTTCAAATCTGATCAGTATTTCCTGAGATTACCGCGTTCAAGTTAACCCTTTCAAATAATTTTCCTCGTTTTTTCCACATTTTCCTCTATTTCTTCGCTCCTATTCGTCTTAGCGTGATAAAATATAGCCTATAGCCTTCCTCGATAAATGGGCTATCTAACATTGAAATAATCATCAAAATCCGTTGCGTAGTTTTAAAGATCAAAGGGAACATATTAGGACATGAGGGAAAAAAGCGACTTTGTTTTATAATATGTATAGAGATACACATCCTGCGGTATGTCTGCTTTTCTTACTGCTCCAGTTTTCATTTTTTTTTATTAAATAAGGTGGCAAACGAGCAAACGGGTCACCTGATGGTAAGCAACTACCGTCGCCCATAGACACTCGCAACATCAGAAGAGCTGCAGGTGCGTTGTCGGCCTTTTAAGAGGGAATACGCTCTTTTCTTGAAGGTTTGCAGGTCGTATAGGTCCGGAAATACTGCTGGTGACAGTTCGTTCCAGAGTTTTACAGTGCGCGACAGAAAGTTACGCGAAAAACGCACTGTGGAAGACTGCCACTCATCAAGGTGATGAGGATGGTATGTTTTTCGCGTGGGACGATGGCGAAAAGTTGCAGGTGGTATGATTCCGAACAATTCCTCAGAGCACTCCCCGTGATACAACCGATAGAGGATGCAGAGTGAAGCTACATCTCGGCGTAATTCCAAGGGGTCCAAGCTGTTTGAAACACTATGGCAGTCAACAATTCGAGCGGCCCTTTGTTGGATACGATTCAGAGGGAGCAGTTGGTATTTTGGCGCCCCTGCCCAGAGATGAGAACAATATTCCATATGAGGCCGAACCTGTGCCTTGTAGAGTTGTAGGCATTGGTCCGGACTTAAGAACACTAAGCTTCTTCGAGGCTAATTTGGCCTTACCCTCTAGATGATATCGAAACTGGACTCGATATGTTGACGCCAAGTATCTCAATGCCAGGGGAGATGGTTAAAGGTGTGCCCTCGAAACGAGGATATACGACCATTGGTGACTTTTTAGTGGTGAACGCGCAGACTTGTGTTTTGACGGGGTTGAATTTGACCAAGTTACGTCTACCCCATTCAGAGACCTTCTCCAATGAATTCTCCACCTTAGACACAAGTTCGTTTCGACTCTCAGTGACATTTTGCCGAGAAATATTGGGGGAGCCGGTATATACAGCATCACCTGTACTGTCATCCGCATAACAATGAATGCCGCTGGTCTGCAACATGTCATTGATATGCAGTATGAATAGAGTAAGCGATAGCACACAGCCCTGAGGGACACCAGCATCAACAGACTGAGTTTCCGAGCATTCGCCGTCAACTACGACCTTTATGCTTCTGTCTGCTAAGAAACCAGTGACCCACTTACATAATTTCTCGGGCAGCCCGTATGATGGAAGCTTTCATAGCAGCGCTTTATGCCAAACCCGATCAAAGGCCTTCGCAATGTCCAAACTAACAGCCAATGCCTGTCCCTTCGACTCAATTGCCTGAGCCCAACGATGAGTCAGGTACGCCAAGAGATCATCAGCCGAGCGACCCTTACGGAACCCGTATTGTTTGTCGCTTAGTAATCCCTGGCCGTCCAAGTATCGAAGAAGCTGGCTATTGATAATGGATTCCATTATCTTCGAGAAGAGAAAGGTTATAGCGATTGGTCTGTAGTTGGAAGGATTTGAGCGATCACCTTTTTTGGGGATCGGGTGCACCAAGGCTGTCTTCCAGGAAGCCGGGACGATGCCAGTCGAATAGGAGAGCCGAAAAAGATGCGTCAAGACCGGAGCCAACTCTGGAACACACTTTTTCAACACAATAGGCGGGATTCCGTCAGACCCACTCGTATTTTGGATATCAAGGGAACGGAGGGCTTTTCGCACTGAGCGCTGATGAAACCGAATATCCGACATGATGCTCGTGCATCGCGGTATGGTCGGCGGTTTCTGCCCCCCGTCATCCAGGGTCGAGTTTGACGAAAAGAGCTTGCCCAGAAGATCGGCTTTGTCTTTTGCGTCCTGGGCCAACGATCCATTTCCTACGTGTAGGGATGGTAGGATTGGCTTGCAGAAATTTCCTTCAATAGCTTTGCCCAGAGACCAGAATGCACGGGTTCCCGAGGGGAGGCGCTCAAGCCTCTTGCCAATTCTATTGACGTGCTGTTGCTTTGCCCGAGTAATCTCTTTCTTGAGGGACCTAGAGGCAAGGTTGTACTCCTTTTTATATGTGCTGGTATTTAAATCCCGAGCAAACATTGCGTTGGCCCAGGATTGGTAAGCCTCCTGCTTCCGGCGAGAAGCTTTTTTGGCGGATGAACTAAACCAGGGATGAAATCTGCCGCCAGTTGGCACTACAGGGGACGGAATGAAAAGTTCCATCCCCTGCATCACCATATCGGCAACAGTTGGCAGTGTTGTCGGGATCATCCGGCGAGAAGCACACGTGCCCCCAAGGATAGGATGCAAAAAACGACCGCATCCCATCCCAGTCTGCTGACTTGTAGTACCACACACGACGGTACTTAACAACACGCTGTCTTAACACCGTCGTAAGTGGCACAGAACTCCTAACAAGGCAATGATCCAATGAACCAAGTGGTGCAGATACGGATATTTCGTAGCCGTCAGGATTTCAAGTCAGCAGGAGGTCCAACAAGGAAGGATTCTGACCATCCTCATCTGGGATTCGCGTAGGCGTAGTAACCAGTTGTGTCAAGTCGTTCGCAAGGGCAAAGTTACAGACAGATCTCCCCGCATGATCAGTTTTACTGAAATTGAGCCAGTCGGCGTGGTGGGCATTAAAGTCGCCGAGTATTATGATCTCTGCGGATGGGATCTGCCGCTGCACAAAATCTGAAGCAGCTTGCAGGTGCTCCAAGAGTCGGTCCGTCTCGGGGTCACCACTATGGGACCTATATAGGCATGCATAGACGCGAGGGTGGTCATCGCAATATATGCGGAGCCATAAGACTAACAGGTCCATGACCTCAAGATTGCTGAGGCGACGAGAGCTGATATCATCTCTGAGATACACACACACTTGGGTAGAAAGGAGTGCTCGAGATAATACCCTGGGTGGGAAAGGTATGATGTGTCACTCGGAGATGATATCTGCGTCTCGGTTAAAAAGAGCAAAGCCGGCTTTGTCGTCTCAAGGTGGTAATGGACGGCATTAAGGTTGGAGTGTAATCCCCTGATATTGCAAAAGTCCACGTTTAATATCGAGGGGGGTGCCTTTGTGTCTTTGCTCTTGCCCCGAGCAGATTGGAGCACAGTTTTGCCCTCCCCAGAATACGAGGGGCAGCCTGGACGTCCACGTTCAGTTCCAGGGGTTCCTGAGCATGGACGTCCAGAGAGGGATTCTCCAATGCAGTTGGTACCCTCCTGGGGCAACAAATAGTTTTTCAACTGCGGCATTTCTAGGGGGGTAGGGGATTGGGCCTCCGGTAAACTCATTCACTCGGTGAAACACAGCGCAAGCGCTGTTTCACACCAGTTTTCTGTGAGGCCGTGGTATTTCTCCGGTCGAGCCGGCCCATTCGTGGCAAATCATGGCTCTCCCACGGACATTTATGATGTTAACAAGTGAAAGAAAAAATATTAATATTATAATATAAATCCAAGTGTGTCCATTTGTCTATTTCTCCATTTCCTCTATTCTTAAATCGTTGCAGTGAACCGATATTGATGAAATTATCGAAATCTATTTAGGCTCTTAAATGAAAAAAATAATAGAATAATCGGCCAAGTGCGAGTCAGACTCGCGCACGAAGTGTTCCGTACCATTAGGCATTATAGAGCATAATTAGGCCAAAAATTGTGTTTTCTATATGGGAGCCCCCCTTAATTTTTATTTTATTTTAATATTATTAGTAAATATTAAAGTACACATATAACTAAGGATTTTGTGAAAAAGTTAAGTACCTACCTGTTTCCATTATGGATATAGAGCAAAAAAGGCCATAAAAATCACGTTTATCGTATGGGAGCCCCCCTTAAATATTTATTTTATTTTATTTTTAGTATTTGTTGTTATAGCGGCAACAGATATACATATTCTCTGAAAATTTCAACTCTCTAGCTATTACCGTTCTCGAGTTACAGCCTGGTGACAGACAGACGGACAGACAACGAAGTCTTAGTAATAGGTTTACGTTTTTACCCTTTGGGTACGGAACCATAAAAATGGACAGTTCCAGCGCGTTAACCAAATTGTTCCAAATAAAAGTTTCTACAATAAGCATTTATGAACACTGCAATTATCTAACTGGAAACTTAAACCCAACCTATAACAGTTTAGGTTACACCTTTTTATTTTTTATAACCAAAATGGCCAGAATAAAATAATTAGTATAATTTAAGACATGAAGTTTTACTGAGAGCGGCCAAGTCCATCTATATGCAAAATTGCAAATGGACTTGGTTCTTTATTAAATTTATTCAGAATTTGTTGAAATTATTCATAGCTACTTACCCAACTAGAGTTAAAACTATTAAACAAAAACCGTATTCCAAATTAGTTCAGAAACGTTTATGTTTTGATGATAATTATAGTAAAGCTGTTATATAGCTAGGTAACGGACGGACGAGACATTAGCTTTGTCCACACTGTGCCTTTTGCTGTTCATCAAGGGCATGCGTTATAGCGCAGTCTACAGCGAACGTAAGGCATGCCCGCGACGTATCCAAAACTTCAAAAATGACAAAGTTGACGTTGCGTTCGTTGACGCATTCAAGTTGAATGAAAGAAAATGACGAAAATACGTAAACGCATAAGGGTGCGTCCACATTTGTATCATTTGCGCGATCAGATCTTCGATCAGATCTCCGTCGCGTATCATCGAAGCGTGTCAAAATGATACGCGTATCATGATACGCCCCGATCGCTATTAACCGCGTATCTGATACGTGTCGTATCAAATACACGCATGATCGGCAAAATGATCTAATAGGCGTCCACACTATACGCATACTTGATACGGCGCGATGATCGCGACGGAGATCTGATCGGAGATCTGATCGCGCAAATGATACAAATGTGGACGCACCGTTATGTGGACATAGCTATTTAATGACGATAAATGATTAAACTTCCATTTAATGAAGAGTTGTTCAGATAATGATTGGTGAAATACTTTATATGGTAAAACAACGTTGCCGGGACAGCTAGTATTATATTTAAATAGAGATATAATTGCAAATACAAGTAAACAATAATATATCTCTTGTAACGCGCTTTTTTTTTCAGGTAACACGCATTGTATAACGTTTTGCTCCAAACCATCGTCACACCTTTGCCGTTGCCAATTTGGTCATATTGAAATTTTTTCAGCCAATCCACTGTTTGGTCGGCGAATGAAAATATCTGACATTTGTGAGATATGAAAACGGATTTTTATTTCACGTTCAGGACATTCCACACTTTTGCGCTCTAAAATGTGTTAATTAAGAAGGAATGTACAGGATTGTTAACGTCTAGACCTGTGCAGTTTTAGAGTAGTTATGTTTCTATTCCTACTCTATACCTCATTCGATTATTGTTCATTCGAATGTATTTTCATTATTTATCATTATCAACAGCTTTTCGATACTTTCCAGTGAAATATTATGTCTAAGACGCTTTGCGGACGACTGGGCGGGGCGGGCTTTTTGTCCGCCGTGTGCGTTGGTAATATAGGATTCCTTTGTGCTATCGTTCGCGGCGAAATTGACCATTAACTGTCCAATAATTCGGCCCGTATTATTGGACAGTTAATGGACAGTAAGAAGCAAGCACACATCACAGTACCTAACAGAAGACTATTATGCTCACGTATGCTTGTAGCAAGACAATCATATTGTCAAACTTGGAGATAGCATTCATTGTCAAAGCCAAGCTTCAACGTATTATACAGGCGTTTTCCAGTATGTATCGTCCGTCCCACACATAGGTGTACTTTCATCCCTACTGCTACCTAGCAGGTGCATATCAGGATTTTGTGAATAAAACACCATGTATGAATTCTATAAATAAAAGCATACGAAGAAGATATAAATGCTTTGTCATCAAAGTTGAGAAATTAAGACGATAAAGTTTTAATTGCCCGTATCAAGTGCCACTAAGAACTCGTATTGTAGGTCAAAGACCATATAATTAGCAACAAAGAAGTAATCGTGTCGTAAAGTGACTCATTATTGTCTACCTCGTAGGAAGCCATCGATCACTCTGTATGCAAAGCTGTCTTAGTCGGCTTAGCGGACCGTCCGCAAATTATGACTTATCCTTACTAATATAAATGTAAAATTGTATATCTGTTACCCTTCATGCTCAAACCGCTGAAGTCGTTTAGATAAAACTTGGTATACAGATACTTTGGACGATGGGAACTCAAGAAATTCAAGAAAGGAAAATCAAGAAATTCCGTAACTAATAAAACCTAACGCACCCCACTCCGATTTTTGGTGCGACGTTGCCTTCAGCACGGTGTATGTGTGCGTACGACTAGACGTATGCGAATTATGATTGCATAAGTTATTAAAAAATGCTTTCAATAGCTTCACCACGGCGTCCCGGCAGTGCCACACGTATTTTTAACTCAGAACAGGAGGTTAGTAGGACAAAGCGCGTGAACCGCTGGTATATGGAAGAAAAATTAATATCCACTACTTTTTCCATATTATATTCTTTAGTGTCGAAAATGTATACTCAAGTTTTCACTTTTGCCAGCTTTCTCGGATTGTGGAGGCTATTCAGATTTCACTGTAACAAAAGTAACTGTTTCGATTCTACAAAATGTGACCCGAATACATGCAAGAATTTTGTGTAATTATAGAAGTGACAATCATTGTTAACGGCCTTATTTTGTCGATTTGAATGTAGTTTTTCATAGCTATTGCCATATTATTTTAGTGTGCGAAAAGAACCTTGAGAACCAAATTAAAAACGTTTGAAGTATGGGAGTTATGTTTCCTTAGTTTTAATTATTCGTAGAACAAAAGTAACTACTTCTTTGAATAATAGGATAAAGAACAAAAGTGTTTTGTAATCGTATCATAACGCTACTCTGTTATATACATTACTACATTCAAACTACTGCAGAGAATTTTCTACATAATAGTACAAAGTTTTTCGTCTCAACACGTGTTTCTTTATTCCATTTCGAGATCAAGGTGAGAGAATTCCCTAAAGGTTTCACTGTAAAATAACGCTTTGAGTGAAAATTATAACGTACTTTGCTTTATTTTTACTAGATGACGCACGCATTTTCCGAGATAAAAAGTATCTAATTTTCTTTTCCAGCACTCAAAGTATTTTCATATCAAATCAAATTTCAGCTAATCGGTTCAGCAGTTTGGTTTTTGCATTTTATTAAATCATGTAGTAAAAAGCCGGAAACGCAACTGCAGGCTGCAGCTCTTCTGATGTTGCGAGAGTCCATGGGCGACGCAACGGTAGTTGCTTTCCATCAGGTGGCACGTTTGCTCGTTTGCCCCCTAAGTGCGATAGGTCGGTCGGCCTGCGATCAAACTGACAGGATCGATCCTCTATAAGGGATATTTAACATAATTTTATTAACATCATTAAACGCGGGTTAACGAATTTTTCTCGTAATGAGTTTACATCAGTTTCCCGCAATATTGATAAAATAACCGACCGTAATAAACAAATTCCGTAATTCACTTAACTTGCTGACCCTACACTCACTAAACGCATCAATGTTGGTTCAACTTGGAGGCAGAAGCGATTTAATATTATTAAAAAATTTAATGCACTAAAGAGTGCAAAGGCAGACTTGATGTCTCTTATCTAACAGTTAACTACTGGGCTATACGTAAATTAAAACAAAAATTTTTGCTTCAATTATTTTGATTTAAATGTTAGTTAACCCCATAAATTCAGCTCGCAGCTCAGTGAAAAAATACACAATAATAATTATTATTTTGGTCGAGTTGTTTTTTGTGTTTATATAATATTTGGATTTAAATAAATTGAAACAGATTAAAAACATATAACTTATGTCCATACTTAAATTACATAAATAAATTTCTATTTCTGAGTTTGTATCCGTCTGCTACCTTACGCATAAACCACTGAACCAATAAAATTTGGCACGTGGTATCAGGACTGTGGTATCAATTCCGAACCTTTTAACCGAATTTTTAATTTAAAATGAGGGAAGTTCTACGTATTTTCTGATAAAGAATTTTAGAATAAAATTAACATATTATTTCAATCGCTTGCGCTCGTACCTCGTCCAGCGCCTATGAATCCATGAGTCAGGAAACGCAGCGTTATCAGAACGCTGAAACATGGCTGGGCATATTTACACAATT
Organism: Lysandra bellargus; assembly: GCA_905333045.1. NCBI lineage: Eukaryota > Metazoa > Arthropoda > Insecta > Lepidoptera > Lycaenidae > Lysandra > Lysandra bellargus. Next base: position 7,758,935 of record HG995352.1, on the reverse strand, counting down.
GGTTATAAAAGTGCACCATACTAGTAAACCACCCCGGCTCACCGCTTTTTATACCGTATAGTAACTTTATTTTTAAGTCGAGCTATAAGGACTTACCGCTTTAAAGCCTAGTTTCATATAGTAGATAACGATTTTAAGTACTAAAACGACTATCTATTTCTAAAATTATTATGTTTACGTATTACTTCCCTATTTTTATGCAAGAATCGATCTTTAGAAGCAATACAAATATTAACAACCATAATAATAATTATTAATATATTCAATTATTCACAGAAACTAATAAAAACCTTTCTAGAATCAGAAGGTAATAAAGGAAAATTTGCGGCAGAAATTATTAAAATTATGTTAAAACATCAATCTTATGACTAAACGTCAATAAGAAAAGAAAAGTTGAATGCGCGTGCGCCGCGTAATTCACAACAAAGACAAAACAGATGACAGACGCTCTTCGCTGTAGATATTTTTGTCACCGTTATAGTAATTATGTCAAATGCATCATGTCCCTTTGTCTCACATGCCCCTTATGTGGGCCACGGAATAATAGCTGATATTATTATATTTACAATCATAACAATTGATGACTGTAATATTATAAAAGAAAGTACACGGAATCAATTTTTTAAATTATATACTGGTGATTGGACGTAGAGATGACGAATGAACTTGGTGACTGTACTTTTTGTAAAGTTAGGAATTAAAATTTTATAGAATTGGCTGAAATAGTGAATATACAAGGTGTAACAAAAGAGTATAGACGTCACTATAAATTGTAGGGCAGAGAGTTACTATTCACGTCTATTTTATATTATCTATTTAAAAATGTAAAATTTAAAAATGTCTATTTAAAAACGGTACCCTTTCACCGCTGCTACCTTCACAGTGAACTCTGTGTAGGGGACACATATACACCCACACTTTATTTTGTTTCAACACAGGCTGAAACTCAATTTACACAGATACGGAACTGAGTTCCAGAAATCGTAAATAATAACTCTCTTTTTTAACGCAAAGTAAATCAAAGGTAATAACGCGTATCCCTTTGATCCGCTGACGGATTGTGCGCCAGGTTCTCCGAAACAACAAATATTCAGGACGTTTAACAAAAGCGATGTGTATTTTTGACGAAGCTTCATATTAAATTGTCTCGTGAAAGAAATGTGGTTTTCATCTCGATGGATATTTATTACCAGTGATTATTATTTAAAAAAAAAATTAAAACCGACTTCTAAGGTAAAAACAATAATAATATCCTTATAATATGAACTAAAAAGTATTAAATAATTTTTCCTATCTCATGGTGCCTTTTTCCGAATTCAGCTAAAACTCAACTATTTATGTACTCAATCTTCATAATTTGGAAGTCGGTACCAGATATAGCTGAATCCAGATGCCAGAATATTTGAAACATTTGTAACTGGCACCGACTTCAAAATTATGAAGATTGAGTACAGAAATAGTTGAGTTTTAGCCGAATTCGGAAAAAGGCACCATGAGATAGGAAAAATTATTTAATACTTTTTAGTTCATATTATAAGGATATTATTACTGTTTTTACCTTGGAAGTCGGTTTTAATTTTTTGTTAAAAATAATAATTTCACTCTTTTTAGTTACCTAGTAAAATCATCGCGTACTATACGTAGATTAGGGCCGATTCACACCGGAATGGCAGAGGCGAGGCGAGCAGTTTCAGTGTCATATGATTTTAAACTTTATCTTCATTATTGTAATAATACATAGTATCGCTTAAGAAATCGACGCCGCCCGCGGCCGCAAGAGGCCAAGAGCGTCCACGGGCGGCCGTAGATTTCTCAAGCGATAATATGTATTATTAACAACAATGAATATAAAGTTTGAAATCATATGACACTGAAACTGCTCGCCTCGCCTCTGCCATTCCGGTGTGAATCGGCCCTAATACACATGTATATTAATCTACGTATCTTATTACAATTTGTTAACAGTCACACTTACAAAATATATTATCAGCTGCAGATAATTTTAAGCAATACATTTAAAAAAATCGAAGTGGATACGTGCTAGGGCCGCGCCAAACCGGAATTTTAGCAGCGGTGAGGCTTTCAGTGTCATAATATGATTTTAAACTTTATCTTTATTATTGTAATACATAATATCGCTTGAGAAGTCTACGGTCACCCGTGGCCGCGATTGGTAAATGTGACAGTGCACTAGCATATTACTTGTATTATCGAAGCAACTTACTTCTCAGAAGTAATGTCAAATGTGTGCCTTACACTCTAGAGATAAGGTTGAATATTTTGTTACGTTCAATTTTGGTGACATTGGTGACCCTGACGCATGTAATGATGATGATTATGATGAATGTAATTTGTATAGTGGCATATGCTTTCAGTTCTTAAAACAGCGCCTAAACCCCCAAACTTGTATCTATAAGGAATCCGGAGTTCTCTTAGTATCTTCGGAACCATAGTATATCTTGGTGCAAAATCTTGCGTTTTGGTAGCATATGCTTAGGATGCTTCTCATAAAACCAAAATCACCATATGTTTCCATATAAATTTCAAGGAGTTCCCTCGATTACTCATAGATCCCGTCATTAGGTCACCACTTTTGTGAACATGGTACCAAATTGGAATTAAACCTAATACAACAAAACAAAAATTTCGAAAATCGGTTCTCAAACGGCGGAGTAATCGTTGAACATACAAAAAAAAATAAAAAAATATATCCACAGCCGAACATATTATAACCTACTCGTTTTTTGGAAGTCGGTTAAAAATGCGCATGGATGTGGCGTAAGGGCGGCTACTCATGCTCACTAAGACCCCTGCGTCTCAGTTAGTTAGCGCGTCGGCTCAAGCCTGTGGGCGCGGCATCAAATCCCGCGCAGGGAACTAAAAGTTTTCAAGGTCATAGATCTGTGTATTAGGGTCAATTCAGACCGCAACGCGACGCGTAAGTATTAAATATTGCATTTCTTTTGTACTGATTCGACAGACTTCGTGAGCATGAGACGTCTTGCATATCTGTCAAATCTACACAAATTTAAAAATGCATCTGCGCGTCGCGTTGCGATCTGAACTAACCCTAATATGAATTTAATTATTTCTACGTCATTTCAGTTTAGCAAACTTCGGCACGATGTTTGTGTGTGTGCGACTAGACGTATGCGAATTATAATTGCATAAGTTGATAAAAAAGGCTTTGTAATAGCTTTACCGCGGCATCCCGGCAGTGCCACACGTATTTTTAACTCAGAACAGGAAGTTAAAAAATAGAACCAAACTTACTATTTTTTAACTTGTTCATGGGTTTCTAAAATTCCAGGTTGCTATCAAATTCCAGGTTGCTATCACTAGTATTCCACATTTCCTACCTTTAAAAAGTTTGTGTAGCAGCCTATTCCACAAAGCAAACACATTATATCGGTGGTTGCATGCTATGATTAATAGTTAAACCACTAATTACACCTAACTAATGACGAACTAAGCGCAGTATGCATATTTAATTTCCCCCGCCAAATAAATTGCTTCGCTCCTGTAATTTAGTTAACTGCATTTTAGATTGACATATTTTATGGAAACTTTGTTAACAAAATAAAAACTAAAACAGCGAAAATATAATGGACTTTCTGGTCGATTAAAAATATGAATTATACTGTTATTTTTGGTAAATTTAGGAGGCTTGATAGTAGGAAATACCTTAATTCTGCTATGTTAGCTCAAAATAGAAATAAAACTAAGATGTTCGTTCCAGTTGTGGTATAGAAATGGTATTAAAATTCTACGATATTGACATATTTTTATGAGAATACCTCTTTCTTATTTGATAAGAACAGGCTGGATCAAATATGTAACGAACAAGCATTAAAGTTGCAATAGGAGAATAGGAGTTACAGAATCAGAACCATTTATTTCGATTATTTTTCGAAATGGCATTAATACATATATGCTATATGCTTCCATCAATCCAAACGGCACGTACACAGTCCAAAATAGTTGTGTGAATTTTTAGAAGCCATCTTTCTGGTCAATCCCGTCAATGCAGCCATTTCAAATGATCGATTCGTGTAAAGCTTAAGTTTAAAATGAAAAAATACACTAAGGCCCACTTGCGCAGATCTGAGTTAAAGTTAACTCTGAGTTAAACATCATGTCATCTGTATCACTCACTTGGTGAGAAATTGTAACTATGATACCTTTATTAATCCTTCAAGCCCCATAAGAGCACCGGTGATCGCGACAGCAATAGAATAGCATTTCCAAGAATCCGCGATCGAAGGATTAATTGAGTTTAACGAAACAAAACCAACGTGTATTTCAATTATACATCTTACAGGAAACTCGAAGAGAGAACAGAGAGAGAAAGAGAGGGAATGTTTATTAAACAATTTTGCATTAGCCGGAGACTTAACACGGCGAGCTCAATATTATAATCCTCTTACGTCTGCGATGTAGTGTGGCGTATCTGGTAAGGTGTTACGAGTAATGTAAGCTATAGGAAGCTATTATTTTATTACAATAATTAATCTATACTTAATATTATAAATGCGAAAGTGTGTCTGTCTGTCTGTTACTTCTTCAACTAATGCTATAATCAAACATCGTCCTTTAACCGCAGAACCGATTTTGCTGAAATTTGGTATGGAGATACCATGAGTCCCGGGAAAGGACATAGGATACTTTTCACCCCGGAAAATGTACGGTTGCCGCGCGATAAACTAATTTTGGCGCAACGGAGTTAAAATGTGGTGTTTCTTGCCAAATTTCTTTAAACCCTCGCGACCGATTCTTATAAGGGTCAATTCAGACCGCATCGTTACGCGTAGATGCATGAATTTGACAATTAATTTGCAAACTGTCTCACGCAATTAAAATCTGTCAAATCCATACAACTACTACTACTACTTCTATACAAAATTTAGAAATGCATCTACGCGTCGCGTTCCGTCTGAATTGACCCTTATGGTTTTTTTGAAGCGGTCAATCGGGAAGACCTTTGGTTCGCACTCGCAGAGGGTGCAGGCTTAATCCCAGGTGGAGGCGTGTACCAATGAGTACATTTTCTGTTCTCAAGTACACAATACGGACGCTCGTAAGGTGAAGGAAAACATCGCGAAGAAACCCGCACAGGATTGGTCCTAGACGTATCTCGTTCCTTCATCTGGACAATACTGATAAGTCTACTAAGACTCTATTACTAAATAGAGTCCCGTTATTAATCTTTTGGTAGAGAATCTTGAAAAAGCAGCTGTTACATAATATTATAGCTTGCAGTACGACGCGAGCGCTCAAGTTGCATGCGAACATTAATTTACGAAAGCTACAGAAACAAATAAAAAAGCAAATAATTATAATATAGCATTGTATCGTACATTACACCTTGCAGTACGACGCGAGCTTTAAAGTTTCATACAAACGTGTAGTTGCTAACGAAAGCTGCAGATTCGCAATAAATAAGCCCACTCGTGGGCTAAAAGGTGCTTAACTCCGGCTCGAGCACTCCCAAATAATTACACGTGCAATGTACTAGCACACTGCTTGCTGTACAGTGATAGTATAATATTTTACAGGTGTGCAGTAAAAAACTAATATTGAATAAAGACTCAGATAAATACCTGGATTGCGGTTGGTACCTGAATTTTTTAGACAGGGGGAAAAGATTGGGGATTCGCAAATACCCAGATATGCGCCTATAACCACTACACGTTCACACTCAGTAATAATAATTAGTATATAATATATATTATAAGTAAAAGTTCTCTGTTCTTCTGTTTGTTAGTCTGTGAGTTGTTTTTTTACCTCTTCACGCTTTAAGCGCTGAACAAATTTGGGTTCCCAAAAAAAGTATGTTTTTGTTTTGCAAAATAAATGTGCATATAATAAATAATATTACGATGATTTTTATATTCCATCATCATAACTTTTGGGAACATTCTATTGCTATCATAATATTATCACGCCTTTTTTCAGGACTAATGTATTTCCATACAAACTCTAAATCAGTTCGACAGCTTAATGATAGGGTATCGGACGGACAAACATTTATATTAGTTTGTATGTGTGTTTGTTGTGCAATAAACAGCGTGAATATTGTATCGGCGGTCGGCGAGTTACGCCGCTTAGTGAAGTGCTTTTTAACTCCATTTTTATGTTTGCCTTACGAGATCTCTTTAAGCCGTACGATATTTAGAATTGAATAAATAATAGAAATAGAAATACATAACTATTGGTGGACAATAATTATCCACCAATAGATTGATTTACGTCATAATTATTATGACGTAAATCAACACTTCCTTTTAATTGAAGTCCCCACCAGTGTTTTACATTCAACTTTTGCAAATGAGCTTTCTTTAAAAATGTCACTTAAACAATACTTAAATCTGTTTAGTTCGCTCCCAATATTTACCTACGATGACGTTATGTAGCTAAAACTTTCCATCACGTCAACTTGAAACGTACGAAACCTTTTTCAATATATTCTGTTTCGACTGGTCGCCACGATTCCCTAGGCAAACGTGCATGTACACACTTTCATTACCTTGCTATTTTCGAGGGTTCAAAAAAATAAAAGTTTTGCCAATATTAGGCTTATTATTATACTTATAATTATGACCTCATGACCTTGCATAAGACATCGTAGTCGTGAGGTCTAAATCGCCCCCTTAAGCCGTTGACGACTGACCATTTATAATGTATACGTAACTGGTCACGCGACCACACCGTACTACGTAGCGACAAGTGTTTGGTAGACTGTCTACTAGATTTTGTCTACAATCTGTGCTAGGATACCACACAAAATAATATAATGAAAAAATATAATCTATACTAATGTTATAAATGTGAAAGTATCTCTGTCTGTCTGTCTGTCTGTCTGTCTGTCTCGCTTTCACGCCAAAACTACTGAACCGATTGTAATGAAATATTCTACACAGATGGACTAAAGCCTGAGAAAGGACATAGGCTACTTTTTAACTGAAAAAAGGGGTTGTAAGGGGGTGAAAATGCGTAAATTTGTTAAAAATAAGTTAGTTCCAAAAATTCATAACAGATGGCGCTAAGTGTCGCCTACATCGCGATATCGCTTGCTCATAAGTCTTTCTATAACAGGTGGTAACATGTTGAGCCAGATTTTGCGGATTCTTCCGATTGTTTTACACCTTATTAAATAACTACTCAGTAGTTTATTTATTTCATGTATTGCTATTTAGATTTTCCATTATTGCCACGTCAGAAACCACGTTTCAGTAACGCAGACGTCAAACCACCATTTTAAGCTTTTTATTTTTTTACTGTCTGTCAAATTTGTTTTTTTTTTTTTCCTCTCTCTCTCTTTTCACAGTTAGAGACAACAACACCTGTACTCGGTCTGTAGATTGTAATAATTTGTAATTAATTGATGTATTAATTAGTTAGTTAATTAGTTCCTGTCACTTTTATTATTGGTTTTTTTCCCCGTAAACTTGTGTTTAGTAGCGTTGTGAAGCCACTCATTGGCCTCCGCAGAATATCAGTGCAGCGGGCTTGCTTGCTGCGTTTGCTGAGCTGGGGCCAATTTTTGGCGTCACACAGCATTAAATAGTATATTAATTTTGATATTATAGGCGAACTGTACTACTGACTTATTATGTATTGTGTGATGCTAAAAATAAATCCATTCTTATTCTTATTCTTATTCTTATTCTTATTCTTACTTTATCTATGCAGTGACGTAACCTTAAACCTACCAATGATAAATAGTTTATGGGTAAAGCCAAAGTATTGTAATGGGGGGCTAAATAAGCATTAAATTTTGGTATAAATGGAGTTTAATTTTAAAAAATGAAATATTAAGTGCACACTGCACAGCTGTTTTAGGTATTTTGATGTTTTAAGGGGTACCAGGGTTTTAAAAAGCTTTTAAATTTGACACTAATTTTGTTGACACCGCGCGCTATAAACTGAAGTCCACGCGGACGAAGTCGCGGGCAACAGCTAGTATTATATATTTTCTAACAACTACATGAAACAACCCGTAAATATCTTGCGTTGTACAATGAATTTTGAACAATGAAACATTGTTTTTCTAAGGATCCAAGTCATCTTATATCTTTAAACGAGCAATTCTTGTATATATTATATATATATATATATATATATATATATATAAAACCTACGGAGTTTGATGGCCTCACAGAAGACCGATGTTAAAACTTACACGTGCTTCGAGATAAGCTTAAATTGTGAATTGGGATTCAGAATTTCATTTTTCTAATATATTGTTTTACTAGATGACGCCCGCAACTTCGTTGCGCCAGTTTGTTTATCGCGCGGCAACCGAACATTTTTCCGGGATAAAAAGTATTCTATGTCCTTTCTCGGGACTTAAAGAATCTCCATGCCTAATTTCAGTAAAGTTCAGCGGTTCGAGCGTGAAGAGGTTACAAACAGACAGACAGACAGACAGACAGACAGACAGACAGACGGACAGACAGACAGACATACATACTTTCGCATTTATAATATTAAGTATGGATATGGATTTTCAACTACCTGACGATCGCAACTCCGTTGTGCCGATTTCGTTATCTATTCGGTTTAGCCGTTTAAGCGTGAAGAGGTAACAGACACACACATTTATAATATTAGTAAGGATGTGCGAAATTAATGAGTGATAACCTATAACTACTCGCTTGCCCTAGCAGACAGTATAAAAAGAAGCAGTGAAGTCGGGTGCGGCATTAGAGGCGCTAAAACCGCGTAAGCCCGCGTAAGGAGATTAGCGACGATTCCCCGTAATCCCAAATGGATTTACATGACTTGGGAACGGCGAAACGGGATAGAAAGTGCACTTTTATCGATACAGTACCGAGTACCCCGTTTGTACTATCAGATGTTGATGCATCCATTACACGCTCATGCAAGCGGCAGTCAATTCCGTCAATCATGAATTATGTATGACTAATGGTGGACTGACGAATGGTATTAGACGGTCACTCAATTCTCTTCAGTTTTATGACTAATGGTGGACTGACGAATGGTATTAGACGGTCACTCAATTCTCTTCAGTTTTATGTCAGTCAAAGCCAAAATTTTCCAAGGTATACGTTACTAATTTTTTTCTAATTTTGTCCGATGTGTCAACACTCACTCAAAATTCGTGACTGATTGCATGAAGCAAAAATCAAGTCCAGATTTTCGTCAATCAGCTTCATGCAACCGTCTGTCACGCTCCTACACGGTAGGTTATGTATCAGTCACAGCAATGACTGTGGTAAAACTGACAGCAAAATCTACCGTATAATGGATGCCACGTTATTTGATTGGGTTACGTCAAATTGATGTCATACTGGCGGCTGAGTTCAACGTAACTCGAGCAAATTACGAAATCCGCCATCTGCCCATAGATATTAGATATATAATTTCCCTGTAATACTCTTGTTATGTAACATTAACAAGTTCTGTTCCTTGTCCAATCTAATCCGTTTCCAATTTCGATATGGGATAGCCAGCAATCGAAATAAAATGTATTATAAGGTACTAGCTATATGACCGAGCTTCGCTCGGTATTCAAATAATCCAAAAAACACACATAAAATGACATTTTATGAAAATGATTCCTAGCTAGATCGATTTATCGCCCCCGAAACCCCCTATATACTAAATTTCATGAAAATCGTTGGAGCCGAATCCGAGATTCCAATTATATACATATTTATATATATATATATATCGCTCGGTATTCAAAAAATCCAAAAAACACACATAAAATGACATTTTATGAAAATGATTCCTAGCTAGATATATATATATATATATATATATATATATATATATATATATATATATATGAAAGTATGAACTTACTAAGATTCAAAAAGCGTTCCCTAACTTTGTACTTTGTGGCTTATTGAAATCAAAGCGTCGATGACGTCACTAGCCATCAATGTGACAAACGGCCGTCGTGACAGCATGCCATGTGTTGTGGCATGGCGTAGTGTGGCGTGGCGTGTGGCGAGGCGTCAAACAAAAATCAATCTTGCTCGCGTGTTGACCACTCTAGCGACATGTGCTGTGTTGAGCCGCGTTTAAAATGGCTTCAAAATATTTCTAAGTGAAAACTTCTGCAGCATTGTGCACTTATTTGTGATGAGATGACGCCCGCAACTCCGTTGCGCCATAATTCGTTTATGGCGCGAGAACCATACATTTATCCAGAACAAATATCCTATGACACCCTTTCCCCGAACATAAAGTATAGCTTCAATCTTCATACCAAATTTCAGCAAAATCGGTTCAGCGATTTGGGCGTGAAGAGGTAACAGACAGACCGACAGCCAGGCGGACCGACATCTAGACGGACCGACAGACAGACACACTTTCGCATTTGTAATATTAGTAGTAGACTAGTATAGTTGTGGTTTAAATATTAACAGTTCAATTCTCAACAGGACACAATAATATGACCGTCGAAAATACGCTAGATACAAAGAGAAACCGTCCAAGGAGAAGTGAATGTATCCTCCTCTCTTTCTTGCTCTTTCGTTTTTACTTCTACCCGCATTCCTGGAGTGCAACCCGTTGTTTTTTAAACGACTTCAAAAAAAGGAGATTATCAACTGACTTCAAAAAAGGAGGTTTTCAATTCGACGCGTAAGTATGTAATATTCCCAAAACTACCTAGTTTACTTAAATTTATATCATTGAGATGTATGGAGTTGACACCGCAACGCAATGCTTGGTCACATTCAAGAGACGCTATATAGCCGCAGTGCACTTAGTCGGCCGCGAGATCTTCTGGCACTTGACGTATGACAATTATAAAAAAACAAAATAAAAGTCACAAAAATGGTGTGTCTTAGGATATTGTAAAAATAATTCCAAAAACACTTCCAAATGCGACGGCATAACATTTCATCGGCTAGTATTCTGATTTAGTTATTTTCAATTAAAATACGAACATTCAATTACTATAGGCGAAGACGCGCGCCATTTCGCATTGTCATAGAGTAGTAGATTCAGATGTAGGCAGAATACAGCTATGAAATGTATGTAGTGGACATTGGATCCATACTTATTATAATATAATTATTATAAATGCGAAAGTGTTTCTGTCTGTCTATCCGTCCGTCTGTCGGTTTCTCCGTCCATCTGTCTGTCTGTCCGTCTGTCTGACCGTCGTATTATTAGTATAAATAGTAATTTATTGTTAAAGTACAGATTTAGTATCACTGTACCCGCGCCCTAACCCGTCAGACGCGAGCAGCATATTTCATTTGTATTTTTTGCGGAACGAGCTTAAATACCGCGCGACGTACCTGCGGAATTATTTACGTTATATTGCCCGTAATATCACGTAATATGCCAGTTATGAGCGTGAATTCGCGTAGATTTACGGATTTTAATCTTATTAAACCCGAGCGAGAGGTAGTTCGGGATGTCTGAGTGTTTTGAGGGCTTAATTCTAACAACTTGATCTATCAAATTTACTTAATGAAGCACCAACCTCAAATCTATAATAATAAAAAGTACCTTAGTATCTTTTCTAGGTTTCTAGAGGCAAAAAAAGTTTTTTGTCGGCTAGTTACTAACGAAGTAACGAAAGATAACGTGAAGTAGCGTAGTCTTTTATATTATTATAATATAAAGTTTAGCGAAGCATTTATGTGTTTATAATGGATGTTTGTGTGATGCTTATTAAACTTATTTTTAAATTATTTTGTTAATATTCTAGGGATACGGTAGGTAAAATGTCATATATTGAAAAAACTGTCCTTTTTGACGTAATACTATAGGACCCTCAGAAATGCTACAAATCTGGTAATGAGATATACATATCTTCATAGCCTTATCTAGGTTTGAGAAGAACTAGAAACACGATTCATGTATTTTGCCTCGATACGTTTAATTTTCGAAATGACCTCTTAAAAATACGAAAATTGAAGATTATTTTTAAACGAAAGTAGATGTATTGTAGGAAATTAGTCTAATTGATAGACACATTTGCAACTCAAAATCGTATAGAAGCATTTTGCTTTAATGCTCCTAGTTATTTTTTAAATGATTATAATTACGTTTTTTCGCATGTTTTCCGAGCGAGCCGATAGCTTCTGGCCGCAGCGTATTCACGACTTTATAGTCATACAAATTAAGTATAAAATTGCCCTTGCGGTATTACTTTCGATATAGCGCCTTAAAGTCTTGACTTATACAGAGTGTAACAAAAGAAAGTGATAATACGGTGTGTATAGAAGTGTGTGAAAGTGGCAGCGCTGAAAGCGTAACTTTTTACTTTTGTAAGGACACATTCATGACGCTGGGGCGCTTGCCCATACAAATCACACAAATAATGATCTTTCAGAGCTGCTTCTTTCACAGTGAACTCAATACAAGGGATGCATACACAGTACACACAAAAGTATTATATCACTTTGTTTTGTTACACCCTGTATATAAGCGGCGTCGCGTTTCGTCTCAGTATTTACTGACCTTTAAACTTCCACGATAGCTTTCGTAATTAATCAAAACTCCGAGTGAATTACACTGGAACACAATTTTGTAAACTGTAAGCTTTTAAGTAACAAAATTCGAGGCGCACTTATGAAAAAGCGCGCTCGTGTAAGCACAAAAAGCTCGGCTGGAGTTGAGCTTTACGTATTTTTGTGGAAAACTGCCAGTAATCCAGTTACAACCTTTTAACTCGGCATCCATAAACGCGGTAATATTTTACTACACCTCCGAATTACAAAAAGTCAATTCTCGTTTATGTTCAAATCGAATAGCTACAGTGTGACCGAAGCTGCAGCTTTAGTGTCTAAACACTCTAGGCCGAAGTTACGCGGCGTAAAGTCCGCATGGTTACGTCCGCAATGTCAAACGCATACAAAATACGGACGGAACGCGACGGAATAGTGTGTTATCGGTAATTGAAAATACATTGCAGGCGGAATCATGCGGAATTTACGCTGTGTAACTTCGGCCTAGTGTGCTTAGACACTTAAAGTTTGTGGTAGAGAATAGAGACGATTGAACTTCAAATTATGCACCCCCTCTCGTATTTACGGTACAAAATTTCCCATTGATATCGACTAGTGCAGTGGGTGGGCCGTGGGCACATAATTTCAAGTTAGACAATGTCTCAGAATGCTTCTATTATTATTACTAGCTATATGACCGAGCTATTCTTTACCGATAGCCGATATACCGAACAATTCTTCAATATATATATATATATATATATATATATATATATATATATTGAAGAATTGCTCGTTTAAAGATATAAGATTTGGTTTCGATTTTCAATTGCGTTCCTGGCCCTCACTTACACCTACTGTAACTAAATAAATAAAAAATAATTTCGTAGTACATTTTGCTGCGAAACACTGTTTCAGATCGGCTATCTATAACAAGTTATGATATGGTCGAGCCGCCTCATTCGTGCCGAACCGTGGCACGTTCAATTTGTAGCTATTGCACGTTCAATTTCTCCCAAATGCATCATCTTAAATATTTGTATCAAAAGTATCTTACTTTTTCTCGTATCTGAAATAAGTTTTCTTGTTAAAAGTTGTTACTTTTAATGACTGTTTGGAGTTTTAATTTTCGTCTCATTTGTAAAACACTTGAAAAATTCGTCATTATCAGCTGTTTCGGCGTCGTTTGTTATAAAAACCGACTTCCGAAAAAAAGAAGTGCTGTAATAATGTTGACACTATAGTTTGTAATATGATTTTTTCCTATGTTACGAATCCGGTTTTATTGAATAAAGAGTCAAAAGCATGTTTATAACAACGGAATGTTTCATTTTAATACCGATTAAAATAATAACAACTAGCTAAAAGCCGAGATTCGTGAGGGCTCGCGTCGTTTTTAAGCAGCTTCAAAAAAAAGGAGGTTATCAATTCGACGCGTATGTATATGTAATATTTCCAGAACTGTCCAGTTTTTATATATGTTAGTCTATATCAGCGTCTGAACAAATGTTCAGATGTATGTATGTATGCATGTATGTATGTATGTATGTTTTTATATTTGTGTTCGCATATCTCCGGAACTACAAGTCCGATTTCAGTAATTCTTTTTTTGTTGTACTAGGTATTGTTCAACTTAGGGAGCAGTGCAAGTTTTATCAAAATCGGTTTAGTAGTTTAGGAGATAGGGAGATTTAATTCCCAATTACGTACAATTTTGAAGTCGGTTTCATCTTTTCAAAATACAGTTATTCTGCGTGGTAATAATCTTTAAGGCAGTTTTTTTAAATATTTTAATAGTAACCAAACTGACTGACCGATGATAACACATCAATATATAAATTACTAGCGACCCGCCCCGGCTTCGCACGGGTATTTAAAAATACATAGCCTACTTACTCAACCCAGTCGAAGAAGGTATCGACATCTCTTAGAATCATTTGGAGTTAACAGATAATTGTGACTGTCAAATAATAACAGACAAATAATTAGCAATAAATTAAAATTGCGACTATAATTTGAGATTTAAACTATCCTATCTCTCAAGTTGGATCGAACTGCACATGGTGTGCGAATTTTATTATAATCGGTTAAGTGGTTTAGGAGTCCATTGAGGACAAACATTGTGACACGAGATTTATATATATATAGATTACTGTTAAAGCACAAATCAATAGGCGAGATAGTTTTTTCGTAAAGTGTACCACAAAAGTGCTCAGGTTATGGGATATACGCAAGCGAAGCGGGCCCTACTCGCTTCGCTCGCGCTGATTATTTTATTCCAAGATAAATTTAAAACAAAATATGTTGTACCTGCCATCGGTTCTAAAAGCGTAATGAACTCGAACGGAGCCACTTTTAACATAAAAGATTCATAAAAATCATCAAATAAAAAAGGGAAAAAAAAAAAACTTAAAAACTCTTCGATCGAAGCGACCGGGACAGCTGAAAAATTACCGTCATAAGTTAGCCATGTTAATTTTATAAGTGCAACGTGATATTCCCATAAGTCCTTCCAGGATTAGCGGGCCATGAAAAATGGAAGCCACAATCAACTAAGTGCGATGTAATCGCAACTTAATAAATAACAAATAATGGCTTTATAAACACAGTGTGCTGTGAAAATATTACGCCTGTGAAAATTAAATAGCAATGATTAAATTTGAAGTTTGCAGTAAACAATTTTAGCGAATCACAATTATTTTTTGATGTGTATTATCTAATAAAATGTTGATAGAAACCTTCATTTTGTATTATATGATAACATAGTACGTAATTATTTACACAATACTTTAATAATTTGTTATCTTTTTTTAACAGATGGGGTAGACTGTAAGAAAATAATAGCAACGACCGAAGCTTGTTTCAAGTTGTATCAGAGGAATTGATTTAAATACAGATGGTTAATCGTAATTTGGTCGGTTTATGTCAAGCCTGGACATATTACATTGACTATTATTATTAATTATCAGAAACATTTACTAATAAACGCACGTAATAGATATGTTAATATAGATATAATATATGAAAGGATTAAACATAATAATATGAATGAAAGCAAACTACATATTATAAAATTATATTGCTTAGATTATAAAATGTTTTATTGCTTAAAGAATAGGTTTCGTTATGACTATTAAAGACAACACCAATAATAAGCCGTCATTTTTATGTTCAATTAATAATCAAACACCTTTATGATGAAATCAATTTAAGTAATTTAATAAATCTTATAAATGCAAAAGTGTATCTGTCTCGCGGTCTGTCTGTTGCCCCACGCCCAAACTGCTGATCCGATTTTGCCGAAATTTGTGTCCCGAGAAAGGATAATATAGACTATCCCGGAAAAAGTTGTGGAATTCGCGCGATACACGAATTTTGGCCCACTGGAGTAAGGGCGTCATCTATTTGACTATGTGGTTGCGTTATGGCAAGTCAACACCGGCAGCGCACCTGCAACTTTGGATGTTGCGAGTGTCCATAGGCGACGGCAGTTTCTTTCCAGCAGGTGATCCGTTTGCTCGTTTGCCCCCTAGTTTTATTTTATTATTATTATTATCAGTCTACAGTGTCCCACTGCTGGGCAAAGGCCTCCCCTCTTTCGTTCACGATCCTGTGATGTTGCTGGCCACTCTTTATCGAACGCATCTAGTTCGTCGCGCCACCTTTTCTTGGATCGGCCTCTGTTACGCCGACCAGTCGTAAGCCCACCTGCCGGGTGCATACGGGAGACGTGCCCTGCCCAGCTCCACTTAAGACTAGCTGCCTTTCTGCCTACGTCGACGAGCTTTGTTTAGGAACGCAGGGTAGTATTCCGGACGCGGTCAGTCCTTTTTATACCCAGTTTTATTTTAAAAAAGTAAATTTTATTCAATAATAGTTAAATGCAAACATAGTATCATTAGGAGTACGTAGAAGATATTAGTCTGTAGCAGATCGATCGTAATTTAAAAACGTAGCGACTGTACGGGCCGCATGCCCCGCTTGTTACTGTGAGGTAGGGATAGAAAATAAGGCGAAGATTGGAAAACCTTCGTTTTTATTATAATTATAAGACACGTTTTTGCTATAAGAGATGTGGAAATGCTATATACATAGCGTGACCATACGTCCTGCTTTGGGCGTAACGTATATATAGTTATATAAGTTATATATACATCATGTATACAGTGCATGTAGACTGGACAGTCATGGACATGCCGACTTAATATAGCCCGGCCAAAAAACATAGGCACCTGATGATGATTTATTCGAAACCGGTCGTGTATATAACAATTTCGTAATAAATATATTAAAATAAAGTGGAATAAGTGCAAGTAAAGTGTGTAATTATTTAATTGAACATGAATTTCCACCAAGAAGTGACAGTACATTCAATATCATATCAAAAAACATAGGTACGTTTTTTTGTCTTTGGATCAATTTTCCTTATAGTACAGTGAAAACAACAATGTTTATTTTGTAAATTAATTACCCGATTAATTTCTATTAGCTTTGCCTTTTTGTTTACAGTGTCGTGTAATCGCAAAGTTACTAATTTAAATAATTAGTAATTATTAAATGAGAAAATATACCTTAACAAAAATATACATTTCAAGATGACGCCCGCAACTCCGTTGCGCCTTAATTCGTTTGTCGTGCGGGAACCGTACAATTTTCCGGAATAAAAAGTACCTATCCTATATTAAGGACATAGGATACTTTTCATGCTTTATACTTTATACATACCCGGGAAAGGTTCCAGGGCTCAAAGTATCTCCATACCTTTCAGCAACATCGGTTCAATGGCTTAGGCGTGAAGAGGTAACAGACGGACAGACAGACACACAGATAGATAGACTGACTGACTCTTTCGCATTTCTAATATTAGTATGGATTTAAATTCAAAACTTATTTGCGGACGCTACACAGAAGTTAAAGAAGCCAGATCCCCTTTCGGGCAGGAAATTGAGTGAATGTTTTCCAATTTAATCGCATCTGCTGATACTTCACGGCGGTACGTGCCGCGACTGACAACCGCCTAACTTCAGACTGTACCAGACTTCTACAGTATCTAGACTAATATTGTAAATGTGAAAGTGTATCTGTCTGTATGGCTATCTGTTACATCTTTATGCTTAAAACGCTATAGGAGCGAAAGTCTAAAGAACATAGGTTAGTTTTTGTTTCAGAAAAATGTACGGTTTCCGCAGCAAATGTATTTCTATGCAACAAGGTTTTGAGCGCCGTCTAGTATCCTAATATTGTTTATTCTCACCATTGTGAAGTTGGTATAGCTGATACAATTATAAATTATTTTTATATATATTAAGTATGGAAAAACCTCTTTATTTAGGCTGAAGGCTCTTTATTCCTTATTTATTTATTATTTACCAAACCTAAACGAAAAATACAACGCGCGCCGATATAGAAGTTTTTATTACAATACGAAATACGTATCACAGCTACGCCGTAGACGTGCTACGCGGGCCCTACGCGACGTAGCACTTACATATTATATTTATTGCTTGTAACGTCTTGTAACATGGCGCAGAAACTATTATAACGCGGAAACCGTCTCTTTTGCTAAATAAAATCAATACTATGATCTTAGCCAGGATTTGATGTCCATACCAAATTTCATACAAATCGGTTAAGCAGTAAAGTGTTAAAAACGGAAAAGGAGCGGTATAAATAT
The DNA here is from genome assembly GCA_905333045.1 of Lysandra bellargus. Classification (NCBI taxonomy): domain Eukaryota; kingdom Metazoa; phylum Arthropoda; class Insecta; order Lepidoptera; family Lycaenidae; genus Lysandra; species Lysandra bellargus. Next base: position 7,740,821 of record HG995352.1, on the reverse strand, counting down.
TTGTAATTTATACAAAACACTATATATATACAAGAATTGCTCGTTTAAAGATATAAGATAAGATAAGATTAATAAACATTTTATTATCATTATTGTTTATCATAATACTAATATACTATATGTTATGTATACAAAACAAGAGCCACCTACATAGACCTTATATGAACAGTAGACACGATACAAATTCATGTTACTTATACAAAACACTAATAAACAATATTCATTAATATACTCACGTTATATACGAAACAAGAGTCAACTCCGTCTGTCTGTCTGTCACATCTACTAACAAAGGCTGAGCTAAATGTAGCCGCGATTTAATTATCCAGTAATTAAGTCTGTTGACAAAGGAATAACTTGGTAATTTAGCGTATTATGTGGGAGCGCGCAATTACTGAGGTACAGTCGTAAACATTACTACTAAGTACCAAATATAAGCACTAACTTATGCTAAAGATTATTAGTGCTACGTAATTAAATACTATATGACACCTCCGTGGTCTTAGCCGGCCCCTAGACGATCAATTGTAATATTGTCAATTTTATTAAACAGTTTATTTTACAATTAGATTGAAGACGCGTGATCTTCAATATTAACCCTAGACGGTCAATAATATTACGCAATACGTGATATTGAGCAATAAAATTGCTTGTCTACGGATAAAGTGTAGTAGTTAAGAAGTGGCTCTTGACTTAAGTTCGATCGTTCGTCGAGTCGCAAGTTCGATTCCGGCATTGGAAAGATTGTTGTTCCCTACAAAAATCCTATTTGGGACACTAGTAACACCTGATTGTCTGAAGAGGAAGATGATCCACTTGATGATGCTCAACTGGCAAAAGAGAGTCAAAGAAAATATGATCCTATACCCCACGCATACTACTGGGCACTAAAAATCACTCCTGAATAGCTGCTGGCAGCTGGTTTCAATGAAACCGGCCACTGACACTGAAACTTGTATAGTTAGAAATTTTTATATAAAGAAGATAGCTATTTTAGTTTTATGTTTTGTGATCGGGCTATAGAGATTAATTTTCCTACAAAATACTCAACACGCGTATATTAAGTCCGCCTTAAGAAAGTCGTGTATTAGTAAATAAGGTTATTAGCGCGCGGGATCAAAGTCTTCCGCCCGCGGTATGAATAACTAACGGAACTGCCGCCTCACGTGCACAGGAATGTATGGAGCTGCTACGTTTTTTTTAGGGTTTCATACCCAAAGGGCAAAAACGGAACCCTAAACTACGCTATCTATTCGTCTATCTGTCATCAGTCAATCAATCAGTCGTATCATTTAACTGTACAATCATTTATTCTTTGCAATACAGATTTCGCAAGGTTTCCTGCCCTTCCCGAGTCGGGGATGTACCCTGGTTAAGTTAAGGTAAAGCCAGGACAGCAACAGGCACCTGCAACCTGCGAACAAAAATCACCTGCGGATTGTGATCATCCGCTGTATGAGAAGGTTGGTCCACTACGAATACAACTTGAAGTATCATCAGATTTGACTGAACTTTGGAGATTCAAGTGTCGACCCAAATGTTAACGTCAAATCTGAAAATTTTATATTCGCGAATTCAAGTTTTAACTCTATTTTTAATTTCAGCAGTGTTCAATATTTAACCTTAAATTTCTTTGGCCATTAAAATATAAAACATAACCGTACCGTATTTCCAGGTAGTAAAAAGTAACCTATATTTTCTTTCTAGTGTTCTAATCTATAGATGAAATTGGTCCAGTACCTTTGATGGAGCTTCTTCAATCCAAAAACAAATATTTACCTAATTTAATTAACAGCTCTATATAAGTAACGAGCAACAAAGTAAAAGAATTAAGCGAGCGGGTGTCTCGTCACAAGAAGTCCGCACTCCGACTTGTATGTCGTTAGTGGTGGATTAACGTGGGTTTATGTTGCTATACGTATGTCTTGTATAATTTAGAATCACGTCTTTACGTAAATACTATACCTAAACTTCTATACGTACACTACTTATCTATCTATACATATTTTATACCCGTGCGACGCAGGTGCGGGTCGCTAGTATAGATATATATTACTAGATGCAACCCTGTTGAGCTAAAAATCGTATACCGCGCGGGAACCGATAAAGGATACATTTATCCCATAAAAAATATTTTTCCGGGATAAAAAGTATCCTCTGTCCTTTATCGGGACCTAAGCACACGAAATAGCAAAAACGGTTCAGCGGTTTGGGCGTGAAGAGGTAACAAACAGATGGATGCAATTTTGTATTTATAATATTGGTATGGAAGTATGGATCGTAATGTATGAAGTACGTCAATTTAGTATAGTAAAACGCTATAAACTTATAAATAAATAATATAAATATTATTATATATATATAAAAACTAAAAAATTACTTTTGTCCATGTTTATTTATGTAAAACTTGAAAAACACTTGTTTTCCAAACACAACCCTCCTACCAGCGTATTCAGGTAAAAGTATAAAAATATCACGAGAATTTCGTCCGAAAAGTATTTTCAAAATAAAGAATATGACAACAAATACAGCCATTTTTAAGAATCTTTTGTATCATTAAAGCGCTAATTAGTTTGAAATGAAACATGCAGCGAAGCCCTAGGGCGAAGCACCCGCATGATGCAAGCCCTAGGGCTCCGGTCTGCTCAGGTGGAGAGGCGCTTTGAAAAATATAGCTTAGATATGAGGGTTATTATTGTACTTGTAACGTTGGGTACAGCGTACACTATTGAGAAAAAAATCCAGTTAATTTTAAGGGAAAATGTGTATTTAAATTAAAAACTTTCTGCTTTTTGCATGACGCCATGCACTTTATCACATTCACAATTATCTTTGAACTTCTATATATTTTGCTATCCATCCCAATATAATATTATCTAAATAGGTGCTTTCATGACGTCATCACTAACCGAGTTGTAGGTAGATATCAACTACGATAACATGGCGCGCCCCTCCAAAATTCAAAACGTTTGAAGTGCGTTGTCAAAACGTTTGAAGTGCGTTGTCTTGCGCGGTAGGCTAGTTATGATTAGTTGACCAACAAATCATTGTAATAAGTGACATTAACTGAAATATTACGTGTAGTGTGATTGGTTGAATACTTACTATATACAAACTCTTTCATAAGGATGTTACTACACACATAGAAACAGTCATTTGGAGGGACGCGCCATGTTATCGTAGTTGATCTCTATGTGACATTATGTCACAAACAAACACTCACGTCCTAATATTAATTAGGACGTAAGATGTTTTATTTTTCTATTTATCAAACAAGTTTTTACTGGCATGAAAATTTTTAATACCACATAATTTTTGATTATTAGATGAAGCCCGCAACTCCGTTGCGCCAAAATTCGTTTATCCCGCGGGAACTGTACATTTTTCCGGGATAAAAATACCCTGTGTCCTTTCCTGGGACTCAAAGTATCTCGATACCAAATTTCAGCGAAATCGGTTCAGCGGTCTGAACGTGAAGAGGTAACAGACAGACAGACATACACACTTTCGCATTTATAATATTAGTTAGTACGGACTAGAGGTCGCCCAGTGGTCGAAATTCGACCAATAATAATAATAATAATTTAAATTATTATAAGCTTGAACGCTATTAGTTCCCAATGATATGTAGTCGTATATTTGTAAGGATAACATTTATTGAAATGATATTTAAAACAAAGTAGACACCACATGATAACCGTTTTCGGTGTCACAGATAATCAATGTAATAAAATATAAGTGTTTGAAATTCAATAAAAAAAATCTATCCATTGTCAATTTGATCACAGACTTCAACCATAAACCAAAGAGTATAATTCGTGTGTACAGGATTGTCATTCAAAAATATGGTAGTGTGTGTGATGTTCTATTTCTTAAAAAAGTGTATGAAATAAAACCGGCCAAGTGCGTATCGGGCCACGCGCAATATAGGGTTCCGTAATACCGCTAGTTTTTTTTTAAATTTTTGTATGGTCAACGAATGTACGTTTATAACGTGTTTTACACTACTAACAACATCACCTCAGTTACTTTCAAAAGATTTTGAACGAAAAGTTCCTTTATACTTCGCCGAATACATTTTTTTAGTTGATCGACTATTACTCAATAACTTATGAAGTCTTAACCGTGATAGTTTTCATTTTAAATTCAGCATATTTCCTACTCCCGTGAATATTTTCACATTTCCAAAAGCAACCGTTTAGCTAGTAGAAGGGGGGGACACTGGACTCTAACGATTTTTTCCACTTTAAAACTTAATATTTCACAAACGGATCCATAAATAGGAAAATGATCTATGAATACTCATAATAGTTTTAAAAAACCTACCTAACAACATCCCACACGATGGGGTGGACGCGAAAAAAAATTTTCATCCCCGCTTGTTGTGTAGGGAAGGCACCATAAAAAAATATTTTTTTAAGATTTCATATACCATTTTGTTGCCATCATTAATATGTACATTCATGCCAAATTACAGCTTTGTAGGTCCTATAGTCTATGAGCAAAACCGCGAACAGACAGACGGACAGACAGACGGACGGACAGACCGAAACTATAAGGGTTCCTTGTTGACTACGGAACCCTAAAAGGCATAATTTTAAAACAATATTGGCTCGGTGTACTTCTTCTCCATATAAACTATCACTGTGCGAAATTTCATGTTCCTTCGTTTCCGCATTTTTCGTAAAAAGGGGTCCAAAATTTTTCGCTCGCGTATTAATAATTATTAATTATGTTTGCTTAGCTATAGCATGCGCTGCATGACTCTGACATATTTCAGAGAGAAAATTTGTAGACATAATAATAATTAATGTTAAAAAATATCTATCCTGAACCCAACGAATAAAAAAACTAAGGAAACGTAACTCCCATACTTCAACTGTTTCAAATTTGGTTCCTTTTCGCATACTACAATATGACAATATAAGCTACGAAACACTAACACTCAAAACGAAATAAAACCGTTGACAATAATTGTCACTTGTATTTAGACACAAAATTGTGTACCAAATACATGCATAAAATATGCATGTATTCGGGTCACATTTTGTAGCCTCTTGGTGCAATTTTTTTGACGTAATTACTCTTCCTAAGTTTTTATTATTCATAGCCTAGACCTGAAAAAACCTATACATTATAAAATTTACGGAATTGAGTTCTGCTTGCCATCCATCCATCTGACCGTAAGGGCAGATGGATGGACTGAACTTTTCAACACAAAATGTATAGTGTGCGCTCACCCCACCCCTTAGCCGCGGGCGTTTCGTTTCTATAATTATGTCGTTTGTGTGCGACGGGTATAAGTTTACATGGTCCGTGACCCCGCTCCGCTTATTGAGACTAACGTCGCATTTTCTGACTTCAAACGCTATTTTTAGATTTAGTTACTAAAAGCAAGAAAAGTCTTAAAAATAGAACTGTTATTAATGTTAATGTGTCTGTCTGTCTGTTAGCTCTTCAGTTTTCATAGACAATTAATTTGATTAGGATAAAATTGGTTTGCAAATAATTCGAGAGACGGAAAAAAAGTTTGCGGACGTCATCTAATCAACGTCTGAAATGATAACTCCTCACACAGTTAGATCTTCCTTTGAGGCTTGGCATATATTCAGAACTTATATTGTAAAACAACTGTTGCCAGAGCAGCTAATTATAATATAACGCCACGAATACGCAATCAATTTCATAATTAAAATGCACACCCTTCTGCTTCTCCCTTTAATTGAACGCACTATATTTCACTAACATTGAATCCCTACTCCGAATACATTCAGGGAATCGAACCCGGGACCAGGAACGTTAATTACGGGACTATAGAACTAAATCACGTAAAAGATATGTCGCTAAGTACGTAGCGGGGCCACGAAATACGCGGAATTCGGTCTTGTGAAATGAAAGTTTTATGTACCAGATTTGAACAAGTTTATTTTCAATTATACATCATTATCTGATTGAAAAAATAGACTATTACTATAACAGAAGAATTCACAAATATAAAAAAGTTAAAAACAAACCTCTGTAGTTTGTTTTTTACTTTTTTTCACTTTTGTATGTTTCCCCATACAAAAGTGAAAAAAATTTTGGTCTTTCAGCACTGCTACTTTCACAGTGAAATCTCCACAAGGAACACATTTGTATAGAAAAAATATACTTTTGAATGGTCTTCTCCGGTGCATGTTATTATTTTTGGCAATATGTACTATACTTTTTGCTAAATCTCACTTGAGAGTAGTTGGGGTTGAGGCGTACCTCTCATTATCCGATCCGTTATCCGACCATAAGACCTCAAGAATCATCAAAAACTTCACGGCCCGTAATGTAATTTTTATTATTACCAAAATATCGAGACCCAAAATTACAAGTGTATATAAACTCTAGTTCACTCGCCTTGTTAGTGGCCCTACCGTCGTCTCCCCTGGCTCGGGTCTTGATTTATACGGAATCTATATAAATGCAATCCGGCTAATTACTGCGAGAACTGATCGCTCACCGACACCCACTGGGATATAGGCATACTGCATTATCACCACAATTAATGAATTGAAACGAACAATATTAATGTACAGTGTGTTCATTTTATAAACAAAAAATGTAAGAGCCAATTTGTCAATAAAATATGCGATACATCATGACATACTAATGCAACGGACACTGGGTGTTCGACCTGCTTTTTGTGCTTATTTGAAGCGGAATCAGCGCCCCCATTATGGGGGCTGAGAACTAAATTTGACGTAACCACAACCAATAACAACAGTTGTCATCACTAGTATTAGTTCCAAGTACTCTCACTACTGCTATCAGCGCCAATATGGCGGCTTTCAAAGGTCATTTTTACGTCAGATTTAGTTCTCAACCCCAATAATGGGGGCGCTGGTTCCGCTTCAAATAGGCGCAAGAAATAGCTGTCAATAGTGTACCAGCGTACTTGTATAATAGAGATCAGCGTAGGCAGGTAACTGATAATAAAGTTTTTAAATGTTCCTTGTGTAGAGTTCTCTACGAAAGTAGTAACGATGAGAGAGTTTTAGTTACTCTTTCATCGTTGCTACTTTCGTAGAGATTATTTTATTTTTCATAAACAATTGCCGGATTGCGCTTAATTTATGCCCATGTTTAACTAGATGACGCCCGCAACTCCGTTGCGCCAAAATTAGTTTATTGTGCAGGAACCGTACATTTTTCCGGGATAAAAAGTATCCTTTCCCGAGACTCCAAGGCCAGACAGACACGCTTTTGCATATAATTATAATATTAGTATAATAGATATGGGCAAATTCATGGATAACCAGCAAATTAAAAAACTTAAGTGTCATTTTGTTTTGTTACACCCTGTATATATTTTATTAAAATTATTTTCTGAAACATCGTCAAAATAATAAACGCTTCATCTCATGGTCTTGGCTGTAGTATACTTGTTATGAAATGTTTCACTGTATTTAAATTGTTAATTTAGTTTTTCTGTAAAATCAATCTACGTTAAATAAATTGGCAAGTTTTTCATAACTTTCGAACTTAAATAGAAAATATTTACTACTCAATATACTTTTACTATTCGATCAAAGAAAATATTCTTTACTAAATACAAAGTTATTTTTTTATAAAGTAGTTATAAAGAATCATTTTGTATCGCCTAGAGGCAATTATTATGTTAAAATATAATAAAAGTTATAATTTTATAAATATAGTACTTTCTTATTATGACGCTGCAACTACGGTGCGTCAAAATACGTTTATCATGCGGGAACCGTACATTTTTCCAGGATAAAAAGAATTTTGTCCTTTCTCGAAACTCAAAGTATCTCCATACCAAATTTCAACAAAATCGGTTCAATGGTTTGGGCGTGAGGAGGTAACAGACAGACAGACACACTTCCGCATTGACAGTATAAGTATGGATGGATATGGATAAATAATTATTGTATTGTTGATAACACGTAATTTTATGAGCCTATGCTGTCTCACTGCTGGGCCTCCCCTAAGGTTTTACCACTCCTCTCGATCTAGGTTACCGTAGGCTAACCTCATCCTCCTCATCGCGCCATCTTTTTCGAGGCTGGCCACGGCGGCGTCGTCCATCATCAGGTACCCAGTCTGTGGTGATCTTTGCCCAGCGGTCAGGATGCATGCGGCTAATATGTCCCGCCCAGTCCCATTTCAACTTGGCAACACGATTTAAGCACATTAAAAAAACTAAAAAGGACCTATAAAAAGTAATAAGCGAATAAACTTCATGACTGTAATACACACTTTCAAGTCAAGTTGCATTTGATATTTTAGACAGAGAATTTAGAAATTACAAACTAGATTTCACTTAATGCATAGCAAACTCATTTGCATTCGATAACTAAGTGACATGCACTTAGTTATCGAATACAACTTGACTGAAAAGCCAGTTTATCAGCATTAGTACTTTGTAGCAGATATTTTCGCGTCCATATCTCTGAATTTATTTTAACTGTGAAAATATAAAACGTATTTTTAATAACAGCTATCGCGTTGCAGTAAAAAGTAATATGACGCGCGTCTGCCGAAATAATGCCCCGTTTGTTTCGAATGAAAATCGAAAAAGAATCTCTTGTTCATTAGCGAAGGGTGTAACTTACATGAGGGACCGCGCTCGGGGGCTATTCCGAAAACGTGCGATATGATTTCACCAGTCGATATTTTGTCTGAGCCATGCATGAGATTATTTGGTCGACACTGAATGGAATTAACATGTCGATCACAAAATAAGACATCACTAGGTACCTTTTCTTATCCATACTAATATTATAAATGCGAAAGTGTGTTTGTCTGTCCGTCTGTCTGTCTGTCAGTCTGTCTGTCTGTCTGTCTGTTACCTCTTCACGCCCAAACCGCTGAACCGATTTTGATAAAATTTGGTATGAGGATACTTTGAGACCCGAGAAAGGACATAGGATACCTACTTCTTGTCCCGAAAAAATGTACGGTTCCGCCGCGATAAACGAATTTTGGCGCAACGGAGTTGCGGGCGTCATCTAGTCGCATATAAATGTGATAGTCTAGGGTTCAAAAATTTTTTTTGATTACTATCAAGCTAATTTTTCGTGAGTAGCTTCATTTTGATAAGACGAACAACAATTTCCTTTGCGAAAATTTAGTAGTTGCGAAGTAGTAGCTAACAGAGATAGAAAGGATTTAATATTTCGATTTGATGGTTCTAAAATATGGATTGTTCTATTTGTAGGACAATGTTACTCTTAAAGTATATAACTATTAACTTATCAATATACAAAAATTATTATTATTTATTCTATACTATACTCTGTACTGTACTGTACTATAACTCAGGAATAGCAAATAAATTTTTACGCAATTTAGGTATAAAGACTCGTAAAAGATATTTAAATTTTCTACAGAAATAAGAAAAGTACAAGCTTGTTTCATTCATTCGAACATTAACTTGGCAATGTTCGAATAAATTAAAATACCGACTAGGCCTCAAAGTTGAATTATAAAGGCTACGTCAATATTAATCCATCAGACTTATAAAAATAGTTCCTAAAATTTTTACTGAAGCAAAGTTAACAAAATTAATATTTTAAGCAAAGTATAGACTTAAAGTAAACTAATATTGTTTCATAGAGTAAAAAATTAAAAAGTATTTTAGTGCAATACATATTTAAAAGAAACTAAACCGGTAAGTTCACATTATCATCAAACATTTTAGTACCTAGCATTTTTCACTTAAATATCGAAGGCTTTCAGAATAGCCCCACAAGCCTTTTTTAATTTGTACTTGAAGTAAAAACCTGAGGGTACACGAGATGGAGGCTGCGACGGAAAAATAGGGATTTGTTTTGACAAGAGGCGACGGGGAGCGCGCCGGCATATTATAACATACTGGAAATGAGCTCAAAATTAAACCACTATGTTAATTAGAGAAGAAATTATGTTATGTTGTAAAGTGTAAAGTCAATGTCATATTATGTAATGTGATGCCTACAAATACAGTGAGTTTATAAGCGAAGAATGGGTTACAAAATATTTAAGAAGCTAATAATATATGAAATTATTTTTATTGCTATTTTCTTACTGATATTTGTTCTAATTTATAAGCCCCGATAAAAAAAATGTTGTGTTATAAGTTTAACGTGTCTGCCTATCCGTATATGGGTGTAAGTGTGTGTGTGTGTGTGTCTGTGTGTCTGTCCGTGGTACTGTAGCATCTAAACGAGTGGACCGATTTTGGTTTGGTTTTTGGTGTCTGTTACCGCTAAACATTTAAACGGACTTTGTGTTTATATGGAGACGCTCTGAGTCGCGGGAAAGGACATAGAACAGTTTATATCGCGAAAAATTCCCGCGCAATAATTGCACAACAAGGTCACAGGCAACTAGTAGAAAACAATGCATGTTTAATGCAATAAAATAAGTGGAGCAGCCTTGATATTATCCAAGAACAAGCCTTGGCCTTGTACAAGGTCCCTCTGGCTACATTTGCCAATCTAACTTACATCGTCTATGCACTTATTTTTACTGCGCGACAAAGATTATGGCATAGAGAAACCTCAATATTATGTAGTTATTTGTGCCTAAGACGAGATTAATTAAAGTCGCTATATTTATCATATTATATTACTTGTCTAGATTTAACTTAAAAGTATTTACAAGGGATATATTTGTTACATTTGGGTGTACTTGCCTGCGACAGATCAACATTAACTACCAAATACCAATTGACAATGTCCCTGACTTGATGAAATAAATAAAATCTATATCCATTCATATCTATGTCTGTCTATCTGTCTGTCCGATAAACTTCACGCTTAAAGTTTTTGGTGAATATTGCTTTGGTTCCTTTCAATCTTCAGTTGCCAGAACATGTCATAATATTGTGATAGTTTTCATCCCGTCAAAAATTATGGTTTTCGATGGATAAAATAATAGTTTTACTCACTCACAAAGCTCACAGCGCTGCCATGCGCTGCTAAAGATTTTTTCGCTTTAATTATGAATGCTTATGTTTTGTTTCCAGTATTATACATATTGTTTACTACAGACTATCCACTCTGTCTGTCTGTTGCTCCTCACATCGTGGGAGTTTAGATATCCAGCGGGACGACCTCGTCCTAATACTCCCGCTGCATCTGTATTATATTTAATACAATTATTTTGCCTTCATCTCTTCATATCTTTATACTAGATATGACCTATTTCATTATATTTAATGATAGTCTAGATTATGATCAGCATGTAAAATTTTGTTATTAGTTAAAATCTCTTTTAAAAGCTTTTACATATTTTGAACATTTGGTTTATTATAAATCCATCGATCAATTTTAGTAATTTTTGTAATAAAAACGTCATACGTGAAATCCCTGAAAACCGGTACCAAAATGTTTTTTTTTTATGAAATAAGGGGGCAAACGAGCAAACGGGTCACCTGATGGAAAGCAACTTCCGTCGCCCATGGACACTCGCAGCATCTTCTGATGCTGCAACTGCGTTGCCGGCCTTTCAATAGGGAATAGGGTAATAGGGGAGGGTAGGAAAGGGAAGGGAAGGGGAGGGAATAGGGGATGGTAGGGAAGGGAATAGGGTAAGGGATTGGGCCTCCGGTAAATTCACTCACTCGGCGAAACACAGCGCTTGTGCTGTTTCACGTCGGTTTTCTGTGAGAACGTGGTATTTCTCCGGTCGAGCCGGCCCAATCGTGCCGAAGCATGGCTCTCCCACGTTAAAAGTATCGAAAGTAATCCAGTTTCTAAGCCTATTCATTATTCGAGGTGTTACAATATAACAAAGTAATACCACTTTAGAGTGTGTATGACTGTATGTGTCTGTCTCCTCTATAGAGTTCATTGTGAATGTAGCAGGGCTGAGAAAGCATTTTTATGAATATAATTAATATAGGAAAAGAATTTTTTTCAATATTTTTTTTTAAAAAAAGTTACTCTTTCAGCACACTATTACTTTCACAGCGAACTCTATATATCTATACTAATATTAAAAAGAGGTTAACTTTGTTTGTTTCAAGTTTAATTGTAATGAATAGGCTCAAAAACTACTGGACCGATTTTAAAAATTCCTTCACCATTCGAAAGCTACATTATTTACGAGTAACATAGGCTACTTTTTATTTTGGAAAATATAGGGTTCCGTAAGATATTTCAGTTTTTCGGAAACCGGAAACAACCAGAAAATATACTTATTTTGCGTACGCTGCCTAAACTATTAAAGATAGAACCATACAATGTTCTAAGTAAATGTAGATCTTTTAAATATCTACAAAAAATTCTGCGACACACTATACCTATCTATGCCGAGTGAGGTACAACAACCATTTTTTTATTTAAAAATCTTGATTACTACATTTAAACGCATTTACTTTACTCATGCTATTAATCCTTATCAAAATAAATTATTTCATTACTAAGTACAGTTTATGTAGATAATATTTGGTCTTTGAATGATTAAAATTGGACGTTTGGTTTAGAATTTATGGCGAAATTAAAATATTGCAATTTACGCCCGTTTCGAAGTGGACGCTACCAAGGTACGCTCGCGGGAGGGGGCTTTAGATCTATGAGTAAACAATTATCCCACCAAAACATGAAATGTAAAAGGGGCCAAGCAAAATATTGCATAGCTGTAATACTTCTGTCGTAAAAAGTTTTCAGATCACATTCCAGCCAAGCCTTCAACTTATTTTGTAATTTATATCAACATTTAGTAAATGTATCAATAGATTTCTTTATTTTATAATTATTGTAGTGGTTTGGCAATGAGCATTAGAGAAATAATATTATAATATATTGGGTACCATCGGCCACATGCGTCGTTACATACTAAAACACTTTATGCTTGCCGCCTGTGTAAGTATGAACTCCTCCAAATATGCAGTTTTATATTAAATTTGTTTCTCTTGTGCTCATTGCCAAGCCACTATAATAATTATAAAATAAAGAAATCTATTGATACATTTACTAAATGTTGATTTAAATTACAAAATAAGTTGAAGGCTTGGCTTGAATGTGATCTGAAAACTTTTTACGACAGAAGTATTACAGCTATGCAATATTTTGCTTGGCTCTTTTTACATTTCATGTTTTGGTGGGATTTCATTTCTTTTTTTAAGGTTTTTGTTTCTTTTCTTTTCAGGTCACGTTATAACTTTTCTGTACTTAGTTTGTTTCTCATTCTCTATCTTCTTTATATTATTTTTTGAGGCTTCGTTAGTTCTGAGTCGATTATTAACATTCATATATTTTGATATTATAAGTTTAAACAGTTACGGATTTTGTCGCGGAGCACTTTTATTAATCCCGACGTTTCGGCTGCTTTACAGCGGCTGTGGTCACGGGTGGTCTTCGGGTAGTTGAAGAACTTCAAGAAATTGGACACCTGTCACCTCAGACCACCCGTGACCACGGCCGCTGTAAAGCAGCCGAAACGTGGGAATTAATAAAAGTGCTCCGCGACAAAATCCGTAAGTGTTTAAACTTATAATGTCATGAGTGATGCTCGCGAAAACTTAAGAAATCATTATTGATATATTTTAATTGACTTTTAAGCTTTAATACTTGAAGGTGGTCATTTTTAGCGTAGCATTGAATACATAGCAGCACTGATATAAGAGTCAATGTTCTCGCAGGAAAGGAGCACACCTTATTTCATGTGATAACTTAAAACTCCCATATTACGAGTATATATCGAGCGAGTAAGGAATGTATATCGCAGTACTATTGCATTTATATTTTAATCGAATTTAATTATTGTTTCATTGCTAACGTTGTTAATACTATTTTTTTATTTAGTCAATAACATTTAATTATAACAAACATGCAGTCGAAACTCATACTGTTCTTGCAAAGTTACTAACATAAAAATGTTTTCTTTTATTTATTAAACTGCAACTGAAAAATAATATACATAATAATAATATATAGTATATTATTATTATGTATATTATTTTTCAGTTTTTCGGTTTCCCTGCCCAAAGGATGAAAACGGGACCCTATTATCATTAAATAATAAGTCTTCGCTATCTGTCCGTCGTCCATCCTTATGTCACCTGGCTGGGCTAGGCTGGATCTCGAGAACCGCCATAGCTAGGTAGTTGCAATTTTCACAAATTATGTATTTCTGGTATCGTTATAAAAGCTAATAGTCCAATTCAAATAAAATAAATTAATAATAGAGGGCCTCACACAACAAACACGATTTTTTCCCCTATTTTGCTCTATATCCATAATGGTAACAGTAAGGTTTTTGAAAATTTCAGAAAATACTCAACTGTATATTAACTTTAATAATTAATAATAAAAATTAGATATACTTATTATTTAAGGGGGGCTCCCATACAAATTTACGGTACGGAACCCTATGTACGCCAGTCCGACTCGCACTTGGCCGGTTTCATAATTTTTTCTTTCATTGTAAATAAAGACCTATCCGGGTACCAAATTTCAAGGTTCTAAGTGTGCTAGAAGTACCTTAGAATTTTGATGATCTATATGTCAGTGAGTGACAAAATGTAGTAACTTTGACCATCCGTAACTATTAAACTATTTATCAAAATTTCATATAATTTGGAGGTTAAGCTAGGTTTAATACTTGCTCCTAGTGACCGAAATTCTGAATCCCTAGCTTTGTTAACATCGAAGATAAAGGGGGTGTGAAATAGCCGCGAACCGCTTCGAGAAAAGTATGATACGGCCGTGCCTTTGCTAAAAAGCTTGGCTGGGGCACTACCGTGCCCCCAGATAATATTATATTATAATATATAGTATAGATTAAAAACTACTGAATCGATTTTAATCATTTATTCAGTGAGTGACATAGGCTTATAATTATATGTATATTTTATACCCGTGCGAAGCCGGGTCACTAGTCCCCTATATATAGAGTTTGCTGTTACCGACCCATACTACCCATACACCTTACACAGCCTAAAGTATTATCACTTAGTTTTGTTACATTGTTGTATAATATAAAGAACCAAGAAATATATTCCCTTACAATTATACGAGTGGAAGAGGTGAACCAAATTGTTAAGACCTCTGAGTGTATCTTGCTACCGCCTAAAATTACTGAATTTCGCCTGCGGACGCTGTGGTGTGGAGAGTGAATGTACGAAAATGTGAGAAGAAAGTTAATAATTTTACTTTAGAGACGACGACGACTATGGCTCAGTTGGCTGGCCCGTTAAAAATAAAGCGACGGTCACGGGTTCTGTTATATCGAAAGTCGAATGGGATTATATGTATATTAAAAACGCTTAGTTTTCAGTTGCATTTCATAGAATTGCAATTGCAAACTTTTGCTATTTCTTTATTTCGTTTTGCAGTGTTTTCCATCAGATCGAATTGGACCTTCGTCGGGTGCAGGTCTTCTTCTTTAAGTTAATATTAAGTTTTTTGAATAAAATAATTCCAGTTTAAATAAAAGTTTATTTTTTAAAAAGTCTCTTCGAATCCGCCAAGTAACAGTTCGAATCCCACCGAGGGGTAAAAAAAACAGTTTTTCTGGGTCATGTTTTGCCTTGTAAAAATATTTTTAAAATATGTATAATATTTTGATGTTTGTTTACTTATTTTTTTTAACGGGCTTTGGCCCACCACACATTCCCACCACTGTATCTCCTGTGTCGCCAGGATCGACAGCGGTATCCAACCACGAAAACCCTTTGATGTGATCTCAGGGAGCCCGAGGGACATGCTGCAAACTGTCGTGGGACCCGCAACGAAATTAATCAGAAGAAAATAGAATGAGTAGGAAGATCAATGATGTTCAACGAAGAGTCAACACATAAAGTGTGCAGCATCAGTAGCTGATAAATTTTTATTGTTATTACTTTATTATTATCGGCTACTTTTCTTAGTGTAAGTAAAAGCATCAATGTCGTCTCAAGTGATAAGTACACGTGGATATTTTTGTTGGTACACACAACACAAGTAGATATTTTAATTATTAAGAAGCAAAAGATCACACATTTCCAAAGGAACACACTCAATAATAAATAACCTCATCCATTACCACCTCGCTCCTGGACTAAGCCAGCTCTCGGGCTACTTAGTGGACCTGCACTTGGACATTTGGGTTTTAATTTGCCACCGCAATGAATTCTTTATGGCGTCTCAAGTGATAAGTAGCTTAGGAAGTACTTAGTTAAGTACACCTTTTTTGAGAAGACTAGAATATAGGGTGTATAATCTGTTGTCTACAGGAAATTAACTAAGGTTTCTTAGCACATAAGGCTATGTTCACATGGCAGCGTGACAGAACAATGCAATTACTTTTATTTTCCGTCCACGGTGTTGGGATGCCTATTCCAATTTTGATGACTCATTAATGCTAACTGCACCTAATGTGCAAAGAAAATTAATGTAAAAAAGAAAATAAATAACACCCGTCGCGACGAATATCTCTATATCTAGTTGCAATAAAAATGATCCTCAAACACGTTAAAGTTTTATTAAAACAAAGAGGGTAGTTAGAGAAACAATTTGGTCTGTCTCGCGCTTCGGACGAGTGGCGCGGTACGAAAATTGTGGACATGGAAAAAAGCATTTCAACACTCTTAGAAAATAATTGAATATCCTTACGATATAAAATCTATGACTAATATTATACATGCGAATGTTTGTCTGTCTGTTACCTCTTTATGGCTAAGCCGCGGAACCGATTTTGACGTTTGGTATGCAAATACTTTGAGAGACACATAGTTTTTGTTTTTGAAAAATTTCTGGTTTTCGCGCGAAAAACTAATGTCACCGCAAGTGAGTTGTGGGTGTTATCATATCATAATACTCTACATAGCTTATGCCTCGAAAACCCCAACTTCTTTTTTCGTAGTCCGGTAATATCCACAGTTCGTGTGCCCCAATCTCCGATCCCTGGCGGTGACAGTTTCGTTAGGGAAGTAACTTTTCTTTGTTAAGTCGGCGCGGCCGTTAACTTCCAAGTTGCTCATTCCGACCCAAAATGTACAAATAAGTAATCTATTTGTACGGTAAAGCTGAGGATTTAACTTAGTATGTAAACAAATGTCGCCCATAACTTAGTTGTATCTTTAACATACAGAAACTGTACATTTTACAACGACGAAAACTTTTACTACACTTTTCCACCACTGTATCTTACAAGTTACAGAACATAAAGTGGTAGGAATATGTGTGTGGACCAAGGCTAGCTTAAAAAATACCAAAACCAGCTAAATGCTATTAATATGTCTTTATTCAAAGTATCTTACTTTAAAGCTTCTTACATTGAAGCTATTAAGCATATTCCCACAACATAATATGGCAAACAACGTTTTCCGGGTACTATATCTAACATCTAATATTCAATTATCATAATAGCTTACAACTAATTATATTACCAATAATATGATTTATATTAGATATTGTTAAATTAATTAATGTTCTAGGAACAGTATTTCTACGTAAAGCTCATAATAATTAATAGCTAATTGATATTAATGAGCAAAATACATAATGTCAGCTCTGCTCTGTATAGTATAATATGGACAAAATGTACTACTACAGAAATTGATTTAAAAGCAAAAGGCGGATCCACATAATTTCGTCGCGTTATGCCAAATCCAGCCTAATATTGAATTGACATAACCCAACCAAATAAAACGTAGGTCTACCAACTACCTATAAATAAATTTCTTCGATGGTACAACGCGACGCCGCACAATTTGATTTTTGTACCATAGCTATAAATCATCGCATACTCTCGTCGCGTCATGATTCTATGCAATGTGACCCTTATATACAATATTAGGAACAAAGACACAATATAAAGAATGACAGCTATAAAGAAATATTATATAATATATATATATATATATATATATATATATATATATATATATATATATATATATATATATATATATATATATATATATAATATATAATGTGTTTTCCGAAATATCTTACAAATGTAGGAAATTTTTTGATATCAAACTAAATATGTTAACGTAACGTTTTCGATCATAGAAGAAAATTGCTGAAGCCATATTATATGAACCCGAATTGCCACACCATTCAAATATAATAATTTATATAAGATGTAACAAAACTAAGTAATATCTAAATATTGGGATGTGTATAGATTTTACTGTAAAGGTTGCAGCGCTGAATGATTGATATATATGGCAACGCCTTGATAATTTGGCTGTAGCGATATCGATTTTTCTCAGCAATGACTAAAACTAAGAAATTAAAGTTCATTGTCAGTATTCATCATGTCTTTGTTTTTGAATTACCCATAGCATAACACGATTGGTCAACTTTTATAACACAGAATAATCAATCAAAAAGACTTCTTTAAAAAAAGGGATTCCTCTTTTGCCAACAGAGTAGAGTGATTTAAGCTTCCAAAATGTGTACATAGATTGATTCAATGTATTTATGGTTTTTAAATTACGCGACAAAAACCATTTTGTCGCTACGCCTTTTCCATTTTTTGCTGTTCCATTGCTTGTTTTCTATGAAAGGCCGGGCCGGCCTCTCATAAAAAACAAGCAATCTAAAACATATCCAACACGGTTTTATACTTTAACGCGGCGTCACCTTAACTTCAATGTTTCTATGAAAAATGCGACAACATCATGAATTTGCCCATACAAAATTAATTAATTCTTCCAGCATTTCTGCTCTCACATCGAACTCTATAATATAAGAGACACATATATACTCCTTAAAATACTAAAAGGTTCTTAGTAAGACTCATATATAGTGCACATACATTTGTGTGTGTGTGTGTGTGTGTGTTACCTACAAATATACGACCTCAACATTAGAAACTTTATACAAAATCGCACTCTGCATTGTGTTTCAACATTACCTGAATAAGCTAAAGTAGTTACTCAGTCTGAGCTAGTTAGTGGTTATTATAGCTTTGTCCAAGTTATTGTATTACCCACAAAAGGTAGCCTAGATAGAGTTATCATGGATTAGTATTCGGCGATTATCTGTGTGCACTTGCACTGCGGTACCATCGCTGTTAGGGTTGTCGGCAAAGAGTTCCTGAAATGTTATGTTATAAATAATTTGTTTTTGACACATAATATAATAACTGTATTTTAAAAAGATAAAACCGACTTCAAAATTGTACGTAATTGAGAATTAAAATTCCCTATCTCAAAAACTACTGAACCGATTTTCATGAAACTTGCAGTGTTCCCTAAGTTGAACAACACCTAGAACAATAAAAAAAGAATAATTTAGATCGGACTTGTAGTTCCGGAGTTGCACAAACATAGAAACATACATACATACACTTTTGTAATTTGTTCAGAAGCTGTTATAGATTAACATATACAAAAACTGGGCAGTTCTGGAAATATTACATACAAACGTGTCGAACTGATAACCTCCTTTTTTTGGAGTCGGTTAAAAAGCCTTATTAAGCGTTAGTAAAAACTCATAATTTTCATACGTAAGTATAAATCAAGGTACTTTTTAAGTAAGAAAGTAACAAATTAACTATGCCAGTTAAGTATATTTTTGAATTCCACACTATTTTATCTTGAAGATATGTAACAATCAACAATTAAACATCAACAATTAAAATAGTAATAGCGTTCCAACACCGATTTTGGTACTTAATGATGATAATGACTATAATATTTTTTAAATATTTAAACGAGGCCAGCTGCTACGCAGGTGTATTTATTGTAGTGTCAAGTATATTGCGTGGAATAGACTTTTTAGATGGCTACCCGATGCACATTAAATTCATATTAATATTATAAATGTGTAAGTGTGTCTGTCTGTCTGTTTGTCTGTCCGTCCGTCCGTCCGTCCGTCCATCCGTTTGTCTGTCTGTTACCTCTTCACGCTCGAACCGCTGAACCGATTTTGCTGAAATTTGGCATGGAGATACTTTCAGTCCCAAGAAAGGACATAAGATAGTTTTTATCCCGAAAAAATGTACGGTTCCCGCGTGATAAACGAATTTTGGCGCAACGGAGTTGCGGGCGTCATTTAGTAATAATAGCTCCCACACTGGTTTCGGTGACGGTGGCCGGTTTCATTGAAACCAAGCCAGCTATGCAGGAGTAATTTTATAGTGCCCAAGTGTGTGCGCAGTACACAAGAGCACTCTCTATTCCTTTACTCTCATAACATAACCCAGTGGGACGGCAGACCGACACGACCGGCGAGAAATCAGGCGCAGGACCGACTTTTTACATGCCCATCCGACGCACGGATCATCTTACTTGTCAGACAATCAGGTGATCAGCCTGCATTGTCCTAACCAAACTTGGAAATATCCTGTTTCCAACGCGGGAATCGAACCCACGACCTCCGAGTCAAGAGCCGCGCTCTATACCACTAGACCACGGAGGCGTCATCTAGTATTATTATAATAGCGATAGTAAATTAATGTCCCATAACTAGTGGCAGCCCTGCGCACACGTTGATATATCGTTAGTCGGGACGTGTTTTGCATGCTAATGGCGTATTCTGTGTTATTGCCTCGTATTTCGTGCGTATGCTCTTTATGCGACGGCGTGTAATAGAAATGTCCTGGCACAACAAAAACAGGGCGGTAAGTGGTAACCCTGGAGGTAGGGTTGTCCGAAAGTAATTAATGATTTTTATATTTTATGATTTACTAGATGTTGCAAGCGAAACTTTGCGCGTGGACGATTATCTGGGAGGACAGTGCATTTTGTGGTGAAAGAAGTTGACTTTGTCGATGTAACTGCTCCCCTCAGAGACATATTTTAATGATAATTAAACTTCATTTTAATGGAAAATTTGAACAGATAATAATGAATTGGAACTTATCTCAAAATTTTCATTCAATTTCAGTTATGTTATTAACTGTCAAGTATTTTAAAAATAAAATGCTCCACAAGCGATGCCGTGTAATAGAAAATATAGTCTTGAACAACAAAAACAGGGCGGTAATATTAGAGTAGGGTTGTGCTAAAAATAATTATTATTTATTTAGTAATTATTTTATGATTTCCTGGGTATTTGTCCGCTACGTCCGCATGGTATTCCCGCATCGTACATTTTGTCGCACAAAAATATTACACCCTCGTAAAAATCTACACAATATCTTAATTTATTACTATTTACCAAATTAGAGTGTTTTTACAGACTATTTAATGCAAACAAACACTTATAAAAGTATATTGATTTTAAAAATAATTTCTGTAACTCACATATTAATTTTATTGATAAGTACCTATATTATATGAAAAGTTCACTCCTCTCACTCCGTCTTAACGCAAAAGGGAATATTATACCTGTATCAATAACTTCAACATTGGGCCTTTGAATAAGCGATGAGATTCAGGAAATTGAATGGCGCCTCTTCCCGCCTACCCGCCCTAGACCAGCCCTATCCGCCCTAGACATCAATGCTCTAAAGCAGGGCTCGAAAACGTTATTTTTAATAACGGTTTTGATTCGTTCGGAACGGTTCATTGCAATAACGTTTTTGGGAACAAAAACGTATTTGAGAACGTTTTGAAAACCGAAATAAAACGGTTAAATCCACACAGCGGGACATAGGGCAGTCAGTAAAGGTTTTCACCGCCGATTTTGTTGAACCTCAATCGATTTTCTTTGGTGAGTATAAGGGGATAACTTAAGAAATAAAAGTGGAATACTACCTACTTGCGCTTTTACCCTGGGGGTGAATGCAACCCCGTCTCGGAGCTGAATTTTTTAAACAAAAAAGCCCTAGAAATCAATAGACACGCAAAAGTAATTTGTTATGTAAACGATTTTTTTAAATTTGAACCATTATCTACTTCAAATATTGCTTCAAATTGCTGCTTCAAATATGGGATGTAAATATTGTAGCAAAACGTGTCAATACGTTTTCTAATATAATATTATAAATGCGAATGTGTTTTTGTCTATCTCTTACATCTTCACACCCAAACAACTCAACTGGTTTACTGAGTATGAAGATACTTTTGAGGCTCGTGAAAGAACATATTAGGATACTTTTTATCCCGAAAAAATGTACGGGCGTCACTATGACTGCCCCTAAGTATACTGAGTCAACTAACAAATTGCAAACTTTACAGGAGAGCGTCAGAAAGAACGAAACGTTATATTTTTAATGTCATGAAAATTAGGAAAAAATAAATGGTCATAGATAATTACCTATAAAAGGTCCTTCAACCCAGCAAAATAAAAAATATATTATTTCATTATTTACTGAGATAATGTAGATATACTAGTATACGTCGACTATGTAATGTGAGTTGAAATTGAATCAACTACCACTTATATTTTTATACGTCGTATCATTGAATTTACGTATTTTGACAGTTCTAAATCTAAAATATGGTAAAATTATTTTTAATTTAGAGTTTTCTATCATAAGATATCACCATTTTGCTCTCATAGTTCGTTTTTGTATAAATCTTGGCAGTTGACTCATGATACATGGATATAAAATAAGAAGCGTCCTATTTTTGTTGGTGAGTCAATTGTGACAATGTAAGTTAAATAATTAAAAAATATTTTATTTCTTACATTTTGAATTAAAATAATCAACTACATTTAGATTAAAATATATTTGATATTGAGAGTTCTTTATTTTCATAAAATTAACTAAGTTAAGCCTTTGTAGCTAAGACTTAGGTTTCAAGTAACAAAACGGAAAATATTTTATTGTCTATAGCACATTTCTTGCTAAGTATAAAAAAATGTATTAATTACTAAATAGCAATAATTTTAGAACAGTCTCAGTCTTGAAAATTTACTTAAGTATGTGTAATTTTTACTTATTCTGGGCATGGGCACATTGAAACCGAACCAAAAGGGGAAAAAATTATGTTTATGGTCTCCCAAGACTCCCTTAAATATTTAATTTAGGTATTTTGTTTTTAATATTTGTTGTTGTAGCAGCAAGTGGCAAAAGAAAAACATAATTTGTGAAAATTTCAACTGTCTAGCTACAGTGATTCTCGAGATACAGCTTGCTGACAGACAAATGGTCTGACAGACAAATACTGAAGTTCCTGTTATAAGGTTTCGTTTTACCATTTGGGTATGGATCCTTTAGTAGAGGAGCCCAAGAGGAGATTTTGAGCCATGCTTGAGAAGTCAGATTAAGCTTGTATAAGGTTCCCAAATATTATCATGGTACAAAAATCTGATACCCTAGTTGGCGGATTGAAAAGTTTTTTTTTAAGTATTGAAATGTCGTGAAACTGTAAGATTAAAATAAAGAATGTTAAGTATACTCTAAAGAAGCTGCTCATAAAGATTTAAAGGTAAAGTAAGCCTGCAGGGACATTTTAAAATTTCAAAACACAAAACTTAAGAAAATAAGCTTTACAGATGGTTTATGTCGCACTTAATTAAATGATTTATTCCTTTTCAACTAAAATCTTATATGGGTGATTCTAGAAAAATTGGGTAACTCGCTGTCACCAGTCAATATTTATTAAATTGTATTTTAAAGATTTTATACTTAATTTTAAAAGTATGTAATCTCCTTTAATTGGTCACTCAATTTCAGATACGTAATTTAATTAGAAATTGTATAAAATTAAAAGAGTATGCTCAAAACGTCAGTTCTTCGGCCTGTCACAAACCCAAAAACGTTCAATCAAGAGACTGTACATCAGATTTTACGATTAATTTCAGAAAACTCGGTATATAATTACAATCTTTAATGTACGTATTAATAAATGTCAGGACTTTCATAATGTAAAAATATTTACAATGTATTAAAAAAAAGAGGAAACTTTGTCATAGGTTTCATTCGTCAGTCCTTTGTGTAACTTTCAAATGCGAAAATTTTCACCAAAAAACACGTATACGTGGTCAAATAACTATTAATTATGTTTAGTTGGTAATATTGTCAGCTAAGAACTGCAGAATTTCTTTGCCACTATTACAGTATGAGTGCTAGCTAGTCGGATATGACATAATCTTGCGCAGGGCCAGTCAAAAACTCAGTACCGTGGGTAAGTCGTTAATTCCTCATAAATCTGAATTTTATTTTGATTTCTAAATTGTTTACTATGATTTTTAAAAATGTAATGTATTGATATTAGAAAATACGAAAAGAAACAATAACTTTAATTATAACCTTAAATTTATGTCGATACAATCAGTCCCTTGGCATCAGTCCTTTGCCTTAAATCGTGCCAACGGACGGACATGTTGCCAGAGTATTGACGTTTTTTCCCTTATGATCACTTTTATCGCAACAAATAAGGTGTGTTAACTATTTGTTTAATTATTTTAGTGTAAAACATAAATGTCGCCTACTAGAAAAGACAAATTTGACCTGAAAGGATAATATATTAAATGAGAAAACAGAAGCTGAAAAGACTTGCCGAGAATCAAACTACCCCTACAAAAAAGCTGCATTAGAAAAGAATATGTTTTTCTTTTCAAATGCAGCTACAAAATGTACTAAAAGGGCAAAGAAAAAATGTTAAAGAACCTCAAAAGCAATGGCTATCTTGAAAAAATTGCTCAAGTGCGAGTCAGACTCCAGCAAGAGACACATCGTGCCATAAAATGGCTATTTTCGAATGCAAGCCCCAATTAAGTGTTTATTTTATTTTAATTTTACTATTAAAGAAGAAAAAAAATAGCATTTCGTAAAAATTTCAAATGCCGACCTTGTGCCATTATTGATATTGAGTTAAAAGGCCAAAAAAGTATATTTTTTTTGCATAGGAGACCCCTAAAATATTTATTTTGCTATCATTTTATTATTTATTATTCAAGTAAGAACGAAATTGGGTACTTCCAGAGTATTTAAAATTACCTAGTTGCATTATTGACATTAAACAAAAACATCACGTTTCTAGTATGGGAGCCCCCTTAAGTATTTATTTTATTTATTATATTTTTATATTATTTTTGTATTTTCGTAATAGCTGCAACACAACTATACGTTTTTGTGAAAATAAAAATTATGTAGCCATCGCTATTATTGAGATATAGCCTAGTGACAGACAAATAAATAGACAGATGGACGTACTGACAAACAGATGGACAAAAAGCGAAAACTTTAATTCTATTGTTGGTTGACTTTAATTATGAATGTATACTGTTCAGTAAAAGTACTTAAAAATAAAAAAATACGTATTACAATTGTTAAAACTATTATAGAGGTTGTGATAGTGTTTTCCCTATCTTTTTATAAAATATTTTCTGATATTTAACTTACTAAGAACTTGATACATAAAAATAATTAAACTCCTATAATTTTAGTTTATAAGA
Organism: Lysandra bellargus; assembly: GCA_905333045.1. Lineage (NCBI taxonomy): Eukaryota > Metazoa > Arthropoda > Insecta > Lepidoptera > Lycaenidae > Lysandra > Lysandra bellargus. The sequence goes on along the minus strand of HG995352.1, from coordinate 7,715,616 downwards.
GTTTAATTGAGCCTTAAATGTCATATATTTCTAATAAGTTTGCATTATCTATCAGTATTGTGTGACCCTCGTCAGTCCTCTGGCAGTCAAATTCAGAAAAATCTAAATATTTTAAAAACTACTCAAAAAAATGACTGGCCCGTTTTGCAAAAATATATTCATTATATTACCTATCTTATCAACCAATACTTGTTTAAATTTACCATAAAAACTACAGTAAACAAAATATCCCTAAAAGTTACCCAATTTTTGTAGAACCACCCATATCTTATAACCTATAAAAATAGTTTTTTCAATATTTTCATAACTTAAAATCGGCTGTAGCCTCTGAACTCAACGCTAGAATAAAAACGCTCATATTATTTTTTTATCCGTTATACCTAATCTACAGAACCTACGAGGCCTACAAAACAGCTGACTAACTTCATAAATAGCACTCTGGGCTCCCTAACTACCTTAAATAAGTGGTAATTTGGTCTTTTCACTCCGCGGTGACCAAATGCATACTGAGTCAACTTTCAATTTCAACCAAAATGCCCGCGATCGCGTCCCGCATATACTGGTAGAATACAACTTGACTCAGTGTTCCATGTGCAAAAATAAGTAACTTGACTCTGTATACGTCATTTTATTTCCGGTATTAATAAAGATACAAACTTTTTTTTTAAGCCAGCAGGTAGAATATGATCTAATTACTGTAAATATACCAAAAAGTGTAATTTGGAAAATTTGTTAATTGACTCAGTATACTTAGGGGCAGTCGAGTCTAGTCCTTAGTAAATAGTAAATACACGTCATGTATAAACGGAAGTTAAAAATTGAAAGAGTAACATATACATAACCACAAATACTAAAAAACAAGATATATTTCATATTTAAGGGGGGCTCCCATACAACAACCGTAATTTTTTGGCCTTTTTTGCTCGATATCAATAACGATAATAGGTAGGCTCTTGAAATTTTCATAGAGTCCTTGACTATATGAGTTCTTTATTAATTAATAAAACTAATAAAAAAATAATAAAATTAATCCCATACAAAAAACACAATTATTGACCTTATTTTGCTCTGTAACGGTACGGAACCCTCCATGAGCGAGTCCGACTCGCACTTGGCCGATTATTGCCTCGCCGTGATACTGCAAACGAATGCCCGAAAAATAATAGTTTTTGTTATATATTTAACTTTTGATCGAGGAAACGGGAAAAACCGTTTAAAACCGTTTTAAGGATTAAAAAACGAAAAAATCATTTCGTTCTCAAAAAATGTTCCGAATAGCGTTCCGTTCCGAACGAAACCGAAATGAAACGTTCTTTAGGTATTTAAGGCGATAACGTTTCGAAAAATATAACATTTTTCGAGCCCTGCTCTAAAGATCTGTTAGAAATATGAAATCGAAATATATTTAGGATTCAATGTAAGGCTGGCCACATACACGTTTTCCGTATACGATTTCCGAATTCGTTTTTCGTATTCGGCATTCCGAGAGACTACCGCAAACGTTCGTTTTTTTTCAAGCGCGAACGCGCCGCCTTGCACTTGAAACGTACGTGCGGAATTACTTCCATACGGGGAAAAACGAACGTGTGCGGCAGTGAAGGTATTTTATACTGTTTCAATGCATTCTGATTTCCGAATACGGAAAACTAATTCAGTAATCGCAAACGGGAAACGTATATTATACTATGTATGCGGCCCGCCTTATGAAGGCTCTTCTCCACGTGAGGCAATGATACATAACATTGTTAGGCACCATGATTGTAAAACTTGCACGTCCATAATGGACAATCATAGACAAATTAGCAGCATGCAACACGCTCATTTATCCGGTTGTAGGCATCATGTAGAGGCGACTTTGAGAAAATTTATGTATTGTATAAAATTTATCCATACTAATATTATAAATGCGAAAGTGTGTCTGTCTGTCTGTCTGTCCGTCTATCTGTCTGTCTGACTGTTACCTCTTCACGCTCGAACCGCTGAACCGACTTTGCTGAAATTTGGCATAGAGATACTTTGAGTCCCGGGAAAGGACATAGGATACTTTTTATCCCGGAAAAATTACCGTTTCCTGCGCGATAAACGAATTTTGGCGCAACGGAGTTGCGAACGTCATCTAGTATTGAATAATGTTTGAATTGAATTGAAAAATGTTTGACCACTTGTATTATGATATTAATTTTAGGCGTATATAGTTATAACAAGTCATACAATAACTTAATGGATAATACCCTGTAACAACGTTACCATAATATCAATATCAGTGATCTAAATGAAACCGCTAGTTTCATTAGTCATTACCCTGAGATTATGTGTCCAATTATTAATTATATATTATACCATTATACCAAATTACCGTTAATAGTAATGTACATTTTGTACGTGATACGGGGATATCACTAACGAGTAACGTTATACTAATACGTAGGGGTTCTTAAAAATATCTATAGCGAACATAATTACTAGGTTTGTTACTTATTTTAAGTCGCTTTTCAACAGCCAAGGTCATTAGCGACTACAATGATGATTACATTTTATATACTATTATACATATTTAAATATACGTGCTTGGGCACGAATAGGCCGGCTCGACCGAAGAAATACCACGTTCTCATAGAAAACCGGCGTGAAACAGCGCTTGCGCTGTGTTTCGCCGAGTGAGTGAGTTTACCAGAGGCCCAAGCCCCTACCCTATTCCCTTCCCTACCCTCCCCTATTTCCTTCCTTTCCCATCCCTACCCTGTCCTATTACCCTATTCCCTCTTAATAGGCCGGCAACGCACCTGCAGCTCTTCTGATGCTGCGAGTGTCCATGGGCGACGGAAGTTGCTTTCCATCAGGTGACCCGTTTGCTCGTTTTCCCCCTTATTTCATAAATTAAATAAAAAATACTTAACAAAATTAATGGTCTGTACTCTGTATGTATCCTTTGTCACATAAACAATCCCTTATAGTAGGGGAGGTAGTGCTAGCGTTTGCTAAGTCATTTCATACCGACCAAATTTTTGTCCAGCGGTAGCTTAATATTTATCAATCAATATAATCAGCGTCAGTCGCCGCACCCGTGGTGGAATGTTAACTGAGAGTATTTCAAAGTTGTAAAAAAAAAATAGTTGCGAAAAGTGATTTTATACCGAATGAAACTTTGACGGATGATTATTGAGGTCATGTTTAACCAAAAAATCACCATCAGCCGTATTGCAGACGAGGAATTCAACGTCAGTCGCGTTACTGAACATGTAATTTTTTTTTAATATAAAGTCATTTTATACCATACAAAATGTATACAGGTGAATGTTTCTACTTTGTAAATAATAAAGAAAACCGTCAGTCGCTAATTACGATGGTGGAAAAACCGTCAGCCAGCGATATAAGTTATGACCAATGTAGCCCTACTTCGCGCTCAATGAATGCTAGGGCGTCGCATAGACGACATTTCCACCTGCAAACATTCAGATGACGGCGATTTTCGTTTGAATTAACCATAAAATTATCTCACATAGCAATTTTAAGTAATTAATTCGATAGTCAATATTTGTGAAGAAGAATTTAATACATTTTACTTAAAAGCGCCATCTGTTGTTAAATACTAAAACTAAAATAACACCTACCAAACCTAAACGTGTATAATCTAGATATGAACCTTTATTGGGTGCGAATTGGGATCTTTTTAATGTCAATTCAATACGATTCCCAACAACAACTTTGAGATGCTCCCAATTTTTATCCCACCCATTATGAAGTGGCTGACGATCAAAGCTGTTATGTATTAGTGGAATAATTTATTGTAACGATTTTCGCTCGGTATGAAATGACTTTATAAACTGAGCGCGACGTCCTCACTATTATGTTATTTGGCAAATTACAAGCTAATTTAAGATCAACGCGAGTTTGACATTCTTCACACTTGCTTTCGTTAAAAAAAAATTAAATAACAGGACGATTAAAGTTAGAATTAGTAATACAATGTCAGACATTGAAGTTATTACTTATTGAAAATGGTTTGCCTCAAGGATCAGTTATAAGCGTTTGTTTTTATTAAATCCATATTAAATGACACTAACATTACGAATTTGAAAGTATTTTGGTCTCTCTATGTCGGTTATCTAGCTTTACACTTAAGGGCATTCCCTACGGAGAATCCGTAATGTACCGTATTTAGAGCCTTATAAAGTCATAATTTGGAAGCCACAGAGTTATAATAAAAATACAGCAATAATCTTCAGCATATCAACATTCCTTTCCACGTTTTAAATTTTCTATTTTTGTTTATTATACTCATGATGTCAGCTTCCAAAGTAAAACCGATTTATTAAAATTCAAGCATACATTCAGCATCTCCTTAGTATTTACAAATTACTTTTATTTGGAACACACGCCAATAGATCGACAATATCATAAACTACATATTCCACGTTTAAAATTTTTTTTAGTTCAATTTTGAACTAAGATAAGTAAAAAAATAGGGTTTTGGCGCGGCAAATGTATGGTCAAGGTCGTTCGCTCGTTACATAGTCTTTACATAGTCACACCATGTCACCCCCGAAAATGGACATTGGACAGTTTTTATAACGAAAAATGTCAACAAATCAAAAAAACAACAGTGGTATAAATGCACATTTATAACCTAAAAATTACAAAAAGTGTTACTTGCGATAGCGACAAATACTAAAATCGTAACTTTGCACAAACGTCAAAGTAATAATTAATTCATTCCTTATTCATGAAGGCCAGTGCATGTGACCGCGGGGCCCCGTGCACTGGGGCCCCACCGACGTTGCCCCACGAGTGCCCCGGGGCCCCGGCCGTGTGTTATCAATTTTAAAATAATGACTCTATTTGAATTCAGCGTGAAACGACGTTGATAATAAAATTCATCACAAAACGCTTCCAAAGGCAAAAATTAATATTCCAATGATGTAACTGAAAACGCTCTGTGTGTGGTCCAAATGATGAGATTGCGCGGCTTAAGTTTGATCCAGGTGTACTGTATATTTATAATAATTATAATACAGCTGAACCTACGCACCAAGGCATATTTACTCTTCCATGGTTCGATGGCTAATAAAACGCTCTTGATTTGGAAGTGTGATTTTGATTCACTTTTTAAGTCATTATATTATTTCCAGACTCGGTTAGGATAGTGGAGGTTGATCAATGATCCTGATTGTCTGATATTAGAATACCATGCTTAAGATGGGCACTACTTCAGATAAAAGAGTAATGGTTATCTTGTCTTCTTTTTATTCATATTATTAAAAGATTCATTTTGTATACAGATACTACTATTATGTTCTTGTTAATAAAAAAAATTACGTTGCATATAAACATTCGGCCTTTGGCTGTCACGTGCCATTTTTCCTGATTGCCAAGCAGACCTTTGTTTGCTGCGTGTTCTTAAATTTTATTTAAGGCGCTATATTGAAAGTAATTTTACCGCAAGGGCAATTTTATACTTAATTTGTATGACTATAAAGTCGTGAATACGCTGCGGCCAGAAGCTATCGCTCGCTCGGAAAACATGCGAAAAACGTAATTTTAATTATTTAAAAAATAACTAGGAGCATTTAAGCAAAATGCTTCTATACGATTTTGAGTTGCAAAGGTGTCTATCAATTAGACTAATTTCCTACAATACATCTATTTTCGTTTATAAATAATCTTCAAATTTCGTATTTTTAAATTTTAAGAGGTCATTTCGATCGAGAAATGTATCGAGGCAAAATACATTAATCGTGTTTCTGGTTCTTCTCAAACCTAGATAAGGCTATGAAGATATGTATATCTCATTACCAGATTTGTAACATTTCTGAGGGTCCTATAGTCAGGGCTTCATAACGTTATCGAATAACAGAAAAAATATCGTTACGTACCGTTATTTTCATAATGGTAGCCAGATAACGTTATTTTTTAACGACATTTAGTAAAATAACGTTATATTTACCGTTATTATTATAACGATATTTTTTCGTTATGTATAAACGAACAAATATCGTTATAATAATAACGGTAAATATAACGTTATTTTCTGGTATCAGGTATGCGATCGTGCACGGTGCACTAAATCTCACTCGCAGCCCACTTTTTTTGCGAGATTTGTGCTTTTGTGCTATTTTTAGGAGTTTAATACATGTAGAGGAATAATAAAAGTAATACTTATTATTTTGGACTAAAAATGGGCCGTAAAAAGCAAAACACTGTATACAGGGTGTAATAAGACCACTTCCGATAACTTTGGGTTATGATTATACTACATTTTCTGATTACGAAAATGTATTTTTTATTTATTTTAATTTTTATTTTTTTCATAATTAATACCTTTTAAACATAATAATAAACCACGGAAAAATAATTTAAAATAATTTTTAAAATTTTATTATTTTTACTCCAAATAAGCAATAAGAAGCGTGCCACGCGCGCGGTCAACGATCTCGTGTTCGTACTACGTTCGTACAATCAGCTGTTAGCTACGGCCTACGCACGCTGTCGAAAGGTCGTATGCGACGAATGACGATACACTACGACAGAACACACAGAAACCCTCATGTATGTGGTTCAATTTTAAACGATAGCACAAAGGAAATCCTATAATATGGCATGCCACAGACGTCACACTGTACGACTGTATGTAAGCCGCAGACTCGATCACACAAAAAGTGTGACGTCTGCGGCGCGCCTTAGTATTACCAACGCACACCAAGGGCAAAAAGACCGCGCCGCAGGTCCCTGGCGGGCTCTGGCGGCGCGGCATGTCCGCGGGCTGCCCACCTTGGATCACACACACAAACCAGTTTTAACATGCGTATAGTATACGTGGGAGAGCCATGCTTCGACACGAAATGGGCCGGCTCGACCGGAGAAATACCACGTTCTCAAAGAAAACCGGCGTGAAACAGCGCTTGCGCTGTGTTTAGCCGAGTGAGTGAGTTTACCGGATGCCCAATCCCCTACCCTATTCCCTTCCCTACCCTCCCCTATTCCATTCCCTTCCCTATTTCCTTCCCTACCCTCCCCAATCCATTCCCTTCCCTACCCTCCCTTGTTACCCTATTCCCTCTTAAAAGGTTGGCAACGCACTTACAGCCATGGGCGTACCGGGCGTACCCCCCCCCCCTGGAAGGTAGTTGCCACCCCCCCCCCCCTGGAAGGTAAAATAAACGTCAATTTTCATGGAAAGTGAAAATTCTAAACGTGTTATCTACTCTGCGTAAAATGAAGTGTTGGAAACAAAATATCTTTTAAGGCCCGGCCAGTTCGAAAAGACTGATTTTTAAGCTTCCAGTATGAAGAAATTATGTGGAATTCTCTTACACAAAAACTAGCGTAGACTCAAAAGAAACAAAATAAAAAGTAACCGATCATAATATTAAAAAATGGCATGGTAATTCTGTAAAAAAATCTTGAATATCACCATAAAAATACACTTCAAATTCAAATATCTCGTAATTTTCAATGACAATGATATGTATTATTTTTTTTACAAATGCATAGCTTTTTTATAGTTCTAAGGAAATAACGGAATAGTTTTTATAATAAATGATTCGGTCATTAATAAAATAAAATGTATAATTTTCGCCTATTTCGCCCTATCAAGGACGCGGCGAGCGTCGTAACCGCCACCGTACAAGGCGCGCTGATATGAATGTTATTTTAATGTCCTTTACGTCGATATTCGCACTGACAGACATCGACCTACAAATTTTAGGGACAGCTTTGCCTTAAGGCGGGGATTAATCTCAATCCAAAACGATAACCTTGCACACAACCAAAGACCAAGCGTTTACGCATCGCAATAAGATTCATTTTAGCTTAGCATAAAATTGTAAGTAGTTACTAGGGGCGGATCTTCTCTATTTTTCATGTTTATTTAAAATATCTTTGGAAATAAATATTAAGAAACAAAATTGTTCAGTTCAGTTTTTTTTAATATAGATTTACTAACAATTTATTCAAATAAAATGTATATTATCCTAGTTAATACTTATATTTCGATGACAAAGATATTTGTCGGAGGTGAGTTTGTAAATTAATTACAGCGAAAGTATTATGTTTTATAAAAATGTTTTTGGTTTAAAACCTTTTAAATATTGTGCTTTATATCTCATATTTTTCTACATTGATTTATTATATTGAAACAGGTAAGCCGAGAGTCACGAAAGTGACAGTGAGAGTCGCCTTAAGTCGGCAGATTGATAAAAGCTTTCAATATACCAGACCGAATATCAAGGTTCATCGGTACCTGGATTTCAGCGCGGGGGGGGGGGGGGGCAAGACCATGCCCCCCCCCCCCCCCCCCCTAGCTGAAATCCTGGGTACGCCCATGCTTGCAGCTCTTCTGATGCTGCAAGTGTCCATGGGCGACGAAAGTTGCTTTCCATCAGGTGACCCGTTTGCTCCTTTGCCCCCTTATTTCATAAAAAAATGCAGTAACGCAGACGGCGCGGCGGCTCGGGGCGCAGGTAGCTCTATTCTCTCTATCTCCACTAGAACGAACGTCCTGAACTGACTGCCTTCACCCGTCGTGTGCTTTGTGTACTACGTGGCGAGGGCAGCTGCAGACATCGACGGGCAGACGCGATCTTTATTCCATCGTGGACAAAAACGCCCCGCCCCGTCGTCTGCAAAACAACAGAGTCCGCCCGGCAGCCAGCGTACGGCGCACGTGCTGATTCAATAATTTACTATACAAACCATAAATTAGTAATATTTGAACAAAGATACTGAGTACTGAACTACTGACCGTGTCATTCTTATTAGACGTCATTTTTCCTATTATATACACCTACTGGTCACCAGACACGTCTAGACTCTTGTTTAATTTTGTGCATACTGCATACTGAACTGGCTGATTAAAATAAGTACTTATTTTACAAAAGTATAGTCTGTCAAGGAAGTCATGAGGCGGGAAATTTTTTAAATGAAATAAAACATATGAGAACTTTATTAATTCGAAAATTTGCAAGGTGACAATATTTAAAATGTAATAAGCGTTCTGTGTGAAAATATGAAGAAAAAATACACCTTATAAGCGTGATTACGTTTAGAAAATTTTCCCGCCTGTCATGACTTTCTTGACGGACTATAACGTTTAGGGGACTCTCCATTAATAACACTGAAATCCGTAAAGTACTTTATTGACACATTTAACACATATAATCGGATGGGAGCGCGAGCCTCGACTGGCCCAAGGAATGCAAGCGTAACATAATGCAATGATACATAATATCCATTATACATAATATATGTAGTGTGTACAGACTGCACACCTACAAACGTTATCAAAGAACATAATATATTTAGCGTTATAAATCCTATATAACGTTATAACATTAACCGTTATTAATATCAATTTTTAACGTTATTTTTAATATCGGGTAAATTTTTACAACGTTATCGAAGCAGTAACGTTATGAAAAAATAACGTTATTTAAGAATAAGAATAAGAACATATTTATTTTGACATCACACAACATCATGTAGAACACAATACATACATATTGTGTGATGTCAAAATTTGAAGCCCTGCCTATAGTATTACGTCAAAAAGGACAGTTTTTTTTCAATATAGCGCCTCAATTATCAAGAAAGACTATTAGTAAAACGCTCCCGCTTCCGCCACCGCCTACGACTTGCGCAAACTTTGAACCGTGGCTTTAAAAGCTAGCGATGAATTACTGCAAATTAAAATTGTTTAACGAATCGCGTTAATTAAGAAGATTTGTTTTGGTTAATTACAAAATGTTCATCTTACACGAGTTCGCTCTGAGGACAGTCGCTAGCATCATTACGGCTAACGATCGTCATCAGTTCTCCTTCGAAGGATTAATATTATGCTAAATAAGATAAAACACCCTATTATTGGCACTTTAAGAGTTGAGCTACAGAAAATTTCATTATTATACTCCACTCGCGCTAGCTTGTCGCTAGCGGTCATTGACTCCCTGTCAAAAACTTGTCATTTTCCATATAAACCTCGATTGACAATGAAATGTCAGATATTGTCAATCGTGGTTTTATATGGAAAATGACAAGTTTTTGACATGAAGTCAATGACCGCTAGCGACAAGCTAGCCCGAGTGAAGTGTTGCATTTCTAAATCCAAATATTTTTAAGCAAAAATCTATGATGCCAATATTGAAAACCTCCAACGACTGGGTATTTAGTCCTAGACTGCGTTGCGATTTGCGAAGACTCTCCATATGGGTCCATGTTGAACAAATACAAGCGATACGAACCTCTCGAAACATTTGCCTTAAATTGCCTATTATGTTCAACGTCGATTATATTGCTATACGATTGCTATACGTATGTGTAAAATCTTGCTCTTCAGACACAAAAGCAAACGAGTATAAGCGGTTTGATCGCGCCGAATTCGCCGCTCACTAAAGGGGGTGACACACGTACGAACTTAAAGTACGCGGGTTTTAAGTTCGCGAACTTACTCGGCTCGCGTCGGTGACACACGAGAATCGCTCACACGCGCCGCGAGCCGTGAGCCTGGGGGCATGGTAACCCCCAGGCTCGCGGCTCGCGGCGCGCGGCTCGCGGCTCTATGCTGACCTCAATGCTGACACACAGGCGATTAAGATCGTCGAGCCATAAGTCCGCGTACTTACTAGCGTGTCTGTCACCCCCTTTAGGCACGATTTACATGCGTCCGGCCGAACGCGCGGTTTGGCGACTACACCGCGAGATTACAGGCAGTTGTATGTAAATGAAAGAGCGACCTCGCCACTATTTAAATAAAACATTACATACTATTAATACTTAAGATGCGACCCGGTCTCAAGACGCGGTTCGGCTCTGTGATTGGTCCAAATTTTGACAGCCAACCAATCACAGAGGGATGAACCGTGTCTTGAGACCGAGATGCATCTTGAGTACTAACCAAAAATACGAGTGCCGCGCAAGCGCCCTGTCCGCAAACAGTGTAATAAAGCCCTTAATACTACGCCACTATGAAATTAAAAATCCTAAAGTTATTGAATAAAAACCTATAAAAGTATATTGTCTAGCTCACATCAGGGTCGTGTGGAAACGTGGGATGGAGTGGTGTGGCGTGGGGTGAATAAATCAGGCCCGCGTATGATTTAAACAGTTTTAGCGCTTCGATCTAACATTTTTATTCCTTTGCACATTATCTTACGTTCACGTACTGTTGCGTATAAAAGTGTTGATAAAATATTATGCTTTGAGTTAAGCGGCCGACGTTTTGATTGAACTGTCTAATATGAACCATGGTAGTAAAATTAGGTGGCCAACGAGCAAACGGCTCACCTGATAGAAAGCGAAGCCAGCCTTTTAAGAAGAAAAGAGGTATACGTTCTCTTCTTGAAGTCGTATTGATCCATACAGAACATTCCATCTGTGGACTGTGACTAAATGCTAGGACAAAACTAACAATGTTTGATAAATCTGCCTATATCACAAAGAAATAAATAGACACTTTTTTGCGTACTAAGCGCGTTAGTTGAAACGATTTGGAGAGTTGAAAATTCTCATAAGTCTGTACAAATACTCTAGATGTATTCTTGTCTCTCATTTCATATAAAAATGCAAATCATTTTGTTTAATCATTGAGTCTACAAATGTAGTGTGATAGTAGAATCACTGAAAACTAAATTATTTGGAGAAACTCAAAGCTTGGCTACTGTTTTGTCTTTGTTTTTGCAACTTCTCGACTCCAATTTCAAATCGAACGATATTGTTTCGATCAGTCAATCCAAATCACTTATTTCTCTTTTTTGGGATTCCGTACCCAAAGGGTAAAAACGGGACCCTATTATTAAGACTTCGTGGTCTGCCCGTCTGTCTGTCTCCAGGTTCGTGCGCGAGTTCAAATCGCACTTGGCTGATTTTTATTTTTTATCAATGTCACTTTTCCACGCGCCAGTCCTCGCCATATTTCGCGCCGCTCGGACATACATTACGCCGGCATAATATGACAATAACTAACTCTGTCCGGCCCATAATCTCGGATCACATCTGAATAACTTGTCCCCCCCTCCCCTCCTGATTTACGCTCTGTTTTTGTTTGTACCACTTTTCTCCCTCACTGTACTTTATTAATCATAAATAGTGGACAAGTAAACATCTCGCGTGCTCCAAGGAAAGTTGCGTAGAGTGTTTCACTACCACAAGGATACTTGTGCACTTGTATACTTGTAGTAATGAATTGAAGTTGACATCTCCAAAGGTCAGTAATGGCTCGTCTTGAGTTTGATTCTCGCGTCGGAAAAATGTACTTCCAACATTGGTTGGATTGGCAGGCTGTCGACCTGATTTTCTGACATGATGATCCATGCTTCGGTTGGGCATGTGAAAGGTCGGTTCGGCACCTGATCTCTCGTCAGTCATGTCGGTCATCTGTCTCACGTATGAATTATGTTGTGACGCACTAGAAAATTACTACTGCCTGGCCTGCAAACAGAAATCGTTGCAGGATGCATTATATTATAATTATGAAATTGACAGCATACTATGTAGCTCTTTCTCTCTATATAAAAGCGCATTCTTCTCTCCTTAACGGCCCATTCACTAGCCTGCATTGCAGTCCTGCTGCAGTCCGCCGTGCAGGCCTGCAATACCATTCACTATCCTGCGTGCAGTCCGCCGGCTTATGCAGGATAGTGAATGGTGTTGCAGGCCTGCACGGCGGACTGCAGCAGGACTGCAATGTAGGATAGTGAATGGACCCTTTTATAAAGTCAACTTGCTATACCTAATAGAATTTTCGTATACATTAGTGTGATAAACTCGCAGTATGTGTGTTAGTGTACGGAAGCGGGGAAGGGTACAGCGTACATCGCGGCCGAGATTACCTGATATCCTTATTTATGTGCGTATACACTTGATTAAAGTTAGGCGATGTGCACACGACCTACTAAATGCCGCTTCAATTCGTTTGAACTAAATGTAAGCTCAGTGTGATGCTACCATTTAACACCAGAAAACGCGCAAAATCTGAAAGCATTTGATTTAATTTCGTTCATAAATAAATCAATTTTTATTTTACCTTTATTATTTAACACATTAATCGCAAAAGAACAAATAACATGCTTATTAAATTGGTCGAGTTTAATTTTTTTGAAAATGGGTACTTAATACATATTATTATTTTTAGACTAGTTATACGCGATCATCGCATTTAGAGTAACCATAAACGGTTATCACTTTTTTACGGGCAAAACACAAAGGTATCAAGACGTCTTCCGGCTGTGTCAACTGGCAACACAGAAGCACTGGCAATACCGGATATATCTTCACTTCACAGACGACTTCACTTTACATCCGATCCCTGGCCAGGGAACGCATCATCCATTCTTCAACAAACGTAATAAATTTATCTTATTTTTAAAATTACATCTAACAGTCCACAAGTTTAAAGTAAATAACACAAACACTAGTTTTCCTACGTGATGTGATTATTGGACATCGGTTTGTGAAAGTGTGCTGTCTGTCTTTTACATCCCTTAAAACCTCTGAACATAATCCTGAGAATTTAAAACAGAACTTCGCTAAACGAATTACATAGTGCAACGAAGTTGCGGGCATCATCTTGTATTATACTGTATTATATATTGATTGTACCGTAGCGGATTGTGATAAAAACCACGGTTTTGTGCTTTATGTTAGAGTAATGGGATATAGAAGTATAACTATAATCAATGATATTCTACTTATACAGATGTGTTACGTCCATACTATTTTCCGGCTTAAATCCCTTCCGAACAATTTTCAAATTCAAAATTGCAAACATTGACAAATTTGACAGATAAGTGAAACAAAAGATACGAAAAACCATTTACATAAAAGAGACAGTTATATTTTTAAACGTCGAATCGTATCGCTGTCTCTTTCTTCGCCTGAGCTACGACGAAAATTCGATTTTTCCAGATTGTTTGAAAAAATAAGTGAAAATGTAAATAATCGAGGTATTTTTGCAATCAAGATATGTGGTAAGAGATTCCATGTGTTTTGTTTTCTTTTGAGTCATAATTGGTACATTTTCGAAACATGCCCGACGTCATTTTCAATTTATTTAGATAAGACAAGACGCGGCACGTTCGTGACTGCGCTCGATGCAGACTAAATAACAGACGACCCAATTGGGCCGTATTTGAATCTTCAAAACGCGCGCGGTAGTAACATATCTGCTTTGAGTTTTTCATCATTGATTGTAATATTATAGAGATAAACATAGACTGTAAACAAAACGTTTTGTGCGATGTTTGTCAACGTTCCTGTCAATATTCTGACAACTATACACAACTGCAACATCGTCGAATTTTGGTTGAATTATTTAATGCATGTGCTAATAGCGCCCTCTACGCCCTTTGCGTAATATTCCCTATTCTAGTATTACGTTCCCTCCGCCTGTCCCCGGCCTAACTCCAAGGTGCGTTCCCCTTTCTCCGTATATTTATAGGCGTAATTAAAATCTCAGAAATTGATTTATCCCGCGGTTCCACCTACTTACCCCTGAGTTATACGCGGGCGGTGGCGTCTTAGTTAAATACTTAACACGTTTTAATGAAGCGAAACGGCCCCCTTGCCCTTCGATCTCTGCTTAAACAACAAAGACAGTCTGAGTGCCACTTAATTTTTAAGCGTAAATTAGCGTGGACAATATAATATAAAAGTAGCCATAGGGTCGGCCGCATACACATTTATTTTATTTCCGAATTCGTTTTTCGAATAAGGAAATTGAATTATTAGAAAACAATATGTTCGCTGTTTTCCGAACGACACAAATTCTGCACGTACGTTTCGAGTGCAAGCCGGCGCATTCGCGCATAAAAAAACCAACGTTTGCGATATCGATAGTCGCACGGAATTCCAAATCAAAATTACACATTAGTAAATCGAATACGGAAAGCGTGCGTATACGGCCAGCCTTATAATATTATATCTACATACATAATAATATTATCGTCTTCGCAATTGTATGATCATGTCTATAAAGGCTTCTTATTCCCAAAGTGTGCCTTAACTGATAACTAAGACATTACAGCTTTAAACAAACGTTCTTATTAAAAAAAATAATTTATGAATACAAATATTTTCAACATTTTCTGAGATTATATTGTTCATTACATTTTTCTAGGACATTACATTTTCCTACCCAACAATGACCAAATAGATAGGTAGGTACAAGTCCAGTCCAAAATACGGTGTGAAATATATTTTAATAACCGACATAATCATAGAATCTACAAAGCACAAATCCGTAATGCATAACATAAAATTTCTCATAAAAATATATGACAAGTGACCATCCTTTACAACCCACAAAAAAGAGCTAAAAAGTACTATCAAATAATAACGTAACATGGCCGACAATGATTTAGGCAATAAGTATTTTATTGATAGAAAAAATACGAATACTACAAGTTTTTACGACGATGGCCCGGTTCGGTTGTCGTAAATAGTTTACGACAAGTGAAACTTATTTGCTAAGTTTTGTATGTCTGTACCGTACTTATTCGTATAGGACTGTAATCTGAGCCCCTAGCCACATTTTCATTTCTTTATGGTTTCTTTATAGAATCGCCGATCATAGGAAGTTGACGTTCCACTCGTGTAATGTAATGTAATGGCAATCCCGTACATTTTGATTGGTGATTCGATAAAGAAGCGATAAAAAGAACGTCTTGCCTAAGGGCCGCGCTACACCGGAATGGCAGCGGCGAGCGAGGCGACTGGCGAAGTCTACGGCCGCCCGTGGCCGCTCGTGGCCGCCGGCGTCCGCAATTTCTCAAGCGATACTATTTACAATAATAAAGATAAAGTTTAAAATCATATTATGACATTGAAAGTGCTCGCCTCGCCGCTGCCATTCCGGTGTGGCGCGGCCCTAAAAGGTCTGTTCGTAGTTATTTTGCTCCGGAGTTTCTAACGGTGCGTTTAGATTAGCATGATGGGACTGTGACCGGAGTCCGGACACAATCAGGATTATACCAAGGGAATAGTAATGACTATACTGTACTCGGCGAAACATGGCGGTAGTGGTCATTGACTCCCTGTCAAAAACTTGACATTTTCCATACAAATCCGCGATTGACAACATCTGGCACTTCATTGTCAATCGCGGTTTATATAAAAAAAAAACTTGTCATTTTCTATACAAAGCCGCGATTGACAACATCTGACACTTCATTGTCAATCGCGGTTTGTATAGAAAATGACAAGTTTTTGACAGGGAGTCAATGACCGCTACCGCCATGTTTCGCCGAGTACAGTATAGTTCTTTTTTCGAAAATCATAAGAAACATAATGCTATGTACTCAGTACCACGAAATAAAACGTTATGGCCAGCTTATATTATTACAATCCAATATCCAATCCAGCGCTGGTTTGTTTTGAATAATGTAAACGTGTACTCGAATGCAATTCAGTGTATCCCAGTGCATTCCAGCTGGACCCGTTTACATTATTCCAGTAGCAAGCCAGCGCTGGATTGGATTACTTGATTGGAACAGTGCGAACCGGCAATGATAAGTTTGAATTCATGGTATAAACTTGTACTAACAAATGTTTAAATAGTATAAAAATTGTTCGGTTGAAATTGTTTTGAGCAGAATGCTAAAATGTAATGTAAGACTAAGTTCTAACATTAACAAATTGCAAATTGCAACTAATTACAGCAACACACATCGGTTATGTTGTTGTTGTTGTGAAAGTGATTTTTCCTGTCTCCTCAACTTTGCCGAGTAGTACGGTAATTATTTAGCCAAATGTAAGGATGTACGGATAGCAAGATAAGAGCAAAACTAGAATAAAAGTGAGCTAATTTTTAGGGTTTCGTACCCAAAGGGTAAACCTATTACTGAGACTTCGATGTTTGTCCGTCTGTCTGTCCGTCTGTCTGTCTCCAGGCTGTATCTCAAAAACTGCTATAGCTAGACTTTTGAAATTTTCACAGATGGTGTATTTCTGTTGCCGCTATAACAACAAACACTAAAAACAAAATAAAATTAATAATTAAGGGGGGCTCCCATACAAAAAACGTGATTTTTTTTGCCTTTTTTGGTCGATTTCAATAATGGTAACTATTAGTCACTTGAAATTTTCACAAAATCCTTGATTGTATGTGTTCTTTAATAATTATTAATAATATTAAAATAAAATAAAAAATTGATACTCTTTTTAATTTTTATTTTTTTATTATTATTATTATTATTTATTATTATTATTTATTATTTAATCATATTTTTATCATTTAATTTATTAAATTTAAAACACAATTTTTTGCCTGTTTTTGCTCTTTATCGGTACGGAACCCTTCGTGCGCGAGTCCGACTCGCACTTGGCCGATTATTTACAGTTTCTACCGCAAGAGAGAATTGCTTCGGTAAGAATTAGATGGCTTAAACAGCAAACCTGCGGTCTCTCGGTGAAAAGTGCTAGTGATTAGATAAACTTCAGTCACAAAACCTCAGAAACCTGATATTTATAATTAAAAAATCTCTAGACTAGAGTCTAGAGACTACTAGAGAGCTCTAGAGTGCCAGGTTAAGCCACTCTCATGATACTTTTATTAACCTAATAAGCCTCATAAGAGCACCGGCGATCGCGACAACAATAGAATAACAATAGATTTCCAAGAATCCGCGATCAAAGGATTAAACTGCCTATTTAAGCCCTATGGCCTGTAACATGGGGAACTTTAACAAAGATTTAAAAAGCCATAAAACGGTATAATCAATATGATAAACTACACAATGATGGCATCGTTACTCTATTAACCCATTAATTCCGAAGCGGCCGGATCCGGCCGCCACAGATTATACTGCAGCTATTCTGTCTACACCCAAGCGGCCGTATGTGGCCGCGCTCTTTCATTCGATCGAGTTACGTATTTCGTCGACTTAGAGACTACTTTTGTATGAAGAAGATTGGTTAGTTATAATCTATGGTACATTTGCCACATTCTGAATGCAAAATATTATACAATCTGTGGTCGACGAATATTTTTCAGTCATTAGAAAATCGTGAATTGTTTCGTGTGTGTTCTGTCATTTTGTGTGATTTGTGTGAAATAATAATTGGATTTATCGAATGTAAGTAGTAAAATCGTTTACTTTAATAGTAATAAGCAGTTTTAGATAACCATTTGCAAGAAATACATCGTAATAACTTGTGAAAGCTGAGAAAAAAGTTGTGTGTGTTATAAGTGTTTTGGACGGAATTTGCTTCATATAATTGTAAATTAATTACGTAAAAGGCTTATAGAAATGATTACACAACGTCTACATGACTATTTTATACCGATAGTATTTCTTATATTTCCAAAACAAAGAGTTAAAAGTCTACAGTTAACGGTCGTATTCTGCCGGCCGCAGCCATTTTGAACTTTATTTGTAAAGCCATAATGACGAAGTTTGCTTGTGGTAATACGAAACGCATTTTTTTCGAGTGATATTTATGACCTGTTTTTGTAAACATCTCAAGCTGTGACGATAAATTATATAAACAAGGGTCTATTCTTGGATTCTGTCGTGTAGATTATAACAAAATATTAATTTATTTCATGTGAAATAGTCAGAAAAATATATTTCAAAATATATACTTCTAAAAAGAATGTTAAATCAGACTAAATACTATATTATAATGGCTTCATTGATAGAAAATTTATTAGATATTATAAAATTCTTTACAAAAACATAAAATATGGTTTGGATGTAAAAATATTATATTATTTGTAAAAAGGGGGTAAGGCCGGGCGCCATTTTTTTTGCACATTCCATACACTACTCTTTTGCAAATATTTTTGCACATATAGAAGGGTTAAAAATATATAGTAATTTCTTTAAGAGAGGAACTTTAAAAAGCGTTTGGAGGCATTATTCTGCCGATGGTACTACCGTGACAAACGAGTTAGTCTGACTAACTGGCGACTGTGCGGCCGATCCATCATGTTGAGTGCAAAACGAAACACCCTGTAGATACAACTCCGCCTCGATTTATCAACCTGTATATTTAAGGCGGCTGTTCAAGTGCAGCTCGATAAAGAAGTTTAAGGGTCACCGCAGATATACAATTTCAAGTTGGCCGACTATTGTATTTAAACTAAATTACTTACGTACCTAATATCGCAATTTAATTGGACAACTTTTAAATTGTAAGTAATCGGAAAGGAATCGAATTTAGTTGCAAAAAATGTGCGATCTCTCATAAGTCGCTATAGCTATAATTGGTATACTGTGCGACTTAGTTGACCAACTTAAAATTGTAAGTCTGCGGTCGCTTTAAATTTACAGGAGTGTAAGCAGAAGTTAAAACGAAAAGGTAGGTGCAGGTATCGCCGTATAGAAAGTGAGGATACTACTTTTACCCAACAAGCTTAACTTATTAATATTGTACAGCATTTTGTTCTATTCCAGCAGTGAGCTAGCTGATGACAATGAACTAAAAACATTCTCGATCTTGTCAGCTTTTAAAGAAAAAAGATCAAAGTCGGCCCATCCGTTTGGATGTTTGGATGTCACGGATAGGCACATACACACACGCAGACGAAGAGATACGTCGAACTTACAACACTCTCCTCTTTTTTCGTCGGGGATTAGAGTCAAATTTTTAATTTAGTAAACACTATTCGTAGGTAAACACTGCTTGTCGACAGTACTTACGTCATCACGTTTCGTACTGTCAGCGTATACGTCGCCACGCCATATTATAATTTAATTAACCAGTTCACGTCAAGCCACCAATAGGTTCGCGTACTCTACCATAACCATTAAACCATTTTAGCAATATAAGTGTTAAGTACTCTTATTCTTCTTTTTATTAATATTAATGTATTCAAATAAAAATGCTACAGATTATAACAGCCGTATACGTTTATTTTCGAATTTTACAATTTCTGAAAAAACCGCGGTGCTTGGTTCGAATATTGAGGTCGAAGAATCTTCTGAAGCGTATTCCATTCATGTTCCACGCGTTCTTTTGTTTCCTTCTAGAATTTTCCTATAATCGAGTTAGTCGCGGATGACGTCATGACATCTAGTAGGCCACGCTTGTCAGATTTTCATATGTGTGAGTGAGATGACGACTAATTTTCATGAAATTAGAGCGAGACAGTTGAAATGTATGAAAAATACAATAAACTTATTGAACTAAACTTGCCTTTTCTGTACGAAACCAAACCACCGTACTGTATTTTAAGATGAAAGTTAACAAGTTGTACAGTGAATAGGCGCTTTATGAACAGGATTCGATTAAGGTCACCGACTGTTAGCTGTAGCTTATGTTTTGCTATCTATTAGCCACTGTAAACTAAGATGTATTGTTTGTTTCAATCTTAGCGATAGACGTTAGACTTGTCTACTTACTACATAACAGTACAATTTTCATCGTGTAAAATATGTGATAATACTAGGTGTCCAATGTGCATTTGCCCTCATATAGAGTTCACTGTGGCAAAGCTGAAAAAGTAACTTTCAGGTTTTTTATTATTCAGTACGATATCTTACTTCCAAGTACTTCTCACTGGGAAAATACTACCAAACCCTTAAACGTTTTCAAAGCTCCATCTAGTCGGTTAATAACAACGTCAAAGTCAAAACATACCACTATTAATCCCAACATACAAATAACTAATACACCACGAGCAGCGGGCGTCATTTTAAAAATGCATCATTAAATACGAGTGCTCGTAAGCCCCAAGCAACCCCAAAACAAAGAGTCTAGCGTTTGCCCATTATGCTGCAGGGAGTCTCCCAGACCAGGTAATTAGATAAGACCCCTCATGACGATGCAATGTCGTATACTACCTTCTAGTAGGCATTGTTAAAAAAATGAGCACTGTTTCTATATTTGAATTTTGGTCATGTCCAAAAACTGCTGATTTTTCTGCTAGATAACTTAATATTATAGAAGAGAAGTTCTAATGCATTTACCGCCAAAATATGGCTTCAATCAAATAAACACAGGCTTGAACTAAAAGTAACATAGTTTCACTTTACACAAACCTAGGTAAGTATTTCGTCGAACCATTTTTTGACTCAGTTACTCTTCTTTAGTATATTTTATTATTTGTAGTTTCGTACTACCATCAGGCGATCCGTTTTCTCGTTGCCCTTTACCATTTAATAGGTTTCAAACATGCCCTTCTGCTAATAGCGAAGTTATGGCCCTATAGGGCAATCAACATTTTTCCCAATTAGGCCCTTATAAAAGTAAATTTAAATTACCGTTCATTACTGAAGGGAATTTACTAATTGCTGGCAGTTAATTAAAAAAATCTTGCCATCCCTTTCTCGCTTGTAGACTTTAATATATCGGTCCCTCTCTCGAGATTGTCTTTGAAGACATTGTGTAATTAACCTGTTTTATGAAATTGCCTCACTTTCTCATAATTTTTCATAAGCGTGTGAAAATTACGCGATTTTTACGCTCGAAATGAACGGTGGTGTTAAACGGAATCCTGTTACCGGCATGAATGAACTGTTTTAGGAGTTTTTTTATAAGTATATAGCTATATGAACTTATAATAATGTGTGACTTAAATATGATTTTTTGGATCAGTTCACAATGCAACGCAGTAGTTTTGGACTTCACAAGCACGGACTTAAAAAAAATACGGACGTAACCTTGTATAATCCCGAGTAAAGCATAGTTATGGCCGCCCGTGTAGGATGTGTGCGTGTCATTAGCGCCGTCACTCTATGTACAATGACAGCGGGTTGTAGTACCTAGTTGCGTGTGTGAGTGTCGGTCACGTGTGACGAAATTGTCGTACCTTGCATGCTTCACCACTTTATAGTGTAACGCTCCATCCGTATTTTTTTACATCCGTGGGAACGCGACCCGCCCGGCGTCGCACGGGTATAAATTTTCATCACGGGCCAATGAAAAATTTTTTAAAATCGATAGCCTATGATCCTTCACGTGGTCTACTTCTTATCTGTGCCAAATAACATAAAAATTGCTCCAGTAGTTCGCGAGATAAGCCCTTTCAAATAATTTCCCCCGTTTTTTCCACATTCTCCTATTAGTCTTAGCGTGATAAAATATAGCCTATAGCCTTCCTCAATAAATGGGCTATCTAACACTGAAAAAATTTTTCAAATCGGACCAGTAGTTCCTAAGATTAGCGCGTTCAAGTTAGCCCTTTCAAATAATTTTCCCCGTTTTTCCACATTTTCCCCTATTTCTTCGCTCCTATTAGTCTTAGCGTGATAAAATATAGCCTATAGCCTTCCTCGATAAATGGGCCATCTAACACTGAAATAATCATCAAAATCCGTTGCGTAGTTTTAAAGATTAAAGGGAACAAAGGGACATGAGGGAAAAAAAGCGACTTTGTTTTATAATATGTATAGATGCTCCATCCGTATTTTTTTTTACATCCGTGTTCACAAG
Organism: Lysandra bellargus; assembly: GCA_905333045.1. NCBI lineage: Eukaryota > Metazoa > Arthropoda > Insecta > Lepidoptera > Lycaenidae > Lysandra > Lysandra bellargus. The sequence continues at coordinate 7,693,251 of HG995352.1, read as the reverse complement.
ATGGTGGACTACACATCGAATTTGACAGACTTGTGTACTGATACCTGTATGATACCTGTGGTATTTGCTCTCTGTTCCAATTGTGAATGACTTATTAAAAATTAATCGCAACTACTCGCGACACGACGCGACGTTACAATACAATTAATAATATAAAATGACCCATACTTTTGTATAGATCAGTTAACTAAAGCTGGCACGTTCACAGTGCTGTCACTTATGCAATTTCACTATAATAATAATAATAATAAATATTCTTTATTGTGCACACAATTATAAGGAGTAAAAATACAACAATTATCAATTACTTATAACTAGTGTACCACAATGGCGGCCTTATTACTAATAAGTAATTTCTTCCAGGCAACCACGGGCAAAGGACAGTATGTTATTGAAATTAGATGAGTGTGCATAACTTAGATAAAGATATAATATTTTTTTTTTTAATAATACATACACAAATACATACATACATTATAATATTATATAAAAAGGAGAATAATAAAAAATAAAAAAAAAATAAAAAATAAATAAAGACACAATTCAGAAGTTGGAACTTGTAACTACAATAATATTTTAATCATTATTTCTTAATTCTAACTAATATGTACATGATTGTCAATTTTTTTAATGAGTATTACCACTAATGGATAAGAAATGTTCTTTTACCAGCATTTTGAACCGATACAGTGTTGTCGACATTCTTATATGGGTAGGTAATGAGTTCCACAACCTTATCCCCGTAGCAGCAAAAGAAGAGTTATAGTACTTTGTATGTTGTACAGGCACGTCTAAAAGGAGATTTGAAGCAGAACGTAACTCTTTATCTACTTGCCGAAACGAGAAGTTATCCTTCAAGTAAGATGGCAGATACGGATCATGTATGATGGAGAACACAAGTGACAAAATGCGAGCATCGCGACGACGACGCATTGGTAGCCACTTGAGTTTCCTTCGATATTCGGATACATGATCGAACTTCCTAAGGCCGAAAATAAATCGTATGGCAAGATTTTGTAGCCGCTCCAATTTATTGAGCTGATCCTCAGTCAGGTTGACGGAACAAGTATCAGCATAATCGAGAGTGGATAAAAACAGAGACTCTGCTATCTTAATTTTGGTCGGTATGGGAAGAACGTAACGCAGTCGTGAAAGGGAGTACCAGGTGGCAAATACTTTCCTGCTAAGTTCTTTAATTTGTTGTCCCCACGACAAGGTTTCATCGAGGAAAACCCCAAGGCTCTTAACCGTCCGACTGAATGGTACAATCGTACCTTCAACGACCAGCGGTGGTAGGTTACCCCAGTCAATCCTAGATACCAGGCCAGGACTACCAATAACTATTAGCTGTGTCTTGGTTGGATTGATATGTAGACCGTGACGCAAGGCCCAGTTACAAATAATCTCAATATCCCTATTTAAGGTATTCAGGGTAGCATGAAGGTTATTTAATGTCGACTGAATATATATCTGCAGGTCGTCAGCGTAAAGATGGAAAGACGACACAATATTTTGAGTGATGTTATTGATAAAAAGAGCAAATAAAAGAGGGGATAAGACACCACCTTGGGGAACACCGGCTGAGATATCAATCCAGTCAGAGCAAGAGTTGCCCAGCTTTACTCTCTGACGACGTCCAACAAGGTAACTTCGAAACAAATTGATTACAGATGGTGATAAATTTAACGTCTTTAGTATTCCAATCAATATATCGTGGTCGACAGTGTTAAATGCGCTGCTGAAGTCAAATAAGGCTAAAACTGTAAGTAACTTGTTATCCATGCCAAGTCGTATATCGTCAGTTACTTTTATTAGCGCAGTAGTGGTACTGTGTCCACGTCGGAAACCTGACTGGAAGGCGCTTAAAAGATTATTTTGCATTACGTAATTAGTAAGCTGCTGACAGACCAACCGTTCAAACACTTTAGAGAGAAAAGGTAATATGGAAATTGGACGGTAGTCTGAAACCAGCTTAGGTCTAACAGATTTAGGTAATGGAATTACGCTAGCATCCTTCCACGCGCTCGGATAAACTGAGGAATCAACAGCATGGTTAAAAATATCAACGAGTATGGGCAAAATAATATCGAGAATGGGGATGATCATTTTTCGACTAATACCATCATCGCCAACAGCATTAGAAGAGATGGATGTAACATATTTTCTGACATCAACCTCATTGAACTTATTTATTACAAATAGAGGAAAGTCGTGTGAGGGCAAATTTTCAAGATTGTCAATAGTTTGAGACTTTAATTGCGAGCTAAGTGAAGTTAAAGGTGCAGCGAAGTGACAATTAAGGGTGTCTGGGTCTAATGTACAGGAATTATGATCCGTACTTTTGCCGACACCCAGGGATCTCAGAAATCTCCATACTCGACTAGGATCCCCATTCTCCACAGACGAGTGAACATAACGGCGCTGAGCGTCTCTACACATTCTGTTACATCGATTTCTTAATTGGACGTACTTCTCTCTGTGCTCCTCACTGTTGGAGTTTTTGTATTTCGTTTGTACTACAGTATGTTTAAAAATATAATATGTTTGCATCATGATAAAAATTATCGTATAATCTGCGTACGATAATAATATGCTATCGTACATCGTACATACGCCCAAAATTATCGTATGTGTACAATAATTATCGTGCGTTTCCGAACGCTGGCCGCCCGCCGATCACACGTTACCGACTTGTAACATCATGCTGTATTTATAAACAGTAGCATAAGAAAAACAATAACTGTCCCCTTCACGCTCATAAGATAGACCGCGCGCGAGAGAGACGGGCAGACTTTTTATGATGCGTATGCAGTACGACGTCACGCAACGCGCTTATTCACAGACACTACGCAAGCGCAATGTTTAAATGTGTTGATCGTGCCAGCTCTTGTTAACTGACCTGTATGGCGTAGCGCCTCTACGAATGCTACGGCGGGCGTACCGACGCGACGCAAAAAATAAATAACTAGTTTTTGTATATGAATACAATAATAATTAATCTATAATAAATACAAAAGACAAAAATCTATAATAATATAATATCTATTATACTATCCATACTTAATATTATAAATACGAAAGTGTGTCTGTCTTTCTGTCTGTCTGTCTATCTGTTATCTCTTCACGCCCAAACCGCAGAACAAATTTTGCTGAAATTTGGCATGGAGATACTTTGTGTCCCGGTAAATGACATAGGGTATTTTTATCCCGTAAAAATGTACGGTTTTCGCGCGATAAACGAGTTTTGGCGCAACAGAGTTGTGGGCGTCATCTATTAAGTAATTAAAGTTTACTTTTCCCATGACAGTACCAATTTATCAGTGAATGTAGCTACAGACATATAAAAAAATCATTATTTACAGACGGATTAAAGTTTAAATATGGCAGATACATTGGCCCTTACCCACTTGTCACAAGGCAGTACAAAACCTACATAATTCTTACTAATTCGGTACAGTCATAATAAAAAATGACATAATAATTCATCCGTGGATTAGCATACCACCTCTCACCAAAGTGCAGGTAGAGTCGTTATAAAAAGCGCTATAATTCATCCTTCCCGGGGGAAATCTCACCGGGCGGGTAGGAGGGGGAGGGGGGGATTAGTGCACCGCTAATACATCAATATGGTTTACATAATGACGTCACAGAGATTAAGGGTTAGCTCACACTTGGGCGAAATCGCGGCGGAGCGGGATTATGAAAATTTTGAAAAATTCATCTTTATTTACGTAGTTAAATATTCTCATATTCTGATGCGACCTTAGCCTATAAGCGATTGTGAATTCTTCAGACAGCTTCGCCATCGTGGTTATACATCAAAAGCTCAACGTTGAGAGAGAACAATAAGAAAACACCGTACTTGAATTCTTGCGTCTCTGCTGTCTGACGCAACTGAAATCTTATATATAAAAATGGATTTTCAGATGTGTTAGTCGCGCTAAAACTCGAAAACGGCGGAACGGATTGGGCTGATTTTAGTCTTAAAATATTCGTAGAAGTCTAGGGAAGGTTTTAAAGTGACACAAAGTTCACCGGGACAGCTAGTCTTATATATAAAAACTAGCTGTTGCCCGCGACTTCGTCCGCGTTAGCATAACGGAGATGGGTTTCATGTTCCTAACTTAAGAAATGACGGAATTTCTTTCAACATTTCAACCCCTATTTCACCTCCTTCGGGGTAAAATTTTCAAAATTCCTTCCTTAGTGGGTGTTTACTTAATAAAACAACACTACTCACCAAATTCCGTGGCTGTAACTTTAACAGTTTTTGCTCAGCGATGATGAATCTGTCAGTCAGTCAGTCAGGACATGTAATTTTATAAGTGTAGATGGATTTTCAAATGTGTTGGTCGCGCTAAAACTCGAAAATGGCTGAACAGGTTGGGCTGATTAGAGTCTTAACATATTCGTAGAAGTCCAGGGAAGGTTTTAAAGTGACACGAAGTTCACCGGGACAGCTAGTAATGTTATATAATATACAGTGCATTATATTGTGGACAAAAGTGATTTAGATTAACTAAATTATAACAATATTGCTATGTTAGTGATTTGAATACGCTAATGGATCACGAAAAATATTATGAACCCTACACTGTCACAATTCATACTTGTTAAAGGATGACTATATTATCGTTACGACTGCATCGTATCGTTACGACTATAAAATCGTACTGCACTTGTTAAAAACACTGACTTTAGATACTCGAGAAAAGTTAATGCAAACTTCAGAATGCACATTCACAACTTCGAATAAAAAGTTCTTGGTAGACAAAAAAAAATTAAATTAGTAGGACGCTATAGACCAGTGGTACTCAACACGTTTTGATCTTGGTATCGCGGGCCGCAACCAAAAAAATAGGTTTAAAATAGTAACGTTCTTCAAAATAAGCGATTTATAAGGGGATTTTTTTTACGATACACTATTTTACCGGAGGGCGTGAAAACCAGAATGGTTAAGCAGGCCACTGGATAAAGTCCCGGCGGGTCGCAGGTTGAGTTTAGCTGGTATAGACTTAACCCTTGCACTTCAGACGGTAAAAAACGACCCCCGAGGTGGGAGTCAACCCTTGCCGTAATGAGCCCGCTCGCACCGAACATTTTGGTTATGTCATATTCGTAAGGCCGTGTGCATAAAGTTTAGTACTACACCCTCAATTTACAAGTTTTTCATTACAAAGTGTAATCCATACTTAACATTCTTATTTATTACTTAATATTATGAATGCGAAAGTGTTACCCGTTCACGCCCAAACCGAGATTGACCGTTTGGAGATACTTTTGAGTCCTGGAAAAGGACATAGGATAATTTTTTATCCCGAAGAAAATCATGGTCAGTTTTTTTATTTACTTTGTTATAAAGTGTACCGCCTAAATTAGAAGTAAACCTTAATGCAAAAAATGTAATATGAACAAAACTAAGTTCATAGGCTGAATAGTGCATAGCTTCATCTCAACTGAGACTTGCGACTTGCGATGCATGTGGCTTCTCATTTTGCTGACAAATTATTGTGCGCGTGTAAAACATATACCACGTATTGATTCAAGTCAACAAACGGTAACTATTTTAGCACCCTTGAATATAGATCAAACAACAAAAATCACCGCATAATCATGGAAAGCAAAACGTATTTTACAGAACTCAAAACTAAAATAAATATGCAAAATATTTTTTAAAATATGCACAAAAATGCAAAAATTTCAATAAAATCTGTCGCTGTGAACGTGTCCTACGGTATATTATGAAGATCGGGTTTGCTCGCGCCACCCTCCGGCTAGTAACAGCCTCGACTTAGACTCACGACTCTTTCATAATACTCACAAAATACTCAGAAAATGTTCAAAAATACTCACAAAAATCTATATTATTCAATCAACTAAGGTATTTGAAGTTAAAACTTTTAAAATGGAACTAGGATTTTGGGATGGGTAAATTTAAAATTTGCATAAGGACGCGTGACCTAAATGAAAAATAAGGAAGATGAAGAATAAGGAGAGTGGACCGCTGGCGCAAATTAGAACAGGATGTTACATCTCTCCGTGGTGTATTTCATTTCTGCTAGCATACGAAAACGTGCGTAACGTTACTAAAAGAGTTTTCATGGCCATTACATTATTACAGTAGCAATCCAGTTATACTGGATTGGATATCTGGATTAGAATAATCATGGAATAATGTAGACCAGCCATTACTTCAAAAATATTAACAATAGTATGATACATTTTTTTTAAATTATTCAAACACAGCTGAAATTTAGCTCCAATGTCAATTCAAATAGTAAATGTTACGTTAAAGAATATTATACAAAGACTTTAAAAACAGAGTTAAAAACATTTCGAATAAAGTATTCAATACTGTTTCAGCGAAATAAAAAATGTGTAACTTTATTCTCTCGGAAATATTCATAAAATAGTATACAAAAACACAAAGCATGTTGCGAACATCCTGTATGAATTGTACACAACAGAGAAGTGCATTCCTATCCGCAACCGAAATTGGGTTCGCATTCGAATTTATCCGTTAGTATCCGAATTCCACAAATAATGCCCTCTGCATTATTTACGGAATAACTCATAAAAGTATGAAATGAATTTATTAATTAAACTGCGTTTATTCAAATATTAGATATGTCAATCTAAAAATATATAACATTTAAATTAATTTTCTAGCACACTGTACAGCTGAAACGAAGAGTTTAATATAAAAAAAAATTTAAACGCCATAATTTGACGTCCTGTTGGTTACCGTATTCAAGATTTAATAAATGTCACTATTTTCTGAGATCCTCGAAATATCCTTCAAGGATAATCCGTATCCGAAATCCATCCGTAAAGCGACAACCCTAGACAACACTATCCGTTACGTTTGGAGCACCATATATCCGTTGCGTTTGGAGCAGCCTGTATTCGTGAAGCACCCTGTATCTGTTACAAAGCGTACACGGGCTTCAATTAAGCATTTTGTATCAAAGACCGGTAAGGTAAATCTGAAACAAATACAAAAATGGAGGCGGAAAGTTTTTTTTCCTTTTTTTTTATTTCCGCTATGAGTCCGCCATAATTGTCGGCTCTTCTGCCTCTTTTGTTTTCGCTAACTTTATTACGAGTAAAGTATTTTTTTTTTTGGTTTAGTTAAATATTAGCGTTTTCATTTAAACTTTATTTATTTATTTAGTACGATTCACCAACAGAATAATATCATCTGGTAAATAAAAATAAAAGACAAACAATGGTAAACTTATATTATAGGGGTGAAATACATTACACAATGGCGACAAAGAAATTAGTGAAAATGAGATCAAAAAAATTAGATGTTATTTTTTTTTCAATTACATATTTTATCCCATTTAAAATCGTTGCGGAACGGTCACTCGCGTCGCGGGGGAATGAGAGGGGGTGCGCGGGATGAGGCGCGCGCGCGGGGGTATGTCAGACGTGGCCAACGCATCGTGTCCATTAATTGTAGTGTTTTTTAGGACTTTTAACTTTCGGAAGCTATTTCTCAACATTTTAGTACTAAGTGACTATAAAAGAAAAAATAGGTATATTTTTATTTTTAACAAGGATCAATGTATCAAAATTTGGCAGGAAGGTTTAATTGCACTTTGTATACAACAACATAGGGTCAAAGGTGTAACAAACCTAAGTGATAATACTTTAGGGTGTGTATGTGTTCCTAATAAAGAGTTCACTGTGAAAGCAGTGCCTTAAAGTATTATCACTTAGTTATATTGTGACATCCCGTATATTAATCGAAGACTAAAATTAGCCAAATTGGTTCAGCCGTTCTCGAGTTTTAGCGAGACTAATTAAAATTCATATAGATAGATTTGCGTACAACATAAAATATTATATCGTCTAACGTACAGCAAGAACACAGGTCGGCCATGTTTGCACATTACCGATGCACGGTTTAATTTTAAAATGTATGGCGCAAATATGTACCGACAGAATACTGTAATTGATCGTGTGTATGAATAAATATCGCCACGAGGGCCCTGCGCACTTAGATACTATGTATCTTATATTGAAGACTTATATTTGACGACCTCCGTGGCGCAGCAGTGAGCTCATTGATAGCTCAAGCCGGAGGTCGCGGGTTCGAGTCCCGCCGACGGAACAAAAAGTTTATAAAGTTCCTGGGTCATGGATCTGTATTAAATATGTGTATCATATAATAAAAATCTTAAATATATGTATAGTATAAAAGTATTAAATATATTTCCGTTGTCTGGTACTTGTAACACAAGTCCTTCAGGTACTTACCACGAGGCCAGACTGACGTGGTGTGAAGCGTCCGATATTATTATATATTATTATATTATATACTAGTAGACTTTATTAATACTTCAGTCGGAATTTCCAGGAATTGCTATTGTATTCTATTGTTGTCGCGATCACCGGTGCTCGCGCGGGGCCTGAAGGATTAAATGATTCTGATGACGCCCGCAACTCCATTGCGCCATTTGTGCGAAAACCGTACATTTTTCCGAGATAATTAATAATATCCTATGTCCTTTCCCAGGACTCAAACTATCTAAATACGTAAATTCAGCAAAATCGGTTTAGTGGTTTGGGCGTGAAGAGGTGACAGACACACTTTCGCATTTATAATATTAGCATGTATTTGTGTCTAAACACACTAGGCTGAATTACGCCGGCGTAAATTCCGCCGCAAATGTCAAACGCATACAAATACGCAACGGAATAGTGTGTCGTCTCTCGCGTTCCGCCCGTATTTTGTATGAGTTTGAAACGCGGCGTAAAGCCCGTCACAGACTTAGCTATAATATATATTAATATTTTTATAGTTAGGCATATTACTATATTATATTTTCTATACTAAATCCACATGTCACAGAAATATATATTATAGCTGAGTGTGCGGTCACGCGAAAATTAGTATAGATAATATATAGCAATATGCCTAGCTATAAAAATATTAATATATATTATAGCTAAGTCTGTGACGGGCTTTAACTCGGCGGAATTTACGCCGGCGTAATTCAGCCTAGTGTGTTTAGAGCCTTTGGCGCCGTGCTGCGCAAGTTAGTGTGTACGACCCTGAAACCCTTAATACACAAACAATATATCGAGTGTTTAAGTGTAAAATAATATCTTTAAAGCAAAAATTCATAAATACCGTTATTATACGATTGTTAATGAGCGCTCCGGTTATTGTGAAATCATTTGCAATTTCAGAGATACGTCAACATAGGTGGATATTTCTTATTGTTACTGATTTTTTATTGCCACACTCAGAGAAGAATTTGCTAGTGTCTAAACACACTAGACCGAAAAAGCGCGGCGGAAGTTCAGCATGATTATTGATTACGCCTGCAATGTATTTTAAATTGCTGATGACACACCATGCCGAAATTACGTCGCGTTATAGCGAATGCGTAGCGCTTTGCAAGCGTAATCATGCCGAACTTCGGCCGCGAATTTTCGGCGTAGTGTGTACTCTTAACTGTATGAATGTTAAAATCTTCATTGATTCTTCTTTTTAAAATAGTTATGACTTATTATTGTGAACGCACAATCTACATTAAGGGTGGGTTGCACCAACTTACTTTAACTTTAACCATAACAAAATGTCAAATGAACTGTCATATCCCTAGTAAAAATGGACGCCATATTTGACCATAACCTTAACCTTAACTATAACTACGCCTCTGGTGCAACCCACTCTATATACGGCCCCCCCTAAAGCCCTCTTAATTATTTATTAGTAGATCGCGAGCACATACTATTATTAGTAGGCGAAGACACAGACATTTATGGCACAATTGCACCTATAAAATAATCAAAAAGACAAATTATGATTTTTATGCTATAATATTTCACACGAGCCGCGGAAACCAACTTTATCATGACTACCTTCACGTCACAAGTTTTCGAATAAAACTCCAATCCGTTCAGCACCTTAAGCTCTCAGTTGCACACATTCGATCCGAAAGCCATTAGCCGTGTTTAACCATTCACAGCACACGGGTGGTTAAGCCGGAGGGGGCGCGGGGGGGGGCGTGGGGGGCGCTCATCCATCCCCAAACATAAAGTAATTACAAATAAAAGTGACGACAAGGGTGGACAGGTTTCGGAGGTTTATGGGTATATCATCATAATCACAGTTAATGTACCATGCAGGTACCTATACACACCGGCATATTTAGCGGAACACAAAAAAAAGGTCCATAATTTAAAAAATATGGTTTTATTTTAAAATCTACTTACTACACTTCTTTTGTTATTTAAAATTTCATTTGTTTTACTTAAAATTAGATCACATTATGAACAAAATTTGCGAGTAAAGGCTATTTGTGAAAAATGGTACATTTTTTAACTTTTTATGTAACCGGGAAAAGTGAAAATTATTATTAAAATAACAATTAATTAAATTTAAAAAAATGGTGATTAATATCACGTATTTCCTCCACGTGCTCTTATTAAAGTTTCTAACCGTCTAGGCATACTGAGAATTATGTTATCGATGGTCTACTGGGATAGTCTCCGCCATTCCTCAACTACGGCGATTCGCAGTTCACCCACGTTGGCAGGAGCTGGAATTCTTGACTTAACTTTTCTTTTCAGCAAGGCCCAAACGTGCTCTATTGGGTTCATATCCGGTGATCTCGCCGGCCACTCCATAACAGTGATATTCATATAATTAAGATAAGCTTGTGTTGCCCGAGCGGTATGCGGCCGAGCATTATCCTGCATTAAAACAAAATCGTCACCGATATATGGGGCAAACGGTACGACATTTTCTTCTAAAACTTCTCTGATATAGCGGTCCGCAGTCAGACTCCCTCTGTCAATCGCTACCAAGTCTGTGCGAGCTCCCAAACAAATGCCCGCCCAAACCATTATTGATCCACCACCGTATGCAACTGTAGTTTCAAAATTTGTCTGAATGTAACGTTCTCCTTTGCGTCTGTATATTCTTTGCCTGCCGTCAATTTGATTTAAGAGAATTCTGCACTCATCACTAAACAATACCTTACTCCATTGGTCCGCATTCCAAAGTCGATGTTCCTGAGCAAAAGTTAACCTGTTTCTACGATGATTTACCTCGAGCCTTGGAGCCTTGGCGGGCACAAATGAACCCAAATCAGATTCTTCTAACCTTCTTCGTACCGTACGCTCACTTACGGTTACTCCCCGCATTGCTTCTAACTCATGTCGGGCTTGGACGGCCGTCAAACGGGGGTTCCTACGTACACGAAGCCGAATGAAACGATCATCCCTACTCGAAGTGCGTCTTTTTCTGCCTTGTCCTGCTCTTCTCACATAAGTGCCAGTCTCCCTGAATCGTTAGACACTGCGATGGACCGTTGAAATCGATCGACGAAGATGTCTGGCTATTAATCTGTATGTTACACCAAATCTTCGCATTTCGAGTGCCCTGGCAATCTCCGTTGGGGCTAAGTCAGGCATAATTCAGTCCTCAACTCCAAAAAGATACAAAATTAATTTTTTTTTACAAAAAAACAATATTTCAATGAAAAATTTAAATAAAATTCAGAAGGGAGAAATACTCGAAGTTCGCTCTACATAAGGTATATTCCAATAAAATTAAAACAATTGCATAAAATGTGATGTTCAATTGTTTTCCTAATTTGAAATTATTTTTTTTTAATTAAATGACGTATAAACCAGCCAGCAACCTTATATGATACTTATATCAAACCTTTTTTTATGTTCCGCTAAATATGCCGGTGTGTGTACTAATGTACTGGGGAAAACCCTTAAGTATTTATTTTATTAAAAAAATACTGTTATTTTTATTAAAGTGCATTTGCGGAATATTTTAAAATTTCAATTGCCTACCTGTTGTTATTATTGATATCGAGCAAAAAAGGCCAAGAAAATCACGTTTGTTGTGTGGGGCCCCCCTAAAATATTTATTTTAAGTATTTGTTGTTCTAGCGTCAATAGAAATAAAAAAATCTATAAAATTTTCAGTTCTGAAGTACCTAAAGGACTTGTGTTACAGGCACCAGACAACGGAAATATATTTAATACTTTTATACTAGACATATATTTATTTATTTTTTATTATATGATACACATATTTAATACACATCCATGACCCAGGAACTTTGAAAACTTTTTGTTCCGTCGGCGGGATTCGAACCCGCGACCCCCGGCTTGAGCTACCAACTGCAGCCCACCAACTGAGCCACAGAGGTCGTCGATGCGAGAATATGTACGGTTCTGGCGCAATAAATTTCAGCGCAACATTTACGAACATATAGTTTCTATCGAGAAACTTCTAAAAGTTAACACAACCTGTTAACGTGCACCAAATATTGGTGTTACGACGTCATCGCGTACAAACTTGTGACGTCATAAAACTTGTTTGAAATTCATAACGCCGTTTATTATAAATTTAGGTCGCGACGTTCATATTTTATTAAATTACTATCTGTCCTGGCAAATGTTTTTTGTCATGTAAAGTATTTCGTCCATATTATTTTATTGAAGTGACTTAGTAAGTATGGCACCATATATAATTGGAATCTCGGAATCGGCTCCAACGATTTTCATGAAATTTAGTATATAGGGGGTTTCGGGGGCGATAAATCGAGCTAGCTAGGAATTATTTTCATAAAATGTCATTTTATGTGTGTTTTATGAATTTTTTGAATACCGAGCGAAGCTCGGTCATATAGCTAGTTACTATTATAGTTCTTCCTGTATATAACATGGCTTTATACTCGTTATATTACTGTTTCCATTGAAATGCTATACTATAGAATATAGAACGATAGCTCTCAAACATTGGACCGTACAAGTAGCAACGAAAATTGTATGACCGACACGATACTCGTATAACAACACTAACTAAAACTACGCCTTGGTGTACGATTATTAACCGACTTCAATAAAATTAAGTCAATTCGACCCTAAACCCAAGTTTTTTGTGGGCCATTTTTCAGTTACTCTTCCATATTATTTCGAGGACTAGCTGGAATAACGGCCATTATTCTCGCAGCGGGGTCCGCGGCCTGTCGCGCTGTCAATACACTTACACGTGATTACGTCACGCCTGAAAAAACACTGCCTCTGACAGTCCGAGAACGTGTCAATTAAATGCATCTATGTGTTGTATATCTATGGTGTATTTTTGCTAATTTTATTACGATAAATACATACAATATACGCGCTAAAAGCAACGGATTGTACTCCAGTAAGTGTGAAAACGAAAAACTCGAAATGAAACGGGGTTTAACTTCCTGTTCTACGCCGCGCGCCGCACTTGTGGCCTACCTCTCTCCATCATACGAGTTTTCGATCAAGATTCAAGTCACATGTAACACACTTGTTTAACATTTTTACTCATCCTAAAAAGTGCACAACGCAAGTTCAATTCCATTATTTTGTTTATGTACGTAACATTATTAAGTCTTACATTTAATAAATTTTCACTTTAATTTAAGGCCAACATCTGCAACTCTTCTGATGTTGCGAATGTCCATAAGCGACGGTAGTTGAACCCTTCCATCTGTTGAGTCTGAGACTGTTGAGTCCATCAGGTGACCTATTTGCTCGTTTGCCTTTTTTATAAAAAAAAAATTGATTGAGTTACGACGTTCACTTTCCATCTGTACCCATCGTGAGCGTGACGAATACTTTTATTTCGATATCACACGCCTCACTGAAATCACTTTCGATATAACTTCCCCCGATACAATTTGTCGAAAAGCTGAATCGACGAAAGTAGATTGGTCGAATTATGAGTGGAAAAATATACGCCTTCATGGTCCAGTGGTTTAGATCTTTTGTCTTGGACAGGTTTGATCCCTGTATGAACGTTGTTTCTGAATCTGATTTAATTGCCAACAACTGCAATTACGCTTACTGTAGATAACTGCCGCAATCATGGTGCAAATCATGGTTATTCAACATGATCCAACGCAGAAAGCGGCCTGAATTTGTCCAATATGGACCAATGAACACTTAAGCCGAGTTATCATCGTAATTTACGATAAGCTTGTCTAAAGGCTAGCTTGGGGCGTCTCGTTTATTTCAGCACATTATTTCAGACGTAGGTAACCAACTTCTGTCGTTAGTGAACTCATTTTGATAATTGTACAGAAATTGTGATCATTAAAATGTTTCTACCTCTAGTTTAGAATACAAAATATACAACTTTTGAAAGTTATAAAATTTTGGATATAACAGAGGCTATAATATAACTTAATATTATATTCCACTAAAATAAAAATAATACTAACGAATAAGTATACTAGATGATGCCCGCAACCCCATTGCGCCAACATTCGTTTATCGTGAGCGAATATTTCTGGGAAAAAAACTATCATATGCCAAATTATAGCAAAATCGGTTCAGCGGTTTGGGCATGAAGTAGTAACAGGCAGACACCCTGATAGTATGGAGATAGTTTGATTCCTGGAAAAGGACAAAAGACAATTTTAATTCCGGGAAAATGTAGATATACTTTGAGGACATACTTTTGATCCTAGAAAAAATATATTACGGTTCTCGCACGACAACCGAATTTTGGCGCAACAGAGTTGCGAGCGTTATACTCTAATAATATAATTAAAATTTACCGCTCTCCAACCCGAAAAGTATCCATTTTCACGTTTTAACCCTCCAACATCAGTGCAAATATCTTACGGAGCCAATTAACGATCTCATTGTTCCAAAACGAATAAAACAAATAATTGTTCTCGCGATCTCTGTACAAACTCGTTTTGCTATAGGAATTGATTTATGAAATAATTTAATTTAATATTAATACGGTTTAAGACGACTCGATTATGAGGGGTTAGATCTACGAATCAAAATCAAAATCAAAATATTTTTATTCGGAGTAATTTTTTTACAAAAACATTACCGAACGTCGATACTACGGTGCCTACCACCGGTTCGGGAACTAACCCGGCGAGAAGAACCGGCGTAAGAAACTCGCACGGGTCCATCTTTTGCTAAAAAGATGGAAAATTACAATTTAAAACATACAGTACAACACGGTCACATTAACCTGACGCACCACTGGAATGTAATGCCGTGCGTCTAGTTAATTTGACCCTGTTATATAACAATATTATAAATTAGAGCTATTTACAATAGGAATTATAAAAAATATTCTAGTAGCCTGTAAGAACCACCCTATTCCCAAGGTGTGTTGTCGTTGATGAAATCATTGATTTTATAATAAGCTTTAGTACACAAACGTTCTTTTACTACATTTTTAAATTTATTGATAGAGAGATTTTGAACGTTTTCTGGGATTCTATTGTACAGGCGTATACACTGGCCTTTAAAAGAATGATGAAGAAGAATGATGATTATACTACAGAATGAAAAGTACTACGAAATAGTGAATTAAAACTGAGTTAATAAAATGGTTGTACACAATGCACAGCTATATATATATAATTATACTAGAAACTAGATGACGCCCGCAACTTCGTTGCGCCAAAACTCCTTTATCGCGCGGGGACCGTGCATTTTTCTGGGACGAAAAGTATCCTATGTCCTTCCTCGGGACTCAAAATATCTCCATGGCAAATTTTAGCCAAATTGGTTCAGCAGTTTGGGCGTGAAGAGGTGACAGATGAACAGACAGACAGACAGACAGACGGACGGACAGACAGACACACTTTCGCATTTATAATATTAGTATGGATGTATATTTCGTGGAACTTTTGTCCTTTTAGTTAGTTGTGACACTCAGGTCGAAGAAATTGACCACATCGACTGCAGAAGCTTACGATGCGACCGCAACAACAGCAGATTTAGAACAAAAAATTTTGACAGGAACATGTTTTACAAATCTCACTATCTTACGGGGATGTTGGGTGATCCAGAGGCAACTTTGTAAATAGTAACATTCTTTGTCGACAGTACATAGTACTTTTGGTAGTACAATCCTTTTGTCTGTACACCATTATCGTCCTTAAAGCCATTGTGAAAAGAACAATGAGAATGCAGAACAGACAATTGCTAATGCTTTTATCTTAAACGGTTTTTAAAGGACTTTTGTACGTGAATACTGAACGAGCACTAGTAGTTATTTTACTGCATACAATATACAGGGTGTAACAAAACATAGTGATAATACTTTAGAGCAGGGGCTCCCAATATTTTTCAGCTTGCGGCGCAGTTACACGTAAAATATTTTGTCGCGGCGTCCTACTCTACCTAGTTATTAGAAAAATATACATAAATAAATACCATGATTATAGTTAGGTTAAGCAAATTACGAATTCTGCAGCCCGGGCTTCCAAAAAAAAACAAAAAATTATCTTAAAATTTATTTAACTAACTTAAAACTATTTTACAAAAATGTTCACGATCGATTCGAGATCGGAAATAGAATGACAATTTTATTAGAATATTAATAATTATGAAAACGCGGTAATGCCGAAAACTGCTGATGTGTTTCCTCGAAGGCGATGGCGTTGACCGGGCACGTGTGGCTGCATCAGCATTCTCCTTTAGGGGTCCGTGCGTAATTAGCAGGTAAATAATAATAAACAAATATTTAACGGATGATGATGGAGGATCGACTCACGGCGCCCCTCTTGCCTTTCCACGGCGCACCAGGGCGCCGCGGCGCACAGTTTGGGAACCCCTGCTTTAGGGTGTGTATGAATAAACTACATTCATAGCAAACTCGTATTTAATATACATCCATAACTTTGGAACATTGAAAAATTTCATGTTCGGTCAGCGAGATTTAAACCTCGAGCCAACTCTCGCTCAACCACTGAGCCAAAGAGGTCGTCAAGTGGTCAAAAAACGGTTGTCTATAAAGTCGGTTTACTGACGATAGTTGAACGTGATAACGTGCTTCTTTGTCGCTCGTTTCGCGCTCTCGCTTGCACTTCAAGCCCTAAATGGAACGCCCGAGGTAATGCCGCATGAGTCATGGTTTTTGCAGCCGGCTGCATCGAATTATAAGACGTTGTCACGTCAAAAGATATCAAATTGCTAGCGATTGCAACATGACCAATGCACACATTTTTGCGAAAGACAGAGATAGAGATACGACTTTTTCTTCTACAAAACGTGAGATTTTAAGGGCATCCATACTAATATTATGAATGCGAAAGTGTGTCTGTCTGTCTGTCTGTCACCTCTTCACGCCCGAACCCCTGAACCGAACCTGAAATTTGGCATGGAGATACTTAGAGTCCCGGGAAAGGACGTAGGATACTTTTTGTCCCGGAAAAATGTACGGTTCCCGCGCGATAAACGAGTTTTGGCGCAACGGAGTTGCGGGCGTCATCTAGTTGTGAAATAAATCTTCACCAAATATAAATGTAAAAATATCTAACATTGCTATCGAAGGGGTCTTCTATACTGCGTGAGATTTTAAGGGCATCATTAATAAACTTTTAATTACTTAATATTTCACGATGAATAAAAAGTTAATGTATATTTTATATCCCACTAAATTAGTCCAGACATTAGCACTAGGTATCTACATTTCATGTTAAGGTAACTTTCCGATATTTGCCGCAAGCGGCCGCGATCCGCACAAATTGAAAGCCACTTTAAGTCATAGGCTATATTTTATATTCTACCAATATTGGGCTAAATACCCGATGCTGCCGCGCTGTCTTGTAGTAGCGTAAGGGTCAATTCAGACCGCAACGCGACGAGGCGAGGCGAGGCGCGGCGCGGCATACATTTGTATGGATTTGACAGATTTCAATTGCGTGAGACGTCTTGCGAATTTGTCAAATCCATATAAATTTAGAAAAGCATCTACGCGTCGTGTTACGGTCTGAATCAACCCTTAAGCAAAATTAAACCTAAAGCCTGCGTTAGAAAGTTGCATTTAATTTTCATTTTTGTCGGTCGCGGTCGCCTGCCACGGGGATCGGAACGGTACATTTAGTTAATTACAACTTATAATTTAGTTTTTCAATAAAATAAATAATCATTAAATAAGCAATTACATAAAATATATTTATGATTCAACATTACTTTGGTATATAAGGGGTTTGATCAACATTTTAAAATGCATTCGTGTAAGTGTTTAAAATTAAATTTTAAGGTAAGTTATAATATTATTTCTATTGTTACATGTTACAATAATGAGTCTAACTATAATTATGTCTGTCTAAGTAGCACCGGGCTGTATCTTTGCAAACAGTGTTCATTTCAGCGTTATGATATTACTAGATGACGCTCGCAACTCCGTTGCGCCAAAACTCGTTTATCGCGAACCGTACATTTTTCCGGGATGAAAACTATGTCCTTCCCCGGGACTCAAAGTATATTCATGCCAAATTTCAGCAAAATCGGTTCAGCGGTTTGAGCGTGAAGAGATAACAGACAGACAGACATACAGACACACTTTTGCATTTATAATATTAGTATGGATGCAGGCGAATTTGTATGTGTCTGATTATCTCATCAATCATCATTATATCTGTTACTATTAGGGCGCGTTCAGACGTGCGACGTGCGTGCGCGGTAGAACGAGACGAGACGTTTTGGAAAATACTCTCGGCAATACCGAGACTACATACAAGGCAACCCGAGAGTCTCGTTTCGGGTCTCGTTAATATTTTTTAATGAAGTTTTTATTTGAAAAATCAGAAAAGGTCTACTTAGAAAATAATATAATATGACATGTATTTTACTAAATATAAAATCTGGTACCCATCCAAACTGCATTTTATCATATAAATACGTTAGTCATAAAATATTCCTTATTCTCTTATAGAAAAAATTATTATTTATAGAAAAAATTATAGAATTATAGAAAAAAAACATTATTTACAACTAAACGAGACGAGAAGAGACAACTGGTAACGAGATGAGACCGAGACTTGAACGAGACTCAATTTTTTGGGGATTGACGAGACCGAGACGAGATTTTTTTACTCTCGCTTACTCTCGTCTCGTGTCTTCGTCCTAGTACGCGGATTCAGCGTCGCGTGATTTCCCAAACGCTACAGCAGGCAACGCAAACGTCTGAATATTATTATTATGTTTGCAGATGCTACTCATTATCATCGCGCTGCTGCCCACCGCGCTGACGTATACAGACGTGAACGACAACATCGACTTCGACAAGCTGATTCACACATCGCAGCTGAAAGACTTGATACTGTGTTTACTGGACAAGCAACCGTGCTCCAGCCAGATGGCTAAGTATAGAGGTGAACTAATCTTATTTTAAAATACCGTAGCATTATAATGTAAACTCACCTCTTATAGATTACTGGTAGCAATAGAGGCCTTATGAAAAAAAAAGATGTAGCGTGTGCGTATTCTGAATTTTGTTTATAATATAAAAAGCCGTCAGATGGTTATTCAATAATGTTTCTTTTTATTTTAAGTTGAGTGTCCCTAGAATGTAGACCTTCAATTCGCATTGAGGCCTGGTGACTTGTGCCAGTGAGATATTTACAGTTTTCTCATGCAACGAAGTTAAACATGGTAAGGAAACCCGCACATGGTTGGACGTCAGAGACGTATTGAACAGATTATTCGTCTAGACAAGACCGACTTATTGTATATCTTATTGTATAACGGAAGATGTACCATTGAGGAAATTGATTCCTAGGCAGTTGACAAACCTACGTCATGTGGTCGGCTTATGTCAATTCAATAATAACTGTGATCGGTCGGATGGGTTTAACTTAACAACTTCTCTGATAGTACTTGGGCAATCGTACGGATTTTTAAAATACACTTTAGTATTAGAAGATTGGTTTTATCTACAAAAAATAAAAACGTCTTAATTTTGTGGTATGTTACAGCCCACGCAGCCGAAGCCATCGACAACGCGTGCGCCAACTGCACGGTACTCCAGAAGCAGCACTTCTGGACGGTGCTGCACGCGCTGGAGACGGTGTACCCGGACCTGGTGCGCCAGGTGAGGGACAAGTATGACCCTGAGGGACGACACTTCGCTAGACTCGAGGGGGAGATTGCGCAGTATTGATGGAGTGGGAGCAAGACAGTTCTGAGGTCAAGCATGCTAAGCCAGGCTTTTTTTCAATTATGTTTCACGATCATAAGTTTAGAGAATAGTTTAGAGTGTAAGAATATTCACACAACTGATAACGTCCATGCCGTTTTTGTCTGTCATACAGTGACTATTATTATGTTACCTTCACAAATCTGTGTAAATATTAAAAAAACTAGGCCTTAGGCCTACTACTAGGCCGTGATTTATACAGCATTTTCAGAGCGGAATAACCACTCTTCAAATACTGTAGTGCCTGGGACAAGATTTAAAATGCCTGTATGGTTGCCCAAGCGCATATTACGGAACTCTCGCAACATAGTCGGCCTAGTCCAGAGGAAAGAACTAGTCAGTACGTCTGGGGCCAACCATGTGCGGGTTTCCTCACGATGTTTTACTTCACCGTACGAAATATTTTTAAAGGTCTTCTAATAAAAACTTTGTTTGGTGGAGCAAATAAAATTAGTTTCTTATTGTATACTCGGTAAAGAAGGTACCTTCACAAAAAAACCAAAAGACTAATTAACGTAATTTGGTCGGACTATGTCGAGACCACTTGATAGATGCGATTAACATTGCCTTGACATTACTCATTTAAAAGCCTCTAGTCTAGTCAACTCTAGTCTCTAGAGTCTAGAGCGATCGCGTTGAACGAATACTCCGACTGCTCAAGAACTGCTCGAGCGGTCCGTGTATTGCGGATATGAAGTTAGTATGAAAATTTCAGACCGCTGTGCGGCAACCGTGAAAATAATCATACATAATGTAACCAGGAAAAACCAGGTAGTAATTGTCCTGTATTATGTACGGGGGAAATTAAAAAAAAACGCGCAGTCGGTCTCGACAGCAAGATGCGGTCCGTCTATGGCCGGCCGTAGTTCCGCCACCTACACATAAATCAATTTCTCTATTAGCATTTCTACATTCTAAATTGGATTATTCATAACTTTAACACATTTATATTCCACTAAAGACTCATTATCTCAACACAATTATGCAGTTATATGCAAAAATCACAATATCAAAGGTAATCTGGCGTCATTACGCGTGGAGCACATTACAGGGTGTTAACGTAATTGTGGGGCACTACATATCACAAAGGAACAGGTTTTACCTATTTACATAATTGCTAACCTCGTTACTACGTGAATTATTTAAGTGTTTTAATGACATGATATGAATAGTACACGCATATTATGGCGGGGCGGAGCGCAACGCAGCGCAAAATGCTAACCTAGAAGACGGCCAGGCTGCAGAGTGTATAATATTTTTGACCTCCAACGAAAAAGGAGGGGGTGTTATAAGTGTGACGTGAAAGTCGATATTAACCGAGTCCTAAATAAAGATTTAAAAAAAAAGTCGATATATTATGATTGAAAATGTTTTAGCATCGGTTCATCATTTTTGGCCCGCTCAAGCTGAAAAAGCTAGTTTTACCTACTTCATGTAAGTCACTTTCAGTGATTTGATCAGTTAAATAGTTTAGCATTCTGATTAATGATACTTGTTGAAATTCCAACTAAACTTTAAACGAGAACAAAGAAATGAAAAGAAAACAACCCGCGATACAAATTTTTATTTCCTTAATTTCTGAAGGAGGGATTGTTTCCTTTTAATTTCTGAAGTTAACACTATTATAATCCCTGGACTAATATAGTTATCTAAAATTTTAATGTGTTCTTTATCAAAATAGGGCTAGAGTCTTTTTTTTAGCTTGCAGTTCCGTATTTCACAATGACCACTAGAAAAATTCAACACAACTTACCACCTGCTACGTTTAGTACACTTTTGTCGGATAAAAAAGTAATTTATATGTTAATAAACATAGCATTTACCCTTCCTATCACCGCTATCGTAATTGACTTTGAACCAAACGATTTTATGACAACATAGATATAACATAAAGATAAAATTTATACAGTTCACTTTTATATCGAATACAGTTCAATCTTCATAAACGAGTTGAGCGAACTTAGTTCAATGAAACAATATTTATGTAATAAGTAGATGACGCTCGCAACCTCGTAGCACTAAATTCGTTTATTTTTTCGGAATAAAAATAATTCTATATCCTTTCCCGGGACTCAAAGTATCTCCATATCAAATTTCAGCAAAATCGCATCAGCAGTTTGCTCTGTAGTTTGTCCGATTGCGTTCGATAGTATTCAGATATTAAAAACGTATCGGATTTAACATGGGACTACTTTTGAGGAGCCGTTGAGAGAAACCATAATCATAATATACCATGACCTCTGTGGCTCAATTGGTTGAGTTTGTGGCAGCTCAAGCCGGGGGTCGTGGGTTCGAATCCCGCCGACGAAACAAAAAGTTTTCAATGTCGAGAACAGTCAAGGTCTAGATGTGTATTAAATATGTGTATGATATAATAAATATCTTAAATATAATATGTATAGTATAAAAGTATTAAATATATTTCCGTTGTCTGGTACCTGTAACACAAGTCCTTTAGGTACTTAGCATGGGACCAGACTGATGTGGTGTGAAGCGTCCATAGATATTATTATTATTATACCAGATTACGCCCGCAACATCATTGGGCCAAAATTTGTTTATCGCACGGCCGAACCAAATTTCAGCAAAATCGGTTCAGCTATTTGGGCGTGAAAATGCAACAGACGGACAGATACACTTTTCTAATATTAGTATGGGTCAAAATGAACGTGATGCTGTATCTACAATACGTTCGTCGTGGTGGAGGAGGGCTATTCTCATATTTTGCAGATAACCCGTATAATATAAATTGTGGGCCCAATCGAGCGGTGTGATTTATCGCCGCAGATACGACATTTGCATAAAAAACGAGTTAAAAACTTTCGCGAGCCCTGCCCGGTAATGGTTAAGCCGTATTTTTAACCGACTCCAAATAGGAGGCTATCAATTCGACCCGTATATGATTTTCGGTCTGAACAAATGTGCAAAATTTCAAGTGTAAACGTATGTAGTATCTATGTATCTATGTTTTTGTGTCTGTGTTCGCATATCTCTGGAACTACAAGTTCGATTTAAGTAATACTTTTTTGTTGCTGTACCAGGTATTGTTAATTTCGATAATACCGCAAGTTTCATCAAAATCGGTTAATTAGTTTTTGAATTTCGAAATAAAGTTTTTTTTTTTATATTATTTAGGAAGCCGTAAAGGTTTTGCACATCTGTACGTTGTGCGTTAAGGGTAAACTTTATCATAGAAATTAAACGATAGTATGTGTTCAAAATAGTGGGCTACAATTTTCCGTTTAGAAAATAGGATACAATGTAAAACAACCAATTATAGTTATTATTGGTTACTACCAATAATAGTACTACAGAAAGTCCTTTTATTTTAGACGAAAAATTATAAGACGTAATAAGGTGACTGCCTATGATTGATTAGTATTCAAAACACTTAGTAAGATACTAGTAGAGCAAAAATCGGTTGTCTGTAAAGTCGGTTTACTGACGATAGTTGAACGTGACAACGTATGACGTTGTCACGTTCAACTATCCTTAACCCCTTAACCCTCGCTTACGAATCTCTGTAAATAGAAACAAACTTTTTCGAGTGTAACCTAAAGTTATTTCGATGTATTTCTTTCAAATGATTGTATAAAAATATTTATAATGAGTAAAATAAACTATTCGCAGTACAAAACGCTACTGTATACATTCGTGAAATCCTATACCTTATACCTTATAATATATATATACCTTGACACGTAGGAAATAGAGCACAATTTTGAATAGCCGAAATAATACTAATAGCTCACAGATTGCTTATTTATTTTTCATTCAGAGTGTGGTCAATGTATCAAAGGTCATAACTAACCAAACTTCTTCATGCAAAAGTATTCTCTAAGTCAGCGGTCGGCAACGCGCGGCCCGCGGGCCGCATGCGGCCCGCGATCGTTTCACTTGCGGCCTGTGAATGTTTTGAGAATAAGTTATAAGTATTAAAAAGTAAAAACAATGTTTTCTAATAAGTATTGCCATCGTTATCGCAACTTAAAACGTAGTGATTATATTCTCTTTGACGTAGCTGTTTGTGTCATTTTGTAATAAAAGTTCTGTTTATTGTCTGAATCCCCTTTTAATACTCTCTCTTACTAATTTTGACAGCTCAATTTTTACTAGTGCCATGCATCAGAGAGGTTGAACTTTTTTAAAATTGTGGTTTAGAAAAGCCCTCATTATGCGTAGGTATTGGGCTTCTAGGGTTAAAATACTATGCCTGCGGCCCGCCTCTAGTTTGTTTTGCCACCTAGTGGCCCTTGCCTGCCAAAAGGTTGCCGACCGCTGCTCTAAGTCATCGAAATACGTAATATAATCGAAACAAAGAGCGCGGCCCAGGTGGGCCGCGCGCTTTGTTTCGAGACTAAGAGTCTTACGGTTGTTGAGAGACAACGTGCCTCTTTGTCGCTCGTTCCGCGCTCTCGCTTGCACTTCAAGCCTTAAGAGCCCGGGCTACCCTCGAAATTCTCATACATACGTAATACCAAAATCATTTTCTCATACGAAAATATTTAAAATGATTGAGTTATTTTTCAGCTTAAAATAGTAATTACCTAGGTTCCTGTACAAAAATTAACTTCAAAATATTTTAACACTAAAAAAAAATTTCACATCTTAAATATTTTCGTATGAGAAAAAGATTTTGGTATTACGTATGTATGATAATTTCGAGGGTAGCCCGGCCCCTTAAATGGAACGCCTCAGAGCGAGGTAACGCCGCATGAACTGTCATATTTTTCGTGCGCGCACCCCATATCGAATTATAAGACGTTATCACGTCAAAAAGTTGAAAAAAAAACCGCTTTTAACTTACATACTGTCGCCATCTTCACTGCTGCGTGAGCGAATGAATCAAGAAGAAGAAATAAGAAAAGGAGAAAGAAAGTTCAGTGTTGAAAATAAAGAGGAAAGTAATTATTAGAATCGGCCTTCTACATTAATTTCGTAGCTACCCGTAGATGTGCTACGAGCAGCTACGACGTTCGTAGCACAGCTACAAGAATGCTACGAACTAATAAAGAAGGCCGATAGGGTCAATACGAGGCGAGGCGCGGCGCGGCATTTTGTATGGATTTGACAGATTTCAATTGCGTGAGACATCTTGCGAATCTGTCAAATCCATATACATCCAGAAATGCATCTAGGCGTCGCGTTGCGGTCTGAATCAACCTTTAGAAATTCTCTGTCTCTCTCTAGCTGAAATCTCTCTTTTGTTCCTGATGACGTAGCTGTCTTTGTTATATTATTATTATATCGGTTACGAATTATATGTGTCATGTGACTTTGGAATAAAAGCATTTGAATTCGTTCATAGTTCAGAAACCGTAAATTGTTTGTAAACTTATCTAAGTCTTTTACTGGAACTCAAAGTATTATCTTTTGCGACTTTTAAAAGGCTAGTTTTAATAATGTAATTAATTTAACCCCATAAGCTCACCGGTGAGCTAGACACAATAGAATAACAATAGATTTCCAAGAATTCACGATCAAAGGATTAAAAACCACTTTAAATTATCTTAAGAATTACAATCAAGTATAATGGATTTTAGAATGTTGATCCAAACCAATGATCAAGGTTGGGCAAAGTTTGTCTTAGAACTAAGTTGGGTCTAAGTTATTAAGTTAATTGTATGTCTAACTTGGACTCTCGCTCGAGTTAAGCCATTTGATAATTAATATTCACACAAGGTCAAAAGTATTACCCAATATATATATTTTTAATTTTAAATTTGTAATTTGATTCAATTCAAAATTTTTTCATAAACCAACTAACTAATAAAAAATACGGATAATATACTGTGTATTGCATATTATATATTAAGAATTTGGTCTGTCATATTGTGACTTTTGCAAAGATTTTTATCTATTAAAAAAAAAAATATGTAGGTGTGCTACAAGGCACAATCCTGGGTCCTTTACTATTTTTGGAATATATAAATGATTTGCCAGATGAAATCGAACATGAGACTATTTTATTTGCAGATGATACTACTATTCTTATCAAGGGAACTAAAGAATATATATCATATCGAGCGAAGTCCAGTTCCGTTATCATCTAGAGGGTAAGGCCAAATTAGCCTCGAATAAGCTTGGTGTTCTTAACACTTTCGAGGACAGAACGACATTATACGTCTTAGTTCGAAATTTTGATACGGCACAACCTACGATGACGTCCAAATAACATTTGAATTTTACAGCAGAACGTTCATTTCCGATTAACGTTCAAGTTAAAATCCAATTGAATGTATCTTGTGTCACAACATGTAAAATTCCCGAAGCTCTACTGTCACGTAGAGTAGGTTTTAAACTATTTCAAACATGTGACGATGACAGTTGGTGGTGACGTTACTCGCACACGCACAACATGTTTATACGTCCCGCACGCCTCCCGCGCTCTTACATTCGGTGCGGATGTGTCACTGCGGAGGTGCGCTCGCATCAGGGTAACATTTCGTGCCGTATTGTAATATTTTCCACGACAAAATAATATCTTAAGTATTTAGTTTATTTCATTTATATGTTATTATTTCGCTAGACAAAATATTATTTCACTATAAATTAATAATTTTATACTGAGAAAATAGATTATTTTATGTGTTTTAGAAGAACAAGCGCAAAATAAGACTATGAGCATTTTCGATGATTCCGACAATGATGATGATGGAGAATTTGGTTCGGATAAATCCGTTGAGAGTAATCATTCGCTCACTGTGAACTCACCATCACCTCAAGCTCCTGCCTCATCACGTTTTTAAGAGGAGGGTTATTAGGAGGAGTGTAACATGTTCGACGTTATGACACGTTGTGTCCGTACACGTCTAGTTAATCTGACTTTTAATGACGTAACGTATTGATACGATGACGTGATAAAACGGTTGTGTCATGATGTGTATAAAACAATATGTTTTCATGGGACGCCTACGTACTCATATGTCGTATAATTTGTATGGACATTTACTGTGTCATTTTGTTATACAGTCTCAAGTGATACCGTCCTTGAAAGTGTTAACAGAGCGAGACAGTACTTCAGTCCGGACCAACGCCTACAACTCTACAAGGCGCAGGTTCGGCCTCATATGGAATATTGTTCTCATCTCTGGGCAGGGACGCCAAAATATCAACTGCTCCCTCTGGATTATATCCAACGAAGGGCCGCTCGAATTATTGAGTGCCATAGTGTTTCAAACAGCTTGGACCCCTTGGAATTACGCCGAGATGTAGCATCACTCTGCATCCTCTATCGGTTGTATCACGGGGAGTGCTCTGAGGAATTGTTCGGAATCATACCACCTGCAACTTTTCGCCATCGTCCCACGCGAAAAACATACCATCCTCATCACCTTGATGAGTGGCAGTCTTCCACAGTGCGTTTTTCGCGTAACTTTCTGCCGCGCACTGTAAAACTCTGGATCGAACTGTCACCAGCAGTATTTCCGGACCTATACGACCTGCAAACCTTCAAGAAAAGAGCGTATTCCCTCTTAAAAGGCCGGCAACGCACGTTGCGAGTGTCCATGGGCGACGGTAGTTGCTTACCATCAAGTGACCCGTTTGCTCGTTTGCCTTCTTATTTAATAAAAAAAATGAGATGAAAAGCGATATAACTAAAACTTTGCAGTGAGCATCAAATTGGCTAAAACAAAACAACTTCATATGAATTTAAGTAAAACTAAATTAGTTCACTTCCAAACTCGCAAACAAAATACAAACTATATTGAATTATTAAAAGTAAATTTCGGTGACGTTGAAATACAAGAAACAGAATCGACTGAATTTTTAGGCCTAACTGTGGACTATTTATACACATATGTTCCTTACATATCGATAAAATTTGTATTAAAATGGAAAAATATATGTTCGTACTATTGAATCTAAATCACACAGTGTCTGTTCAAGCAGCCATCATAGCGTATCATGGGCATGTTGCCTCTGTTCATCGCTATGGTCTCGTTATATGGGGCAACTCTGTAGACATGCACAGAGTCTTCAAAATACAAAAGAAATGTATCAGATGTATATCGAGCGCTAAATATTTTGAAACCTGTAAGCCGTTGTTCAAAAAGTTTAAAATGTTGACGTTTGTGTTTTTGTGTATAACAATCTAGATCGCTTCTTTACTAAAAAAATGAACTTAACAACAAAAAGTAGTAGAGATAAACATAAACTTGTTATACCTGACCAAAGACTCAACGTTTGTAGTAAAAACGCGTATTGTATGGCAGTTTGGATCTATAACAAATTGCCTAACTGCTTTAAAGAACTGACTATAAAACAATATAAAAATTAACTATACATCTGGCTCCTTAACAAAATGTATTATTCAGTAAATGAATTTTTCGATGATAAAAATATTATGAATGAGTTAATTTAAACAAAATTAATGCGTAAAGTATATATTTTCAATAAATTATTATTTGACAAATTAGAAATGCACCTATGATCTATCTATTAAAATGTAATAAATAAATGATTAATTATCGACATTTCTATTTCTATGTTAGTGATCAATCTTCTAACTTGGTAATAACTAATATATTAACCTTAAATTATATAATATATGACTCAGTACTTTGTAGTAATATTTGCACACTCATTGTAGTAGAATATGTGGAAAATGAAAAAGCTAACACCTTATTGTACCATATTCCTAAGCAAATAAAATGAATTTGACTTGATTTGACTTTGATTTGATAAAGATTATTTTCAAGAATTTGTAAAAGCCAATTATATTTTAGTGCTTAATCATTATTATTAAATAGGTGCTCTAACAGCTGAGCTAACGAGCCATTTAATCATTATTATTATTAAAAAAGTTAGTCTTGATTCTATTATTTAAAGCTTTGTAACCATAAACATGTTTTTAAAGTCAGATAGGGTTTTTCATGATCCTTGAAACCTACCAGGGGGGCTGAAATGGTAGCATTTTGCAATTCCTCTAAAATCAATTCAGAAACAGAATTTTCAATACAGTCAAACTGACGAATGTCAAATTAGTACGAATTACTAGTACTACTAGTAGACATGAATTGCAAGCAAAATTAATGATATTTTGATTTCTAATATAATTATGAGTCTCCAAAGCGAACATTTTAGCCCCCCAGATTTTTCTGCAACTTTGTAGTGCTCCAATTTATTTATCTTTCTAGGACTGTACATTTTATAGGATAAAACAATCCTATACACTTTTCCTTCTGTCAAAGTATCTCCATACTAAATTTAATCTAAATCGGTTCAGACGTTTAAGCGAAGAGAGGTAATAGAAAGACAGACACACTTTTGGCGACCTCTGTGGCTTAGTTGGTGGGCTGTTGGTAGCTCAAGCCGGGAGTCGCGAGTTCGAATCCCGCCGACGAAACAAAAAAGTTTTCAAAGTTCCTGCGTCATAAATGTGTATTAAATATGTGTATGATATAATAAAAATCTTAAATATATGTATAGTATAAAAATACTAAATATATTTCCGTTGTCCGTAACACAAGTCCTTCAGGTACTTAGCAGTTAGCACGGGGCCAGACCGACGTGGTGTGAAGCATCCAAAGATATTATTACTATCACATTTTTAATATTAGTATGGATATGGACCAATAAGTCAAAAATCTTAATATAGTTTGAGTCAATAACGCCTTAGGACATTTTTAATACAATCATCTAACTCTGTATATAAGGCTCATTATAGTGAGCATTGGGTTATCGTGAGCCTATTGGGCAATCCAGCTAGATACACAGTATAATATACATACAGTACATAATATTGAGTGGAATTAGCATCAGCTGGTAAGATTGCACGGTGCACCCGCGGGGGACGAATGTGGGTCACCCAAATACACCCCTGTAGGTAATAGACCGCTCGTTGAACTTCATCTTTTGCGTCTCAAAATTTTCTTTGTTTATTTTCCATTTATTTATTTATTTATTTCCATTTTATTTATTTTCGCGACGCGACAGGAACAAGAGGATATTAAAACAAATTATCTATACAAAAAATATTCTATTTAGTTTCAAACTAAAGTAAATAAAAGTAAACATAAAATATAAGACAATTGAATGAGTGTGTATTTTTGCATAATATAATGTGAAATTGGTAACTAGTTTACATTGGTATTCTAGTAAAATAGAATTTTATTTTCGTTATACTTGAACTAATTACGTAGTTGATCTTAAGAGCCCGGGTTACCCTCGAAATTCTCATACATACGTAATACCAAAATCATTTTGTCATACGAAAATATTTAACATGTTTGAGTTATTTTTCATCTTAAAATAGTAATTACTTAGGTTCCTGAACAAAAATTAACTTCAAAATATTTAAACACTAAAAAAATTTTTTTGTGTATAAATTTTTTTTACTAAATTTGCTACTAAGTATTTAAACACTAAAATTGAGTAAAACACTAAAAAATATATAAATAAATAGTAAATTTACTACAAAATATTTAAATACAAAAAAATATTTTTTAGAAGTTAATTTTTGTTCAGGAACCTAGGTAATTACTCTTTTAAGCTGAAAAATAACTCAAACATGTTAAATATTTTCGTATGACAAAATGATTTTGGTATTACGTATGTATGAGAATTTCGAGGGTAACCCGGGCTCTTAAGCAGCAACTGAAACAAAAACTAAGCTAACTAAGCTTCAGATATAATACCAATTACTATTTTAGTTGTAAGTAAAAAATGTATACGATGTGGTTGTACTTTATAAAGAAATAAAAACTGGTAAATTATAATATTCATAATGAATGGTTGTATTTTTTCAGTGGTTTCAAAGTAAACAAATATTATTGGAAATGATCCTTAGTAATATTTACTTACAGTGCCATAACGCCATAATTGATAGAGAACTGGTCATGATTAATCTAATAATATAAAATAGAAGCTGCACTTAATATTTACTAGATTCTCCTTTCAAAAATTTTGCAATAATATTTAAAAACAAAATTATTTTGAAAAAAATATTTAAAATGAAATTCAGGCACAGTCAACGACCGTCCCATTACCCTACAAACCGACAGGGGTCTTCAAAACTGCGCAATTGCAGCCCCACGTGGCTGCGGGTCATTCACCCCATTATTTTTGCCCCACATCACGTAAATTTCAACTCTATCCCGCTGTGATAAGTACGTAAATTGCACACACAATAATCAACCTTACGACGCCGACTTAAGGATGTCAACAGTGCGTTTCAAAATCTGTTTTTTTAATCAAAATTGAACCTTACGGCTTGGTAATAGGTGTGTGCGTGTAATGCGTCGTAGGGGTGCGTGAAGAGCCGTGTTATTTAAAACAATAAGTGTCCTGTTTACATAATATGACGGTGTTTTAATAAACTAGTAGAATTTCCTGTGACTTTACCTGTTTTTTAATTCTTTGTAAATGTAAAATTGATAATAACTTAAGATTGTAATATAACGTATTATATGTTACAAGATTGTATATTAAATAAATCGTAGTAGCTTTTAACGTAAATGTGCCTAGGCCTTTTAAAGCTATTTCCTGCCTTTTCGTTAAGATGTAAAATAAATGTTAGTTTCCGAGCCCGTCTCTTTCAGCAACTCTTTAAGTACGTCTTGCTTGATGCCTACCGCACCAAGTAAGATGTTCTGAAAAAGATCGTTATTAATCTTTTTAAAATATTAAAACATTTTTCATTCATACATAAATATAAAACGTGGTCATTTACACCTTAGGAACCTTTTTTCTATTATTACCTTACCCTTTAGTAATATAAGAAAAAAAAAGTACATGAGACTAAGGATATTTTATAAACTGCATACAACATAACAATATTACGTTTTCACCTCTCACGTTCGTGGTATAAGGCAACAACACGATTTCACACACAAATATTTATCTTAGCACGTATCAGTGTTATTATTAAACCTCAGCAAGCCGAGACTGTCCCGAAATTCACTCCAAACATGGTAACTATATTTATCACAATAAACAAACGACAAATTTACTTACAGCTCGCGTTCTGTCTCCTACATGCGTGGGGTGACCATGATAATGAGTTTGTGGGAATATTTGGGTTATTTTAATTATAGAGTCTAACACTTCATGATACTATTTCAGAATAATATTCTACAATATATTATATAATCCCATACGAATGTGTTTGTAATAATTGGTTAATGAAAAAATAAAGGTATTTAAAATGTGTTTCCTAAGTTATTTATTGTACGTCAAAAGTCAGAACACAACTAAAAATCAATTTCGATAATGCTTGTTGATAAAATATATGGAGGATTTGCCCATTTATTTTATCAGTATCAGGCATCAAATACGTATAGTAATCAAAGCCTATGTTGAAATTAGTATCAGATATTGAACAACATTTTAACGCATTATAAAAAATCTATGTTCAGATTAAATTAGTTTATGTTTCAAACAATTTATTTTTCGGGTGTAATTACTGTCCCTATTTCAGGGAAAAAATGATGCTCCGTAAATCTTTGATACACTGTGCAAACATAAAAGAAATAGAAAAAATTTATTCTCCATTATCGTTATCCCCCAAAATCCTACACCGCACACATCCTACAAGGAGCTAATATTTGCGAAGCGAAGCCAACTGAAATAAGAATTTTGTCACAACACACAAACAGGCAAACATTTACACAACATATCAAAGAGCGTTTCAATCTGCAATAACAAACATTTTGATGCCTGCCTGTGTCAATAAGTGATTTTAGTTTGGGCTCACTCATACACTTCTGTGTACAGGAGGCTGAATAAAAAAGTGAAGGCTCCCTAAAAAAAGGGAATGTAGTTTGCTTATATAGACATACCTCTGTCGGTCCGTCTATCTGCGTAGCATAAACAAAAAATTCACCTCACCTCACCTCTGTACGCTTAAGCCGCAGAAACTAACAAAATTGGTTAATTTTTATGATATTTGGCAAAGAGATACTAAGAACCCCGGAAAGGAAATGGAATGAAATAATGTACTTCTCCTTCACATTAACGATTTTTAACGCAATGAAGTTGCGGGCAACATGTGCAAAATCTACATTCTGGTCCTACGTGAGAGACGTTAAGGCCAGGCCACAACACTACTTGGGGCGTATCTCAAAAACAAACAAATAAACAATATAGTGTTTTGCAATGTGACGCCGCAATACAGTTTGGCCTGGCCCTTATACGAGTATGTGTGTGTAACTCTATGTAATTATGCGTCGGCCGTTGAGGCGTAGTTTCACTGGCCAATATGGTTTGCAGTTTGTGTCTTTGTTTACATTTCTATGTGGTCTAAGACATACGGATTTATGCTGTAAGTGGTCAAAAATAATCCATTGACCTAAAAGGGGTTTTAACTTATTTTTTACCCAACTACGAGGCCAAAACGATATTGACAGTCTATGTGAAATGTATATTGTGTACATTGCATACATAAACAAAATTCTTTAGTTTCACCATAACTTCTAAGCTTTTGATCCTAATTTACTCAATGGATGTCAAAAATAGTTTCATAATGTTTACTATTCAGTCGCTAGCTGGAAAACATACGTAGGCAAAAGTTTGACTTTCAGGTTACATAATAAATATACTATCAAATATAGAACTTGAAAACTGCTGTTATAGTACAGTAAAACTACTTTTTAGATCTCTGTGACATTAATCTATGCACCATATGTGCTCCTGGTATATTTACATGTGTACTTAAATGGCAGGTAAAATAAATATAACATACAGGTAATATCGAAACATGTTGACTTTGCTGTGAAAATAAGGGCTGCCGCATATTTCCCCAACTAAAAGTGTTTAGTTTGCAAACACCGTGTAAGTAAATCCAATTTATGCATTCATTTTTTATATGAAACTTTTAGACGTGCGTCAGATTAGGCTGCTACGAGTAATAAATGTTAAAGAAACGTAACTGTGTCAAAAATGGAGGCAGAAAAGGCCACCGCGGTAGCCTAATCAGTCATAACTCATAATATGTGATAACTCTTGTCAACTTAAGTTCATAATGTTGCTGCAGTTATTTGGTTATTTATTCCCAAGTATCACAATGTAACATTCACTGACGGAGTGTAAGTGGTTCGTTGTTATTGCCATATTTTTGTGCGTGTAAAAGAAACCAAAGATTTCTTACAATAATTGTTAAAACTGTAACTTTTCTAAACTAACGATGGTCTATTACAAATATGCTTAGCCTGCCGAAAAACAGGCAGGCTACTTAAATATAAAACTGTTCCAAGAAAGTGTTTATTTATATAAAAAAAAACTCAATAATATGAGTCTTTACCCTTCTAGCATGTTTGATATCTCCAAACACTTTTAAAGCATTTGAGGTAAGCAAATAATATTAATGTGCCTCCGACACGTGATGTGACAAGTTCAACACGATACAACAACACGCCATACTTGTTATGGTGCTCCCACACCGCAGTTAGAAAATGTTTGTAACAATGATATTCTACTTATACAGATCTGTTACGTTCATACTATTTTCCGGCTTAAATCTCTTCCGAACAATTTTCAAATTCAAAATAAGACTTTGATAGTTAAGTGAAACAAAAGATACAAATTTATGCCATTTACATAAAAGAGACAGACTAAATAAAAGACGACCCAATTGGGTCGTATTTGAGTCTTCACAACGCGCGCGGTAGTAACATGTAGTATCTGCTTTGAGTTTTTTATATAATATCATTGGTTTGTAAGCATTTTCTAACATAAAAACATTTACTAACAAATGTTGTCAATTGTTACATTTTGTCAGGAACTGTTACATGTTATAAGTGCTCCTACACTGAGAAAATGTTTGCTAATGTTTACTAACATTTTATAACATTTAAATCTGGTATTGGCTCACCACATACCCCGTCGACTTTATAAAAGGTTTACAAACAAAATGTAACACAATATGTTTTATTTTGTTATAATTTGTTTTGCTATAATTTGTTAACTTACGTTTACTAGACATTTTCTAACATGAAAACATTTTTAACATTTGATAACATTTGTGACTAAATGTTTGCTAACAAATGTTTACTAACGTTACTAAACATTATCTAACTGCGGTGTGAGAGCACCATTACCGACTTGTAAAAGGAGGATGTATTCCAATTTTTTTCTTGTTTTTGTTTTTTGATTGATTCATTGATTCATAGGCAGATGGAGGACCTACGTTATTTTGTCGGGTTATGTCATATATGTAAGTCATGATCTTCTAAGCTAAGCTAAGCTAAGCTTGAGATAGCCCGACCAAATAACGTTGGTCTGTCATCATATACACTACAAAAGTAAATTTCATTCTTTAAATCACTTTGTAGCAAAGACCTGAATCGCGCCTATTGAGTTTTCTGACATCGATATGAAATAAACAACATAATTTTCATGTCAACATATGAAATGACGAGCTTTTGCCCGCGACTTTGCTCGCGTTAAGAAGTATTATTATATACAAACTTTCATCCCCTATTTTAACCCTTTGGGGTTGGAATTTATCAAAATCCTTTCTTAGTGGATGCCTACGTCATATCATCTACCTGTATGCCAAATTTCAGCCCGATCGGTCCAGTGGTTTGGGCTGTGCGTTGATAGATCACCATGTCAGTCAGTCACCTTTGAGTTTTATATATTTAAGATAACAGTGGACTCGAGCATATTCTAAACCGAAAGTCGATCGAAATGGGAAAACATTTTTGGCTATTATAAGATAGAAACCCTTTTCGTCTCAATAGTTGAAACTCATACAAGAGACCCTCAAAGTTTCGTTTATTACAAGTGTTTTATTGAACTTGCCTTCGATATTGTTAAGGCGTGAGGATTTAATTAAGTCATTGTGATCGAAATGAGATCGAAATAAGACCGAAATTTGTAGAAGTTGTTTCATTTGGAAGTTTGAGGTTAAATAGAGTAAAGTTGTGTTGTAAAGGTAATGAATTTCCAAAGACCCTATTACATTATACTTACTGGACCAAAATGGACGTAGAGATCAACTACGATAACATGGCGCGCCCCTCCAAATGACTATTTCAATGTGTGTAGTCACATCCTTATGAAAGAGTTTTTATGTAGTAAGTATTCAACCAATCACAGCACACGTAATATTTCAGTTAATATCACTTATTACCAAGATTTGTTGGTCAACTAATCATAACTAGCCTACCGCGCAAGACAACGAACTTCAAACGTTTTGAATTTTGGAGGGGCGCGCTATGTTATCGTAGTTGATCTCTACGGACATGATGATGCAAATGCAAATGATATATATTATGTTAAGATATTATGATAGATTATGCTAGATACAACACTAAGGGCCGGTTTCACCACTTCCTCATAAAGTGCCGGATAGGCTATACACGACTTATTTGACAGATTCTCCATACTCAATCTGTCAAGTTAAGTGGTGGCTAGCCTATCCGGCACTTATTAGGAAGTGGTGAAACAAGCCCTTACTCTTCTACGAGGCGCCGGCGGTCCACCGTTGTCTTACGTATTTTCGATCACGTGACGTAACCTGACTTTCCGACGCAAGTTTAACCAATTTATTAAGTAACCCGCAAACGATCAAATTGTTTGTCAAATTTTACGTGTTTGTCAAACAGTTTGATAATGTACAGCTTTGTTTGTCAAACAAAATACGTGTTTGACGTGTTTGAAGAAAATTTTGATTGGCGAAGCGTTTGACAAACGTGTTTGAACGTGTTCCGCTGTATTTGTCAAGATCTCATGATCTCAAACCGATTCTAGCCAAATGTTTGACAAACTTGTTTGATGCACGTTTGTTCGTCTGCGCTGCT
The DNA here is from genome assembly GCA_905333045.1 of Lysandra bellargus. Classification (NCBI taxonomy): domain Eukaryota; kingdom Metazoa; phylum Arthropoda; class Insecta; order Lepidoptera; family Lycaenidae; genus Lysandra; species Lysandra bellargus. Next base: position 7,656,528 of record HG995352.1, on the reverse strand, counting down.
GTTTGATGAAAACGTAAATTACGCCAAACATGTTTGTCAAACAAATTTGATCATTTGCGGGGTACTTTACCCACAATGGCGCTCAAAAACTTTTTGACATCAACATAATTCGTACAGCCGAATGAAAAACCTCATTTTTAAGTAGGTTATAAAAAGACAGAATAATATTCTATTTAGCAGCCTGGCACACAGTGACACAGCATAAAACGTCTTAAATATCCTGACAGTTGTCCCCGTAAATCTGCCAGCGAATGTTTGGATGTATGTTACGGCTATAAATTGCACAATATTGCAGCGCGCTGAGTAATTTAGCGTGCAGTTTTGGTTGACTAAATAAACGGTGAGTGAATTGTCAAGCTGCAAGTGGTGGATCGGTAGAATAAGTTGTATATTTTTGGTCTTTGTCTAATTATCATGCTATCTCTTTTAGAAATTGTACGAGATAAGAACGAGAGCGATGTTATAATAGTTAATGAAGGATCACGTTTTAAAGTGGTTCGTTTTTCATACAAAAATAAAACAGTGTTGCAAATAATGCATTACTTTAGTTAATGCATTGACGTTTCATTACTCATTACTTCTAGTAATAAGCAATGAGAAATTTCCATTACTCATTACTTTTAGTAGTGAGTAATGGAGTCAGTGTCCATTACTCATTACTTTTAGTAATGAGTAATGTGAAATTTCCACTACTCATTACTTTTAAGTAATGAGTAATGAGAAATTTCCACTACTCATTCTTTTTAGTATTGAGTAATGGTGTCAGTTCCCATTACTCATTACTTTTTTTTAATGGCATAAAAATAAATTCTTATTACATTTTTTGTGTAATGAGAAAAGTATCATCTACTCATTTTTTAAATTAGTGTGTATTTTGAAAATGTACATTACAAATTACAATTTTTAATGTTAATGGGTACCTACTGTACCATTACCCATTACTTTTAAAAGATTTTATTTGCCTTGCTCTGTACGTATGTAATATGTATGTATGTAACTTTTTTCAAAGACCGCCCAAAAACTTCCCCACGAAATTCACCCCCCCCCCTCCCCCCGGCTACCGCACAAGTACCTTCGGGCAAGCAGACTTTCAACCCCATGTCCAGGACAAATAGTTGCCGAGTTACAAGCATTCAAATTTTGACATTGACAGTTCGGCAACTGTCAAAAGTCTTACAAAAGTAGCCATAACTCCGCTCCCAATAGGCTTAGAGGAACGGGGTTTCTTCCAAAATCAAAGGCAATACTTCGGCTACCGCCTTCCCGAATCTGAACTAAATCGGAGACATTAAAACTTCAAGGACGAATTTGGGGGGGAAACCCGGATATCTGAAAAGTACTCAAAAAATCCAGAAGAATGAGCCCAAACTCGGCCCAATTATCCCAAAGGACGAGGAGACAGCGAAGGGTCTAATTTTCAGACATAAATTTGGCCGCCATCTTAAAAAAATTAAAATGTCTTCCACTATATTTACAATACTTTTAATAATAATGTAATGGACAAATTTTACATTACTCATTCTTTGCCTTTGCATTTAATGGACAATGAAGGTCCGATAGTGGCTCATTATTTTGTAAAATGGCAATGTAAGATACTCCATTACAATTTTTTTTTGTAATGAGTAATTCACATTACTCATTACTTTTTTTAATGTGTAATGGAGGACCACACATTACACATTACTTTTTTTAATGTGTAATGGAATACCACACATTACACATTAAATCATTTATTGAGTAATGGATACCAATTAAATTTCCATTTAAAAAAGTAATGAATAGTGCATTATTTTTTACATTAAGATTTTTGCAACGCTGAAATAAAATCGGCATTCACAAGCTAAATATTAGTGGATATGCCTCGATATTTGCGTAGGGAATTACTTTGGGATACAATATATTTTCGCAAAATCAATAAAAATTCATATTTATAATGTCAGAGATATTGTATCAGACGATGAAAAATCTTATATAAATTACGCATGTCATGTTCATCGTCTTTTATAGTATCTCTGACATTATAAATATGAAATTTTATTGATTTTGCGAAAATAAGTATCCCAAAGTAATTCCCTACGCAAATATCGAGACATATTTACTAATATTTAGCTTGTGAATGCCGATTTTATTTTTGTATGAAAAACGAACTACCTTAATGGTGTTAAATATCTCGAAAGTTGGAAATGTTGATATACAAAGTATAACAGAAGAAAGTGATAATACTTTAGGGTCTGTATGTTTCAAATTGAGCTTATTGTGAAAGTAGCAGCACTGAAAGAGTTACTTTTAACTTCTATATTATATACATGAGAAATTTCTCAACTTCATGATTTTGCCCACAAAAAAATTACTATTTCAGCACTCCTATTGTCGCAGTGGACTCTATACAAAAAGGACACATACACGTACGCCTTTAACTACCCTTTGTTTTGTATATGAAAAGTTTTACAGAAGAATTGAAACTAGTTGTACTATGTTTTAACATTTGTTAAAGACAGTATAGAATCCATAAGTCCTAACCCCAGTAAATCTTAGATAAAAAGCTCAATAGTTAGTGCTCTCCACTGTTGCAATCACCATTTGGCTATCCTAATTTAATACGCAATTCTATAGAAACCAGTGGCTATAAAGGTTATTTAAGGTTGGAGTGGCCGTAGCTCAGTGTATTGTGACCTCGAACAATAGACGGGAGCTCTGACAAATTGTATTGCTCTCTATTCAAAGCGGAATAAATGTCTTATGGAATTGGGATGGAAGAAAGTGATACTTTTTTTAAAAAAAAAAAGGAGGCAAATAACGGATTAAGGCGGGGATTAATCTCAATCCAAAACAATAACCTTGCACACAACCAAAGACCAAGCGTATAGGTATCGCAATAAGATTCATTTTAGCATAAATTGTAGTTACTAGGGGCGGATCTTCTCTGTTTTTCATGTTTTTTTTTTAAATATCTTTGGAAATAAATGTTAAGAAACAAAATTGTTCGGTTCAGAAGATTTTAATATAGATTTACAAACAATTTATTCAAATAAAATCTATAATTATCCTAGTTAAGTAATACTTATATTTCGATGAATTAGATTTTTGTCGGAGGTGAGTTTGTAAATAATTTACAGCCAAAGTATTACGTTTTATTAAAATGTTTATGGTTTAAGGTCTTTAAATATTGTGCTTTATATCTCATATTTTTTACATTTCGTTATTATATTGGAACTAGGTAAACCGGGAGACACGGAATAACAAATTGGGGTTTATCCTCGCCTTAATACAAAGAGTTTACCAAAGACACCAATACAAGAGGCACATGTGTGCTGCCAGCCATAGGATCTATTTGAGAAATTGATTCATTGGCCATCAACGGACATGTTTTTTTTATTTTTTATTATGTAATTTGGGGCCATCTATAAACTATTCGCTCATATCCTTTTATTGCTATCTTTGTATATAGGTTTTTCGCACCAAGGATAATTGAAATAATACTATGAAATGGTTGGATTATGTCAAAGTTAGTCAAATCAACTAGGCTTGGTGAGTAACACTTTACAAAATGGCTATTATAATTTCATTGGCGGATACGATGGGGTTGACATGTCTTATTGACAAAACCTCCCAAAAAAAGTAGATAAAAAAAGATAGCTATTGTTTCAGCCACACAAAAAACATCCCACATTGTGAAATGGTCAATGACACTTTTTTTAACCTTTGAAGACAGGTCTTATAATTTTATTGCTTTTTTGGTTGGGTTTTGCCAAATCAAAGTTAGTCAAACCTTCAAGAAGAGAGCGTATCCTCTTAAAAGGTCGTCAACGCACATGCAGCTCTTTTGATGTTGCGAGACGGTAGTTGCTTTCAATCAGGTGATCCGCTTGCTCGTTTGCCCCCTTATTTTATATAAAAAAAGTCATCATCTGTCAATGGAGTGCAATGTGCAATTGTTTCTCTTTAATACGGTACATTATTTTAGTAAATCCCTTTGTTACAGGTTATATTAATTTGTACCTAAATATAGTATATAGTTACGAGTAAGTTTAAGCGATTTAAGCGTTTGCACATTCAGTCCTAGCGCTGGCCGTAAAGTATTTTACAGCGCAATAAAACTAAATACCAGCCGGGACCAGGCGGGACCAGGCGGGACGCGCGTTTGCCAATGTCGCCGAATTTATGACGTCATCATCATGTGGCTTCAGAACCTGGGAGACTAGTTAGATCGAAGTGAAATCCATACTATAATTACGAAAGTATATCTGTCCATCTGTCTGTTACGTCTTCACGCCAAAACCGCTGAACCGATTATGCTGAAATTTCCTATGGAGATACTTTGAGTCCCGGGCAAGGACATAAGATACTTTTTAGTTTGGAAAAATGTACGTTTCTCGCGCGATGAATGAATTTTGGTGTAACGGAGTTGCAGGCGTCGTCTAGTAAAATATAAAAGTAGATATCAAAAATCCAGGTATGTAACTAACTGTTATATCTTGATTCATATGCATCAGTTCTCGTTATGTAGCGGCTCTTTACCGCTTAAGTGCGCCAAGTGTGGGAACTTAGCGTGCGTTTTCAGTTATTAAGTATAGACTGAAGCTTCATCATCATCATCATATCAGCCTATATTCGTCCCAATGAACGCCAAGATGACCGATCTCCTGCTACTCGCATCCAACATGGAACCGCAACTAAACGGAGATCGTGGTCCCACCTAGTTGGAGGTCGACTTACACCCCGATTTTCCAGCCTTGGACTCCATTCCAGAGTAAGTTTACTCCAGCGATCGTCTGTTGTTCGAGCTACGTGACCAGCCCAGATCCACCCAGCGTACTGATTCTCTGCACTATGTCGGTGACTTTAGTTCTTTGTGGAATTGTTTCATTTCGAAGCTTATCCGCCAAAGAAATCATACCACGCTGAGCAACGGAAAACTTACGAGCTAGCCCTGCTGTAAAAGGCCAGGTTTCCGCCCCGTAGGTCATAACTCATAACGTTGGCGTTGCTAAATAGAAACAGAACTGAGTATACTCTTATGCTTAGGTACAAAAAATAACTTGACAAAATTAAAAATTTAGTACGAAATTATTCAAAACGGAGAATGTGTTTTAAACATCTATTTATTCGTCGTTTTCCGCTGTTGTTTCTTTCACTTTTTACCGAGATACAAATACATTAACATAAAAAGTCGCTAGCAAATGTTTTCCAACAGACATTTGCGTATAACTAAGTGCAAATTAAGGTTTTTTCCTTTTTAACCGGACCAATAAGCCCGTTGACGTTAAAAACCACGATTGCTCGAGCGTCGAGAAAATAGAGAAAAAAGCTCCGCAGGGTTCCGTAGTTTTATTCAACACTATAATATGTTGTCTGCAACTTCGTTTCGCCAAAATTCGTTAATTGCTCGTAATAACTCCAGGACTAAAATTATATTAATGTCTTGTTCAAAATTTCATCGAAATCGAAGCATCGGTAAGCGTAAAGAGATAACAGAATGATATTTATTAGCAGTTTAAATAAGAAACATTCTTCGCTTGCTATAAAAACTGCCTATTTTCACGTTAGCCCTCACCAACGTCGCCAGACGTCCCAATTTTGGCGGGATGCCCCGATTTTTTCATCAAAATTGCATGTCCCACGCGGGACAGGCTCAGTCCCGCTTTTCGGGGAAATCCCGAACGTACGTGAAGCGTGCTGAGAAAGAAAGGTGCGTAATGAAGATAAGAGTGTGGGAGGTAGAGGGGTGGATTTTCTTTGGTTCCTTTTGCTATCTATTGTCTCGTAAATGTTATTTTAACGTAAATAAAAATATGAACATTCAAAAAACTTTATCCCGATTTTCACTGAAGAATCCCGCTTTTTCACTCAAAAAGTGCCAGAGTCCCGACTTTGCACACAAAAAATCTGGCAACGCTGGCCTTCACTCACAAGAGTGACAAGAATTTAACCTCACTGACTCAAACACTGGTATGGCACAGTCGGCAAAAAGTCATCTTCAAAGGTTTTCCCATGATCCCACGGATTCTCGGCACAGGCGAGCCCCCGCTGTCAGGCGCACCGCCAATAAAAAGCCCGCCTTTGAGCGGCGACGTCAAAGCGCGCTCTTTGTCCGCGCCCTTAGATTTATCGCACCACGTTGATGTACCATATATAGAGATATCTCAATAGTATAGTATAAAGATACTGCAGTATTGTAACTCAGCCTCTATGATTGACATATTATCATGTCGATATGATAATATGTCATTTTATTCTAAAAGAAACTTGCATTATTGTATATCGTCAATCTTGAAGCCTTTGTGGACATGTATCTGTGGATGGCGTGAGCTAAAAATATTGTTAAATAAATAAATATAAAGCTGTATCCTTAAATTCAAACACAATATACAAAACGAATAATTTCTCAAAATGACAGCAGTGTTTTTGATAGCCATTAACTTTTGCAAAAGCTTTTTGTACTAAATCAAAATCACTCGTTAACTATTGAATATAGGTATATTATATAAATGCGACGTCCTTCATAATATTATGATGCGTCAGTGACAAGAAAAATTCACTTGAAAGCTTGATATGTTCTTTGATTTATAGAATTATATTTACAGGAATATATAGAAATAACGTCTAAATGTTGCAGGAATAAATAACTAATATAATAATGTTATTAATACCTATGGATTGTAATTAGCATGCCGAATACGCGAATTATAATATAGCATAATATGTCCCACCATACACTATCAAAATGTATTGTTACCTTCCTTTCGTACCGTAACCGGGTAAAATTACCGTTATAACTATAAACTTTAGTAACAAACATGAAATGTAACTGAGGCCTGAAACCTATAATAACATCTATAAGGCCGGGAATAAAAGCAAATGTACTGTGTAACTGCACCTTACCGACTTTGTTACTAATATTATAGATATTATGTTTTTGTTATGAACTTTTTACTTATGATGTTGAGCATAAGCCTACGACTATTAATTTGTTAAAGGGATATCTCTATTTTTTAGCGTTAAATATACTTTCAAATAAAGTGTTGGCTAAGTTATAGTAAATTAAGTTAATAATAAATTATGCTAGTTCTAGAACACACCTGCTACAGCTTAGCACTTGTAGATGGGCTACGGCGTAGCACCTAGTACTAGATCGCAGCTGCTACGTCGTAGCACTTGTAGATGGGTTACGGCGTAGCACCTAGTACAAGATCGCAGCTGCTACGTCGTAGCACTTGTAGATGGGCTACGGCGTAGCACCTAGTACTAGATCGCAGCTGCTACGGCGTAGCACTTGTAGATGAGCTATATAGATCGGCCCCCGAATCACGTCGTATCTTGCGAGAGCAATGCGATAGCAATTATTGCGCGATAGTTGCTCCAAAATCGCAATTTCGTATCACGTGTCAGCCAAAACAATACGATTGCAATCGATCACTATACATGACACCATTGTTTGTGGCGTTCATGACACTCAGCAATCGCTCGCGCGAATATTGCTAGTGGGTTGTTGATCGCTATTTTTATGCTAAGTACTGATATACGGTTTTGCTCTATAGTTTTACTCCAAATCGAGTAATAACTACTATGTAGACAGCAAAACTAACAGCTCGAAGGCTCGCATCGAGCCAGCTTGATGGAATTAAATGTATCGATTTAGAGTAAAACTATCGAGCAATGCTGAATGTGTGGACGAAAATCCGAGCCGGGGGTTTTGCTTGACGTTATTGCTCAATCGAGCAAGACCGTATGTGAGTACTTAGCTTTACGTGATAATGTAGCCGAGCTGCTACAGCGTAGCACCAAGTTCTATAGATCGCAGCTGCTACGACGTAGCATCTCAACTATTGTTATGTCTAACAGGATTTTTAGCCATTTCAATATGAGGTACGTAATTAAATTCTACAATATTAGTGTATTCACACATTGTTGATATATTTTTATCAATAGAGTAACAATAATTTATACAGAGATTTAATAAGAATTTACCTTGAAAACTTAAGCGTTGGGAACCGTAGGTAGACTTTAAACAAATATAATTCGAGCAAATCAAAATGTTAAGTACCTGTTAATTATTCATATTTAATTGCCACGAAACGCCAATACAGACCAAGGAGTAAGCGGTACCCTGCTCAGATATTTATATTTCATTTAAATTAAAATGTTCTGCGTAGGACGCTTAAGGCTCAGCGCAGGACCGGCGATGGATAGTTTTGTCCACACTGTGCCTTTTTTTGTTCGTCAAGGGCATGCGTTATAGCACAGTCAACAGCGAACGTGAGGCATGCCCGCGACGCATGCCGTTTCCAAAAAACAAAAATGACAATATTGGCGTTGCGTTCGTTGACGCATTCAATTATTGAATGCGCCAAAACAAAAGTTGAGTGAAAGAAGATGACGAAAATTGAAGACGAAAGCGCTTAGTATGGACATAGCATTTGACCGCTAGGAATATAAGATTTCAAAAAATAAAAATATTTTATGTGTGTGATTTACTACTAACGTAAAGCCGGGAAAATAACTGTCATAGTCAAAAAATCTTCCTTTATATGGGGCGAGAGAAAATCAGTCAATTTTACATGAGAAGATTTTTTTACTTACAGTATAAAATAATTATGTAGTTCATTCAAGTAAGCGTGGCTAAAAAAATCCTTTATAGCGTTCATTTTGTTTATAGTTTTTCATGCGTCTTAACAATATTTAGCTGGCCACCGTGCAGAGCCTTAAATAATGTGGCATTGTTTCGGGCCGCGTTACCCCTTGTTTAGTAATTCAAATAAAATTAAACCATCCCGACAATACAAATACTTATCTTTGGAAAATAAATTTGTTTTGGAACGGGAAATTGCGTTTGAGATCTAAAAAATGATTTTCCCTTCACTACACGTGGAATGTGGATGCCTTGAGGCACTCAAATATCATGAGTTTTTGCGACTGTTGCATTATAGACTAGCTGTCCCGGTGAACTTCGTGTCACTTTTAAACCTTTCCTGGACTCGGAGGATTATTTTAAGACTAAAATTAGCAGAATCGGTTTAGCCGTTATCGAGTAATATCGTTACCACAGTATAGCAATATATTATAGCGTTACTAACACAATCCATTTATAATTGGAAATCCATTTATATATAATATATTATATATTCAAAATCGATTGATCGGGTTAAGAAACTTTGAAATAACTTATTGGCGTTGTGCAATTTTAGATAGGTAAAAAATGGTAACTAAAGGACATGTGCCCTTATAAGACGCAGGGAGAGTGAACCGCCGGCGTAGGAGAAAAAGTAATATCCCCCTTCTCTTTCTATTGTGCAACTTTAATTTATCCCAGCTGTTTCGTTTCGAATCTGCGTTTCGCAACACTGAGGCATGTTTCATCACTTCCTGATAAGTGCCGGATAGGCTATCCACCACTTAACTTGACAGATAGAATATGCTGTATCTGTCAAATAAGTTGTGGATAGTCTATCCGGCACTTTATCAGGAAATGGTGAAACAGGCCCTTAAAGTATGCTTTACTACCTACCTGATATACAGTTACATCGTTACATCTAGCAACATCCATACTTCCATACTAATATCCATATCCATACTTACTTAGTTACCGTACTAATATTATAAATGCGAAAGTGTGTCTGTCTGTCTGTCTGTTACCTCTTCACTGATTTTGCTGAAATTTGGTATGGAGATAGTTTGAGTCCCGGGAAAGGATATAGGATACTTTTTATCCCGAAAAAATGTACGGTTCCCGCGCGATAAACGAATTTTGGCGCAACGGAGTAGCGGGCGTCATCTAGTTACAGCATAACTCGGAAGTCAACTTGTTTACACGCGAGCAGGTAAATATTTTGGCGGCGGACGATTGATTAAAAAACTTTTTTACTGCCTGTTCGTGTGATTTATTGACCAACTTCCCTCCCTGCTCATTACAGACTATAAATATTTATTACCACAATAATCTGCTAGAGTTATAGTAGTAGAAGTTATAGTTACAAGGTACGAAGAAAACATCACGTGAACAAATCATCACGATAATAAATGAGTCTGAAATGATTGGTTAGTACCTGAATTCATGGGCGTGTCCGCGAGCTGTAAACTCCCCCCCTCTGAATTCCTGGGTACAGGTATATGCACCAAAATGGTATCTGACTGAAAAGATATTTTAGTCAGATACCATTTTTTTATAGTAGGTAACACGTTTTGAATTCCCACTTGCCGGGAAAATTGACGTTTATTTTACCTTCCTGGGGGAGGGCTGCCCCCCCCCCCCCCCCCCTGCCCCTACCTGTGTATGCCCATGGCTAAATTGAATACAATTTTCGTTGCATAGCTACTATGTCTGTAACTGGAGCCACATTTGAACGGTCAAATGTAATGAGAGCTAATGTTTAATACTGTATTATATTCCACTAATGGATCTTAGTGCTTTTTCTAAGAAATTAGTTAAAACATATTACAATATTATTATATATTATGTTATTTAAATGCATTTTTTTAATAATAATAATTATTAAATCAGTCCTGAATTGTTTTTGATTTGACTTGTTTCCACAGAAACAAGTAACAAGAGTTCAATTTTTTTTTTTTATTATTTCAAGACGCGAACGCTATTTTTAGGATTGCTTATCTTTCGGTCAGCTTTGACCGGCCACGATGACGTTACGCCGTGATAGGTTCCCGAGACCATAAAAGCAAAGACCCCATTACAAAGACATAAAAATTCCCTACTTGATTCTTAAGGCCTTCCCTACACGGGAAGACCGATCGATCCAAACGAACTAATCACAAGCTGACTTGACCGGACAGGCTTTGTGCACTTTCATGTGTGTACACGAGTTCGGTCAGATCGGCCTGCCATCATTCCGATAGGAATGATCTTCCTCCCCGTTTATGAGATCCTTTATTGATCATAAGAAGATAAACTAGATAAAATGACAATAAAACTACAAACGTTCACTTTAGATACGTTTAATTGATAAATAATAGACTACTTTATTGCCGCATAAAATTAATGATGATGTTGTAGTTTATCAAATACCTATAAGAGAGAAATTATGACGTTATATCATGTGAATTTTATTCTTTACTTAAAAAATGGAGATATGTCAAGAATATTTCTCTAGAAATAATTCCTCCCCACGGACAAAGCCGGAGGAGAAGGAGAGAATCATTTTAAAACACATAATTAACAATGTAGTTGTAAGAAAATTCTTAAAAAATCTTCCGTTTTTTAATATTATGAAAAGGTAATATTTATTTACTAACATAAAGACTTCGAAACACTACTTATTGTGATAAAATTTACACAGATATACCATAGAACATAGACAAGAACAAAGGCTGAAAAATGAACTGTTACAACGGCATTTCAGTGCTTTATAAGCATGACGAAAATCTCTCAAAGGGCAAGAACTATTTAGGGAAGAAAAACGCTTTTATTGAGCAATAAAATTTGTTATCCGTATTTCACGACTAAGATTAGGCCCTGTATGATAAGGACAGTAAAAACTATTGAAAAGGGACCAAGGCATCTTTAATTGGCTTAAGGGCGAGCCCTCAAGTTTTGATGGGCGAGGTAAGGGCTAAATAAACAAAGAAAGTACTTTTATCCCTTTATAGATTACTTTTGACCGCTCTATCCCTTATTTTGTACCCTCAAAGCATAGTGTTATAACTTTGACGTGTGGTATCAGAGATATAATCAAAAGGGAGTGGGAGAGCCATGCTTCGGCATAAATAGGCCGGCTCGATCGGAGAAATACCACGTTCTCACAGAAAACCGGCGTGAAACAGCGCTTGCGCTGTGTTTCGCCGAATGAGTGAGGTTACCGGAGGCCCAATCTCCTGCCCTATTCCCTTCCCTACCATCCCCTATTCCCTTCCCTTCCCATCCCTACCCTCCCCTATTATCCTATTCCCTCTTAAAAGGCCGGCAACGCACCTGCAGCTCTTCTGATGCTGCGAGTGTCCATGGGCGACGGAAGTTGCTTTCCATCAGGTGACCCGTTTGCTCGTTTGCCCCCTTATTTCATAAAAAAGAGATAAATTAAAAAGCCTGAAGACAAGGCATAAACCAAAATACTGTATTACATATATACAGTACTGGTTCAGACAATATTTTATAGTATACCTAATAATAATAATAATAACGTTTATTTCACAATAAGACATCACATTACACTACAATAAAACGATACACATAACACAATGCCTACTACAAATTTAAAACACAAAGAGAAAAAAGAATATATATCATAATCACATACCTACACATAAAAATATTAAAATAAGTACTAATTATTATAGTATGGGTCTGCACAAGTGTATTGTTATGTCTTTAATTGTCAAAAAGGACACCAGGCGTATCACCGCGGTGCTGTCACCACAGTGCCTGGTGTTATGTGGTTCCTAGAAAGCCGTCATCTGGAGACAGGAACAGATAAGCACTCAGCAATTACATTTTAACATATATAAATATTATTTTACATATTATACTTATAACTATTGTACTATAATAATAACGGACTTCTTACTTCATATTACATAATATCCATATGGATATATTTTTACGTCTGCAACGCTTGTAAACACAGAACCTTGCTATTGTTATTATTTTTTACCTAACAACCGAGTCATGGGGGATCGCTTGAAGGATGGTGTTTGACCTTGCAAGCAACCTTGGAACATCCGTGAACCGCCTTGCGTCGGCTTACATCTTGATCGGTAAGTACTATGATAGCGACCAGACAATAATAATAGGTTAAATTTTATAATTTAAACATTATAATTTCATGAAATTTTATTTAATAATAATTAATAATTTTATTTAATAATACCACCTATAGTATACCTACGATTGAACAGTTTGAATGCAAAGAAAAAATAAACGGACACGCATCCATATAAACACTATTATATAGTATTATAAAAACTAGTATGTAATAACTATTGTTCCTTAATGTTCGATTAATGTTTTCCGTTAATCTTTACTTATAGAACATTTTTCCCCCAGAATAAGTAAGATGTTAGCGAGATTATAAGAGTAATCGGTGAAGCTGTAACAAAAATGATAATTATTTAACCTGCTCACGTACGGCAGGAAATAGAGAAGTTATCACAATCAAAAACCACTTTTGTTGCAGAAATGTAGGTCAAGCGTGCGATAGTTTTATTTATTAAGGTTCTGTATATTTATTGAATAACATATACAAGATATTTTATAGGAACACGAATTTAGATTTAATGATTTATTACAACAAACCTTGCCAGTTTATGGAGAGTTTATAACAACATTTATAACTACGTGTGTGTTTTTATGAAAATATAATATATAGTTAGCTAAAAGCCGAGCTTTGTGAGAGCTCGCGTCGTCACACCTTGACTGAGTGAAGATAACACATCTACATATAAAAACCCTTGTCTGACTGCTGCTGATCATTAAAAATTACTATGTAAAGCACAAATCAATAGGCTTAATAGTTTTTCCGTAAAGTGCTCAGGTTGTGGGATTTACTAGGGCTCGCTTCGCTCACCCTGATTAGATGAAATGAAGAATTTTTATATGAGGACGGTCTTAAATTTTATTCTGTCTCTGTGACTTAAGAAATGTGGCGCAGATAATATAGACTGCACTGCAGAGAACGAAAAATGGTAACAATTTATAACGGAAAAATGTACGGTGCTTTCAAAACTTTATTTTATGCGTATGAAGTACATCTAGTAAAACAAAACATCACTTAATAAAAGTAAAAGTTAAGGCGATTATAAACCCCAATTTGTCATTCCGTGACTCCCGGTTTACCTAGTTCCAATATAATAACGAAATGTGAAAAATATGACATATAAATAAAAGCACAATATTTGAAATACTTTAAACCATAAACATTTTAATATAACGTAATACTTTGGCTGTAATTAATTTACAAACTCACCTCCGACAAAAATCTATTTCATCGAAATATAAGTTTTTTTTTTTAATGAAATAAGGGGGCAAACGCGCAAACGGGTCACCTGAGGGAAAGCAACTTCCGTCGCCCATAGACACTCGCAGCATCAGAAGAGCTGCAGGTACGTTGCCGGCCTTTTAAGAGGGAATAGGGTAATAGGGGAGGGTAGGGATAGGAAGGGAAGGGAATAGGGGAGGGAAGAGAAGGGAATAGGGTAGGGGATTGGGCCTCCGGTAAACTCACTCACTCGGCGAAACTCGGCGCAAGCGCTGTTTCACGCCGGTTTTCTGTGAGAACGTGGTATTTCTCCGGTCGAGCCGGCCCAGTCGTGCCGAAGTATGGCTCTCCCACGTGTAAAATAGAATAATTATACATTTTATTTGAATAAATTGTTAGTAAATCTATATTTAAGTCTTCTGAACCAAACAATTTTGTTTCTTACCTATTATTTATTTCCAAAGATATTTACAAAAACATGAAAAATAGAGAAAATAGTACTTAACTACAGTTTTATGCTAAGCTAAAATGAATCTTATTGCAATGCGTATACGCTTGGTCTTTGGTTGTGTGCAAGGCTATCGTTTTGGATTGAGATTAATCATCGCCTTAAGACATTGCTAATACAAATAAAGAGTGTGGTAAATATAGAATTTTGCGTATTCCTCACGGACCCCCAAAAAGTTGTGTCAGCAAGTTGTAATTGTCAGTAGATTGTTTCCGCACGTGTATTAGGCGCCATCTTTATTTCTGACCTGACACTTCCGGTTATTAATGTTTATTTATTACTACTCCCAGCGGGAGAGCAGAATTTCTACTAATATCGAAAAGTTTGTAAGTATAGATAATAGGTATAAGTTGGTAACTGTTCCACATAAAACTGACTATTAAAACAAGTAAATATATCGCAAACGCTGCCTGAATCTTAAGCTAAATCCTGAATCTTAAGTTGTCAGAATCTTTAGTCAAAACATAATCGATAGTGCCGAGATCTGTCGGCAGATAAAATTGTGTCCGAATTAACATATTATTAAGGCATTGCAAGCGTTGTAGTGAGTAAAATCTCGTCTATTTTTAACTTTGCTAACGAAACTACCAATAATACAGTATGACTAAATCTAAGGCTGCATTACAACCAGAGCTGGGCTAGCTGCGATGCGACGAATTTTTTTTTTTAAAGATCCAGCAGAATGGCTGCGGTGAGCGAAGTCAGGAAAGCACATGGGCGTGCACACCATGAAGGCAGAAATGCAGTGCTTACCTAATGCATGACTTGCCATACACATATATTTTAACTTTCGTACGTTTTAGATGACTCATGACGTTAATTATTAAATATTAATAGTAAAAAATATAATAGAAAAAATTAACGCATTCAAAACGCCTACATTTATATTATATAGCAACAATCAATATTACATAGCAACAATCAATTTGCGAGAAATTAAACATTAGGTTAGGTACACGCGCGAACGGCATGGCTCAAGGTCAAGGCAAGCAGATCTCTTGCGGCAGGCTCTGGGGTCATGTGCGCGTAAAGATTTTTGTATCCGTGAACAGTTCGCACACGCACACAAACATGCTATATTATAGGCGAACTACTGCCGCAGTACCGGCGCGGCGCGACGTTCGGTAATAATCGGATATTATGTTCGTTTCCTATAATCCGAGTAAAAATAATAGACGGAAATGTAATTATTCACGTATACACATTATGCATTTTTGTTTTGTAAGGTTTATAAATTATAATTGTTTACATAGCAGAAATGTTTTGTTTTGGGAGGCCATTGGGCATTGCTTTTTCGTGTGATGAGAATTAAAAATGTTATTTGACTGAGATTTGTGTTAATCCTTCAGGCCCCGCGCGAGCACCGGTGATCGCGACAACAATAGAATACAATAGCAATTCCTGTAAATTCCGACTGAGGTGTGTGTATTAAAAATTAAAAATAACGACTTTTCACAATTATCATTCAGTGAAAATATTGTAATTGTGATTTGTGTCTAAAGGTAGGTGTGTACCTGAGTTACAACAGTTAAACCAGCAACAAAACAAAAAGGAAATATAAGTAACCCCACCCGAAAGTTTCATGTTAAAGGTTATCCATATTCATACTAATTAATTATTTTATTAAGTATTTTATAACTAAATGCGAAAGTATATCTGTCTGTCTGTCTCGCTTTCACGCCAAAACTAATGAACCGATTGTAATAAAATTTTGTACACAGTTAGTCTAGAGCCTGAGAGAGCCATAGGCTACATTTTGATGAGGCAAAAATATATTATCTAATTTCCATGGAAATATCGATGAAAATTAATTCACATTGTATTTCTAATACGTAACAATAGATGGCGTTTTTATTTATTTTAGCTTAGCGCACAATATTATGTTGTATGGCAATTGGTATATTTCCATGGGAACATCGATGAAATAAACTCTCATTGTAGTTCCAACGTGTGACAACAGATGGCGTTTTTTTTATTTCTTCATAACAGAACGTAATTATACTAATAGTTTAGAAAACATAGTTTTTAATTTATATCCACACTATTATTATAATTTATGCGAAAATATCTCTTTTTGTCCGTTTGTCTGTCTGTTTTGCTTTCACACCAAAACTACTGAACCGATATCACTGCATTACCAGTGTCAAAATCTTGTGCACGGCGCTGGTAAAGCAACTTTATGTTGCTTTTCAAAAACACTTTACACAACGCTGCCTCGACGAGCTCCAGTGAAACACACTTAATTGATTTGAGTAAAACTTATATTATATGAACACTAGCTGTCCCGACAAATGTTGTTTTGCCATAATATATGGTATTTCGCTCGTATTGTTTTATTGAAGTGACTAAATAAGTAGTGCACCTTGGCAACGTCCATCGCTATCCCGTCGCACAAACAATGGTCGCCGTCAGTCTCGAGTTGTAATAATCTACTATTATTTATTCAACAAATGCACTTATCAATATAAAAAGTAGCCAGTAGCCAATTCTCAGACCTACTAAATATTACAATTTGGTAAAAATCAGTAAAGCCGTTTCGGAGGAGTGCGGTAACTAACATTGTGACACGAGAATTTTATATATAAGAAAAATAACCGTAGATACAATTATTTCAATTAGTTTTTATAACTTATTTTCAATTTTATCACCACAAAATAACGCAAAAGAGCCAGCCGAAAAATCTCGCCGACAAACCAACTCGCCGACTCGCCGACAAACCGACTCGCCGATTCGCCGACCTGCCGACAGCGACGGGTTCACAAAACACCTATGAATAAACGTGATTTATGTCCCCATAAATTCCCGGCCGGGCTTCGGCGGAATGCTCCTTACGCCATATTTCAAAATAATGTCTCGCTGTTTAGGCTGGTGACTATTGAGTACAGTTACGGGATTTATCATCACTAGTAGCAACCTTCGCACTCAAACTCAAACTTTTTTATTCAGAATCAATTTGTAACAAATATTTTCGAAACGTCGAAACTATGGTGCCTACATAGACATAGATCAAGATAGATACCGCATGTGTATGTACTTCGCGTGCCATATCGCGTTCCCGAACGACGAGCAATGCTCGTCTTTCGATAGTCTGTTCTTTAGTCTACTATCAGAATCGGACGTCGCCTGTGAGTCCCTACGGAAGTACCCCCCTAAGGGGGCACTTCAGTAGGGACTCACAGGCGAGCGGTGACGGACGCGCACGAGTTTTTAGTTAGGTGATCATTGCATGACTACCTGCGTACTTATTCATTCGCTGTCACAGAATTGATAAATTAATCTGATCACAATAGACAATAAAAAAAGGGCAAAGAAATATTGCGCAATGTTTAACTGTCTTAACACGGAATGTGAATCAAATTTAACTTTTTTTAAGCTCCCTAATGACGATGAGAGTTAAGAACTTTTTTAAATTGTTTTATTATCATTTATTATAGATTTAAATTTTGTACAATTTATTATAGAGTCAAATTATTACGATTAAGTACTTATGATTTAAATAGTTTTAAATACTAGTTGAAGTGGAATATATTAGTTGGGTTACCTTCGTAGACGTATAATAATAATTAATAAAGGTACTTCATTGAAAAAAAACACGTTATTTAAAATGGTTAGGTATTAATTATTACTAATAACTAAGGTTGGTGTCGCGTCTTTGCTATTATATTTCATGATGCGTACTATTCGAAACCTCATTTGTTTACAAAAATAACTAAGTTATACAAACACTTTAAGTAGGTAATATAAAACCGGTTTCAATAATTCTAAATCTAAGTACGCGTAACTAGTTACACGCGAATTTATGATAATTAAATCTACATAGTACTAAGACATAATATCTTAGATTATTTCGAGTTAAATAAAATATAGTTAATTAAATATAAAGATTATAATATTTTTTTAAAAACAGACAACCCTGATTTCTTCAGAAAAGGTACGAGTTATGCGATAGAAAGAGAGCGGAGATGTAGGCAAATATAATTGTAAGCACCTAGCACTGCGCGGTCGGAATTTGAACTTTATAGTATCGTGGCATGAGTCGTTAATTCTTTAAACGGGTTTCGCCAGTGGGAATTCTGTTGGTACAACTAATATATATTCTGTGACAGTGGTAGGAAAAAAGTAACACGCTAGTTTTCACACAAACGGAGCGACATGCGGTGTCTATCTTATCGGTACCAACACGGCGAGAAAAATCAGCATGGCGTAAGAAACTCGCACGGAGATCCTTCCATCCCAAACCTATCCGTATCCATATCCATACTAATATTATAAATTCAAAAGTGTGTCTGTCTGTCTGTTACCTCTTCACGGTCAAACCGCTGAACCGATTTTGCTGAAATTTGGCATGGAGATACTTTGAGTCCCGGGAAAAGACATAGGATACTTTTTGTCTCGGAAAAATGCACGGTTCCCGCGTTTAGGCGCAACGGAGTTGCGGGCGTCATCTAGTTAATAATAAAGACTAGCTTCCACAACGGTTTCGGTGACGATGGCCGATTTTATTGAAACTAGGCCAACCAGGCAGGAGTGATTTTACTGTGCTCAAGACTCTTATGTGCGCAGTCCTTTATTCTCATAATCCAGTGTCCAAGCATTGTCATAAAAACAACATTTTTTTAACGTGGAAACCGAACCCACAGGTCACTAACTTCGAGTCAAAAGTTCGCTTACGCTAACCTAACCTAAACCTAACCTAACAATTATACCCCTCAACCTCACATCCGACCGTTTAGGCCAAGGATTCCCAAACTTATTTTATCTATTGCCCACTTTGAGAAAATATTATGTTATATTCTGTTCTTCCCCTTATTACAATTTAAAATGCATCCAGATGAAATAAATCACCCCCAGCTTCTACACTACGCCCTTATTTTTTTTTTGATCCCAAATCTTCTAGAAGGTCATAGAGGATCAAAAATCCTTTTGATCTTCAGCGCCCACAAGGGGACGTTATCGCCCACTTTGGGAAAGGCTGGTTTAGGCTATAGAGCTTGTCAAATAGAAAAGTGTATACTCAAAAAAAACCATTCCAACACAGTCACGCAAAAACCTATCAGCACACGAGAGCTCGCTTAAAATTCATAAAACATGATTTCATTAATAATTCCATTCACGAGGCCATCAGCTAACGGAAATGACACCTTATTTTTACAGCGCCACTAAAACTTTTTTATGGTCGGCAACACCCGTAAAAGGTATAAATAAAACGAGCCACCGAGCGCTGTCACCGCAGAGAAAACGCAGCGAAACTCACATTAGGGAGCTAAAACGAAGACTATAATATTATGATAAGGATAAATAATTGAAACAAAAATATTTTTCAGAGATATTAAGAAAAGGTCCAAGCAAGGTTCTGCCACTTGTCACCAGAAGAACCAGCGCAAAAAAAACTGTTCTTCTCCGGAGAAAGTGGAACAAATTAAGTCAAGAATTTCCGATCAAGTCACGTTTCGTCACCGGAGTCATAATTTTTCACTTATCCCAAAAGTGCATAACGCCGCTAAAAATGTTAACTTTAAAAAAGAATATCGGCCGCGCGGAAGCGTAGTTTGACGTACATGTGTTTATTAGAAGCGTAGTTTAACGCATATGTGTGCGTACTGCGTAGTCTTGGCTTATTTATCAGAACACCTACACACAAGGTATTTCATTACATCACTATCCAAACTTTGTGCCCAAATAACTAGTAGTATAAACGAATATAAAAAGTCATAAATGTTGTCATAAAACTGTTTGCTCCGAGCCTAGTAATCACTACTGGTACTTAGGGTCAGTTCACACTTGTAGAGAGACGCAGCGGCGCTACAATTTAAAACGTAACGTCATTTCATTCAGCTTACATTACAACGTAACGCATCAATGCAATTCATTTTTAAAATATCCCATTCAAAATTAAACTTAGTAATTTACTACACAATTAATTTTTTCGAGAATTTAACATCTAACATAGAAAACATGCAGGAATTGTAGGTGGAGACACATTTCATATAAATAATAAAAGTACCAGTCAGTGATTTATAACGCTAAAAGGCAGTACTTTCATCGTATAGGAACTACAGCGGATGGTAACTGGTTGTACAATGTACTTGTCAGAAAACTCAGAAATACATATAACAATAAAAAGTGTTTATTATTTAATTAATTGCATGCTGTGGCCAATTTTAATTGGTAATTGTATCTAGCTTGTATTTTAAATGGCCAAACCAAATGTTATTTCTGATATTTCTGATGCAAAACTATATTTGATACTCAATCAATAAATGAGTAAACAAGTGTCGGACTGGCGAGACCAGTTCGCACGTCCGTTGCAGACGCCGTATAGTATGTCACCACCCTTACAAGTACTCGGGGGTACAGGAGGAGCTGGTCCCACTGATAAACACGACTTAATTGGGGATCGTAAAATTTTTATCCCCCGACAAATTGGGATAAAGGATTGTTTTCTTCGGCCTTTTCCTGGTTTGTGTTACATGACGCATGGGTTATGGCTAGCCTGGGGCCAATTGTCATTTGACAACTCTTCCATAAAAAAATAAATGTGGCACTCAGGGACTGCCGTGGTATTGCATAGGATTTTTTATTAACTTACTAGATGACGCCCGCAACTCCGTTGCTCCAAAATTCGTTTATCACGTGGGAACCGTACATTTTTCTGGGATGAAAAGTATCCTATGTCCTTTCCCGGGACTCAAGGTATCTCCATACCAAATTTCAGCAAAATCGGTCCAGCGGTTTGGGCGTGAAGAGGTAACAGACAGACAGACAGACAGACAGACGAACTGACACACTTTCGCATTTGTAATATTAGTATGGATGCAATTCGCATACGTATATTCGCACGCACACAAACACCGTGCCGAAGTCTGCCGAACTGAAACGACGAGACGATGCACAGCAACGCCGCACCGCTGTGGCGTCGGAGTGGGGGTGTTAGGTTTATTTTCGTTACGGAATTTCTTGATTCGGTCGCCGCGCTCAAAGTACGCGATAAAAGCTAAAAATGTCCTAAGCCTCGATTTCCATGCGAGATCGAGCGGTTTGACTGCTACACAACGAAATGACAAGCAATTGGGTGTAAATCGCAGCGCGACCGCGTCGCCAGTTAAATAAATCGTTGCATACGATTGCTTGTGATCTCATTGTGTAGCGGTCAAACCGCTCGTTTGCGCGGACGCATATTATAAATGGACTGAAGCTAGATTAATATAAAATTACTAAATAATAAAAAATCCTTAGTACAAGCAATTCAATAAAAGATAAAGAAAGGTTAAGGGCGAAAAGGTCATAGACGGCTTAAATTTCTATTATAAAAACTCTTCAGTGATCTCTTATTATATCGGTACCAGACTACGTATCAGGCCTTGTACCATGAAACTGTTTTGAGACTCAAACAATCGGACGAGAATGCCGCGTCCTGCACTAACGTTTGAGTCTCAAAACAGTTTCGTTACTACGAAAATATTACAAATATTTGGCAAAGTTGTAGACATAGGCTAAAGGTTTAATAATTTTTCTTTACGCCACTACAACGCAGTGGTGGCATGAGTCGCTAGACCAATGTCGGAAGAAAAAGAACCTGTAGCCTAGGTCATAAAACGCATTTTGTTTGAATTTTTGCCGGTCGTGGTCGTTTGCGCGAAGATGAAAAAGTACTTAACAGATTTTTTGACAACGTGGCTTTCTTTAGTCAATCTGTTGTCTTTTCTACCATAGTGATAAACATTTCTATAGTCATACTAAGCGTGGCAATTCGTCTTCTCAATTCTCGAAAGTTCTAAAAGAACTTGAAAATTTCATATCCAAGTTTCTAGCAGTGGTTACACTTCATAACGTATCAACTTCAATTACGAAGACCGAATATTCCAGCGTGGCATCTAATCTTTTAGTTGGAGAAAATTTTTGTCCGTTTTCTCGGATATTTTAGTTATATTAAATCCGTACCGAATGAAGAGTTAATTCTGTAAAATGTATCAGCGTAGTTAACACCGAGACGAGAATCCATGCAGCACAAGATAATATTATAGAGAATCAAACATTTATAAACAAAAAAATAATGCAGAAGAAAAGTGTTTTAATGTCAGACGCTTTGGTGATACGAGATGATAGTTTTACAAGCCTCATATATCACTTGACCAAAACTAGAGCTAGCCCCGTGATTGTGAAGTGCCACTTGAAAGACAATAATAATTAAATCGCACGCACATTTTTAAAATGACTGAAAAAAATAACTACTTATCTGGGGCATGGCAGTGCCCCAGCCAAGCTTTTTAGCAAAGGCACGGCCGTACCATACTTTTCTCGAAGCGGTTCGCGGCTATTTCACACCCTCCTTATCTTCGATGTTAACAAAGCTAGAGATTTAGAATTTCGATGACTAGGAGCAAGTATTTAAACTAGCTTAACCTCCAAATTACATTATATTCTAATTAATAGTTTACTAGTTACGGATGGTCAAAGTTACTACGTTTTGTCACTGACTGACAGATCATCAAAATTCTAAGGTACTTCTAGCAGACTTAGAACCTTGAAATTTGGTACCCGGATAGGTATTTATTCACAATGAAAGGAAAAATTATGAAACTGGCCAAGTTCGAGTCGAACTGGCGTAGATAGGGTTCTGTACCGTAAATTTGTATTGTATTATTTATTATTAAAGTTGAAATACAATTGAGTATTTCTGAAATTTCCAAAAACCCTTCCCCTTCATAATGATAACCCATTATGAAGGGGAAGGGTTTCTTGTTACCATTATTAAGATAGAGCAAAAAAAGCAAAAAATTGTGTTTGTTGTACGAGACCCGCCATTCCTAAATTATTTTATTTTAATAGGACTATTTTATTTTATAGCGACAAAAAAAATACTCATTTTGTGAAAAATTCAACTATCTAGCTATTGCGGTTCTCGAGATCCAGCTTGGTGACAGACATACAGCGAAGTCGACTTTGTTAATATGGTAGAATAGTTTTAACGTGACCTGAAAAGAAAAAACCTTAAAAAAAGAAATGAAATCCCACCAAAACATTAAATGTAAAAGGAGCCAAGCAAAATATTGCATAACTATGCAATACTTCTACCGTAAAAAGTTTTCAGATCACATTCAAGCCAAGCCTTCAACTTATTTTGTAATTGAAATCAACATTCAGTGAATGTATCAATAGTTTTCTTTATTTTAAAATTATTATAGTGGCTTGGCAATGAGCACTAGAGAAATAATCAACGACTAATTGAATTTATATGGGTACCTGCATCGAAAAGATGCGTCGTTGCGATAAACTAAAAAAACCGTTGCGATAAACTAAAAAAACATTACGCTTGCCGTCTGTGTAAGTATGAACTCCTCCAAATATGCAGTTTTATATTTGTTTCGTGATAATTATGTGCTCATTGCCGAGCCACTATAATAATTTTAAAATAAAGAAAACTATTGATACATTCACTGAATGTTGATGTCAATTACAAAATAAGTTGAAGGCTTGGCTTGAATGTGATCTGAAAACTTTTTACGGTAGAAGTATTGCATAGCTATGCAATATTTTGCTTGGCTCCTTTTATATTTAATGTTTTGGTGGGATTGTCATTATAAATTACAGCTGCTTAGCATCTACGTCCCCATGACAATCGCATCCACAATCCTTGTAGCTGTGCATTAAATATACCAATGTATATTTAATATTAGTACAAATCGCGCTCACGTTTCAATAGTAACAATAGGCTAGATATAAAATAACCTAGACACAGCAAACGGTAAGCAAATGCGGCGCAAGTGCACCTGTAATATCCGCTCGCAGCTCATATCCGCCCCCGTCTTTGCCGTGTGGTATAAGGTATGAGCGGGAGCGATTATCAATTAGAATTAAAAGGAGATTTCGACGATAACATCGATATTTCAGGTCGTTAAATGATGCTACATTTAAAGGGTTCCAAGCTTTCGATTTCTTTTCAAGAACTAAAAATAGGACCTTATTACGAGTTACAATTTCTTTTCGTCGTCTATTATTTTTGATAAGTTGTACTAAGTTTCGTATAAAATCCGTCTGTTTCCAAACTAAGCTGTTCTTGTTTCCAAGAACCGATAGTTTTAATTTTCGACTTGCACTTAGCTGGTTCTATAGATGTATTTACACAAAAAATAATAGACGAACCCTATTCGGAATGATTTGGGACACCAGTGTTCCTACTTTCTACCAAGTGATCCTACAGCTCAAAATTTTCATGATTTCAAATTCGGTTTCATTTTTCACGGGGATTTGATACCTATAAACAATATACATATATTATACGCTTGAGTAAACCATCTCAGAATCTAAATGACCTTTTACTTTTAAGAAAACCGTCATTTAACCGCATTACGCATATAAACATAACATTTAAGCGCTTTTCCTCATTGTGGCTACAGCGGCCTTAATAACGTTTTTAGTCATGGATGGGATAAGAAACAACATTCGCTAAGTGTTATGTGGCCATCACGGAACGTTTGGAGAACTTTGTGTGTAAAAAATTCTAGCTGTTTACTCTACGTTCAGAAAGGCACAAAAAACATCCCGTATTTGCAAGCTCTTAGGGTCTACACAGACGAACCGCATTTCAACTGCAATGCAACCGCAAATTGCAGTTCAAGTGCAGTTTGAATGCAGTTGACACGACTGCAATAGAACTGCAAACCAAACAGTTCACACGACTGCACGCCGACTGCAACTGAACTGCAATCCGACTGCGCGTTTGGTTTGCAGTTCTATTGCAGTCGTATTGCAGTCGTGTCAACTGCATTAAAACTGCACTTGAACTGCAATTTGCAGTTGTATTGCAGTTGAAATGCGGTCCGTCTGTGTAGACCCTTACTCCATAATTGCATCATATCCATACTTCCTAATATCATAAAATGTGAAAGTGTGTCTGTCCGTCTGTCTGTCAGTCTGTCTGTTACCTCTTCACGCCTAAACCGCTGAACCGATTTTGCTGAAATTTGGCATGAATATACTTTGAGTCCCGGGAAAGGATACTTTTTATCCCGGAAAAATGTACGGTTCCTTCGTGACAAACTAATTTTGGCGCAACGGAGTTGGAGGAGTTGCGGGCGTCATCTAGTTTACATAGATATTATAATATCTACAGATTTTTTTTAATTTGGTTTTGATTTCTAGAAATATAATTGTAAAAATGCATCATCATTCATCATGCAATGTTTGACAGAGAATAATTTATATCTCAAATTGATTCATATGCATATGAATCAATTTAATAAAGAAATGTCGTATACAGACTTATAAAATTAATTCATAATTATTATTATGCTGACTCACGTTATTTGGTCAGTTAGTCAATTTCTGTGAGCTGGACTGGTACACGTTTACATTATAACGTATGTGTAGCCCTTTATTCCGTTCGTACAACGCACCTTCGTAACTCAATATCGCCAGCCAGCTTTCAGCCTCCTTCGTGTATTATAAATATCAATTCCACTCGATATTCACAAATCAAACACGGAACAGTACCGAATGTTCTCGTGATATCCTGTCACGTCCACTACCCACTGGCTCTTTGACTTTGTCACGTGGCCCAAGTTACGAGCTGAAGCGATTCTTGATCTTTTTAGTATTAATTAGTGAGCACGGCCAAGTGTGTGTCAGGCCACGCGCAACATGAGGTTCCGTAGTACCGCTAGTATTTTTTAATTTTTTGTATGGTCAATGAATGTAAATTTATAACGTGTTTTATACTATCTACTAACAACATCATCATAGTTACTTTCAAAGGAATTTGAACGAAAAGTTCCTTTATACTTCGCCAAATACATTTTTTTAGTTGATCGACTATATAATTACTCAATAACTTATGAAGTCTTCTTAGCCGTGATAGTTTTCCTTTTAAATTCAGTATATTTCCTACTCCCGTTAATTTTTTCACATTTCCAGAAGCAACCGTTTAGCTAGTAGAACGGCGGGACTGGACTCTAACGATTTTTTCCACTTTAAAACTTAATATTTCACAAACTGATCCCTAAATAGGAAAATGATCTATGAATACTCATAATATTTTTAAAAAACCTATCCAACGACACCCCACACGATGGGGTGAACGCGAAAAAAATAATTCATCCCCGCTTGATGTGTAGGGAAGGTACCATAAAAAAATATTTTTTAAAGATTTCATGTACCATTTTGTCGTCATAATTAATATGCGTATTCATGCCAAATTACAGCTTTGTAGGTCCATAGTCTCTGAGCAAAACCGCGGACAGACAGACAGACGGACAGACAGACAGACGGACAGACAGACGGACGGACAGATCGAAACTATAAGGGTTCCTTGTTGACTACGGAACCCTAGAAAGGGGTCGCTATAAGTTTGCCTGCCTGTGTGTACTGTGTGCGAGTGCGCAATATTATGCATGTATGTGTAAGTCCGTGGCCCTGGTAGCATCCAAACGAGTATCCCGATTTTGACTGACTTTTTTTTAATGTTCATGAAATAGTTCATCATCATCAGCCCGACTAGTGCGCGAAAGTTTGGGTTTTATTTCATGAAAGGCTGTAGCAACCGCCAGTGATTAAGTTTTGGGAGAGTTAGTGTTGAGTTTTTTATTTCTTAATTTAACATTAGTATAGATATTTTGATATATTAGAAAGTATTTAAAATAGTGTTACTGTTTGTCGCAAATTATGTACAGTTTTATGTATGCTATAGCCGTTAAAGAAGTCGCTAATGACTTAAAGTTATCTATTTATCAGATGTAATTGGTTAAATCAAATGATCAATGTTAATGTAACTAAACAACTAGTAACTTTCAGATGTATACCATCCTACATCGATTACAAATACAGCTGTGTTCAGTAATATTAAATCCAACTTTTTTTTTTTTTTGGGGAAATGTTTAAAAAATGAAAACCATTGGCCGGGACTTGGCAGCGCGCGCCAAAAGTTGTCTCGTTAGAAATTATTTATTGGCGTTTGAGTGATTTTTACAAGCAAATAACGAGGTCGAATTCGAGTGGTCGACGGCTTTGATGAATTCCGTTAAAACCCGCGATTTCAGGACTAAAGGTGAAGCCACACGAGCGTATTTTGTGAGTCGTTAGTCGCAGAATTTCGGTTGCGTCAACATTTGTCATGTATACTAATCATGACAAAATTACGCTCATGAGACTGTAGTAGGAATTTCCTATGAAACTGGATGAAGCAGAGTTCTTCCCAACTGAAATGATTTGTTTCATGGCTCCTCTACAACAGTGGCCAGCGCTGGGCGATCGAATGGCGCATGCGATGGCCATGCAATAGTCACAACGCCTCTACATGATGGCCGTGTTCGGCGTGTTCAGTTGTGATCTAAACGTCGTTCAAGATGGACGTGTAAGCATTAGCCATTGCGGCAATGCAAAACGTGGTTTTTTAATAATTCATGACTTCACCAGATGACCCGGTGAACTTCGTATCTCCTCCCTCCTAATATGAACCTTCTCTTGAATTCTAGGAATAATTATTTCAAGACTAAAATTAAAATAATGGTTTATGGTAGTGATCATGATGATAATGATGAATGTAATAATAGCATATTAATACGCTTTCCGTTCTTAAAACAACGCCGAAACTCCCAAACTTGTATCTTTAAAAAGTTAGGAGTTATAATTATTATTATAGCTTTTACATTATAATATATTATTATATATTATAATGTAAAAGCTATAATAATAATTATCCGTTCAGTAGTTTTTGAGTAAAAGAGTAACATCCATACATCCATACAAACTTTCGCCTTTATCATAATATTATTATATTTTCATTCGTCATTTTGAATGAAATTCGTAAATTGTAAATTACGACGTCCTCACTCGACCGCGGTCAGGCACCGACTGTCGTATCGCCAACGTGTAGAGGCGTACCGCCATCGCTGGGCCATCATCCTTTGATGTGCGGCCGAAAAACCGACACCGCCGTCATTCCACGGCCATCGCTGGCGCCATCGGCCATCCTACGCCACTACATCCTCCCCACGCTGGCCCATCGTGATGGTCCACTACGCTGGCCCATCGTCTAGAGCCGCAATCAAAATATACGCCAGTGTATTCACATAATATTATATTATAATATGACGTCGTTGTGATGTCATTATAATACGTCACTCTTGTCTCAACAGTGGCACACATGAATTCAAGACAACATGGCCAGTATACTGACTTAAATTTCGGAACACGCATTATACCAACTCACATAAGCGTGCGTCCACATTTGTATCATTTGCGCGATCAGATCTCCGATCAGATCTCCGTTGCGATCATCGCGCCGTATCAAAATGATACGCGTATCATGATACTTTGTATCATGATACGCGTATCATCTCGCGTCCACACTAGCGACGGACGGACGGACGCACCGAAATATAACTATAGAACATGTTCAATTAAGTTATTAGGAGGCAACATTGCACACCGCCGTCCCTATGTGATGAAACATTGAAGGAATCAGCCCAAAGATTGTTCGAGCGAAGCGGCCCCGGATTCTTACCCCAACTATCTTTTGACAACTTCCACAGTGCCTCTCAAACTTACAAGGACTTAGCTTCTATTTAATAACTTCGCTGGGGCTTTAGGCGCTTTAAATTCGCAGTCTTGGTACAATTTTGTTTGGAAGAATAAATTTTAGTCTTTATAAGTGTACCTTTTTTTATAATTAGTGTACCTGAATCTTGTGCATAAAATTTTTATCTAAAATTAGTGCAGAATTCATACCTAAGTACCTATGATAAGTTTTTTACTATGGGCTAATTTTTCATTTTAATAAGAAATGTTTTGAACATTTCAATAAATTTAAAAAAGTTGTTAAAGAACGTTTGTGTGCTAAGGCTTTAATTAGAAGGTAACAATTTCTCAATGATAGCACACCTTGGGAAAAATAAGCTGACAGACCATAGGTCGCTTCTATATAAATGTACCACATTTTCACTTACTTTACTTACATACTATGTATAAAACATTGTTATTTTCCACCTTTTTGGTAATATAAAAAGTGGACCCGTGCGAGTTTCTTACCCCGGTTCTTCTCGCCGGGTTAGTTCCCGAACCGGTGGTAGGTCTCATGTAGACACGACGTTCTAAAAGTGTTAACTTTGTTAACCTATTTGGAAATAAAATATTTTTGATTTCGATTTTTGATTTAACACCAATCTAATATATAAAATTCTCGTGTCACGGTGTGCGTAATTGAACTCCTCTGAAACGGCTCGACCGATTTTCGTGAATCTTAGCGAGCATATCGGCTAGGGTTGAGAATCGGACAACATCTACTTTTTATATTGATAAGTGCATTTGTTGAATAAATAATAGTAAATTATTACAACTCGAGACTGACGACGACCATTGTTTGTGCGACGGGATGGCGATCGACGTTGCCATGGTGACATATTTATTTAGTCACTTCAATAAAATTATACGGGCGAAATACCTACTATATATGGCAAAGAGACGTTTGCCGGGACAGCTAGTTTTTTTTATAAAATAGCAGCTTAGCCAAGATCAGTGTCCTATTATCATTATCTAAACTGAAGGACCATTTTGCTTAGTGCCGAATATATATTTTTTAAGAAAGTAGACCACTTTATTTCCGCCGCCCCATGTAGAGATAAACTACGATAACATGGCGCGCCCCTCCAAAATTCAAAACGTTTGAAGTGCGTTTTCAAAACGTTTGAAATGCGTTGTCTTGCGCGGTCGGCTAGTTATGATCAGGGGCGTGCACTGGATTTTGACACTGGGTATGCAGCAATATCGTTCAGTAGTTTTGGCGTGAAAGCAAAACAGACAGACAAACGGACAAAAAGAGATATTTTCGCATAAATTATAATATTAGTGTGGATATAAATTTAAAAAATTCTAAACTATTAGCACAGAATATAATATTATATTAGTAGTACCAACTACGTTCTGTAGTGAAGAAATAAAAAACGCCATCTGTTTTTATATGTTGGAATTACAATGAGTGTTCATTTCATCGATGTTTCCGTGGAAATTGGAAATAGACCAACATATTGTGTGCTAAGCTAAAATAAATAAAAACGCCATCTATTGTTTTATATTAGAAATACTATGTGAATTCATTTTCATCGATATTTCCATGGAAAATAAGTACTTGTATTAAAATATTATTATAATCGGTTCATTAGTTTTGGCGTGAAAGCGAGACAAACAGACAGAGATACTTTCGCATTTAATACTAAGTATAATATATTGTTATAAAATAATAAAATGAACTAGTATGAATATGGATAACTTTTAATATGAAACTTTTTGTTGCTGGTTTAATTGTTGTACTTGTAACTCAGGTACACACCTACCTTTAGACACAAATCACAATCACAATATCTTTTCACGAAGGACAATTGTGAAAAGTTGTTATTTTTAATTTTAAATAAACACACATTTTCAACACAAACCTCAGTCAAATAACAGTTTTAAGAAATCAAAAACGCACTTATTATAGAAAATCAGTAATAAACTGTTAAATGTACAAACTTCAAAATATTATATTAAAATGAAAAATCTTAGAAAACCACTAATATACTGGCACAAACAAAAAAATATTCTCATTAAAAAAATCGAAAAAGCAATGGCCTCCCAAAACAAAACATTTCTGCTATGTAAAGTGTAAACAATTATAAACCTTACAAAATAAAAATGCATAATGTGCATACGTAAATAATTAGATTTCCGTCTATTATTTTTACTCGGATTATAGGCAACGAACATATTCGATTATTCCCGAGCGCCGGCGCGCTCGCGACTACTGCGGCAGGACTTCGCCTACAAAGTTTCATGTCTGTGTGCGTTTCTAACTGTGCACTGATACGAAAATCCTAACGCACACATAATCAGAGAGCATGCAGTACACTGAAGTGCTTGCCTTGACCTTGAGCCATACCGTTCGCGCGTGTACCTAACTTTAATGTTTAATTGCTCGCAAATTGATTGTTTGCTATTTTATAAATGTAGGCGTTTTAAATGTATTCAAATTTTCTACTATATTTTTTACTATTAATAATTAACGTCATGAGTCATCTAACACGTACGAAAGTTAAATTAAAATATCTGTGAATGGCAAGTAATGCACTGCATTTCTGCCTTCAAGGAGTGCACGCCCCTGGTTATGATAAGTTGACAATGACATAAGAAACAGTGAAATATTACGAGTACTGGTTGATTGGTTGAATACTTAGAACTACATACAAACTCTTTCATATAGATGTGATTACACACATTAAAACAGTAATTTGGTGGGGCGGGCCATGTTATCGTAGTTTATCTCTACGCCGCCCCTAGGCCGGAGCCTATAACAGCCTATTCATAAATCCGGGACTGTTGCTAAGGACTAGATCTGCTACTCAATCATAAGATTTTACTAAAGCAACTAAAGATTTTGGAATATTATGTCTAAATAAACACATTTTGGGAGCCGCTGCAAGTATTTATACATGTTGAGTAGTACGAGCTTAATATGTTAAAAGCGAGTATTATTGCAAACTGTTCCACTGGACTGATCATCAACTGATGGATTAAACTACGAGTACAGCTCAGCAGCTGGAGTTGAGGTTCAGATTTCTGTCTGCCAGGAACCAGCACAAACACTGAAAAAAAAAGATTTTGGATTTAGCAGTTAGCGCAGAAATGTGCCGTGTTGAAACTACATAATATTAATTTATGTTAATTTCTTGTTGTTTCTCATTGTATGTGTCCGGTTATATTCGTGTTGTATTGTTATGTTTTAATGTTTGTATAAATTCTAATTGTTGATGTTGTAGTGTAATGTCCTATTTAGTCAAATAAACTTTTATTTATTTATTTATTTAATGCCCACTTTAGGAGCTCAAAGTGCTCACACCACACCGAATACAAAAATCGTTTCGACACTGTATAGTAGAGGAGTAGAGGGTGCTATTTTTGTAGTCACTCGAGCGTCATGGAAATCTAGTACTAGGTTGTTTACATGAGGCAAAACTGATAAAAAATATTAAGAGCGTTTTTTATTTTAGTGGTGGGTTCAGAAACTGCAGCCATTTTAAAGTTTTGAAAAAGAAAATATATTTAGAAAATTGCTTAATTAGGTAAATCATAAATATGTTTTAGACAACAAGGACTAAATCATTTAGTTTAGTACAAAATAAAATATCTGCGAAGCTTAGTTACGAAATTATGAAGCTTTATTTTTTTGTATTTTAAAATGTCCCTACAGGCTTACCTAACCAAATCGTCAGTGCTTTATATTATGGAAGCTTCTTTGGGGTACACTTAACATCCCCTATCTTAATCTGACAGATCCGGTGACATTTCAATATAAAAAAAAAATTAACCCACCACGTGAGAAATCTGATTTCTATACCATGATAACTAGACACATGTCGGAAGCTTATACAAGCTTAATCTGACACGCTCGAAATCCCCTCTTCCCCTCCCCAACTATAGGTAAGAGGTAACAGACAGACAGACAATATCACGTTTAAACTTACACTGCTGCTGGTAAAATACGTACATGTAAAGTAATATAATCTACATGTAACGAACACCGTGCATTAAATTGACGAAAAAAATCACGTCCATTAATTACTGTTATATTGCGAGCTGCTGGCCGAGAGACAACGATATTTTATTATACACTCTTCTACTTAGTAATTAAAATAGTTTAAATAGGTCTACCAGAATCTGATGGCAAATTTGGATGGCAGATTTTTAAAAAATGTCCTTGATCATTGGATAATTTTTTATATTTGCATGTTTCACACACAGAATCAGCCGCTGTAAGGAAAACAAAGGATCAACATGTTTTATGCTAATTACCCCCGTATTGCTAGAGTCAATTTCGTTTCTCACTTTTTGCCATCAGATCCTGGTAGACCTATAGGTGTCTGTCTGTCTTTTTCTGGCACATTAGAAAATTCGCATGACAGACAAAGATGGCGAAGCTTGAATACTAATAATATAAATGCGAAAGTGTGTCTGTCTGTCTGTCCGTCCGTCCGTCCGTCCGTCCGCCCGTCCGTCCGTCCGTATGTCTGTCTGTCAGTCTGTCTGTCTGTCTGTCTGTTACCTCTTCACGCTCAAACCGCTGAACCGATTTTGCTGAAATTTGTCATGGAAATTCTTTGAGTCCCGGGAAAGGATATAGGATACTTTTACTTGTCTCGGCAAATCTCACGTAATTTTTTTGCTCTACAAAATAAAACTGTTTTGGTCCCTTTCAAAAAAATTCAAAAAACACCTCACGTAATTTGTGGACGCCCCCTAAGAAGTTTTGAAATAAAAAGATCAATAAGTACATATCAGACAAGGATAATTTGACAAAACATTTTTAGGGTTCCGTAGACACTATTGAAAATTGGTAAGAAGATGTAGTCTGTGAACGCAATAAGATTTTGATACAAAAATGGAAAAATTGTTAAAAATTTTAGGGGTCCCCATAGGTACAACTGAAACAAAAAAAAAATTTTTTTCGTCTAACCTACGCGTATAGGGTATCCTATGGATAGGTCTTCAAAAATCATATGTGTGTGCCCCCCCCCCCCTCTAACTTCTAAAGTAGGGGCATGATAATTGTAAAAAAAATATATGATGTACATTATTATAAAAACTACCAACGAAAATTGGTTTGAACGGGATCTATCAAGTAGTTTTTTTTTATACGTCATAAATGGTAAACCTTAATTTAACTTTCATTAAATCAACTAAAATATAAAAATAAATCAAAACCTTTTCATTTTATAGAAATAAACCTTATTGCTGCTGCGGAACCCTTCAGTGGCGAGTCCAACTCGCACTTGGCCGGTTTTTTATTTAACTGCGCCAGACGGAGGATTTTTTACTATACAAACTTGAGAGCTTCATTTTGCCAATCCACCCAACCTTCCAGTTACTTGACGTAGAATATAGATAATATTATAGTCCGTGCAATCCACGAAGACGCGCCCCACCACTTTTTGGGTGAGCATCTTTCCCTTTGACCGTGACGCTTTTGCTTGATTGGTATATTTATTTTGGTGTGCGTGTGCACAAGAGTGCACGCGCAAACACCCGATAACACTCAAACATTGGCGAAAGCTTGCACACGTATATGGATTGCACGTACTACGAGTACATTATTTTATTTGTGAATCTATTATTGAGCATCAATGTCGCAACGATTAAATCCTGTTCAGTAGCAAATAATTATTGCCTTTCTCCTCTTAATTTCGCAAACAGACCTCCCTCGCCCCACCACACCCCCCGCACCTCACACACCCTCACCGCGGGGGTTTCGGCAGTGTTCATCAATTCTGATAGTTCCGAGGCAACTAGCCTCGAGATTTAAACTTGTTTGCCTCTGATCTATCATTACAGTGTAACAATACAAAGTGCGAGATAGTTGGGTTCAAGAGAGATGTTTAAAGGAACGTATTTTTTTACTCAGATTTTGTTCGCCTAAATTCGATTTGACAGTTTGTGAACTTTTTTTAATTTTAAGTCTTTCACCCACTTTCACAATATAAATAGATACGTATAGCGTTATTAGAAAAAAAAAACATTAAATTTTAATGTAAAAAACCATTGCAAATGTTTATTATCATAACAAATATTTAAAGTCATTTAGTGCAGGGCACTCTCCACATTCTAACCCTAAAATGCTTGTCTTGTAAACAAAATAGTAAATTTTAGGCTCTACAAATTGATGTACATTTAAATATTTAATCCTTCGATCGCGGATTCTTGAAAATCGATGTTCTATTGTTGTCGCGGTTGCCGGTGTCCTTGTGGGGTTGATAGGTTTAATATTGGGTTTAATTGTAAAAAAAATGATATTTAAACTAATCGAATAAAATATAAGTACCTACCTAGTCTTTTAAATTCTGTTAAGTATATAATTATTAAGTATGTGATATGCATTTCAAAGAATTGATATAAAAATTAATCCTTTGGCACGTTTTAAAATATTTTTAATTAATAAAGTGCTGACAATAACGCAATTATATGAGGCGGAATAATATAACCGATCAAACATTTTCGATATTAAATAAATGCAGCTTGAAATACAGCTTTGTGAAAAAATATGTTATAATGCCAACGCTGTTATGGTAATGACTTTTCACACTAAATGCGTCGTAATATTATAATATTATCTTGTATCTAGGGCCAGTTATTGCATTTGCCACCCACAGCAGGTCAACATTTTTCATTTGCCTTGCCTACAATCCATACTATGTATTATAAATGCAAAAGTATATTATGTGTCTGTCTATTTGTCTGTTACCTCCTCACGCTTAAACGGCTGAACCGATTTAGATGAAATTTGGTACGGAGATGCATTGAACACAAGAAAAGTATCCCATTATATCCTACGCAAAAATGTAAGGTTCCCGCGCGATAAACGATAAGTTCTGTTGCGCCAAAATTCGTTTTCAAATTTGCAAAATTGCGGGCTTCATCTAGTATCCATATCCATCCATATTTTTTGGCATAATTAGCAATAATGCGGAAAAAATTACACTGGAAAAGCGAGCAAGTGAGGAAATTAACTTGCGATTTAAGAGAGAAGCGAAGCGAGACGTTAGCGAGGGATGAAGCGACAATGGCGGTTTAAAAAAAGGATTCTAGGTTTAATATTAAACTCATGCCTTACTTTTCGATCAAAGTTATTAAATCATTGATAAACCTAACATCGTAAAAAGTATAACTAGTGACATTATTTGTCATATAGAGCATAGACCTATACGTTTGACACTGCCTATGAATAATATATTTCTCCGATAAAACCGCAGCCCGCCTCTAGTCTGAAACGCCCTAACTATTCCAATACATTCTATTTTCTCTTCTTTCATCATATTTACCTTGTTAACTTTGCGAACCCATTTTTGTTTGGTTGAAAAAACAAAATGTTTTCAATCCCCAAAACAAAATAACGTCGAAGAGCTACATTGATGCATACAAAACATATTTCGTATACTTTTGATCTTCTAATGCGAAAAGATGAAGAGGGTTCTTTAGTTTATACACTATTTAATCAAACGGAGAGGTGTATTGAAGTTTTGTGAGTTTCTCCCAAAAGAATTGGTTTCTCAAACCAATAGTGAAAAGATCTAAGAAATAACTTGTCACATACAATATTACGTGTTATTTTGCTAGGACTTTATATTTTTTCTTTGATCTACGGCCTATTTATTGAACGAAGAACAAGACTATATTTGTATTATACGTTGAAACAATTAGTCCTGTAATATCTCTCCTTCAAACGAGCAAACGGATCACCTGATGGAAAGCACCTACCATCGCCCATGATTTTCCAGGATAAAAAGTGTCATATGTCCTTTCTCGGGCCTATCTCCTTACCCAGCGGCATCGGTTCAGTGGGTTAGACGTGAAGAGGTAACAGACAGTCAGACTGACACTGTCACATTTTTAATATTAATATGGATGTTGGCATTGCAATTTGCACAAAACTCCTTTTTAAAGTCGAATCTACAATGATGCCTCCCAACTTCTTAGGCCATCTTTTACAAAGCGGTTTGGGCGTGAAGAGTAACACACAGACATACGTATAGACAGACAGACACACTGACGCATTTAAAATATTAAGTATAGATCATGGGTCACCAATTAGTTTCGCTCGAGGTCCGTTTTAAGAAATAAAATGACCTCCGCGGTCCGCACAAAAAAAATTTCAACAAATATGTAATTTCGGAAATTACAAAGGTATTTGTATCAATGAGAAAAGTGTCAGTTTTTGTTGAGTACATGTTCAATGTTGATCAGTACCTATGTCGAGGCCGACAATTTTTTTTCTTTTTTGAACATGCTTGGTCCGCATACAATGGTTCGGCGGTCCGGATGCGGACCGCGGTCCGCCATTTAGTGACCCCTGGTATAGATATTAATTTGTTCTTACAAATATAATGTTTGTAAATACAGGGTGCAATTAAACCTTCCTGCCAAATTTGGATATATTAATCCTTGTTAAAAATAAAAATACACGTATTTTTTCTTTTATAATCACTCAGTACTAGACTGTTGATAAATAGCTTCCGAAAGTTATCCTAGAAAACACCACAAAACATGGACGCCATGCGCCGCCCCTAAATGTACATTATCAACTTATGTAGGTACTTACTATCAGAGAAGTTTGGTCGCGTTACATCAAACCCAGCCGACAGATCACAGTTAACATTGAATTGACATGATCCGACCAAATGACGTTGGTCAGTCAACTGCCTAGGAATCAATTTCCTCGATGGTACTTACAACTAAGTAATTAAAAATCAAAACCACCCACCTTTAAGTCATACATAATTTATCTTATTTACTTTTAACAACACTTTCAAGCTCCGTGTAAGCTTTCGCTACTCAAAATGTAGCACCTCACCATCACCTATCACTCGCGGTCACAGATTACATGTTAGTTTAATGCGATTAGATACATTGTCATACACAGTGCACACTAATTACGCGCGCGGCGGGCGGTGACAAACAAAAAAATCACCTAATAATTATGCAACGATGCGCGGACTGCGACTGCAACCGTGAACCGAGTGGCGAGTAGCGACTACCGACCGGTCACCGGGCGGCGGCCGGCCCCCCCGCGCCACCTCCGCGTCACTCCCTCTCTACCCCAACGTTGCCTAGATGCGCCCGAGTGGCGAGTTGGCGACAGACCGGCCTAATCGTATTTCGTATGAAGTGACCATGCTGCAAGGAATTTGATTGGGATAAAATATGTTAATGTAAAAAAAATAACACCCTATTTTTTTTTGTTTATTGGACTCTCCTAATGATACCTAAGCCCTGGAAAAAATTTGGCAGGAAGGTTTAATTCCACCCGTATAATATGTGATGTATCTGTACTTACTTCTAGTTCTACCCTCTTGGGTAAAACTTAGAAGACGTACAGTACACCTATACTGTACTCGGCGAAACATGGCGGAAGCGGCCATTGACTCCCTGTCAAAAATTTGTCATTTTCTATACAAAGCCGCGATTTACAACATCTGACACTTCATTGTCAATCACGGTTTATATAGAAAATGACAAGTTTTTAACAGGGAGTCAATGACCGCTATCGCCATAATACAGGGTGCAATTAAACCTTCCCGCCAATTTTTTTCCACGGCTTAGGTATTTGAGGAGAGGCCATTTAACCAAAATAAATTGGGTGTTATTTTTTTTATTTAATACTAGCTGTTGCCCGCGACTTCGTTCGCGTGGACTTCAGTTTATAGCGCGCGATGTCAACAAAATTGGTGTCAAATTTAAAAGCTTTTTAAAATCCTGGTACCTCTTAAATCAAAATACTTACCAAAAAACAGCTGTGCAGTGTGCACAATATAATATTTAAATTTTTTTAATTAAACTTTATTTATACCAAATTTAAAGCTTATATTTAGCCCCCCATTACACAACTTTAGCTTTACCCATAAACTATAGTTTGTCATTGGTAGGTTTAACTTTTAAGGTTACCTCACTGCATAGATACAGTTAACTCTGAGTTAAACATCATGTCATGTCTGTCACTCACCAAGTGAGTGATAGAGATGACATGATGTTTTTTTGTGTGAGTTAAACATCATCAAACAGAAATTGCTATGTACTAATAAGGCCGTCTTTGTGTGCTCTCGCCGTTTTATGTCATGTCATATCTGTCACTCACCAAGTGAGTGATAGAGATGACATGATGTTTTTTTGTGTGACTTAAACATCATCAAACAGAAATTGCTTTGTAGTAATAAGGCCGCCTTTGTGTGCTCTCGCCGTTTTATGTCGTTTTATGTCATATCTGTCACTCACCAAGTGAGTGATAGAGATGACATGATGCTTAACTCAGAGTTAACTTTAACTCAGATCTACGCAAGTGGGCCTTAGTGAGTTATTTAATTACATGTATAACAATCGAAAATCCCAACTCAAAATGGTACCACCTCTTATAGAAAGACTTATGAGCAAGCGATAGCGCGATGTAGGCGACTCTTAGCGCCATCTGTTATGAATTTTTGGAACTAACTAATTTTCAAATAAAATTTGATAAAAAGGAAATAATTAATAAGTTAAGCTCTGATCACTGTGGACAGTTAGCATCATTTAATGTCAATTGCGATAATAATGTAAAGGATAATCTTGTGTTTGTTCCTGTGACTACAAAACGTATTGAGCAATTATGAAGCTTTTAATAATTTGTTTAAGGTAATAAGAACACAATTTAATACAGTATTTACTTCTAAAACAGTTAGAAACGATAATAAAAAAACCAGATTTATTGAATGGGCAACTAAAGGAATTAAAATAAGCAGGCAAAGATTATATGAATTATATGATGAAAGGTGTAGTAACAGCAGTGAATCATTTAAATCATATGTTAAAAATTACTCTAAAACCTTCAAAAAAGTTTGTAAAGCTGCTAAGGCTCTATATATCAAAAATAAAATAAAAAAATCTAAAAATAAAATTAAAACTACATGGAAGGTTATATCTGGTGAGACTGGAAACGTCACCTGTCGTAACACTGATTTTGAATTATACTTTGAAAATAAAAAGATTACAAATAATCTTGAAGTTGCGACGGTCTTTGAAAAGTTTTTTGCTGACATTCCGGTCTCGACTACGAAAAATCTAAATTCCTCACCAGAAGCTGCTGAAAAGCTACTCAGAGACAATGTAAAGGAATGTGATGTCAATTTTAAGTTTAGGGAAATTAGCCCTAGAGATATTATTGATACCTTTAAATTGTTGAATATTAAAAAT
This sequence comes from Lysandra bellargus, assembly GCA_905333045.1. Taxonomy (NCBI): domain Eukaryota; kingdom Metazoa; phylum Arthropoda; class Insecta; order Lepidoptera; family Lycaenidae; genus Lysandra; species Lysandra bellargus. The sequence goes on along the minus strand of HG995352.1, from coordinate 7,616,361 downwards.
ACTACTGATCTCTGGGGCATGTCTACAAAAATTATTAAATCGATAATTGACATCATAGCTCCTCATCTAGCAATAATTTTCAATGACTGCATTAGGAGTGGTGTTTTTCCTGACTTAATGAAGCACAGTAAGGTCGTACCTTTATTCAAAGCGGGAATTAAATCAGATCCGACTAATTACCGGCCTATTTCGATTTTACCGACTCTTAGTAAAATATTTGAAAAAATAATTTTACGACAATTACTGTTACATTTTAATTTAAATAATTTATTACACAATAACCAATACGGTTTTACTAAGGGTAGTTCTTTGTAACTTCTTCTTTGTAACATATTTGAAGCTTGGGAGGAGTCACAGGATGCCTTAGGTATTTTTTGTGACCTCTCTAAGGCATTTGACTGTGTCGAGCATGCTACTTTAGTCAGAAAATTGCACCACTATGGCATAAGGGACTCAGCACTCAGCCTTTTGACTTCTTACCTCAAAAATAGGACTCAAAGGGTTGAAGTTAATTGTAAAAGATCCAATGGGACCAAAATAGAATTAGGTGTACCACAGGGATCCATTTTAGGACCATTTCTTTTTCTTATCTACATTAATGACTTACCTTATCTAGTTAAGGATAATGAGATAGTACTTTTTGCTGATGACACTTCACTTATTTTTAAAGTGAAGCGACGGCAGTCAAATTACGACGAGGTAAATAGTGCTCTCTCAAAAATAGTACATTGGTTTAATGTTAATAACTTACTTTTAAACTCTAAGAAAACCAAATGTTTAAAATTTACTTTGCCCAATGTTAGGCAAGTTCAAACCAATTTACTATTAAATGATGAGAAAATGAATTTGGTGGACTCCACTATATTCTTAGGCATTACATTAGATAGTAAATTACAGTGGGGTCCTCATATTGCTAACCTTTCAGGTAAGCTCAGTTCTGCAGCATATGCAGTCAGAAAAATTAGGGAAATTTCTGATGAAGACACGGCAAGACTAGTTTATTTTAGTTATTTTCACAGTAGAATGTCTTACGGTATCCTTTTATGGGGAAACGCTGCCGACATCAATACAATTTTTGTGCTGCAGAAGCGAGCTATACGCTCAATTTATAAAATGTCAGCTTTTGAATCTCTGAGAGAAAAGTTTAAAGAAATTGGTATTCTAACTGTTGCTTCTCAATACATTTTGGATAATGTGTTGTATGTTAGAAAGAATCTAACTAAATTTAAAACTAAAAGTGATAGTCACGGTAGAAACACTAGAAATAGGCACAAGCTGGAAATACCAGTGATCAGACTTAGTAAAATAAGTAAATCTTTTAAAGGTCAATGTATACGCCTCTACAATAAAATCCCGGAAAACGTTCAAAATTATCAATTAATAAATTTAAAAATGTAATTAAAGAACGTTTGTGTGCCAAAGCCTACTATACGGTCAATGATTTCCTAAACGATGGCACATCTTGGGAGTAGGACGGCTGCTTGCTGCTGCTTCTACATATTTTATTATATGTGACTTACAATTGTGTATTCATGTTGACTTTCTATAATGTATTAGATTAAGTTATTTACATTGTAAATTTTATTTTTTTAAAAGACAAATTTTCCACTTTTTTAGTAAAAAGTGGCCCCGTGCGAGTTTCTTACGCCGGTTCTTCTCGCCGGGTTAGTTCCCGAACCGGTAGTAGGCAACATGTAGCTCAACGTTCTGAAAACATTTGATTCAAATTTATTCAGAAATAAAACGATTTTTATTTTATTTATTATTTTTATTTTAACAAATTTACGCATTTTCACCCCCTTACAACCTCTTTTTCCACATAAAAATGCGTCTATGTCCTTTCTCAAGCTCTAGACTGTGTACAAAATTTCATTATAATCGGTTAGTTTTGGCGTGAAAGCGAGACAGACAGACAGACAGAGATACTTTCGCATTTATAATATAAGTATAGAAGTATAGATTTTATCCCATTTAAAATCATTGCAGAACGGTCACAATCGCGCGCGGGCGACGCGTCGTGTTCATTGTAGTTATATTGTAATGTTTTTACCCGACTGCCGGGAGGGTTATGTGTTTTTTAGGATAAAGTTCGGAAGCTATTAATTGTCAGTTCATTTTAGTAGAGATCAACTACGATAACATGACCTACCTCCATATGACTGTTTCAATGTGTGTAGTCACATCCTTATGAAAGAGTTTATATGTAGTAAGTATTCAACCAATCACAGTACACGTTATATTTCAGTTAATTTCACTTATTACCAAGATTTGTTGGTCAACTAATCATAACTAGCCTACCGCGCAAGACAACGCACTTCAAACGTTTTGAATTTTGGAGGGGCGCGCCATGTAGTAGTTGATCTCTACTGAGTGATTATAAAAGAAAAAATACGTGTATTTTTATTTTTAACAAGGATCAATAATACAAAATTTAGCAGGAAGGTTTAATTGCACCCTGTATTTCTCAGAGTACCTACATACTGTAGGACAAACCGATAGTTGGCACTACGGTGACGGAACCTGGCTGCGGTCTCCGAAGCTGTATTTTACACCACCATTAAAGGTGAACGCAGATTTGGCCGCACCGCACGCACCGCAGTCGCCGCATTCGGAATTCTTTATATGAAGTTATAGGCAAGCTCGCATACCTACCTACCTGCGCCGCAGTCTTCGCAACTTCATAATAATATGAAGAATTGCGAATGCGGCGACTGCGGTGCGTGCGGTGCGGCCAAATCTGCGTTCACCTTAAGAGCCCGGGTTACCCTCGAAATTCTCATACATACGTAATACCAAAATCATTCTGTCATACGAAAGTATTTAACATGTTTGAGTTATTTTTCAGCTTAAAATAGTAATTGCCTAGGTTCCTGAACAAAAATTAACTTCAAAATATTTAAACACTAAAAAATAGAGTAAAACACTAAAAAATATATAAATAAATAGTAAATTTACTACAAAATCTTTAAATACTAAAAAATATTTTTTAGAGTTGAAATATTTTGTAGTAAATTTAATATTTATGTATATATTTTTTAGTGTTTTACTCTATTTTTTAGTGTTTGAATATTTAGTAGTAAGTTTAGTGAAAAAAAAATTATACACAAAAAAAATTATTTTAGTGTTTAAATATTTTGAAGTTAATTTTTGTACAGGAACCTAGGTAATTACTATTTTAAGCTGAAAAATAACTCAAACATGTTAAATATTTTCGTATGAGAAAGTGATTTTGGTATTACGTATGTATGAGAATTTCCAGGGTAACCCGGGCTCTTAAACCGTAACCGTACTCGGGCCGGCCGTTTTGCACTTTAAAACTTCAAAATTGGATGTTCCCCGCGCCGCTAATTTCCCCCGAGTACGTAAACAACCGGCGAATTATACATTTTTACCACTCCGCCGTTTCGTGTCGATGTAGTTTCGTTTGGACTCAATATCCATACTAATATAATAAATGCGAAAGTGTGTCTGTCTGTCTGTCTGTCTGTCTGTCTGTCTGTCTGTCTGTCTGTCTGTCTGTCTGTCTGTCTGTCTGTTACCTCTTCACGCCCAAACGCCTGAATCGATTTTGCTGAAATTTCGTATGAAATGCTTTGAGCCTCGGGAAAGGACATAGGATACTTTTTACCCCGGAAAAATGTATGGTTCCCGCGCGATAAACGAATTTTGGCGCAACGGAGTTGCGGGCATCATCTAGTAAATAAAATATTAATATTTATCCCTAACAACTAACTATCTATTTGTAACTTCTTACAAATAAAGATATCGTAACGTATGAGTAATTCAAAGTCATTATCTGTCATATGTGACTTTTCCAATGTGCCAGGCAAGGACAAGCAGTAAGATTATTGAAGTTGTATTAGAGCCCCCGCAGACTGCATACTTTTAGTCGGCCGATAGTTTGATCGATTAGGTATTCAGTAAGAAGATGTATGAAAATGCGCAAACTCAACGATTTGTACCGGCCGATAATAATGTAGTGAAACCCCAATTTAGTCGAACTACCGGCCGACTTAAAGTCTGTAGTCTGCCGGGACTCTTAATGCTATGAATACGGATTGCGGATACAGGCACTACTTACATAAAAAATTTCACAATATCGACTACTTTTTGAAATTCGAATTTACGAAGGTCCCTACCACCGCGCCGGTTCCCGCACTAGCCCGACATAAGAAACTCACTTGAGGCCATCTTTTACCAAAAAGATGGAGAATTCCGTTCCTCCCCATGAAACAAACCTTCATAATCAACTCCCTATTCTGTGATCTGATGCGTTAACGAACACGGTACTGCGGCTGCATTTCGGTACATAATTACATCACGCTCCCTTGCCTTTTAATTAAGACTTATCTTTTTGCTCGTACTTTTGACCTGAATTAAAGAAATTAAAACGTCTCCGCATTCGAAGTTAACGAGAAAAAGAATACATCTCGTGCATTTGTTTTTCTAATTATTTTTACGGGAAAATGAAATGATGAAATCTTTTTGACGGCTACCTTATTAAATTAAAATAGTTTTAGTAAATAGCAGTTGGAAAAATCCTCTTTACAGCCTGTTTTAGGGAGAGATTTACGTGCTTTTTGGAATGTCAAAGGTTGGAACAGAAGGCGCTACTAAGTAGAACCAGATGAGAACCAGTAAATAATTCGAACAAAATCCAACATGTTAGGCTTTGTCTACATTTGTATCACGATCATCGAAGCGTCGTGATCGAGATCTGATACGCGATCATGATAGAAATGTGGACAAAGCCTTACAAGCGTCATGTATATCAGAATGATATTGACAAAAACTTTGTCAAACATCGAACAAAACTTTTTGATAACTGTAATATCTGTATCTGTATAATATTCTGGTGCTGCCTCTAGCGTGAAATCATTACAGTAAGTAATATATACTAATATTATAATTGGGAAGAGTTTGTTTGTTTGTTTGTTTAAACGCGCTAATCTCAGGAACTACTGGTCCGATTTGAAAAATTCTTTCAGTGTTAGATAGCCCGTTTATCGAGGAAGGCTATAAGCTATAGTTTATCACGCTAAAATTAATAGGAGCGAAGAAATAGAGGAAAATGTGGAAAAAACGGGGGAAATTATCTGAAAGGGCTTATTTGAACGCGCTAATCTCAGGAACTACTCATCCGATTTGAAAAAATCTTTCAGTGTTAGATAGCCCGTTTATCGAGGAAGGCTATAAGCTATAGTTATCACGCTAAAATTAATAGGAGCGAAGAAATAGAGGAAAATGTGGAAAAAACGGGGAAAATTATTTGAAAGGGCTTATCTCACGAACTACTGGAGCAATTTTTCTGTTATTTGGCAAAGATAAGAAGTAGACCACGTGAAGGATCATAGGCTATTTTTTGTGGACTAATTCGTCTGTAAAATATCTAATTTACGCGGGCGAAGCCGTGCGGAACGTCTATTTATTTATATTTCTTCGCTTCATTCTTCGATATATAATTATTAACCAGTAGTACCTCTGTATCTGCTAGGCTATCGCGTTTTTTCATAGACGTATGTGGGTAGTTGAAAAATTACCCGCACGCTCGGTCACTGGACGTTCCGGCATGTTTCATTCTTTGTTAACGCGAGGCAACGCGATCACGAATTCTTAGTAACCATGCCAAAGCGCTGCAGCTGGTTATAATTATTATTAAAATGATTGAGTCAGTGTTGGAAGTAACTAAAGTCAGTGTTATTTTATCGTGTAATAAGAAAATACATGTAAGTACTATTAAATACTTAAATAAACGGCAGGCACTACCGAGGCCTAGACGAGTCAAGTATATTCAATACTAACCGGCTTGTACTGCGATCGCGAGTCAATAAACGTACAAGGTGTTGGGACTGCGAGTCTTTATACACGATTTATAATATTATGTATGCTTTATCTGTTCTATAAATAGAATTATAAAATATATGATTGCCGGATTGGGGGAAACAACTGCAGGTGATTACTGCAATTATTTTAACTAACCGGCACGTACTGCGACTGTGAGTCAATAAGTACAGTGTGTTTGGACCGTGAGTCCTTTTACACAATCTATATTCTATAATATGCGTCGGAATTGATTGCGGATCTCTGACGATGTTTTACCTATTCTATAAATAGAACTATATATTTGTCCGATTGGGGGAAATAACTGCAAGTAATTACTGCAAGTTTAATTATATATTAAGTTATTTTATAAACCGCCATAATGTGTGGATTGACTACGAGTCTCTAAGCACAATTTATATGCATCGGAATTGACTGCGAGTCTCTGACGATGCTTTATCTGTTCTATAAATAGAACTATACGTTGGCCGGTTTGGGGATTAACAGCGAGTTATTTTATAAGCCGCTATAATGTGTGGATTGACTGCGAGTCTCTAAACACAATCCTTATGCATCGGAATTGACCGCGGGTCTCTAACGATGTTTTATCTAAAAATAGAAGTACAATACTATGTTGGCTGGTTTGAGGGGATTAACTGCGAGTTAATTACAATATAAAATATATTGATATTTTTCAAATCAACATTATGTATGGATTGACTACGAGTCTCCGACAATGCTTAAAAATAAAAAATTTGAAACTACCGCGCGTTTTTCCCGCGCTCTTTGTTCTATAAATATAACTACATAATTATTATTATTATTATATTAATATCTTTGCCGTATTACAGAGAATAGCTATTTCGAGCTAATAACTAGATAGACTGCGAGTCTCATCTGTTAACAATCAATGCGCGTCTCGCGCGATCCTTTTGTTCTAAATATAGAACTACGATTATGATTTACTATGTCTGCCGGTATATAACTATTATTATTAAATAAATCTTGCACCAATTTTGGGACTCAGGATACACCGCGAGTGTACATAACGAAACTTACTTAATATCTACGTAACGTTATAGTTACTACCCTCAATATTTTTTGCAACATATTTTATCGACAAATAAGTCGGTTATAACGAGCTACCCCAATATTTATTTTTTTAGGTCACTAAGACCAGACAATCGGGAAAATATCACTAAAAGTGACCAATATAGGTACGGGACGATCAGGTTACGAATGAATCCGAAGCCTTCCCGAGTACCGGCACTGATAGAACCGGACCAGATCCGGATAGATCCAGGGCTCCTACTGACGTTAGGTGCACCCTCGTTGGATTCGCCAGATTATTGTTTTAAATGATCCCAAAAACGATTAAGTTAAGCTACTGCTTATAAAACATTTCTGATAATAAGTGTTGCAGATCGATTCCATTTCGATCGATTATAATCATTATAGATCTCACCTAACAAAGTCTATATGATCAGACTTATCAAGTATCAACAGTATCTGATTTATCTCGATATAAATTATTATCAAACTTATCAGATAATATATTATCAGAAAAGACAACGTCGTAACGGAAACCTATAACACTCAGACTCGATAAGTCTTGTCTCAATATCATACCGAGATTATTATTTTGTTTCGTTGGATAATTCCAGTATTTGTTCTCAGAGACAAATTAGTACATCCCATCAATCGGGACCTTAAAACCTTTTGGGCTCTGGCAAACCCTTCCCACTACCAGTCAAAAAAGGAAGGGGGGGGGGGGGGGGGCAAAACTGGTTTCCATCGGCTGGCGCCGCTAGTACTGTACCGCTACAAGCAACCTCTTTCTAGTTCGAAGAGCGTTGAGGCGACTAAACGCTCAACACCGCAGCCGTAGAGCTTAAATTACGTTATTTTTTAAACCTAAAAATGTTTGTTGCGGCCCGGGACACCAAGACCAAAAATGTTTGCGGCCCGCATGAAAAATAAAAAAATTAGGGAACTTCGTTCCAAAAACAAAAACAGGTTGGGGACCACTGGCTTAATTTAATATACATCATGACATCAATAAACTATTAGAATTTAAAACTATATCTTCGTGTACCCTTATCGAAGGTTACCTCATTTCAAAGATTTTCTTTTCCCCAAACAAAGCGGCGGAAAATATTGTATTATATTTTAAATACAATTATTGAATTATTTTAAATTTGAAACCACTTCGTAAGTTTATTTCAAAATTACATGTTAATTTGAAAAATTAACTTTTAAGGCTCTCAAGCTAATACCCAAAAGTGGATATCTAGCAAAAATAGATTTAAGAGCCTACTTCTTGTTTTCTATTAACTCACTACTCGATCGAAAGATTTTAATTAACGGATTAAGAGCCTTAAGTCTTGACATACAGACTATCAGATGCGCTTACAATTCAATTTTTTTTTTTTACAAAAAATATAAAGAAGGAAACTAGACCAGGCGTAGGCCTTATCTAGACTAGACTTACCACGCTTTAACAATATCAGTATTCTAGGCGACAATTCTTCTTTTTGTTAACGTTTTATTGTAAATAGTGCCATGGGTGTATTAAACCCACAAAAAATATGTAAATATTTAAGTCTTGACATTTATAATATATATTATTATAACATAACTAGCTGTCACGGCAAACGTTGTTTTGCCATATAAAGTATTTCGCCCTTAATATTATTATTTTATTGAAGTGACTATACCTACTAAAGAGTATGTCCCCATGGCAAAGTTCATGATTGCTATCCCGTCGCACAAACAATAGTCGCCGTCAGTCTCGAGTTGTAACAATTTACTATTATTTATTCAACAAATGAATACGCTTATTAATATAAAGATAAAAGAGTAGATGTTGCCCGATTCTCAACCCTAGCTCACTAAGATTCACGAAAGTCGGTCGAGCCGTTTCAGAGGAGTTCAACCACGCACACCGTGACATGAGAATTTTATATATTAGATATACTAGCTGTTGCCCGCGACTTCAGTTTATAGCGCGCGGTGTCAACAAAATTGGTGTCAAATTTAAAAGCTTTTTAAAACCCTGGTATCCCTCAAATGAAAATACCCAAAACAGCTGTGCAGTGTGCACATAGGTAATTTTTTTCTTAAATTAAACTTTTTTTATACCAAATTTTAAAGCTTATTTAGCCCCCCATTACACAACTTTAGCTTTACCAGAGACCAGTACTCTATGGCTTTATCTTTACCCATAAACTATTTAATATTTATCATTGGTAGGCTGTTGTTTCTGTTATCTATGTTGATTGTTGCTAGGAGAGTCGTTTAATAACGTGTATAACCATCGAAAGAATCGAAAAACCTTACTCAGCATGGTACCACCTATTATAGAAATACGTATGAGCAAGCGATAGCGCGATCTAGGCGACTCTTGGCGCCATCTATTATGAGTTTTTGGAACTAACTAATTTGAACAAATTTACACGTAAACACCCCCTTACAACCCGTTTTTCCAGTTAAAATGTAGCCTATGTCCTTTCTCAGGTTTTAGACCATCTGTGTACAAAATTTAATTACAATCAGTTCAGTAGTTTTGGCGCTGTTGTTTCTGATGTCTATGTTGGTAGGTGAGTTATTTAATTACGTGTATAATTATAATCGTAAAAATCGGAAAACGTAATTTAATTTGGTTCCAACTACCACCTCTAATAGAAATACGTATGAGCAAGCGATAGCGCGATCTAGGTGAATCTTGGCGCAATCTGTTATGAGTTTTTGGAACTAACTTGATTTGAACAAATTTACGCATTTTCACCCCCTTACAACCCTTTTTCCAGTTAAAAAGTAGCCTATGTCCTTTCTCAGGCTTTAGACTATCTGTGTACAAAATTTTATTACAATCGGTTCGGTAGTTTTGGCGTGAAAGCGAGACAGACAGACAGACAGAGATACTTTCGCATTTATAATATTAGTATAGATTATATAATAATATATGCCTATTAAAAACGAAATAATATAGAACAGTTGAATCAATGTACTCGTGAGCTATCTCAACTGATAGATATTTTGACACCTTCATATCCTGCAATGCAACTAGTTTTAAGCGATTAAAATTTTTAATACTTAATAAAATATGCAATGATAAATACGATAACAGAATCACACTTATTCTTGAATAATAATTGTTAAAATATTCAGCCTGGTGGACCGAGAACACAATATTCTCGACTTTTAATCGTATTAATATGCAATAATCACATTATCGACGACCACAGAGCTGGACCCAGTTAAAGCAGTAGACTCCTTAAAATTTATTCTAAAATACTTTACTTCGACTTAGATTTTAGATAAATACTCTGTTTAATCTTATTAACTAAATAGACTTATTACAGAGATCTTCGTCCGCTCCATCAGAACCTTAGCCAAACAATTTGACAATGGCTGTAATACGAATCACGATATTATCTTCTACAGCCATCACTGTGCACTGTCATTGTTTATGAACAATGTTGACTTTATTGGTTGGTGACATTGGCTCAGATGAATGTGTGAAGACTGAAGCGTCTTTCGAAAGAATGTTTCCGGTAAAAATACCTGTATAATAAATACATACCTGAGTAGTATAGTACCCGGGATCCACTTATAAATTATTTGTTTTTTCTTGCACTCTGTACCAACTGAATACAGGTCATTGACTTAAAACTTTCTGCCTAATAAAACTCGGCAAAATAAAAAATTACGGTCTTAAATAGCGGTATCAAAATTTATATTACAAAGATATCAACTCCCGGGCGTGATTGGATCGGTGATGTTATTAATTTATGTAATTCCTTTTTATTAAAAAAGAATTTCTTAAGTTATATTTAAGTTATTACGCCGTGCGTTGGTTATTCAAGATTATATTAAATAGGATAAAGCAGGTGCTGTGCGAGATCGGCGCAGCGTCGACACGAGCGTCGACACGAGCGTAGATACGGGGACTGAAACTGGACACGATTAATGACGATTAGTAAGACGACAGTCGAAAGGCAGGACTAGCGACTCCAATACTTTCGATATTTTCCTTAGCCATAATTTTATCGACGAACAAAGTTTCGATGAATCAGTTATAATATTATGTTTAAATCACAAACCATAGAGGTCTCTTACGTTTCGTTTCTGACTATTATTATTATTTATTGTTAAATTCTTTCTCCAATATAATAATGATTACTATTCATAATGAATATGGTATTTCGTAAAAAAAAAATCTTTCTTTCGTTACTCTGAAAATCTACTGGTTAATAATTATATATCGAAGAATGAAGCGAAGAAATATAATAAATGATCAAACGAAGATTGTTCATCTCAATATTTCTTATAAATATTTTGTTCATCTCAATATCAATTTAATCAACACACTAAAATATTAAAACGTTAATCCCACACAATCACAATTTCGAACGCATAAGCCGGCCATTCGTTACACTTATTACCACAGATTGAAAATCCAAGATGGCGTCGTTTTCACGGGCGATGAAAAATAGTGAATTAGCGGCGAAACTCGCTAAGATTGCTTTTTATTACGGCTATTATTGCCATTCCCTGTAATTTATGGCTCGGTCAGTTTTATTTAGAATGGGGGACCGATATTGTATATTATCTGTAATTTGCAAAAAGACATTGTAAGGAATGGATTTTCCCGATTGAAACAGTGTCGAACAATGATATTCTACTTATACAGATATGTTACGTTCATACTATTTTCCGGCTTAAATTGCTTCCGAACAATTTTTAAATTCAATTGTCGAATTTGACATATAAGTGAAACAAAAGATACGAAATGCCATTTACATAAAAGAGACAGACTTAATAAAAGACGGGCCAATTGGCCCGTATTTATGGCTTCACAACACGCGCGGTAGTAACATACCTGCTTTGAGTTTTTTATATAATATCATTGGTGTCGAAGGTGAAGCACTGTTACCCTTGATAGGTTGAGAAACCTGTAGTAAGGGGTAACAGTCCCTTTCCCTGCAGATGTGACAAATTAAAGATAGTGACGTATATTAATTCTAATTTTACAGGATATTTTTTTTAATAATTAATAAACTAGGGCATGCAAAGGTGCGTGTGTGCGTGTGTGTATGTGTGTGTGTGTGTGTGTGTGTGTGTGTGTGTGTGTGTTATGACATGAAGCATTCCGTTTCATCGTAACTTTTATTTTGTAAGTATTTCCGGACTAGCTTCTTACAAACATTATAATATGTGAATTCGTACAGTGGTACTTTTTTATTAATTTTATTATAAAGATGTGGGTCCAAAAAGTAAAAGAACCGTTTTGTAAAAGATAATCGTGGTTGGGGTATTTCACATATTTTGTCCTTACGACGCTTCGTAATCGCGATGAAAGGAGTGTTACGGTGTTGAAGAAGAACTGCATTGAGAATGAATAACTGTCGGATATTCAGTACATCACAGGTTTTGTATAATATAGTGGTCGGGAACAGAATAGGACGGAAAGTTGCAACCTTCAGGATTGCCCTATGAGATATCTCGAGCGGCTTCAGTATACTTTTTGTCACTCCGCCCCAGCAAGAGATACAATACGAAATTATGGGTAAGCATAAGGCGTAGTAGACTTGATATATATATATATATATATATATATATATATATATATATATATATATATATATATATATATATATATATATATATATATATATATATATATATATATATCAATTTACGCATACGAGCTATCAGTGAATTTATGTGGATTTTAAAATTGAGGAATTTGTCGAGTGTTACACCTAAATATTTTATATGGTCGACGGAGGATATTGTAGGACAGTTACAAAGGGGTTGGGTTGTATCGAGGGAAGACATGCAGATGTGTGATCTTAAAGATAAGCCAACTGTTGGTTGGGACCTGGGGTTTACGGAGAAGGTAATAAATTTAGTTTTCGCAGAATTTTACTTTAGGGTATGGGATTTGAGCCATCTTTCAGCTATTGTAAAACCATCTTGAGCTTTACGTTCCAGATCTGCCCATGATTCCGCCACAAAGGTAAGTGCAGTGTCATCGGCATAACATATAACTTTTCCAGGAATTTTGAGTTGGCAAAGATCATTTACAAAGATTAGAAACAGTGTCGGCCCAAGTATGCTACCCTGGGGTACGCCGTAGTAAACTGGTAATTCATCAGCCTTATGTCCACCAATTGTGACTAACTGTATACGGTCTGTTAAGTAGCTTTTGAAAAATTCCAACTACAACCCTCTGATACCCATGATTTCAAGTTTAGTTAAAAGTATGGGAATCAGAACTGTATCAAAAACTTTCGTGAGATCTAAAAATATGGTGAGTACTTTTTTATTTTTATTTAAATTATCTACCAAGATATTTGTTAGTTCGTGTATAGCGTCACATGTAGATCTATTTTTCCGAAAGCCAAATTGTTGGGAAGAAATCAGATTGAATCGTTCTAAGTAGTTAACTAGCCGCTTGTTGACCAAGCTTTCAAAGACTTTAGATAAAGCACTGAGAACTGCAATAGTGCGATAGTTGTTTGGGGACGTCCCATCTCCTCCTTTAAATATAGGATGGATCAAAGCCTTTTTGAAGGCTTTGGGAAAAATACCAGAGTCAAAACAAAGGTTGAATAAATGACTCAGAATAGGTGCTAGGCTAACAGCGTATCTTTTCAAAATAGAAGATGGGATGCCATCCCAGCCAGTAGCGGCATTGGCTCGAAGTGAATTAATTGTGGATACTACTTCGTCCGGATCAGTGTGGTGCAGTGTAAAAGAAGAATAATAATAATAATAATAATAATAATAATAAACATTTATTCAAGAACTTTGGGCATTACACCACGCTACTTTACAAAATAAAACGTTAACACACAGTTAAAATGAAGTTGACATGAAAAAGCAGTATGAAATGTAATTAGCCTAACTAAGAATTAACAACAAACAAACAAAAAAAATAAAAATAGGTAACATGTAACAAACGGGTAAAAAAGATAAGTTAGCAAGAGTATCATGGGAAGGCAGGAGGTGTAATGCTCAAGCCACTGAAATGGAGTCCACTCAGGTAAAACGACTATGGATAAACCACAGTCCCTGATATTCTGTGGATCCAAAATGTCAGGCGCAAAACAGACCACCCAAGGCTACAGTGTTGCAATATAAAAAATAAGTTATTTATAATATTTTAAACAATTATAAAATAAAACATACATAAATAATTTAATAAATAAAATGTAAGTATATACTTAAAAATAAATAAAAACTTGAATTAAATATGGTATGCAAAGATTAAAATGAGGTAACTTATGTGACGTAAAAGCAATAATATGATAAAAATATATAACAGAGAGCGATATAAAAAAAAATTAAAAAAAAAATAATATTTAACCTATCAACCCCCATAAGGACACCGGCGACCGCGACAACAATAGAATAACAATAGATTTCCAAGAATCCGCGATTGAAGGATTAAATTGAGAGCTGATCCTGCAGTAGCAATTCCTTTAGTTTACTCTTAAAATTATTTATAGAATGCAGAGCACGAAAGGGCGGTAAAAGGTTATTCCATATCTTACTCGCCAAGTACCTAAAACTACCTCTAAATGCAGACGAGTGATGGAGAGGAGTTACTAATAGGTACGACGAACCCCTGGTGGTGAGGGTCAGCTGCTTGTCACATGCCCACTGTAGCTTACTAAACAAGTAGGATGGAGTTTTTAATTTAACCACACCGAACAGTAATGTGGCAAAATGTAACTGTCGGCGACCGTCCATCTTAAGCCATCTCAGACTGTTTATGTACGGCGTTACGTGGGCGCGGGGAGGCACATTGCAACAATATCTTGCGCATGCATTTTGCACTTTTTGAATGAGGTGCTTGGAGCGAGAGAGAAGACAAGGACCGATAACAGCGTCAGCGTAATTTAAGTTGGAAAGGACAAGTGATTCACACAGCGAAACTCGTAATCTCTCTGGAATGAAATTTCTGACCTTGTACAGGAGCTTTAAACGATAAAAACACCGGCTGACGACCTTAGTGACGTGCTTCTCAAACCTCAGTCCTTCGTCCATCAGGACTCCTAAATTACGGACTTCAGTCACCCTTTCGATGCTTACGTCATTAATACAAATTTTAGGCTGATTAGCAACAACTTTGTGTATTTGTACTTTTGTGCCCAAAATCAGGTACTTAGTCTTAGATGGGTTAAGTATCAGGGCGTTATTTACTGACCATTTAGCTATACGTGCCAAGTCCTCATTCAACCTTCGCAAAGCTTCCATAAGATTATTCGGCTTGAAGGTAATATACAACTGTATATCATCCGCGTATATATGGAATTTACAATAGCGTATTTGTCTGACTATATCGGCGCAATATAATGAAAACAATAAAGGACCAATCACTGAACCCTGAGGTACACCTCTGTTAACATTACGAGGACTTGAAGGTGATGACGTCCCGTTTTTATTAATAGCCTCGACTACCTGTAATCGGTTAATCAAATATGAGGCAAACCAGGCTACTACTCCAGCATCACAACCATAGTATTTCAACTTAGAAAGAAGCAAATTTATATTGATGGTTTCAAATGCGCGTGAATAGTCCAAAAGTACCAAGACCGTAACCTCTCCTGCATCCTGTGCTGTGATGACATTATCCACTACATCTATCAAGGCAGTAGTTGTACTGTGATGTTTACGAAAGCCCGACTGCAATGATGGTAATATATTGCTTTCTTCGACATAATTGCTAATCTGGCTATGTACAACCTTTTCAAGAACTTTGGATAAACACGGCAATATGCTGATTGGTCGGAGGTCTTTCAGATCAGAGACATTGTCTTTCTTGGGGATGGGTTTAACAATAGAGAGACGCCACGACTCGGGGAAGGTGCAGGACAGGAGGGAGGTATTAATTATATGGGTCATAGCACTTAGACAACTAGGTATGCGGCACGACATCAACAACATATCAGAATTAATATTATCCACCCCCATAGCCTTAGAAGTCAACGACTTGATAATTTTTAGGACATCATCATCATTAACTATTTTAAACTTGAAGGTGGATGAACCAAAGGTATGGGAGTCGAAATAGGCTAAGACAGGCGGAGGAACAAAATTAGCACCTGGGACGTCCAAAAAGTGTTTGTTAACATTATCAGGGTCAGCTAGGTTAGCAGGAAGTGTAAAATCAGACTTACGATTATGCCAGTTCAGATTGTCTTTCAAATGACTCCACATAAGCTTGGGGTTCTTAATATTAGGATTAATGTAGGTACTAAAGTAAGACGCTTTTTCCCTAAGGATAGCTCGCGTGACCTCACGCTTAAGGTCTTTATAGTAATTTAAGTGGGAGTCATTTTTTGTGCAACGTGCACGCTTATACGCCTTGTCTCGTTGCTTCATTAATTGTTTTATATTGAAAGTAATCCAAGGGTATTGGCGATCTTTTAAATGAAGTGTTTTGGTAGGGGCCAGCAAATCAAAAATGTACAAAACACTACTACTAAAGAACTGCACCATCTCATCAACCTCGTCTACACTAAAGATGTAGTGCCAGTCTAAAGAATTCATGAACAGTTCAAAATCTTCAGGCGAGATATCTTTTAGTGCACGATAAGCTATACATTTAGTAACTGTCCTTACTTTCGGAAGGTCTATCTCAAAAGAAAGGAACGCGTGGCTACTAAGATCGGGTATATGCTCAACCCATACTCGATTCAAGTCGGCATTAGAATAGACCAGGTCGAGCAGGGTTGCGGTTTCGGCGGTGAAGTGAGTAGCCTCAGCCGTATATTGATGTAAGCGGTGAATCGATAAAAATTGGTCCAAGATATTAAAGTGAGCCGTGTTCTTTTTTAAATAATTAATATTAAAGTCACCAACTAGGTATAAGTAGTCGTAGGCTGAAAAACTGCTAATTGTATCAGTTAGTGTATCAGTAAAAAGTTTAGCTGATAGCCAAGGGGGGCGATATGCTGTACCTATAACGATTATTTTATTATTGGATTTAAAAGACAACCACATCTGTTCTACGGTATGGGATGTACTGAGGTGCTCAATAATTTTAACGTTAAATCTTTTCGAGATATAAAAACCTACGCCGCCGCCACGGCTACGTACAGACTCAGGTCTAGGCATATGAACGAGTCGATAACCTGGTACCCTAGGAGCGCGACTTTCCTCGCCCGAGCGCAGCCAGGTTTCATTAATAGCCAAGATATCACATTTGTACCTGTTCATTGCTACAAGGAACTCGTCGTGCCCAGAACCTAAAGAACCAGGGTTAAGAAAACCAACTTTAATTTTACTGCGATTACACATTTTTGAGTTTATTGAAGTAACATAATAAGGATACAAAATACAATTGACCTAAATTTAAAATATTTTTTAGTATCAGTAGGTAAATGCAATAATCATTGAGCAGCGCCAGAAAATAATAAATTATATTAAAAATCCATAATATTTTGTACAATATAATAATTAAAATTAGTTTATTAAAATGTATTCTTAAGTTACCTTTATTACCAGCTAATGTAATGATAATATTAAAGTAAGTCATAATATTATGTAGAAAATATCGTAGGATAATATTATAAAAGTATAAAAATATTATAAAATAAATATTATGAAAAACATGATAATTTGCACTTGCATCGTAGGTAAAAAGGATCGGCCTAGTAAAAAGAGATAAATAAATATAATAAAATAAACTGTAACCCTGTAATGTGTATGCCTTGCATATTATGGATTTTATGTTGTTTTGCATATTAAACGTGCAACAGACATGTAGCTCACCTCCATACGATTCCCATGCTAGATGCTTATCAGCGTCACAACATACTATTACAAAGACATAAAAATAAAATTTAAAACATACCAGTTGAAAAGATAAGGGATGAATATTAAACACAGATATCATGAAGCGAAATAAGGTAAAACGAAATACATTATTTATGAAAATCAAACAGAGCCTGTGCCAAAAAACCGTTCAAGGTCCCTATCAGTTTTGATACGGTGAGCCGTAGAATCCGCGTCCCGACGCACCAAGATGTGCCCGTCACGCGTCCAGACGTAACGCCAGTTATGTCGCCGGCCCTCCTCGCGGGCCCTATAAAACAGGGCGCGATTGAGCTTGGTAAGGTGCTCGTTAAGGTGGATTCGATGCGGCGGACCCTCCAGAATGCCCGTACTATCTAAGCCACGCCGTACACGGGCCGCTCGGAGAATGTTGTCCCGCACAGACCTACGGGCTAGGCGAACAACTATAGGTCTAGGTCTCTGGCGCTCATCTCCTGTTGTAGCTGTACGTTTGGCTCCTTTGCGATGGCTACAGACAATCTTCCGCTCGTCGATATCGATCCCCAGCTTATTACCCACGAGACCTACTACGTGAACCACGTTTTCACCAGCGCTTTCCGGGATACCGGTAATCTGTATATCATTTAACAAATTTTCTTGTTCCCGGTCATTCAGATCGCCCTGAAGTTTCTCAATAAGGCTAGTTACGGCCGGGTCGTGCGTACGATCGCACGCATGCGCGTTCAGCTTTTCCTCCACCGCGGTGACTCGTATTTCGACTGCGTCCACGCGCTTGTTAATTTCAAATATGGTTGTGTTTAGCTGTGATACGACTTTCGTAAAAGACTCCATTTCTTGCCGGATAGTGGAAATAACCTCCCTCAGCAGTCTCAACTCCTCGGCTAGTGGGTTAGGTGATGAAAGTCCGTCGTGATAAAGTTGATTAGGTGTAGTGTCGACGGCTGGCGAAGCAGAGGGCGGTGAAGAGCACCCAGAACATGTCCATGTTTTGCCTTTGTGCCCTTTGGCGCAGTGGGGATGGACAAGGCCAGCACATTTGGAGCATTTTACGCTGTCTGCGTAACTCAGGAATCTCGCACACGTAGCACACTTGTAGTTAGGCATGATGGTGAGTAAATAATAGTTCTATTCCGTACAAAAAGGAAGACTTGCAAATTTTATTACAGTTTTAGCACGTATTATTGATTTTCTTAAGACACAGAGGGTACACTGAAACAGCTGATCGTCACTCGCCGAAATTATTTTAAGATTTCAGTTCTTAAAAGTCACTTTTTATAATAGTTTTTATGTTCAAAACAGTCACAATCACTTTAGGTATCAGAATATACGCATTAAATTGTTTATATAGAAGTTTAAGTATTTTTAAAATCGCAAAAACTCGCAAAAAAACATATCGGAATGGAGGTAGGTTTTATGTAGTGGATAGAAGACTGGCTAACAGGTATCTTATTAGCAAGATTTTTACCAATATTTACAAAAAATGAATTGACATCATTAAATGATTGAATGTTTGTGGAAGATGCTTTTAATAGTTGCAAAGAAGGATTATTTGGTTTTGTTATATTTGTAGCCTGTCTGATGGTGTCCCACAGTAGTTTAGAGTTGTTGGCTGCTTTGAGAATTCGTTGAGCATCATATCTTCTTTTTGTGTTCTGTAATATATTTAAACAAAACTTTCTGTAGCGCTGATATGTGTTACGAAGTATTTGATTGTCTGGGAACTGTTTACATTTCTTGTTTAGGGCATCTCTATTTTTCATACATCGTAAAAGACCGGGGGTAATCCAGGGTTTTAAAATTCTTTTATTTGATGGTACTTTTTTTAGTGTAGAGTTTTCATTGATAGTTAAATTTAACAAATCTATTATTGCAGATGCCAATATACTGGGGTCCTGAATTTGAAAGTAATGGTCTAAATTCAGGTGTGAAATATATTGATCAAGTGATTCATAATTGATATTTTATTTAAAAGTTGAATTTGTAGTTGTTTTTCTAACAAAAGTTTGAATAATAGATACTAATGTTGAGTAATGATCGTTATTGAAGATTCGTAAATAAAAAATAAAGTTGGATATTTCGTTTTGAGTATTATGTGGTCAAGGCAGTTATTTTCTCTTGTCGGAAGGGAATGTGCGGGTAGATAGCCATGGAAAGCGAGAGTAGTGAGGTATTCATCAGCTCGCGGGTCAACCGAGCTAGGCTTGATGTCGATGTTAAGATCGCCGGTTATGACAACGGACTTGTAAATAGAAAATGTTGGTAGTATTTCATTAAGAATTAAATGGGGAAGCGCTGCCGACATTAATACAATATTTGTGCTGCAGAAGCGAGCCATACGCTCTATTTATAAAATTTCTTTTTTTGAATCTCTGAGAGATAAATTTAAAGAAATTGGTATTCTAACTGTTGCTTCTCAATACATTTTGGATAATGTAATATATGTTAGAAAAAATATAAGTAAATTTAAAGCTAAAAGTGACATTCACTGTAGGAACACCAGAAATAAGCACAAGCTGGATTTGCCGATGATCAGACTTAGTAAAGTTAGTAAATCTTTTAAAGGTCAGTGTATACGCCTGTACAATAAAATCCCAGAAAACGTTCAAAATCTTTCGATTAATAAATTTAAAAAAGTAGTCAAAGAACGTTTGTGTGCCAAAGCCTATTATAAGGTCAATGATTTCATAAACGATGGCACATCTTGGGAGTAGGATGGCTGCTTGCAAGGCTACTTCTACATCATTATAATATGACTTACAATAATCATGTATGGATGTTGACATTGTATAATAATTTTAAGTTACAATTGTAAATTTTATTTTAAAAAAATTAATTTTTTTCTCACTTTTTTGGTAAAAAGTGGGACCCCGTGCGAGTTTCTTACGCCGGTTCTTCTCGCCGGGATAGTTCCCGAACCGGTGGTAGGCACCAGTAGTATCAACGTTCTGAAAGTATTTGTTGCAAATCTATTCGGAAATAAAACAATTTTTATCGGCGATGTTATCATTTGAAGGCGAACGGTAAATACAAATCACTGCGGTGTCTCCGTTTATTTCCACAAATAATCCAGAGGCTAAATTTTTAAAATCAAGCTCGTCGCACTTAGGTGATAAACCAGATTTTGCATAAATGACCACGCCGTCGCTTTGATTACTGTGTTTTGTAGTTTTATACGTAGCATAGTTCTCCAGAAGTGGTATGTTGGTATTACTTAAACAAGACAACCAGCATTCCGTCAAACAAATCAATTCGCAATCAAAAGTCAGGCGATGTAGAAAGGTTTGTAAACTTAAAAAGTTGCGATTAATTGATCGAATGTTTTGTGTAAATTTTTTTTAAAAATCGTTTGGTTTTTTAAGACATGAGATGTTTCTTCGGGTACGCAGGTAAAAACATCTGATGTAGATAATTGATCAATATTGTCAATTATATCGTGAACATTATTAGCCATTTAAAAACGTAAATTCAGTCATGTCACACGACATGGACTCATTTTGTAAGTAGCTTTGTGTAATATTGTGTCGTCGTTTAGTATACTTTATAAGAAAAATATGCGATAAGTGTTTAATGTAGTCTGTTTGATTATTAATTTCAATATATTTGCATGTGATATAATCATAACATATGTATTTTTGCATGTAAATATTGTATAATATTGGTTTGTAGTGTGTGTGTTGTTTTGATGTAGAACTGGTTTACTTTTGTCATCTTTGCAATAATATAAAAATAAAGCAGGTAGAACGAAATAAAATGCTCGGTACAATATAAGGCTAGTTACACATCGAGGAAAAGAAACCAAAATAGAAAAACATCGATTACACACAAAAAAGGTAGTGTAGTGTATTTTATTAATATTTTTAATGGATAGGCTTTTAGTATAATCACAGTAATAATATATTGTGTATTATAGTATGTAATTATTGTACAGTATTGTTGTGTAGTATGTGTATTGTGAATTTGCATGCAATAATAATAATTGTCTACTTTTATCGTCTTTACAATAATATAAAAATAAGGCAGGTAGTGCGAGATAAAATGCTTGGTACAACAAAATAAAGCTAGTAAAACATAGTGGAAAATCCATTAGAATAGAAAAACAATGAGTAGACACGAGAACGGTAATGGGTAAAGTAAAGAGTTCTAGTCAGTCACCCCGCAATGCTGCAAGGTCATTTTCTTGCTTGATTTCAGCGCGCTGGTCACCGTCATTTTTCTTCATAAATACTCTGCCATTGTGTGTCCAACAATATTTGAAGCCAAGTTTTTTCGCTGTGTCTCGGGCCATAGCAAATAACTTACGGTTTTATTTGTGAGACTTTCAGCCACATAGATCGGGAAAACAGGAGCTGGTAAGCCGATGGTCGCAGTTGAGAGCTTGTTGTTCATATTTTTCTTATTGAATTCCTTTGTATTGCTCAACAGTTGACGAGACAGAGGTAAATTCTCTCATCTCAAGCTTAAAAAATGATTGCGCCACAGGTTGGGACTCCATTCCCGCTCGATTTTTAAAAATGGTGAGGCATGTTATTGTTCCTCCACTCACTGCTTTATTTCAAACATGCTTCGAAGAAGGTTGTTTTCCAAAAGTCTTCAAAAGGTCCCTGATTACTCCAGTCCATAAGAATGGTGCACGAGACGACAAAACAAATTATAGGCCAATCTCAGTGCTTACGGCATTATCCAAAATATTGGAAAAGCTACTTAATAAGAGGTTAATACAGTTCTTAAACCGATATAACTTATTGTCTAGCTCCCAATTTGGCTTTAGAACTGGTATGTCAACAGAAGATGCCGTAAGTAGCTTAGTAGATTATGTAACCGAAAAACTTGACAGCAAACGAAAATGTCTTGGTCTTTTCCTCGATCTCGCCAAGGCATTTGATACAGTCTCGATACCCATTCTTGTGGATAAATTGGAGCACATTGGAATAAGAGGTGCAGGCTTATCCATTTTTAAAGATTTCCTCAGCGGTAGGGTACAGAGAGTAAAGATTAATAATAATATTAGTTCTGATGCTAATGTAATTTTTGGGGTCCCGCAAGGCAGTGTCCTCGGTCCAAGTCTTTTCCTTCTTTATATAAATGATTTATGTAACATGAATTTAACTAAAAACAAGATATTTACCTATGCTGATGATACAGCTTTAATTTTCTATGGGGATACTTGGACTGAGGTTCACAAAAATGCCGAAATTGGACTTCAGAAAGTAGCTCAATGGCTTAAAGATAATTTACTCACTTTAAATATTTCCAAAACGTCGTTTTTACAGTTCCAAACTGTCAATTCGCGCATGGAAGACATAAATATTAAAAGACACACTTGTATCGAAGAAAGCATTTGTACTTGCGCCAATATTACAAAATCAGAGACTGTGAAATACCTTGGTGTCCAGCTGGATTGTAAATTGAGCTGGCTTCCCCATATTGAAATTATAACCTCACGTACTCGCAAATTAATCTGGACATTTAAAACGCTGCGCTATGCCGCTGATTTTGAAACCCTCCGCACCATTTATTTTGCGCTAGCTCAATCAGTAATAAGTTATTGTGTATGTGTATGGGGTGGAGCCTGCAAGTCATACCTTATTCAGCTTGAAAGAGCCCAAAGGTCTTTACTTAAAGTAATGACCTTTAGACCCTACAGGTATCCCACCATACTTTTATATAAAAAGTGTGAGCTACTCACTATTAGGCAGCTATTTGTTTATAATATAATAATCAAACAACATGCTAATACCCCTTTCGATCCACAAATTTGCAGAAACAAACGTCGTATACCAAATGTACTCCCCACAGTTAATTTTCGCACAACACTTGCAAGGCGACAACGAGCATATCTTTCAACTTTTCTCTACAATAAAATTAACAAAAAATTAAACTTCTATCCCCTTTCACTTCGCGAATGTAAATCAATTATGAAGACCTGGCTCTTGACATTAAACTATTGTGAGACAGAAGATCTTTTTAACTAACGTAATAATAATATAATATATTATATTGGCTCTGTGTAGGTACTTAAATTCATTATGTATTGTGTGTAATAGTATTATTTATTTATTTATATATTTAATTTATTTATTTATTTCAACATCTATATTTATTTATTAATGTATTATAATATATACATTTTATATATTTTATTATATACTTACTTATTTTAGTGATATAGAAATAGATATGAGTAAAATGTTTTTAACTTCTTTTATTTTATGTAAAAAATTGGGAGAAGCCGCTGACTCCTGAAATACGGGCATTAGCCTAGTTTGGGTGTCAGAGTCTTCATAGGATTGTTGTACTGATTAAGTCAATAAAGAATTTATTATTATTATTATTTATTATTTTTCAGGATCGTAGATGAAAATTCTGTCACTACAGTAAAGGTTCCAGTCCTAGTTTTAATTTTAAAAACGTCTTTAATATCAGCTGGCGTTATATTCACATCTAGAGTTTCGCAAATTTTTTGAACAGATGTACAAAGTTGCTGTTGTGTATCCAGCCTTAATTGCGGTGTAGTAGGCAAGTTGCGAAACTCGATAAATGTGGACTTGGACCTTTTTTCAAGATCGTCGATTTTTTCTTCCAGAGTTTTTATTAAAAGTAACTAAGTAAGATTTTGTTTACGTTCAATTTCCATCGAAGTTAATTTTTCTTTCATATCTTCGTATTGTTTAGAAATGAATTGCATCGACTTCTCAAGTTCAAGAGTGGTACTTTGTATGTTGAAGTTTTGTTGCTTTAGCTCCGCCATATCTGCGCTTATTGTCTTGAGAGTTTGATCTTGGTCTTTTTTCCATTCTGTCAACATATCGAACAGTTCCGCCTTTAAAAACATTTCTTTACTCTGCTCATCTTCAGGGCCAGCACGTTTTTGCTTTTTCGGCCTTCTTCCGACGTAATCAAAGGTAGTAATAGGATCTAGGTTAGCTATGTCACTTTCCGAGCTAGTTTGTAAGACATTGTTACCCGACCCAGGGGGTGTTCTTTGTATTTTAGCCATTGATGTAAAGTTGAGCGAAAAAATGCTTTCGTATCAAAAGGACATTTTAGCAGAACGCCCTATTAGCAGATCATCCTAAAAGCAAAACGGCATATTAGCATAACGTCCTACTAGCAACATGACCTGGTAGCAAAACGTCCTAATATCAAAATGACACCTTAGCTGAATGGCCTAATACAATTCAATACAAATTATACATATTCAAACAAATATAAATTCATGAACTTAAATCTTTAATACCAGGTTTTTCGATAATACAAATGTTACCCATTTGCAATCAATAATCATCGAATATAATTCTTTTCAAATGAGTCACTTTTTTCAAAAAATCAAATGCAGAAATTTTAGTTTCTTGCAGCTTCTGCAATTCATTTTCAAATTTTGATTCGAAAATAAGTTGGTTCTTTCTGCGTGGCTCTCTTTTGAAAAGTGCTCGACGCAATCTAAAATCTTGCCATTTGGCCTCTTTGCGGAGAGAGTTCAAAAACGATATGAATGTCGGTTTTGGTCTAATCTTCGAATTGAATCGTCGATTCCAACCCTCTAATCCATTGTTGGTGCGATGACGTTCCGTTGCACAGCTTAATACTTCTGGCGACATCTTCATCAATTGCTTTTCAAAATAAGCTGTAAATTCCCGCAAAGGTTCATTATATTTGACGGAATCCTGTATTTTTTCTTTAATATTAGCCCAGACAATCTTTATAGATTCGGGCGGAAGGAGAGGCAGATTAGCACTTAGTCTTACTATTTCTCTACCAAACTGAATTATTTGTTAAAATTGATTTATTTAAACGATTTAAAAATACACAGTGGGCACGTCTAATCACGATGGAAGTCCGGAGGGAAAGGATCTCCGTACCAAATTTCATCAAAATCGATTCAGTGGTTTAAGCGTGATATCACGCTTAAACCACTGAACCGCGTGTCTGTCTGTCTGCCTGTAACCTCTTCGAAGAGGTTACAGGCAGACAGACACGCTGTCAGATTTAAAATATTAGTATGGATTTACTACCTAGCCTATAATGTATTTTCACTGCCCCTCGCTCCCTTAAAAGCTACAATAAATTGAAAAGGATCCAGAGCTCATTAAAACACAGTTGAAATTCTAAACAGAATTTCAATTTCCTGAATTGTCACATGACATGGGCAAGGAAAGTTGGGCAATAAATTACCGTGAAGGTTACACGGAGCCGGTAATCAGACGGACCAATTTGGTTGGACCGTGTCAACACGCCCAGACCAAATGTCCAGAGACGGGGCGGTTTACATTATCAACTTGGACCTATCGTAATTAAAGACTTTAAAAAAAATACTGTTCGTACTTGACACTGGCTGGTTTAAATTTGAAATTGGAAAATTCAAATCTTATTTAATTTTTTGTAGAGCGCTAAGAATTAGTTATGCGGTATGCCCCGTGAATTATTTTTCTCTATGGAAGTTAAGTTAGACGATGCATGAACTTAATTATTGAGATTTAAAATAATATTTCAGATAATAACAAAATAATTACTTATATTATATTAGCAAGAAGCTTATTATATTATCACCTAAGTATTTATGTGTTAATATTATCAGCTGGTCATACTAATTTTTTTTTTTTATAATGCCACAGTCTACAGTTTGTTACAAAACTTTTAAACTATATTGTCATGTAGGTTTCGGTATCTATAAAAAGATAGAAGAAAGTAAAGAAAGTTCTTACCGACAAAAAATTAATATATACCTAGGTACCACGGATTTAAAAAAAATACGGATGGAGCATTACACTATAAAGAGGTGAAGCATGCAAGGTACGACAATTTCGTCACAATTTCGTTTATTGTACACGTGACACACACGCAACTTGGTACTACAACCCGCTGTCATTGTACATAGAGTGACGGCGCCAATGACACGCACACATCCTACACGGGCGGCCATTACTATGCTTCACTCGGGATTAGACAAGGTTACATCCGTATTTTTTTTAAATCCGTGCTAGGTACCTAACTCTTTAATATTATGTTGGTCCATTTTAGTTTGTTAGTCATAAACTACGAAAATTTAATATTTAAGCATAATTGACCCTTTTTTTTCCGGAGGGGGAAATGCATTACGCATACCACCCAGGCGCAGGGGGCGACCCGAGCGGTGATGTGGGACTCCCGTAGCTAATGAGACCACGGTATACCCACTAAAACCCCCATCCCATCTTCCGCCACGCCGCCTTTTGACGGGGCCACGGGAACGATACACACATCCGCGACCCCGCCAGCGGCCCGAAGACTC
The DNA here is from genome assembly GCA_905333045.1 of Lysandra bellargus. Lineage (NCBI taxonomy): Eukaryota > Metazoa > Arthropoda > Insecta > Lepidoptera > Lycaenidae > Lysandra > Lysandra bellargus. Next base: position 7,589,459 of record HG995352.1, on the reverse strand, counting down.
CACGATGGGCGCACAACACGTGCGCCCTCCTCCTCGGCCCCCACCAGGGCTGTATCAGACGCCCCCCGAGTCTGCTACTTGGAGGCCATGTGGCAGATCAGGTCTGTGGCTCTGCCACCGACCACACCTCGGCCGCAGAGGATAGGGCAAGCGGCGCACCGTAATACCTACTTGCCTCTTCCTCTGCGGCCCCACCAATGCCGCTCAAACGGAACGGCCCCGCCAGCTCGCAGGGGGGTAGGGAGAGCGGCAACCTACCACAATGCCTCTCCCCCCCCCCGCGATCCGTCCTCGGCCGCAGAGGATAGGGCAAGCGGCGCACCGTAATACCTACTTGCCTCTTCCTCTGCGGCCCCACCTCGGTGCGCATCCGCAGCGGACTCCTCCAGTCCGCTGGGAGCGCCCTCCTCGGGCCAGGCGGCGACACCGGCCGGCCCTGGTTGCCTCTTTGCTTCACCGCGGTTGTCCAAGCCGCGGTTACTAGAGCCCCACCGCCACGACAAGGCGTGCAACCATCGGGGGGAAGAATAATTGACCCTGTCTGTAGTAAGTAAATATTGTTTGATTTAAAGTAAAAGATACCAATGGCAATAAAAGTTAATAAATTGCAAAAAAAAAAAATATGGATCTTCCATAAAAATAACAAGCAAGCAGCACCATCTACATTCTACTGGAATACCATTAAGTTTTTTTTTATGTCAATGTGACTTCTTATTGTTGCCAAGCACACAGATAGATGGCACTGATATTATACAATATTAAGTTTTTCAACTCCAACTGTTGAGGATCTCGAGATCCAATTACTGAATCTACACATACACATAGAGCATGATTGATGAAGAAAATGAGAATGTTACCAACTTTTACATAATTTATCTCAGACTAGATGACACCAGCAACTCTGTAGTCTGTTCCACCAAAATTCATTCATTCCATGGAACAATATAATATTCTTCTGGGATAAACATAATATTAAGGATACTTTCATTATGTGTCTCAATAATTAATACCTCGATCGTGGGAATCACAGACACAATAGAATATAGATTTTCAATTGTTATGCGGCAGCCGGGTGCTGCTTGGGGATTGATGGGTTAATAATTATAAAGGTTGTTACTACATGTTTTAGGTTATTTCAAAATTAAAGACTTTCCTAAAATTGTATCATTTATTTACATCTTAACTTATTATTTTAATAAAATTATTTGAAATAAACTGTGTAAAGAAAATTATATTGACCTGCAACAAAAGAAAACAATGTTTAATTACTAGTTAAATTATGCAAACATTATTTCAACAATAAAAAATAAAGTGTAGTGAGTATTTTTAAAGTTTTGTAAGAAAGGGTATAACCAAGTTTTTTTTATATAATATCATTGGGTATAACTTATTGAAACCCTAAATCTGTCACCAGGCTATAATATATAAAATTCTCGTATCACAGTGTTTGTGCGTGAACTCCTCCATAACAGCTCAATTGATTTTAATGAAAATTTTTTCTCATTAATCCTTCGATCGCGGAAAAACGAGTCACAATAGCCTTTCAATTGTTATCGCGGCCCACTTGGGCCTTACAGGAGTTGAAGCATTCAAATTGGTTCAGCTGATTTTGTGACATTTGTTAGGCCTGAGAATAGGTTTTATCTACTTTTTATATTGATACTAGAAATAATTTATATTATTGTTTGCCGCGTCAGCTAGTTTTGTTATAAATTTTGCTGCAGTCTGCTACGAATACTAGAAACAGAATAGAATATTGGGAGGGGCACTCCCATGGTTTAGCTGTATGTATGAGTGCTTTGTGTGCAATTCTTACTAGCTATAGTAATAATGCTCCTAGTTATTTTTTAAATGTTTATAATTACGTTTTTCCGCATGTTTTCCGAGCGAGCCGATGGCTTCTGGCCGCAGCATATTTACGACTTTATAGTCATACAAATTAAGTATAAAATTGCCCTTGCGGTAAAATTACTTTCGTAATAGCGCCTTAATATGTCTTACTATTGTTTATTGTCAATAGGGGCAGAGGTATACTGCCATTTTTTGTGCAATTCTTACTAGCTATAGGTTTGTATTTTTTTACTTTTACACGAACATTACATAGTACACTATACAAAATAAGCTCTTCTCTAGAACTCTTCTTAATTTACAATTTTTTCTAGTTTCTACAAAGACAATGCTTTACTCGGACAGGTTGTACTTAAATGTGGAGGTACAAACCTTAATGTTATTACTTCATATTCGTAGTTCCTCATTTTGAGCTGTTGGCACTGATGTAGTGGTATAATATCACCAGTAGGAAAATAGAAACTCCCAAAATGTTGGAAAAAACTGCCAGCTGAATGTCAGTAATCATTTTGTCGTTATATCTAGCTTAACGCTGAAAAGAAACACGAGAATATTAGAAAAGGGCAGATGAACAATGCGAGCGGTTTTGTAATGAACTTGTTGCGCTCCGTGAGTAATTTGTATTCTGTGTTGTTGGGAAATAAAAGTGCTCTCTCGTGGTGATGCCTTAAAACATATTTATCTGATATCTGACTAAAGCAAAATAAGTTAATAAATACGGAGATAGTATTAAATTAATAGAATTTACTCACAATTTGTAGGTACACCGGGCAAATCCAAAAAAACACGAATCAAAGTACAAACCAAACTTTGAAGTTTGACTTTGACATAAAAATGACAGTTTCGTACACGTCATTACTTTTCTATACTTGGCGCCATAGATTAAAGGGCCCCCGAGACGATCAAACGGTTTGATTCAAACCTTACGTGTTTGATGCAACCGTTTGATGTCGGTTTGAACGGTTTGTCAAACGACACTGCGCAGTTTGGTTCAATACGCGCTGTGGAGTACACGTCTTGTGAGGAATGAATATTATTTTTTAAAAGATAAAACTGACTTAAAAATTGTACGAAATTGAGAATTAAATTCTCTAAAAAACTAAATCTCAAAAACTACTAATCCTATTTTGATGAAACTTGCAGAAGTCTCCCAAGTTAAGCAATACATGTATAGTACAATAAAAATATTTAAATCGGACTTGTAGTTCCGGAGATATGTGAACACAAACATAAAACATACACACAATTTTGAAATTTTGCACATTTGTTCAGATGCTGATATAGACTAACATATACGAAAACTGGGCAGTTCTGCAAATATTACATACATACGCGTCGAATTGATAACCTACTCTTTTTTAGTCGGTCAAAAATAATGTACCTACTCCAAAAAATGGTATAAAATTTGTTCAAACGCATCGGAACACGATCAAACGGCGCGTCAAACACAACAAAAATATGAAATTGCATCAAACGAGCTTCAAACACGTAAATGTTTGACAAACCGTTCAAACTAGCTTTGTAAACGATCAAAATGGTTTGAGTCAAACCGTTTGATCGTCTCGGGGGCCCTTAATAATAGTATACGGTATACCTCAAAGAATAAGGATTGGGTAGAACTTTGGTCAGCGTGTCACTGAAAGGGACAGGATGAAAAGTAGTTAGTGTTACCAGTAACGAGGAATATGAAAAAATTACCCACGGATCTCATAATTATTATAAACTAGCTACTTACCGCAACTACAGCTGCGTATATTAAGGCCTATTACATACTGTTGACGTCTAACGGATGCATTCAGTAATCATCATCTATCCAAAACTAAAAGCTGTTGATGTTTTACTTTTTAATAACTTACTTAAGTAATTACTCCCTCACTTATTGTTGCCCGCGACTTCGTCCGCGTGGACTTCAGTGTACTTACAGCGCGCGGTGTCAACAAAATTGGTGTCAAATTTTAAAAGTTTTTAAAACCCTGGTACCCCTTAAATCAAAATAGCCAAAAACAGCTGTGCAGTGTGCACTGTGCACATAATATTTCATCACTTTAGCTTTACCCATAAACTATTTGTCATAGATTGGTAGGTTTAAGATTACGTCACTCATCACTACATAGATGAAGTACTGAGTAGTGAGTTATACATTATCAACGTGTATAACAATCGAAAGTATCGAAAAACGTAATTTAACGTGGTACCACGTCTTATAGAAAGACTTATGAGCAAGCGATAGCGCGATGTAGGAGACGCACGGCGCCATTTATTGTGAATTTTTGGAACTAACTTAATTTGAACAAATTGACGCATTTTCACCCCCTTACAACCCCTTTTTCCAGTTAAAAAATAGCAAATGTCCTTTCTCAGGCTTTAGACTACCTGTGTACAAAATTTCATTACAATCGGTTCAGTAGTTTTGGCGTGAAAGCGAGACAGACAGACAGACAGACAGATAGAGACACTTTCGCATTTATAATATTGTTACGAATACGGGCAGTTGTTTACGTGTTACGGATACGGGCAGTTGTTTACCTGCGCGCGACAGTTGCGCGTACTTTCTAGAAAAGTGCAACCCTTGTTTATGTGAATTACGTGTTTACGTAAACAATCCAAAATAGAACGCTCCAGAATTCGACGCGGGCCATATAAAAGGTAAACAAGCCGGCAGTCAGTTCAGTTCGATCCGAGCGATCATCAAGGCGATTTCAATAGTGAAAACAAGTGATCAATAGTGATTGTGATAGTGAACTGACGACTCGGCTACGACCTAGGACAGTGATAGTGCTCAGTGATTTGGATCTAGTGCTTAGTGTTTGGACTTAGTGATTTGTGTGAGCTAGTGTTTGTGAATAAAGTCTTCAAGAGAGTCACCAGGTCTTTCTCTCCGAATCCTCGAACCCTAGCACGTAACAATATTAGTATAGATTGTAAAATGTGATATACTGTGAATAGTTTAATCGCGGTTTATTCAGTCAGTAGCGAGTCACGTCGCCGGCAAAACGTGACAGTGTTAGTTTTTTTAAGTATATATAAAATATGTATGTTAGTTTTAAGGTATTTATTATATAATTATAATATGTATGTTAGATTTTAAGGTATTCGTTATATGGGTCTCTGATGCCCGAAATAAACGATTTGATTTGATTTATTAGGAAAAAATATATATTGTGACATTTTTCGGGTCGTAAACTACTTCAAACTTACATGTTTCAATTATGAGGTCCAGTTTTTAAGTATAATACTATGATTTATTGCGTTAAAGACTAGCAATCAATTAGAATTTTACGTGGGCAAACCCGCGGGTAAAATCTGACCAATAAATAAAAACACAATTCAATCATTAACATATTTATTTAACATACATTTTATATGCGTATCAAATAAAGGGTAACTACTAACTAGCTAAATGCCGCACTCAGAGACGAGTATCAATAATTACTTAACTGTGATTGAATAAAAATATTGAGTTAAGCCATGGGGCTTATCTTTACATTATCTTATTTATCTGTCAAACTCTTCATAAAATTGAAGTTTAATACCTAATCATTAAATTTCTCTAAGTACGGCAATAAGTATTTAAAAAAGTATTTTTAACGGGCTTTGGCCCACCACATATTCCCACCACCACGAAAATCCTTTGATATGATCTCAGGGAGCCCAAAAGACATGCTAAAGCTATCTTGGGACCCGCAACGAAATTAATCAGAAGAAGATAGGTCATAGGCGGAGTAGGAAATATTCCCATTTTCCCTCCCCATACAAAGCAGGAGGTCTCACACGATGGGTTAACTGATGCTTCGCTCTTAGAATCTAGGAGCTGTAATAAAAATTATTAATTTAATTTCTGTACACAGACAAAAAGGACCTAATGAATTATAAATAAATTACCTTGGCAGGCACAGAAAAAGAAATGTTTTCTTTCCAACATTTAATACATCTTCTTTATTAAAATGCTTACTGTATATTCTTGAACCACGTGGTGGGCCCCAATGCAGTCTATTTTTTGCAGTTATCCATAATTTAAGGATTTCAGGGTCATTAGGAAATCTGGAAAAAATTGGATACATGATAATTGTATTGGAATAGTACTTTAAAAATATAAAACCGACTTCAAAATAATTGTACTTCATTAATTGAGAATTAAAATATCTCGAAACTATTAGACCGATTTTGATGAAACTTGCAATATTCCTTAAGTTGAACAATACCAAACTTGAAACTGTACAACAAAAAAGAATTACTGAAATCGGACTTGTAGTTCCGGAGATATGCAAACACAAACATAAAACATACATACATAAATACATACACTTTTGAAATTTGTTTCATTTGTTCAGACACTGATCTAGACTAACATATTATACAAAAACTGGGCAGTTCTAGAAATATTACATACATACCTACGCTTCGAATTGATAACCTCCTTTTTTGAAGTCGGTCAAAAAACAACAAAATGTTGAAAAAAACATATTTACTTAAATTTCCCCATCAGCATGGTAATTAACGTAAGCAACATCTGGTAACACTGGCATTTGAGGTTATAAAAACAAAATACATAAAATACAATATATAAGATGCTAATTTCAGTAAAATATATGTTTAATGTGAACAATATTATTAATTAAAGAAAGTTAATTTATAAAAACTGAGATGCTAATAAAATAAAACGAAATTTTTGAAAACTTACGTGTGAAAAGATATTCCCTCAATGTTCCATAAAGTATTGCTTTTACAGCCCATAACACTACATCCCAACATTATTTTAATATAGTGCACATATACATCTTATAAGAAAAACACAAATACTACTTCTACATTACAATAATTAGTTAAATCAAACAAAGTTTGTAAATCTCAGCTGTTTGTGTACGAAACGTCAAACTTTGTTATGCTTCTGTAGGAGCATCACATTGGAAAAAATGGCCACGCGGTGAGGGACAGAAAATAATTATTTTATCTCTTTTCTCCACAAGCAATACGTAATTAACTATCTCTTTCTTTGTGTGAGTGAAAAGGAAATATCCAGCAATCTATACTTTTACTCTATCTACGGTATACCTGATACCTCCACTTCTAGGTCCAGCCTCCAGGTGAACGCAGTTTTTGCCATAAACAATGTCAGACAAATATGGGCCTTATATGCCTATTTGACAAATATGACCAATACCAAATACACGTATCCGTACATAGATAAAGTAATCCGTACCTTTGTCGGTTTTTGACGTACACCAAAGGAGTGAAATAGGCAAGTAAACAAAATCAAGTTAAAGTTTGGTATTTGACGTCCATGTGTTTGCCTCGTTGGTCGTAAATAGTCAATAGCAAAATATACAAATAGCCATGTGAAGTGCCTGCATAAGAGTGTTTCTTCCATTGAGATAATAAGACTATATTCGGGGCATTTTATGAGGCCACATTTGACAGTTAATCAAAATTGTACAAGGTAACCTTGTAGCGACGTGCATAAAAAATAAATATTTTCGTTTTGTTATAACTGCACAATTGATTAACTTTTTCAAATTACGATTACATATTTATTGTAATTATGACCGATACGAATTATTTAACGATTCACTTTTAGTGATAAACAATTCTAAACGTAATAAACAAATTCTGATCTCAATAATTGCACGTCGTTACAATTTTACGTCAGCTGACCTTTTTCTTTTTAAACTCTAGCGATGTCACCCTAAAAATCGAAATATCCCCATAAATTAATAACCACGTTGTGAAAAGTAACACATGTTTATGTGAAATGAATAATGATAATACTAAATTTAACAGTTTTTATAATTCAAGCGATTAAATGCATTTTTTGACGTGATAACGTCTTATAATTCGATATGGGGATCGCACCCGAAAAACATGACAGTTCATGCGGCGTTACCTCGCTGACAGCTGCTCTGAGGTGTTCCATTTATCCTCTCAGCAACCGTACTCAACCCACCTAGGCCGCGCTCTTTGTTTCGATTGTATTACGTATTTCGATGACTTAGAGAATACTTTTGTATGAAGAAGTTTGGTTAGTTATGACCTTTGATACATTGACCACACTCTGAATGAAAAATAAATAAACAATCTGTGAGCTATTAGTATTATTTCGGCTATTCAAAATTGTGCTCTATTTCCTACGTGTCAAGGTATGACTTGTGCTTTGTTCGAAGATTTTACTGGATTTCACCAATGTATGTAGCGTTTTGTATTGTGAATAGTTTATTTTACTCATTATAAATATTTTTAGACAATCATTTGAAAGAAATACATCGAAATAAGGTTACACTCGAAAAAGTTTGTTTCTATTTATAGAAATTCGGAAGCGAAGGTTAAGGGGTTGAGGATAATTGAACGTGACAACGTCATACGTTGTCACGTTCAACTATTGTCAGTAAACCGACTTTACAGACAACCGATTTTTTTGTAAATTATGTACTTGTCTTATTTTGCTCCTTGAATTTGCAAAAGAAAAAGTAATAATGGGACAGGAATTTGTTTCAAACGTATAAAATTCAAATATTTTATTTCAAGTCCGTATCGATTTATTCGTTTTGGTCGATGTTTACGCAGCTCAACTCACATGGAGATTACTCTGACAGATGTCAAATATGGCCTATTAAAATGCCCCGACTATAGGAGAGAGCCTTATATCGGTGAATGGCACAGATTACACGCGTCAATATTGTCATGATTCCGTGGTAATATTGATGGTGTAAGCGGCCGAATCGCAGTATCGCAGTACTATCTGTGAATCCCGTGATACTAGAATGGTGATAATATTGACCGTGTAATCTATTAACTAGGCCTAAAAACGTCAAAAGCGTGTAATGTTATGTCCTACTTACTGGGACATAACAAATTCTTCCGTGGGCATGCTAATATTAGTTGCGTGTGTACGGTAAATTAAACGGCTATTGCTGAACCAATGATTTCCTTTGGTAGGATTGGTCCTTATGGCCCAAGGATGGATTTAAGATGTGGAGCCACCGCGATTTTTGATGTAATTTTTTTTTTAATTTTAGCAGCTAGTGCTCTGGAGGAAAATAGAGTCTCAATCTGTATAGAGGCATTAATTATGGTAATATTCCAAGTTCGGTACCATATTTGGATGACTTAAAAATGCTTAATTCATTTTAGGACTCATATTTGCACGATAAAGTTACGAGTAATTATTGACTCATACTAAGATTAGCGCGTTTAAATAATGCTTCTTCTTCTTCTTCTTTTTACGTTGTTTAAGTTAAACAACGTAAAAAGAAAAACGCGCTAATCTTAGTATGAGTCAATAATTACTCGTCCGATTTGAAAAATTCTTTCAGTGTTAGATAGCCCATTTATCAAGGAAGGCTATAGGCTATATTTTATTACGCTAAGACTAATATAAGCGAATAAATAGAGGAAAATGTGGAAAAAACGTGGGAAATTATTTAAAAGGGCTTATTTTGCGAACTACTGGAGTAATTTTTCTGTTATTTGGCACAGATAAAAAGTAGAAACGTGAAGGATCATAGGCTATTTATTGTGGACTAATTTGTCTGTGAAATATCTAATTTACGCGGGCGAAGCAGCGCGGAATGTCTAGTAATATTATAAAGCTGAAGAGTTTGTTTGTTTGAACGCGCTAATCTCAGGAGCTACTCATCCGATTTGAAAGAATCTTTCAGTGTTTCATAGCCTAATTATCGAGGAAGGCTATAGCCTATACTTTATCACACTAAAACCAATAGGAGCAAAGATACAGAGGAAAATGTGAAAATAAAGCTGAAGAGTTTGTTGGTTAGTTTGTTTGTTTGAACGCACTAATATCAAGAACTACTGGCCTGATTTGAAAAAATCTTTCGGTGTTTGATAGCCTATTTATCGAGGAAGGCTGTAAGCTATATTTTAACACGATAAGATCAATAAGAGCAAAGACACAGAGGAAAATGTAAAAAAACGGGGAAAATTATTTGAGAGGGCTAATATCTCACAGACTACTGGAGCAATTTTTATGTTATTTGACACGAATATATAGTAGACTACGTGAGGCATGGGTTATTAATTTGTGAAAAATATACGGTATCCGTGAAATTTCAGATTTACGCGGACGAAGCCGCGCGGAACGTCTAGTATTATTAATATGTTTATTGCTCCATTCATCACCATGTCTTTGGCATGCAGAATAATGCAGTTATCAGCCTCCATAAATTAATAATTAAGCCCTGTCAATAGCGTTTTCGTTACCAGAAAATAACGTTATATTTACCGTTATTACTATAACGATATTTTTTCGTTTAAACGTAACGAAAAAATATCGTTATAATAATAACGGTAAATATAAAGTTATTATACTAAATATCGTTAAAAAAATAACGTTATCTGGCTACCATTATGAAAATAACGGTACGTAACGATATTTTTTCTGTTATTCGATAACGTTATAAAGCCCTGCTCTAAGGCTGCGTTGCACCAGAGGCGTGGTTAAAGTTAAAGTTAAATATGGCGTCCAAACACCCCATATGCTCATACGACATAGACTGTCAATTTTTCCGGTTAAAGTTAAAGTCAAAGTTAGTTCGTGCAACCCACTCTTACTATCTTTTATCTAAATATTATTCTAAAATTGGCATTTAAACATTTGATTCAACCGAAAATGATACCAAACTCGACTATATACCTAAATCCCACGCAGTTATTGACCTCATACCTTGTTAAAGCTAAAAACCCCTCCTACCCCACCAGCAGTGGCGAAGCGTCCATATAACCCGATTCCCATCGGCTTCCCTTAGGGCTTAGAAAAATCGAATATAACCAACCAACCAACGACATATTTATCTAATAAATATTTTACATACCTACTTAAAGCCGCAGCTCGGATTTCAATTAAATTACACCAATAAAACGCGGGATTACTGTAATTTAGTGTTTTGTAACTAAACAATGAAAGTTCAAGTATGTAGAGCAATTAGAGATCACGTGAAGACAATAAATTCGAAAAATATACGAATAGGGATGATGACAAGGTCCAAGATTAGCGAATTTTGTTAATAAAATAAATAAATCACGGTAAAAAATAAGTGTTACCAAAATTTCAGCTTGATAGCATTTGTATTTTTTTTTGTTATTCGCCTTCAAAGTTGGATAATCAAGTCGATTTTTTTTTCAATTAAATTTCTTAATATTTGTATACAATTCGATAACTTGTGCAATTAAAAGCAACTTTTGTTATAAAACCACTTTCATAAACGCAATATTTAATATACCTACCGAACAAAATTCTCTCCCGATACGTACAAACTACGAAAGAGTGACGTCAGTCTTTCATAGCACTTTGTATGGAGCGTTTCGGGCAGGTCTATTTTATGAGATATTTGAAATTGTCATATCTTGGTGAATTTTTAAGCTATCAGAGTCATTCTTTCAGCGATGTTGGGTCTTTCAAATAATAAAAAAAAATAGTCATCATGCCTATTATTTACTTAATAGCATTAAGTATTTTGAGTAACTAGAGGAGACCTATAAAAATACTATTTTAATAGAAAATGAAATGCTAGGAAAATTATGCCGGACAACATTGCACTATCCATAAACACAGGTTACACCTACGAATAATAAAAACTTTTTATTATTATTTTTATTCAAATAGTCAAATTTTCATCAATCTGATCCATCAATCCGGTAAAGATTGACGAAAATTTGATCGTCTAACCAACGGATTGATGGACTGATCGTATTTTTATAGAAATTTAGTGTGTCTGTACTGTGCTAATATTATAGAAATTAATGTGTATTTCTGTCTGTTACTTCTTCACATCTATGCTCAACCGATTGAGCTGGGTATACAACAGTGGCGAAGCGTCCATATAACCCGATTCCCATCGGCTTCCCTTAGGGCTTAGAAAAATCGAATATAACCAACCAACCAACGACATATTTATCTAATAAATATTTTACATACCTACTTAAAAAACTTTGAATTCACAATGTTATATGCAATAAATTTTTCTCTCACTTGAAATACATAGTTTGAATTAATAACTATCGCCTATAAATTTTAAAAGGCAATGCAATGTGCGGGCGCAGAGAATCAAGCCGTGGATTAGCGGCTTATTTCTCCATACAACGACAGTTCATAGTAAGCATCTGTCCTTTTCATTCCTGTGAACTGGTCGTCATGTTCTGTCTCGTTCTAGCACGCGCGATATATACTTGGAAATAACTCGATGCCCGACGAGTTATTACGGAGAAAGGTTAATTAGCAACGCACAAGTGCAAGCGAGATAGATGAGTCATGAAGTAAAATTGTTATGATTCGAATTTAAGAATGAATGTAGCGACATTATACTTTTGCTGGCGCGTAATACATTTTATTTTGGTAGGATTTTTTGTAATACGACTTTATTAAGAATGCCTTTAGCGGTACTAAATATGACAGGCGCGTAATAGATTTTTATTTTGCTGGTTTTTAGATTGACATATTAATATGGCGGATATTGTGTTTGTAAACAACATGTCGTTTGTTTTGTTTTGTCGAATTTAAATTTTGTTTTAGCGTTAGAACTTAGAAGAGTGTCGTGAATTAAATTAATTTATATTGTGACTTGTGAATTGTGAGTCGTACGACGTAATCGTGTAGTTCGGAAAATATGGCATTAATTCAGAAAGACTGTTGTCTGACAGATTATATTTTGCTGTCGAAGGAAACTTTGTTTTCCAAACTTAGTTTTGAAAATTAAAAGCATGTCATTCAATTATAAATTACCAAAATTGGTAAGTAGATTTTTTACTCCGGCTTCCCTTCTCAAAATATTCACCCCTCGCCACTGCCCACCAGCATGAGATATTCAGGTGGCTCCACATCGTAAACCCATCTTAGGGATATAAAGATCAATCCTACCAAAGGAAATCTTTGGTTCAGCAAAAGCAGTATTCCTCGTTTTTTTGTCTTGTACGCACACGACTATATAGTGCGTTTCATCAAATAGTTCCTTTGCCGTCATGTTGGCACTAATGCGAATTCATGTTGCCACATTACCCTTACTGTGCTACCTTAAATTAGGGGAGATAATATTATGTTATCACAAAATGCACTTAAAGAAAATTGTACATAATTCTCAACGATGTCAATACATTAGATTAGGCATGCGCCATCAAAACTGTAGCAATGTTTTTGCATGCAAAATGTGTATCGATAAAATATTGTCGTCCTTTTTTTGTCTTACAGTAATAGCATATACCACTTTCTCTTTCGCTCATTTTACGCTTTAATCAAATCGAGAAAATATTGTCGTCCTTTTTTGTCTTACACTAACAGCATATACTATTTTCTCTTTCGCTCATTTTACGCTTCGCTTTGATTTTTCTCGTAAAATGGAAGACAATAATTTAAATATTAATGAAATCTTAGTAATTACGTGTGAAATATTACACCGTTGGCTTTATTTGTATTCCTCGTGTTGTTACTGCACTGTCGGAATTCGGAAGGCACACGATGGCATTCTGGAGCGAAATGTAGCGAAAAACAACGCGGTAATCAATGAATTATAAACGTCCGACTGTCCCCGCGTCCTAGAGCGCATTGATCTTAGATGAGTGAGGCTCACTCATCTCGAGGGTGACACATTTTCGCGCTGACGATTGTATGGAATGCCTTTTTACCCGACTGCCGGGAGGGTTATGTGTTTAGCGCGTATCTTGTATGTTTGTAATAATATTCTTCCTTATCTAACGTTCTATTCTATGATAATTTTAACAGCTTTCGCCCGCGGCTCTACCTACGTTAACGTCTATCCCTCGGGGACCGTTATTTTTCCCGGGATAAAAGGTACTCTATGTCCTTCTCCATGCTCCAGACTCCAGAGTTCCAGACAACGTGTACCTATGAAAGTTTTATAATGATCCGCTTAGTACTTTATGTGTGAAGGTGTAACCTGCAAAGTCACTTTCGTATTTACTAGCTAAAAGCCGAGCTTTGTAGGGGCTCGCGTCATCACACCTTCACTGACTGATGATAACACATTTACATGTAAATACTATGTTAAAGCACAAATCAATAGGCGTGATAGTTTGTCCGTAAAGACTAAAGTGTACCACAAAATGTACAGGTTGTGAGAAGTACTAGGGCTCGCTTCGCTCGCCCTGATAATATTATTGTTAGCTTTTACTCGCGCCTTCGTTCACGTGTAGGTATGTAGTTTTCGTTACTAGGAGTGCGTTTAATCAAATAGTTCCTTTGCCATCATGTTGGCATTCTCTGTTAATAACGTAAACCCGGTAAACACACTCTGCATGTATTCATAAGTTTTACTGTGTTTAAGGGTGATTAAACTTACGCTGGTAACCCTATTTCACTAAGCCGTAATGGCGGCAACCCGAGTTTAATCAATAATTTTTCACGTTCACAAAACTCTTTCACTCTTAGCACCATCATTCTTTCACCACTCTTTAATGTTTTCGGCATGATTTTCTCACGAAATCACAGTAAAATTATGAAAACTCGCAGAACATATCAACCTTGTTTACATTATTGACAGACAGGAATGCACAGATTAGTAGTTTATATTTGTAGACAGGAATGCTAACATGACAGCAAAGGAACTATTCGATGAAATGCACTATATTTTGGATTCAGTTATATTTTATTGGCTATCGAAACGTCAAATCTTACTAGTCCGTACACTAATCGAATTTCGGAACACATCAAATCGAAATGCAAAATGATATTTGTCAAAATGTCAATTGTCAATAAAATCAAAATCAGTGCTGCCAATTTAGCGACCTTGTCGCTAGAAATGACGACTTTTGCTTATGTCTTAGCGACAAAAAAAAAGCTTTGACGACAAAAATATTTTAGCGAGTTATCTAGCGACATTTATAGTAGGTATAAATTAAATCAGTGGATAAATTTTTAGTCAACTCGATACAGTGCCAAGAGATACAATAAGGAAAACAAACGCACCAAACTTTATAAAATTAAAGTCTCTTTATTCAAATCAAAACATTTAAATTTTCTTCCAAATCAAAGTTTTACATTATCCTATTAGTAAGTACCTATATCAGATTTTAATGGGTTGTTTTCTTTTTTTAAAATCTCCAGACTCCACCAGACGGTGCGACGATAGACACTTCTAGATTTTCTATAGGTTCTCCACCGATCTGAAATTATCTGCATGTTGGCATCCTTGACATCATATTGGTTGTGTTTCTTAAAAATATCAGTGTACCGTCAAGTGTGACATATTATTAAATCAAAATATCTTAAACTTAATTTCCAATTTCCATTAGCATAATATTAACTTAAAACTGTATGTGTTTATACATTTCCATATACAAAATCCTGCGTTCGCTTCTGGTGGAGTTAGTTTTAGCGACTTTCTAGCGACTTTTGATGTTGAGTCTAGCGACTCGAACTTCAAGGAGTTGGCAACACTGATCAAAATTTAACGTTTTATTGTGAGAATTATTTTAAAGCTAAATATTTAATTATTTATTCATTTATATCTAAATACGAAAGTGCTCAAAACTGCCAAGTAATTGCAGATATCTATAGAGTCTTGCACATTACATGTTATAAAATGTATTTATCATCCGTTAGTTCTCGTTTGTTACTCAACGATGTGAATACATGGGATTTGAAGAAATCCTTTGGCTGCTATGAGGGTATTATTAGAGATGTTTCTTGGAGTGATGATAGCAAATATATTTTACAGGTAAATTGGTATTATGGCATTCTTACATAATGTTTTAAGGAGCGGCTGTGACTGATCAGTGATCACTGAGAACAGTATGGATCTTTAGAATTAGTACATGGGTGTGCCGGCTTATTTTATTGTTACATATTCAGTGAAGTGCATCGATAAACGATTTATCCCGTGAAGGTATAGTGGCTCAAAACTTGCCTCTAGTTTCAATTAAACTATCCACTGTCAATGAAGTCTGTGAAAGACATTTTTAAAAAATCTAATTGTGTTATGTTTTTCAGGTGAATTCCACAGGCCAGGTGGATATATTGAGCCCAGCAGACCATGATATAAAAAGTGTTCAACAAATACCACTCGACACCTGGTCAGCATGTTTCCATCGTGACGGTTACAGGAATGTTGCCATTGGCACAAAAAGCGGCAAAGTCATGATATGGGACACAAAAACTAAATCTATAACAAAGACACTTCAAACTCCTGCTCGGAGATCAAGCATAGCACACCTTAGCTATAACACAAAGAACACAAACCTAGCAGCAACAATGCAGAGCGGGGAGACTATTATATACAGTTTGGTCTCTAATATTCCAATTTTAACTATAAAGCTGTCTGGTACTGAAAGTATTGCTGGAATGAAATTTCATCATGAATCCAGGTCTCTTCTTGGTCTAGCCACCGACGAAGGCCACATCATACTCAGAGATGTAACAACAAACAAAGACAAAGCTGTATTTGAAAATGTACATGCATCACCTGTGAGCGACTTCACTTATTCCCTTGTAAATAAAGATGTGATGCTATCGAGTGGATTGGACAAAATTATGAATGTTTATGATATAAGAATGCAAAATGTAGTGTCTTCTACACGTACATCATACACTCTAACTTCAATAGCCATCAATATCAACAATCAAGTTGCTATAGGCTCAAGAAATGGTCATGTGCTCCTTTATGATTTAAGGGACTTGACATGTCCTTTCAAAATATTAAGGGACCACAATGAAGAAGTAAGCAAGGTTGCCTTTCAACCGGCGAGAAGAAAAACTGCTTCCACAGAGCTGAGCTTGAGAGAAGATGTTGATGTTACTTCATCATTAAAAGTGCACTCTCCTGCGAGTGGAAGGACATCAGATAATATGTTTTTTGTTAATGACACTCCTCCAAAGCATGATGTTTCCGGTGTTGGTGATAATAAGGAGGACTCCTTCCTTGTGATGCTCGGTCTCGACAAATCAAACATTGATAATGATGATGATATCAACAGATCACTGAATTTTGAAACAAAAAGCCATGAAATGAGATACCGTCAGTTGGATACTGAAAAAAATATAAGCAAAGTATCCACTCCGCTGACTACAAGTAGGAAGACAGATTTCGGATTTCCATCTCCAATTTGTATATCAAATGGTGAAGATAAGAGAGGCTCAACTTGCAGTTTATCAAATAATATAAAAAGATCAAGTTCGAATATACAGATCACCAACAATATTGATTCTAAATGTGTTGAGGAATTAAAGGATTTTATTAACTTAACTCTGTCGTATGTTGCTGATGACAATAGGAACAATTTTTTACATATTATGATGGCTTTAACCAAACAAAAGTTATATTTGGAAAAACAGTTGAATAATGTAAACCAACAGATGCAGCATTTGGTTCAAAATCAAAATGATTTGGTTGAGGCAAACAGACAATTATCATTACAAGTTGAACAGTTAAAATCACAACACAATATGTTTTAAGTTTATTAATTAATAATTTAAATTATTTAAGTATCCAATCATAAAATACGTTTCTGGATCTTTGAAAATCTTTAAAAATATTTGCCCGAGTACTAGAGTAAAAAAGACAGTCTCCATTAATCCTTCAGGCCCGGCGCTAGCACCGGTGATCGCGACAACAATAGAATACAATAGCAATTCCTGGAAATTCCGACTGAAGTATTAAAATGAATTTTATGTTGAATAATTAATTATATTAGTATGTATTATTATTTGTAACAGCTGTACTTGTAATAATTATTTTTATGTAACAAAATCTCTGTACCTAAATCTTTAATATTATTAAGTATACAATGTTAGTGTCCATGACATTATATTATTATTATTTGTAGGTAACTGTACTTGTAATTATTGTTATCTTACAAAATCTCAGTAAATCTTTAATATTATTCAGTATACAATATTAATGTTCATGACAATCTGTAGCCACTATAATAATAATAATATGTGCCAACTATTAACATATTTGTGATCAATTTTCTTAGCAAAATTAAGTAATTCAAATAGGAATTTTAAAAAACTGAAAAAAAAATCAATGTAATTTTTATGCCTCTTACTAAACAACTACATAGGGATTAGGGAGTGTATAATTACTATTTAAGGTCTGCTGTGACAAAGATAAGATGACCTTTTATAGTTATTTACTGTGCTTTATTAGTATGGGGGTTATTATAAGCTGTGTCTTAGCTATGATCTGATTTCCTGTGTTATTACATAAAAAAGTATTTTAACTTGTGATTATGTTGTCATAATATTTTGTAATTTAATAGTTCGTTAATGTTTTGCGCTTTGAAAGTGCATATTTTGTAATTATGTGCCATTGATTGTACTTGTAATTCGTAGGTAATGAATTTTTGTTTTGGACAATACATTCAATAAAGTTGTTTTAAATAGATGTTCAAAATGTTCCTTTTTCTTATTACCCTTACTAAAGGCGCATTTTCATTCGTTAACTCGTGCGGTATACGGCATACGGGGAGCTTATGACAACTAAATTACGCATTTTGATTGGTCGTGGCATGCATTTTAGAAATCTCCCGCACCCCGCATGCGGGCCCTATCGACCAGTGAAAATGCGCCAATCTCTTATGCCGATGCCGTCGGTTTATTCGTTGTATGTAGTTACCTCAAACTTTGGCGTATTCCCACTCTAGCGTACTCAAACTTTGGCAAATCGCAACTCGGGGTACCTATGCCAAAGAGGAATGGAAAGTAAGGCTAAGGACTAAGGAGTACCTACCTATCTCAGATCTCTGCAAATTATAAAACAAGCTCTCAAACAGAAATCAAGGAAAGTAATAAGACTACCAAGACTGTAATAAGAATCCCACTTGGATTGGTCGGGCCGCGAGTCACATTAGCGGTTAGCCGCATGCATTCAGATCTCACTTCTCAGCAAGGATCTTCAATAGAATGGACATCCGAAAACAAACGACGCCGCCGAGGCCGGCCCATAGTGATTAAGTATAATATTCTCTTTAGGCCGGCCTACGAAAAGACAGCGCGACGAGCTTGAAGCATACCAACCAGCAGTGGGCAGTGACTGCCCCACGCAGGGCTCAGGAGAGAGAAATATGGAAGACTTTATAAGAGGCCATAATGCCATAGCCAAGCAATGGGGACAGTGCAGGCTACTAATAAAATTATTATTTCAATAGGTAATATTTTAATCTAAGGGGGGTATTACATTATCATTTATATTGGATCATTTATAGGATCATATATTAAAGGATCCAATCAAAAATGATTATTTGATCAAATGATAATGTAATACCCCCCTAAAGGATGCACGGTGGTCGGTGAACGAACAAAAAATGATGATGTTGTATTCCGTACTTTTGCACCATTACCAAAAAAAAAACAAAATGTCATTTTTCAGTTTTCACAAGTCAACGGCAGTATCTCCTCTAATAGTCTGTACTCTGTGGTCAACGGCAATTTAGCGTTGTTAACAAGTTCCTTGTTATTATTTCATATTTTGTTCAATATGACTGAAATTACCAATAGTAATTTATTTGAATCACAAACAATAATTGCCGACCACAAAGATCTTATTCACGATGTGGCCTACGACTTCTATGGGGAAAGAATGGCTACATGTTCAAGCGATCAGTATGTAAAGGTAGGTTATGTTATTATTTTTATGCTCTCCCGCATTTTACGGGACTGTTTAATATAAATACTATATTTTGAAAGCACTTAGCTGTAGCCCATAACTTATTCCGGCTACACTTGGTAACCCAAAGCACAAAATCTTTAAAAAATTAAACTACTCGTCATAAACTTATTTCTATTTCCAGGTATGGGATTCAGACGGACAAGGTGGAATGAAGCTGACAGCCAGCTGGAAGGCCCATCATGGCTCTGTGTGGAAGGTGACATGGGCACATCCAGAATTTGGCCAGATCCTCGCCACATGTTCCTTTGATAGAACCGCTGCTATATGGGAGGAAGTTGGTATGACTAAGTTTTAATAAATTTGAATAAAGTTTCTAATAAAGGCCGGTAACACATCTGCAGCTCTTCTGATGTTGCAAGTGTCTATGGGCGACGGTAGTTGCTTTCCATCAGGTGACCCGTTTGCTTGTTTGTCCCCTTATTTTATAAAAAAAAATTTTGAGAAGAGAAGTTTTTTGCTTGCATAGAATAAGTTTTTAAACTTTCTAGACTACTCTATATTATATTCTGTACTTTTAATTTTCTTTTGTGGTAACACATAATTTTAATGATTTACATAATGTAATAAACTTTTTTTTTATATATATACAGGAGACACTACAGCATCTGGTTCTGAAAAAGGCCTGCGGACCTGGGTAAAGAGATCCAATCTGGTAGACTCCAGGACCTCGGTCACAGATGTCAAATTTGGTCCCAAACACTTAGGTCTACTGGTAGTCACGTGTTCAGCTGATGGTATTATAAGGTAGGTAAGTCTACAGGTGTGTTTACAGAAGCAAACCTTGGCAAACAAGATTATATTTTAAAAATAAATCCATTGTAAAACCTGCAAGTATCAAGGTACAGTGATAACCTTTTTGTGAAAAGATAAATTCCAAAAAGAGATTTTAAATTAATTACAAGCAGAAGTAATGACAGTCACAAACTCTGCAACAAACAAAAAAAATGAGATCAAATATATTTTCATCTTATTTATGGCCTCTAGAGTCTAGACTAATAAGGAGTGCTCTAGTATTCTTTTGTATTTAATTTTTAAGGAATGTTTGTTTGTGTCAGAATATATGAAGCACCAGATGTGATGAACCTGGCACAGTGGACACTCCAGCACGAGATACCGACCAAAGTGTCCATCAGCTGCATATCATGGAACCCATCACTCTCCAGGTAATGTCTATTTGTTCTAGGGACAACATAATATTTAATTTTATTGAAGTCATAAAAGATTTTTTATTGATTTTGAAGAACAAAGTAACATTCTCCACCTACTACAGAATAGAAGGTTATGTTTAAAGTGTAAAGTTATGTTTGAGAGTGATTATGTTATACACCTTTTTTTAAATATAATAAATAATCGGCCAAGTGTGAGTCGGACTCGCGCACGAAGGGTTATGTACCGTTATAGAGCAAAAATTGTGTTTTTTGTATGGGAGCCCCCCCTTAAATATTATTTTTATTTTGTTTTTAGTGTTTGTTGTTGTAGCAGCAACAGATATACACAATCTGTGAAAATTTCAAAAGTCTAGCTAGAGCGGTTCTTGAGTTACAGCCTGGAGACAGACAGACAGACGGACAGACATCAAAGTCTCAGTAATAGGGTCCCGTTTTTACCCTTTGGATATGGAACCCTAAAAACTAGCCTTGCCAGATGTGGATTTCGTGATTTTCTTGCTTAGTAGTTTTCAAAATCATGGCAGTCTGTTTTTTTATCATAAACTATTATTTATGTTGCAGAATGAATTCAAATCCACCAATGTTAGCTGTAGGTAGTGATGAGCCAAACACAACCAACACTAGTCAAGACAAAACATGCAATGGGAAAGTTTTCATCTATGAGTGAGTATAATTTAGTTAGAGCTTGCTTGTCTAAACTCTAATAAGTTTACATTTTTGACCGACTGTGCCCAAAGGACGTATATTTTTGACAGATGGATAATAATTGTTTGCTATATTCTACTGTCTGAATGGCTCAATGGATTATAATGTTAGATTTGTGTTTATTGCGAGAGGGACACTAGATATACCTATATCAAAATGCAGTCAGATTTCTTTTTGGAACGAAGTTCCTTATCGCGCGTTACAAAAGGGGGCTAGACAAAAAAAATTAAGACGAAAAGTTGTAACTACACAAAAGTATCATTACAACCACACGGCTTACAACTATAGCAAAAATGCTACAGTTGTAAGCCGTGCGGCAGCGCGTGTTTCTCTCTCTCTTTCTCTCTCCCATTGAACAGTGTGGTGTAGTGACGATATATATTTTTTTGTTTTTTGAGTGTATATACAGGTATTTTGTACAAAAGAAATAATAAACTGGAACTTTGTTTCATCCGGGTGTCCCTTGACACCTCTCAATTTTTTATATTTTAATTACCACGTTTTTACTTGTTAACTTTTGGTCTCTTAGGTTGTGATAGTCTAATGTATGTTTGTCAATTAATACAGATACAGTGAAGCTTCGCGTCGATGGACAAGAACAGATTGTCTCTCGTCAGTGCTAGAACCTGTCAACGACCTGGCCTTCGCACCCAACCTGGGACGGTCATTCCACCTACTGGCTGTAGCTACCAAAGACGTTAGGATTATCAAGATTGATCCATTGCCGTAAGTTACCTTTTTTATATGGAGAAAAGTTAACTTATGTTATACCTAGTGTTGTTCAAAAATATGGTAAATTATTAAGATTCTTTTGACATTTGGATTACTCAAGGTCATACCTGTGGCAGTTCCGATTTCGGCTACGTTTTGTACTTTTTATTACTAATAGTGTTTACAAGACTGTGGCGGGACCCACAATTCGCCTAACATTACTGCATCGCGCTATCGAAGTTTTCTGAGCGCGTCGGTATATATACGACAGCTGAAATGTATCACGTGGGCTCCGGCCTGACCGAGCATAACACCTCGCTCGGTCGGAAGATCTTCCTTTGGCCTTCACACATTATCCCACAAGACACTTAAAATAGTACTTGGATGTCATGAACATGTGTAACTGTCTGCTTGTCTCTCTCTGTAATAAGATGGGATGGGAGTATTCGTTAACAAAGCTATGTGTGTAAATTTTGTCGCGTCACATAATAAATTTATAAAACACCAAAACTGTTTTCATTTCTTAGAGAAATGCCCGTAATTTTCAGGTTTACGGAGTCGACGGGCTCGTCAAACGGTTGCGGCGTGCGATTCAAAACCGAGGTGGTGGCGGCCTTTGAGGACCACCTGTCGTGCGTGTGGCGAGTCTCGTGGAACGTCACCGGCACGCTGCTCGCCTCCTCCGGCGCCGACTGCTGCGTGCGCCTATGGAAGAGTGAGTGAGACAGCGTACAGTGTACACGCTAGAGCGAGCGAGATAGCGTGTGGCGGGTCTAGTGTCACTAAGTCACTACTATACGGGGTGCAATTAAACCTTGCGCTTGCGCTTCGTATCCATTAACTGTAGTGTTTTTTAGGATAACTTTCGGAAGCTATATCTCAACATTTTAGTACTGAGTGATTATAAAAAAAATACGTGTATTTTTATTTTTAACAAGGATCAATATATCAAAATTTGGCAGGAAGGTTTAATTGCACCCTGTATGTTATGGGTAGAATAAAATTTCTTTACGCGATTTTAGAGCTAAACACGCAGTATATAATTTCATATAACTGTAGTAGCGTATTGTATATTCTGTTTAAAAATCACTTATATCTCTCCTTATACATTCCAGTGCAATACATGAACCAGTGGAAGTGCGTGGCGGTGTACGCCAACGAGCCGCGTTGCGCCGCTCCGCCGCCCGCGCGCCCGCTTACCACGTACACGCGCCTCGCGACCATGGCCAACCCCGCGCACATGCCGCACCACTGACGACAGGTGAATATTAACATGGATTGTGCCAATACAGTGTATTTTTTATCTTTTACATGACTTTGTTAACGACGCGAAAATAGTACGATAAGTTAAAATGTTGTTAACTATTTAACAACTTAACGTGTGTAAATTAGCCTATGAAGTTAAAGAAAGTATAGTATAGTTATAGATTCCTAACCTTTGGATTAAGTAAGAATCATATTTTAATCTAAGTGTACTCTGTGTCAATTTATTTTGATCGAAATATAAACAAAACAGACCATAAACATTGTCGGTGAATATTGAAATTGCATAATATCCGATGTATATTTTTACTTGCTACTGCTTTCAAAAATAATTTAAACAAGAAAAACAAAAAGAAACTATTTATTTAAAATAAAGTGATAATAATTTATATCAAAAGTATGAACACATCGGTAAATCTTTAGTCAGATTGGTCCAACATTTAGCCTCTCAATATTCCAACAGTTGACAAATATTAGACCAAGCCTGCTTAGCATGATTCCTTAGCTAAAAGTCTTAAAAAATAAATGAATATAAAAGTCTTGTTCATTTCATTGGCGCCGTCCGTCTCAAACGCTGCAGATGACTCTCCTTGTTTATGCGGCTTGATAACCAACCGACCTGGAATAGACAATGTTAAAAAGATAATTCTAAACATAGCTGACTGCCTGGTTTATGAGTTACATAAACTCCAAATAAACTAAGTTCATCTCACTCAGAGTTTTAAAAGCGCCATCTGGTTCTCAGTTTCACCCTGGAAAACGGGTACGAGGGCGTTTTTAGAGTATTGCGGATTTGACAACGCTTCCGGATTACCAATTTACAATAGAAAATTGCATTTCATATTAGATCCATTTTTAAAGCAATTATATACGAGCGAATGCAGTAGAGCGTGATAAGGCTATATATTATAATACTAGACTAGCTATATGACCGAGCGAATAATTCAAAAAACACACGTAAAATGACATTTTACGAAAATGATTCCTAGCTAGATCGATTTATCGCCCCCGAAACCCCCTATATACCAAATTTCATGAAAATCGTTGGAGCCGATTCTGAGATTCCAATCAAATATAAAAATGGATTTTCAAGTGTGTTAGTCGCGCTAAAACTCGAAAACGGCTGAACGGATTGGGCTGATTTTAGTCTTAAAATATTCGTAGAAGTCCAGGGAAGGTTTTAAAGTGACACGAAGTTCACCGTAACAGCTAGTTATATATATATATATATACAAGAATTGCTCGTTTAAAGATATAAGATGATGCCCGCAACTCCATTGCGCCATAACTCGTTCATCGCGCGGGAACCGTACATTTTTCCGGGACAAAAAGTATCCTATGTCCTTTCCCGGGACTCAAAGTATCTTCATGCCAAATTTCAGCAAAATCGGTTCACCGTTTGAGCGTGAAGAGGTAACAGACAGACAGACAGGCAGACGGACAGACAGATAGACACACTTTCACATTTATAATATTAGTATGGATTTCATAATTATCATTAATTATTATATAACTTAAATATATTTACCGGCATAGATCTATCGCTGCTACAACGTCCATTAGACAACTGGCTCAGGGTGTTACTGAAAAATATAAAAAAATACTTAAGTCACCGGCTACATGGTCAATTTTTCATCAATCTGAACCATCAATCTGGTGTCAATCTGATTGACGGAATATTGATGGTTATAGACCTGGATCCCAAAAGGATAAGACATAACTTACTTTCTGATGGATGAAACCGTAGGTTCTTGGTAGTCCCTCGTGAACTTAGAATACCTGCGAATTTGTGTAGCTCTAAGTGTGACCCCTGGTCAGGTACCAGGTACCAAAGTGGACAAAAAATGAGTCTTACTTTACTTATTTTCTGATTGCTAATATTTATATATAATTTGTAGATAATTGTTCTGAACAAGTATCATGTAGTGTAAGACACTTTTCAATGACCAAAACTATTATCAGACGTTTTGAAAATAACTTTGTTGCTATTTTTTTTTCAAAGGTGTTAATTTTTATTTTATAAATTAATATAACACCTTAGAAAACAATACGATATTGCAAGAATTTATTTTCTACTAGCTGTTGCCCGCGACTTTGTCCGTATCAGCATACTTCATAGTATAATAACAAAGATGGATAATTTTCCCCTCTTTCCTTACCCAAAGGGTAAAAACGGAACCCGATATCAAAGACATTTCAGTCTGTCCGTCTGTCTGTCTGTCCATATCCAGACTGTACCTCCCCTTTGTAACATGTAGTGAATATTATTATATTTAAAAGTATGGATACATATATAATATACATATATAATATATACATATATAATATATTTAAAAGTATGGATACAATTGAGTATTTTTTGGTCATATACCTAGTCAAGTGCCTACCTGTTAGACCCAGATCCCAGAGCGATAACACATATTATGACATATCACAATATGGATGAAACCTTAGGTTCTTAGTAGTTCCTTATGTACTTAGAATACCTTCGAATTTGTGAAGCTCTACATGGAGCTATACTCACTCTCACTATTGGAAGCTTAAATCACTCTCCTCTGTTCACAAAATAGGAATCCCTTTTTTTACTGAGGTCTTTTTGATTGATTATTCTGTATTATAAAAGTTGACCAACCGTGTTATGCTATGGGCAATTCAAAGACAAAGACATGATGAATACTGACAATGAACTTCAATTTCTTAGCTTTAGTCATAGCTGAGAAAAATCGATATCGCTACAGCCTACAGCCAAATTATCAAGGCGTCGCCTTAAGCTAAAAGTTATAAGTATACTTTAACCCCAGCGCTCAAAGTATACCTGTACCAAATTTCAGCAAATACGGTTGAGCCATTTGGGCGTGAAGAGGTTACAGACAGATAGACAGACATTTTTACACATTATGAGTGAGTGAGTGAGAGTGAGTATAGCTCCATGTAGAGCTTCACAAATTCGAAGGTATTCTAAGTACATAAGGAACTACTAAGAACCTAAGGTTTCATCCATATTGTGATATGTCATAATATGTGTTATCGCTCTGGGATCTGGGTCTAACAGGTAGGCACTTGACTAGGTATATGACCAAAAAATACTCAATTGTATCCATACTTTTAAATATATCATATATGTATATATTATATATGTATATTATATATGTATCCATACTTTTAAATATAATAATATTCACTACATGTTACAAAGGGGAGGTACAGTCTGGATATGGACAGACAGACAGACGGACAGACTGAAATGTCTTTGATATCGGGTTCCGTTTTTACCCTTTGGGTAAGGAAAGAGGGGAAAATTATCCATCTTTGTTATTATACTATGCAGTATGCTGATACGGACAAAGTCGCGGGCAACAGCTAGTAGAAAATAAATTCTTGCAATATCGTATTGTTTTCTAAGGTGTTATATTAATTTATAAAATAAAAAGTAATACCTTTGAAAAAAAAATAGCAGCAAAGTTATTTTCAAAACGTCTGATAATAGTTTTGGTCATTGAAAAGTGTCTTACACTACATTATACTTGTTCAGAACAATTATCTACAAATTATATATAAATATTAGCCATCAGAAAATAAGTAAAGTAAGACTCATTTTTTGTCCACTTTGGTACCTGGTACCTGACCAGGGGTCACACTTAGAGCTACACAAATTCGCAGGTATTCTAAGTACACGAGGCACTACCAAGAACCTATGGTTTCATCCATCAGAAAGTAAGTTATGTCTTATCCTTTTGGGATCCAGGTCTATTATAAAAAGTTCATATTAGTCACCGGCTACACGGTAAATTTTTCATCAATCTGATCCGTCAATCTGGTACGGATTGACGAAAATTTGATCGTGTACGCCACGGATTGATGGATTGATCGTATTTTTAATATTAACTTTTTATAACCATCAATATTCCGTCAATCAGATTGACGCCAGATTGATGGATCAGATTGATGAAAATTTGACCGTGTAGCCGGTGACTTAAAAATACGATTAATCCATCAATCCGTGGCGTACACGATCAAATTTTCGTCAATCCGTACCAGATTGATGGATCAGATTGATGAAAAATTGACCGTGTAGCCTAACTGTATTGTACTTTTACAAAAAAAAAATGTCTTGAATTTGTGAACGTACCCGAAACCGGTTCGTTTTATTGTCGCGACATTGAGTCCCGGCCGCGCCGAGAGCGGTTGAAACCCGCAGCTTCGCCAACTATAAGTTAAACTACATAATAATATTACTATAGTCTATACTCTATATAGTCACAAACGTGAGACACTGAATTTTATATAGACAGAATTTTTATCATGAAATTAACTGGTAGAATCAGCCTATTGTAAGTGATATAACTTTCTTAGACCAACACTTTTTTCGATATACATAATAACTAGTTTCTTATCTGGGACTTAAATAATCTCCATATCTTTCATTAAAATGATTACGAGATAAGATGCAGACAGACGATTATAATATTAGTATGCCTAACTCACCTAGGCAAGCCATCGCCAGCCCTCTTATAGAAGCTAATCTTCTTGTCCACGGAGTTGGGACAGCTGTTCAGTCTCTCGTCTCTTCTCACCCTGGTCTTGTCGGAATGTTCCCGGATGGAGGTCAACCCCACGTCCCCAGTCCCGAGTCTCTTCCCGTATATCCTGGTGGGTCTTTTGGGTGGACTTTGCAGGATCTTCTTTACGTCGTTAATCAAGTTATTCACTTCCGCGTCTTGTGTTAGTTTGGTATCAGGAGGTTTCGGTTCTATTTGTCGTGGCCTCGGAATCTGTTTTTCTCGTGGGTCCGTTTTGACCTCCTGTTTTGTTTGTCGTGGGGTAATTTTGACCCCATTTGTAATTTTAGCTGTTTTAACCCCATTTTGATTTTGTAATGTCTGTACTTGATTTAGTATTATTTTAACTGCGTTAGTCTTTTGATTCAATCCCGTTTTGACTCCATTTTGATTACTAGGTACAGTTTTAAGGCCGTTCATTTGGCTTGGTATATGTTTAACAGGCTGTGTTGGTATATTTGGCACGGATTTAGCCTCGAATTTGGCCTGGTACACTGGGGGCGTGGCCGGGCGAGGCTCCTCAGTGTTGGCAGTCCATAGCTCCATGCCGCCAGACTTCAGCTGGTGTAGGTGTATTTTGATGTTGAATATCCCGGCTATGGGCCCAAACGGGTCAGATTTGACCTGCGACACCACGTCTGTAAAGCTGATGCCGCAGAGTTCAGCTATTTGTCGATATAACTGAAAAAACATAATAATAATATAATATCTATGGAGGCTTCACACCACGTCAGTCTGGCCCCGTGCTAAGTCCCTGAAGGAATTGTGTTACAGGTACCAGACAACGGAAATATATATTTAATACTTTTATACTATACATATATTTAAGATTTTTATTATATTATCATCAGTGATCAGAGTAGGTAGATTGAAATGAGGCCAACGATCCGAAACATACATAATAATATGGACATTCCTTCGAAATCCCGGACTTTGTTAATATTTTAAACCTAAATTTAAATAATTAGTATAATTAAAAAAAATAAGACTTTTAATTAGGTCGATTTCATTCATTATCCATTAAAATTATGGTAAGCTAGACAATGCCCGCAACTCCGTTGCGCAAAAACTCGTTTATCGCGCCGGAACCCTACATTTTCCTGGGACAAAAAGTATCCTATGTCCTTTCTCGGGACTCAAGGTATCTCCATACCAAATTTCAGCAAAATCGGTTCAGCGGTTTGGGCATGAAGAGGTAACAGACAGACACACTTTCGCATTTATAATATTATATAGTATGGAATTAGTATCGATTATCAACATAAACCATCTTTGATTGAATCCGGAAATACTGGAATGACTTCCCAGAATAATGGCTTATCCACGTTCTTCTTTCTATGTACATTTATGATGCAAGTAGCAAAAATCAATCTACCTACTCCGATCACTGATTATCATACACATATTTAATACACATCCATAACCCAGGAACATTGAAAACTTTTTGTTCCGTCGGTGGGATTCGAACCCGCGAACCCCGGCTTGAGCTGCCACACACTCTTAACCATTGAGCCACACAGATCGTAACAAAATATAGTCGCAATAAAAATTACTACTAATTAAATATTTACGAGCGGGTCTAAAAAATATATAAAATACTTTAAAAACGGTCTAGATTTTTTTTTATTGAATAATGAGGCAAACAAACAAACCTGATGGTAAGCAACTACCGTCGCCCATGGACACTCGCAACATCGGAAGAGCTGCAGGTGCGTTGCCGGCCTTTTAAGAGGGAATACGCTCTTTTCTTTAAGGTTTGCAGGTCGTATAGGTCCGGAAATTAGGTTTCAAATGATACTTTTTAAGCCAAGAGCGGCAGATCCAATGTCTCTGCGCCACATCCTCATAATGCTGTGCGATAGAAACAAAGCTAACTGAGACGGAAACAGAGCTACATGTGTGACATAGACGGAGCTATACACCAGACGGAGACGGAGCTACGTACCGCTCTGTTGTAGTTGGGGTCGAGTGCGGCAAACGGGTGCCGCTTCATGTTGAGGCCCGGCCGGCGGATCCAGCGATGGCGCGCCGCCTCCTCTATGCGCATGCGCGACTCGACGCGTGGTTGTAGTAGGTGCTCCACGAACGCCTTGCATTCTTACAGAAATAAGTTAAATTTTATCAGTAAAGTCGCACACGAAAACATAAAAATATGTCCGCAATGTCATTAACACAGTAATACGTTAACGCATGAACACGCACTTTGCCGCAATGAAAACTATCTTACGTCCTTTACCGAAACTTTCGCGTTGATAATATCTAACTAGCTATAGGACCGAGCTGAAGCTCGGTATTCAAAGAATTCAAAAAACACACATAAAATGACATTTTATGAAAATGATTCCTAGCTAGATCGATTTATCGCCCCCGAAACCCCCTATATACTAAATTTCATGAAAATCGTTGGAGCCGATTCCGAGATTCCATATATATATATATATATATATATATATATATATATATATATATATATATATATAAAATTCTCGTGTCACGGGGTGCGTGGTTGAACTCCTTCGTGAATCTTAGCGAGCATATCGGCTAAGGTTGAGAATCGGACACCTACTTTTTTTAATGATAAGTGCATTTATTGAATAAATAATATAATAGTCAGTAAATTGTTACAACTCTAGACTGACGGCGACCATTGTTTGTGCGACGGGATAGCGATAGACGTTGCCATGGTGCCATTCGCCATACTTATTTAGTCACTTCAATTAAATAATATGAGCTAAATCCATACTAATATTATAAATGCTGTCTGTCTGTTACCTCTTCACGTCCAAACTCCTGAACCGATTTTGCTGAAATTTGGTATGGAGGTACTTTGAGTCCCGAGAAAGGACATAGGATACTTTTTGTCCCGAAAAAATGTACGGTTCCCGCGCGATAAACAAATTTTTATGCAACGGAGTTGCGGGTATCATCTAGTATTTTATAAAGGCAAACGTTGCCGGGACAGCTAGTTACTGTATAAATATAATATGATGGTGTTACAATAACACTTTTCATTTCACTCTTCAAATTTTTATTGCGTGCTCATTTATAACATAACTATTAACTAAGTAATATTCATTTCTTGTTTCAGGGGAAAAGTCCAAAAGGCAGACAACAATGAAGAAGCGGATTGGTGAAAAATATGTTTTTATAAGAGAAGTGGACTTTCACCTAAGCTCAGGAAGCTTTAAAACTTGAACTTTTAATAATCAATGTTGAGTTTTGTTATGAAAGCTTAGCAATTGTTAAAACCTTGTAATAATTAATAACACAATTATATGGGGTTGGAACTTGAAGACTAACCCCACTTTCAAAATAAGTAATGTTATCGTCGCATGAAGACCGTCGCGTACCTATTTATTTCTCAAACACTCCATGTTATGTAAATAATAAATGCCTAATTTGTAAAGTTTGTATCATTGTATTAATATGTTTTCGTGCGCGTGTGTGTCGTGTGCACACGTTTGCGAGTGCGCATCTACGCTTGCCACTATCTGGATAAACATCTATTATCTAGATATCTATACGAACATTTGGGTACATATTTCATTATTCTTATCTTATATATAAAATTCTCGTGTCACAATGTTAGGCCGCGTACTCCTCCGAAACGGCTTTACTGATTTTAACCAAACTTTATATGCATATTCAGTGGGTCTGAGAATCGGCTACTGTGTACTTTTAATATTGTTATGTGCATTTGTTTAATAAATAATAGTAAATTATTACAACTCGAGACTGACGGCGACCATTGTTTGCGCGACGCGGGTCACGGGGTAGCGATGGACGTTGCCATGGTGACATACTTATTTAGTCACTTTAATAAAATAATACGGGCGATATACTTTACAATTATGGCAAAGAAACGTTTGCCGGGACGGCTAGTATTATATGAAAAACAGAGTCTACATTTTAGATGATCGATGATTAATTGAATTATTTTTAACAAAAAATTAAAATCGACTTCCAAGGTAAAAACAATAATAACATCCTTATAATATGAACTAAAAAGTATTAAATAATCTTTCCTCTCTAATAGTGCCTTTTTCCGAATTCGGCTAAACCTCAACTATTTCCGCGATCGATTTCATATCCGCGATCGAAGGATGAGCCGAATCACACCCAGCGGCGCGGCGAGCATATTTTCAGTGTCATAATAATATGATATTAATCTTTATCTTAATTATCGTAATACATAGTACTATCGCTTGAGAAACTTGGAAAGTCTCGGGGCCGCCTGCGCCTTTCTCAAGCGATACTATGTATTACATTAATGAAGATAAAGTTTAAAATCATATTATGACACTCAAAGTGCTCGCAGCGCGGCATTTCCGGTTAGAACTTGAATACGATGTCGCACGCGCCGCGCGGCGACGCCGTGCCGTTGCCTCTGCGGCGCCGACCGCCGTGTATAAACAGCCTATAATAGTAATTGGTGTTGTTATGTACTTACATAATTATTATTGTATCCATACCTATGCCTTGTACCTACTATTATCTATTTCGTCCATGAGACATTTTTGACCTTAACACGACGTGGTAATGATGATGATGATTATGATGATGATGATGAATTTTAGTTGCATGGTAGCATATAATTTTCTTAAAACAACGCCGAAACTCCCAAACGTGTATCTATAAGGAGTCAGGAGTTCTCTCAGCATCTTCGAAACCATGGTATACCTTGACCCAATATTTGACATTTTGGTAGCATATTCTTAGTACACTTCACATAAAACCAAAATCACCATATGTTTCCATATAAATTTCGAGGAGTTCTCTCGTTTACTCCTGGATCCCATCATCAGGTCACCACTTTTGTGAACATGGTACCAAATTGGAGTGAAACCTAATACAACAAAACAAAAATTTCGAAAATCGGCTCACAAACGGCGGAGTAATCGTTGAACATACAAAAATAAAAAAAATAAAAATATCCACAGCCGAACATATAACCTCCTCGTTTTTTGGAAGTCGGTTAAAAACAGACTGGCAAGCGGAGAATCTGAGCGGAGAATACACCGCGGCCATATGCGTAATGACTTTTGACAGTTAATTTTTTTTATACGTATAGTCTGTCAATTTCTATAGAAAAACTAATATTATGGCCCCGGTCAACTTAGGAAGAATAGTTTTACTATATTTTTATGACTCAGTGTCCATAAAGCTTTGTTTTTGAGTGCATAAAGATGAGCGTATATACGTGAAGATAAGCGTACGTGTTCATGTAGACGTTTGTATTTTGTATGTGTGCGTGAAGGCCTGCGTATGTACATGTGAAGGCGTGTGTATGTGCACGTAAAGGGGTGCGTATGTACGCGTAAAGACGTGCATATGTGTGCTTAAAAATATGCGTACATGCTGTGGTATATGTGCGTGGAGACTTTTGTTTGTTGCGTACCTGTAGAAAAAGGCGCGAGCGCGTCTCTCTGCTTGCGTCCGAAGCCACGCGTGATGGCGGCGCGGAGCTGCGCGCGCGACGCCGACTCCGGGCTCGGCGCGGTGAACGGCAGGCTGCCCGTCACCATGCCGTATACTATCACGCCGCTGTGAAAAGTGCTAGTGTATTAGTTACTCTGTTTCTATGTTGATACGAGAAAAACCTCGTATCAATATAGAAACAGAACCATAGACAATGTCAATTTAAAAAATAAAAACAGCCTCCGATTCGAAACTCTAATACTTTGTTAGGAATCAGAATGCAAAATATAGACCCGGTCAAATCACTGGAAGTTGCTTGCAACCATAAAATAGATAAACCCAAATTTTAAAGCACTGATGCAATCATTAGAACTGAAATCAACCCAGGCAGAGTTGCGTTTGAGAATTTGCTATGCCAGATATAGTTATGTATAGAGGTCCTGTATTGGGTTAATTTGGCAATGTCCTGAGAATTTATGACTGGTAAGCACTGCTGACTTTTGTTCTAAATCATGTGGTGAATGGTGATGAGAAAATGTGCCAGATAGGAAATTGACTGAACCGAATAAGGAGCGAAGCCGAATTAATGTTGCAAAGTAGAAACGTATTATCAGGTATAATTTGGGTATAATATACGTACACGCTCCACAGATCCACCTCGGGGCCGTACCGTCGTCCGTCGACGAACAGCTCGGGAGCGGCGTACTCCAGCGAGCCGCACGGCGTATGCAGCGCGCCACCGCACCCCCACAGGTTGGATAGACCGAAATCTGTCAATCGAATTATTTATAGGATTATAGATGCCGATGTAACTGCTAGCTACATAAAGTATAGGTCTTTAGGGCAGGAACTTCACACGGAATATGACTTCCAAAATCTAAGCAATAACTATTTGCAATATGATCGCAGGCCCGGATTTATAAATAGGCTGGCCACGGCCTAGGGGCGGCAGCATCCAGAGGCCCTATAGATTTCGTACATGGGGCTTCGAAAATAAATTAGTTGCCTACTGGCTACTGTCATAAAAAATATACAAATTCGGAACTGTATGTAACCGCCTTTAATCACAACGAGGCGCCCTTTGCTATTAATGACAAGAATTCTATCATTTTTTACTTTTAGGGCGTGGAACCTCAGAAAATGGCTAAATAATTATAAGTAGGTACCTACTACTTAAAGGTCTTATAACTTACCAACAATCTTTATGAATTGCTTAGTAGAGTCCAACATGATGTTTTCCATTTTCAAATCTCTGAAAGAATTGAAACATAATAAATACATAATATATTAATATTATGCTACTAAACAGCATAAATCCAGCACCATGTAGTAATAAGTTTTGATACTAGATGGCGCTAGCTCCTGTAATAAATGCACCAAGCCCAGAGGCCAGAGTGCCTTCTGATGCCTTCTTTGAGAGTGATTTGGGGGCACGGGATTGCCCCCGCCAAGATGAGCCAAGCGAAGCGCGCAAGGGCACTACCTACCTTTTCTCGAAACGTTTCGTCGTATTTTTGAACCCTCGTAACTTTGGTTTGGATAATGCCAGATACTTGAAATTTTTAGGATATAATGACATGAGTGAAATAATGAAATGCGCAAAGTTTGAATATCGTAGCTATTATACTTTAGATTTTATAGGTGTCCGAAAACCCACAATTTTGGCATTGACTAGGTTGAGTCAGTGCCAAAATTGCGGGTTTTCATCAAAACTGTTAGGGTACTTCCTGAAGTCTGAAAAATATTAAATTTGGTATGAAACATACTATTAGTACAGAAACAACAAAAAAATTATCAAATCCAACCTATCATATATCCGTACACTGATAGAGCAAAATTAGGCCAAAAACTGTGTTTTTTGTATGGGAGCCCCCCTTATTAATTTATTTTATTCTAATATTATTATTAAATAATAAAGTAGACATATTATTAAGGAAGACTTTGAGAAAAAATCAAGTACCTACCTGTTGCCATTATTGATATAGAGCAAAATAGGCCAAAAAAATCACGTTTGTTGTATGGGAGCCCCCTTTAAATATTAAATTTATTTTGTTTTTAGTATTTGATATTATAGCGGCAACAAATATACATTATCTGTGAAAATTTCAACTCTCTAGCTATTATTCTTGAGTTACAGACTGGAGACAGACAGACAGACAGACAGATAGACGGACAGACGGAAAGACAACGAAGTCTTAGTAATAGGTTCCCGTTTTTACCCTATGGTTACGGAATCCTAAAAAATACGTGTTATCCTTGAGATACCACAGACTCACAGAAAACCGGCGTGAAACAGCGCTTGCGCTGTGTTTCGTCTAGTGAGTGAGTTTAGCGGAGGCCCAACTGCACTCTATAGTCTATACCAATACATTATTCCCTATCCCTATTCTCTTCTGCTTATTCCCTTAGCCTATTCCTTCATAAAAAGGCCGGAAACGCACTTGCAACTCTTCTAATGTTACAGTGTCCATGGGCGATGGCAGTTGCTTTCCGTCAGGTGATCCGTCTGCTTGTTTGCCCCCTAATTTCATAAAAAGGGAAAAAAGAGAACAGGGGAATAGGGATACCCCTTTTCCCTATTCCCTCAATTAAGTCTTTTCTTTCTGAAAGTATGGCAACTCGGCGACGGTAGTACTTTCCATCAGGTGACCTGTTTGCTCGTTTGTCCCCTAATTTTATATAATATAACCGATCCCCCCTTTAAGACTGGCAAAGCACATGCAACTTTTCTAATAATGCGAGTGCACATGCTCGTATGCCCCTTAATTTCATAAAAACGTGTATGGTAAAACTTACAAAAAGAAATGAAATCCCACCAAAAAACATTTTCATGTAAAAATGCTGCCAAGATGAGAATAAAATAGTTCGTGATGTCAAAAAGTAGTGAGATCTCATGTAGAGCCAAGTTTCAAACCTTACACACTCAGCCCTAAATCTAAAAACATTAATTTTACACATAAATCGCGGCAAAATACTTGATATAATGTGTCAGCCGCACTAGAAGAATCTAAAAACTCTACACATTACTCAAAATGGGTGGCTTGGCCATTTTGTTATCGGTCATGCTATGAGTTTTGAACTACTCTTCTGTTGTACTTAATAACTTTTAAATATTAACCGCAACAAAATGGCCAGGCCACCGATTTTGACTAATGGTAGAGTTTTTAGATTCTTCTCGTGCGGCTGACACATTATATCAAGTTTTTTGCCGCGATTTATGTGTAAAATTAATGTTTTTTGACTTAGGGCTGTGTAAGGTTTGAAACTCTACTCAGATCTCACTACTTTTTGATATCACGAACTATTTTATTCTCATCTTGGTAGCATTTTTACATGAAAATGTTTTTTGGTGAAATCCTTATTTTGGCAGCATAAAAGTTACAATGGCTAATATGAGTCATGCCCAATAAAAAAATGTTTTCATGAAATCGTATGAGGTAATAACATTACGGAACATTCCATGTGCAAATTATAGGATGAGAACTGTCATGTAGCTATGCTGCAATGTACTACCTATTATTACGATGAGACCGCACTAGGCGTAAGCTAGGCGTACACTGCTGCAGTATGACGCTATGGACTTGCTGTCTTCAGACACCGCCCACAGCACAAGTCCCCGCCCCTTGCCGAGTTGCCGCTCAATAGCCTCTTAAAGACGAATTCCATGCTAATGTATACCGAATTACCTGTGCACAACGCCTCTGGAGTGCATATGCCGCACGGCGCTGACGAGCTGCGCGGCGAGCGGGCGCGCGGTGGCCTCGGGCAGGCCCCGCCCCCCGCCCCGCGCCGCCAGCACGAGGGAGCACAAGTCCCCGCCTCCTGCCGCCTCCATAGCCACGTAGAGACGGGGGCCGTGCTGACAAGAAAGTTGGCAATAACACGATTGAATATTGCGTATAAAAATTTTAGGCACCATTAAAATCATCTTGAAACAAAGCTAGTTCATTCGTATTAGATTAGGAGGTCACGACATTTTTGGTAACGATATCCAAAATGACTTATTTTAGATTGACAAGATAAAGAGCAACTCTCTGATGCCAAATATGTCGGTCTGCCTGCGTAAAGTAGTTGCGTTCTGTGTATAGGGCGCCTGAAAACCCAGTTATCATGACCAAAAAAAATGATAAGGTAAATGGCTGAGTAAGTTATATTAGGTAAGTACTAGTTGTTCTCATATCAGTAGCGTAAAAACTGACCAAATATTCGGTTGCGTTATGAAGCAACGAGCGTTCAAACGTTACTTAATGTGACCAAAAAAAAAAAGATCAGGTAAATAGCTGAAAATTACAAATCGTAAACTGTCAGTACGTACTAGCTTATTGGCACCAAAACTGACCAAATATTTGGTTGCAATTCATAATTATCGGCGACCTATGTCTGAACATATATTTTTTTAAAAGTATTTTACTAGTAAAGTGCTTGGTTTAAAAACCAAAAAACACACGCTTTTATGACCGGTGAGGAAACTTTTCATCGATGATTAAAATATCTAATCGCTAAAAAATCTGAAATCTCACCCTGCTCCGTCATCAGACTCTCACCACCAACCAAGTGTAGCGAATTAGGTCATCAGTAGAAAACAAATGAGCCCAAGCTCAAGGGGTTTCGCAACAGCCGTGAAAGAGTTATATTGCCCACCACGACACCATCATATCAGAATATATACGTTCAGACATAGGTCGCCGATAACTATGAATTGCAACCAAATACTTGGTCAGTTTTGGTGCCAATAAGCTAGTACGTACTGACAGTTTACGATTTGTAGTTTTCAGCCATTTACCTGATCATTTTTTTTTTGGCGTTTAAACGCTCGTTGCTTCATAACGCAACCTAATATTTGGTCAGTTTTTACGCTACTGATATGAGACCAACTAGTACTTACCTAATATAACTTACTCAGCCATTTACCTTATCATTTTTTTGGTCATGATAACTGGGTTTTCAGACGCCCTATACAGAGAACGCAAATACTTTACGCAGGCAGACCGACATGTTTGGCATCAGAGAGTTGCTCTTTATCTTGTCAATCTAAAATAAGTCATTTTGGATATCGTTACTGATAAATATGAGTATATTTATGGGAGTTCGCTATTTTACAAGTAAAATATCAGGCGGCCATTCGATAACAGATTTATTGTCCAGGCAACCAATGACAACCATCGACATACATACCAGTTAGAGATCAACTACGATAACTTGGCGCGCCCCTCCAAATGACTGTTTCAATGTGTGTAGTCACATCCTTATGAAAGAGTTTGTATGTAATAAATATTCGAACAATCACACTACACGTAATATTTCAGTTTTGTTGGTCAACTAATCATAACTAGCCTACTGCGCAAGACAACGCACTTCAAGTCGTTTTGACAACGCACTTCAAACGTTTCGAATTTTGGAGGGGCGCGCCAAGTTATCGTAGTTGATCTCTACCAAAAATGTCGTGACCTCCCGTAATATATTGGATACTGACTTATTGTAGAATAATACTGATAATAAACTACAGCCAGGGGTACTTCACAATTACTTAATACCACGGTCAGGGTTACTCCACCATAATTATCTAGTACCGAAATCAGGGATGCTGCACCTTTACCTAGTACCATCGGTTCTGCACCATCAGGGGTTCTGCACCATCATATGCTACTATTTTTTTTATGAAATAAGGGGGCAAACGAGAAAACGGGTCACCTGATGGAAAGCAACTTCCGTCGCCCATGGACACTCGCAGCATCAGAAGAGCTGCAGGTGCGTTGCCGGCCTTTTAAGAGGGAATAGGGTAATAGGGGAGGGTAGGGATGGGAAGGGAAGGGAATAGGTTAAGGGATTGGGCCTCCGGTAAACTCACTCACTCGGCGAAACACAGCGCAAGTGCTGTTTTACGCCGGTTTTCTGTGAGAACGTGGTATTTCTCCGGTCGAGCCGGCCCATTCGTGCCGAAGCATGGCTCTCCCACGTATAATATTATAGTCAGAAGCGCAGAACCATCATTTAGTACCACAGTCAGGGGTGCTCAACTGCTCACCATCATGGTCTCGTACAGCGCGGCGATGCAGGGGTGCTGCAGACGCGCCATGACGCGCGGTTCGCGGTGCAGGTTGCGTCGCGCGTACTCCTCCTTTATCAGCGTCAGGTCAATGATCTTGATGGCCACCTGTAAGATTTCATACATGACATGAGACGTGGCTACAGTTTCTTTATTCAATGCTGTAACGGAGAGGCCTGCTGAAAAGTTGCTATGTTATTATAGTACATTCTTAGTTTTTAAGTATTATTGTCAGGGTTAACCTATTCATAAAAATATACACCTATGATCTTCCAATGGGTTATGACTTATGAGTTAATATGACAATTATGAGTTATGAGCCATGGCTATGACGTAATATTATACCTGTGTGGTTTGGTACCGGATTATTTTGTTTGATACCTATTAATTAAAGTTACATTTTATTTGATACAAAAATACATCAAAAGTCAAAACTTGACTACGAATCGCGATAATTTAGCAATTTGTTTATTGTTTACATAACTTGCAAAAACAATAAAATGTTAAGTTGGTTATTTTCACAGTGTACGTCATAATATCTCAGCAGAAACCCATTTTACCTATTTAGCGTTATATTATACCTAATACTTACAATTAAGTAGGTATAAAATTTTCTTGTAACGATAATAATTATCTTAAATTATTATCTTTAAAAACTTTCGTTTGAAGTCAATAACGACAGGAACATTGCAAATTAAATAGTACATTACGCACCTAGGGCAAGAAAATAAAAAATGTCTCAGATCACATGAGCAAACATGTGATCTGAGACTTTCTTATTTACTGCCCATGGTGCGTATACTATTTTTCTCATCGACGGAGGCGGAAAACGACAACATCAGTAAGCGCAGCGGGAAGAAAGTTGACGTTTTCCGCCCATCCGCCCGTTATCTACCTCTTCAGTCTTCACGCTCAAACCGCAGAACTTGGATGAAATTTAGTTAGGAAATACTCGTGAGTACCAGAAAAGAACTTCTTGGGTTTTTTGAACCCGAAAAAATTTGCAGTTATCGCATAATTTTCTGTTTCATTGCGGCCAACATCTAGGCACCCTTTTTTTTTTTTTTTTTTTTTTTCCGGAGGGGGAAATGCATTACGCATACCACCCAGGCGCAGGGGGCGACCCGAGCGGTGATGTGGGACTCCCGTAGCTAATGAGACCACGGTATACCCACTAAAACCCCCCCCCATCTTCCGCCACGCCGCCTTTTGACGGGGCCACGGGAACGATACACACATCCGCGACCCCGCCAGCGGCCCGAAGAATCCACGATGGGCGCACAACACGTGCGCCCTCCTCCTCGGCCCCCACCAGGGCTGTAGCAGACGCCCCCCGAGTCTGCTACTTGGAGGCCATGTGGCAGATCAAGTCTGTGGCTCTGCCACCGACCACACCTCGGCTGCAGAGGATAGGGCAAGCGGCGCACCGTAATACCTACTTGCCTCTTCCTCTGCGGCCCCACCAATGCCGTTCAAACGGAACGGCCCCGCCAGCTCGCAGGGAGGTAGGGAGAGCGGCAACCTACCACAATACCTCTCCCCCCCGCGATCCGTCCTCGGCCGCAGAGGATACTTGCCTCTTCCTCTGCGGTCCCACCTCGGTGCGCATCCACAGCGGACTCCTCCAGTCCGCTGGGAGCGCCCTCCTCGGGCCAGGCGGCGACACCGGCCGGCCCTGGTTGCCTCTTTGCTTCACCGCGGTTGTCCAAGCCGCGGTTACTAGAGCCCCACCGCCACGACAAGGCGTGCAACCATCGGGGGGATCTAGGCACCCTAGAAGTTAGAACAGCAGTACATCCATGGGCGTTCCTAGGATTTCAGCTAGGGGGGAGGAAGCATACCTGCAGGCTTACTATCAACGCATAATACGATTTAATTTAGGACCTTAGCTGAATGGCATTTGATTCGAGAAGATGGTCGGTCTGGTATATTGAAACAAAAAATCATGAAAATTGACTGTTATTAATCTGACTGAAAAGATATTTTGTTTCCAACACTTCATTTTGCGCAGAGTAGGTAACACGTTTTTAATTCCCACTTGCCAGGAAAATTTACGTTTATATTTTTATCTTTCCAGGGAGGTGCAATTGCCCCCCCCCCCCAGCCCCTACCTGGGTACGCCCATGAATACATCGACATAGAGACACACACATAGACAACAACTCTATCCAGCTTCTCGATCTACAATACCGCCAACAACAACTAGTACAATATGATGATCCAATATCCATACTTGATATTATAAATGCGAAAGTGTGTCTGTCTGTTACCTCTTCACGTCCGAACCGCTGCACCGATTTCGCTGAAATTTGGTATGGAGATACTTTGAGTCCCGGGAGAGGACAAAGGATACTTTTTATCCCGTAAAAATGTACGGTCGCCGCGCGATAAACAAATTTTAACGCAACGGAGTTGCGGGCGTCATCTAGCGATACTATCAACACACACGGCAAACTACCTTCTTCCCGATTATTTTGTGTGTCGCCTCTTCAACCCTCGCAAAGTGTCCTTTGCCGAGCACTTTGCCAGTCATGGAGTAGTTTCCCACGCTGCAGACAACAGTCTTCCTCATGGCGATTAGCGACACGACCCGCGCCCGCGAGAGCTCGAGAAAATTAGAACGCATCTGACATTTCAATGATTTATTTTTAATCGGGCGTCAATCGCCAGCATCGACGTATAATTAGTACGAACTTTTTGGTTAGGAACTCTTTTCATGGGATAAAATGAAAAAAGTGCAATCCGAGAGTAACGTAATAAAATCGGCCAAGTGCGAGTTGAACTCGCGCACGAAGAGTTCCGTACCATTCATGTACCATTATAGAGCAAAAATAGGCAAATATTCTGATTGTGTATGGCAGCCCCCTTAATAATATTTAATTTATTTTGTTTTCAGTTAGAATTGTTATAGCACCAACAGATATTTAACACAATCTGTGAAAATTTTAGTAGTCTAGCTGTAGCGGTTCTTGAGAATCAACCTGGAGACGAGTTCCGTAGTCAACAAAGAATCCTTATAGTTTCGGTCTGTCCGTCCGTCTGTCTGTCCGCAGTTTTGCTCAGAGACTATAGGATCTACAAAGCTGTAATTTGGCATGAACACACATATTAATGATGCCGACAAAATGGTACATAAAATATGAAAAAAAAATATTTTTATGGTACCTTCCCGTCACATCAAGCGGGGTTGAATTTTTTTTTCACGTCCACCCCATATTGTGGGGTGTCGTTGAATAGGTTTTTTTTTAAATATTATGAGTAATCATAGATCATTTTCTGACTTAGGGATCCATTTGTGAAATATTAAGTTTTAAAGTGGAAAATATCGTTAGAGTTCAGTGCCCCCCCCCCTTCTACCAGCTAAACAGTTGCTTCTAGAAATGTGAAAAAATTCACGGGAGTAGGAAATACGCTGAATTTAAAAGAAAAACTATCACGGCTAAGAAGACTTCATAAGTTATTGAGTAATAGTCGATCAACTAAAAAAAAATGTATTCGGCGAAGTATAAAGGAACTTTTCATTCAAATTTCTTTGAAAGTAACTGAGATGATGTTGTTACTAGAGTGTGAAACATTCATTGACCATGTAAACATTTTCAAAAACTTGCGGTAAGTACTACGGAACCCTATATTGCGCATGGCCAGACACGAACTTTGGCCTGTTTTTATCCTTTGAGATTGTGACACGAGAATTTTAAATACAGTGTGTAACGAAACTAAGACGTGATAATACTTTAGGGTGTAAACATGTTCCTTGTAGAGAATTCACTGTGAAAGTAGCAGCGCTTAAAGACGTATTATTTTCACTTTTATATGGGCAAGGGCCCGAGCGTCACCAGTTTCCCCATACAAAAGTAAAAAAAAATTTGGTTCGCTGCTACTTTCACAGTGAACTCTCTACAGTCTACGAGGAACACGTACACATCCTGAAGTATTATCACTTAGTTTTGTTACATCCTGTATAAGATTATTATTTTATGAGTAAATTATGTCTTGACTCTTGACTTACCTGACTAGCTGAAAAAAAGTAAGTAGCATTCTAAATTCGAAATTCATATTTTATGCACAGTCAAACTCATTTTAAAATCTTCATATTTTATTTTTGTGATTTGCGATAACTTTCATATTTTAGTTTGTGTTATTTAATTATTCTGAGTGTAGATATTATTTTAATTCCTTTATCAATTTAAAAAATATATTTTTTGTGTAATTATTAGGTATTAGTTAAACTGTATAGGTTTTGAGTTTTGTGTTCAATTTGTCAATTTAAGTACTTATCTGGCGTGATCTGGTGCTTATCTGATAATGATCTGATATATAGATTTTTAGTTTCGTAGGTTAACGGAGTATTAAACGTGTATAATATTATTAGGTAAGAAAGTTGTTTTTTGGCTAAGGTTCACAAACCTTCCCCAGCAAGTTACCGAAATGACTGCCGGCGCCGTATCAATCGCATCATTTTTATTTTATTTCATTATTGATGAAAAGACTTACCAGGAGGCCTACTTTGAAAGGCCTACCTAAGAAAGGGGGGCGCCAAAACAAAAACAAACACAATCAAGAAATTCCAAAAGTTAGGTTAGGTTAGGTTAGAACTTAGACCACAACACAGAGGGAGCCGAGCGAGTGCAGCGAGCGTGCTGCGGTAGCAGCCAGCGACCGTTATAAAAGAAAGGGGGGCTCGGGGGGCGCAGCCCCCCGCCAAAACAAAAAACAAACACAATCCAGAAAGTCCAAAAGTTAGTTGGGTTAGAACTGTGACTGTGCTGCGGTAGCAGCTGGCGACCGTCACAAAACACGCTATGCAAATTGCCGAGAGTAAAAATATAGATGTAGCCTCAGAATCCCGAAAATTTCAAAGGTGAGTAGCTCCAATACTGGGATTTGGTACGGGGGTGTTTCCCCTCCTTTCCCCTCCCCCCTCACCCCCGCTCCCAATCAATTTTGGGGTAGGTTTCCGAACCTTTACCGTTTTTTTAGTTATTATTTGTTTTAGTGTATATTTTATCCATCTATATTCTATAGGTATATATCTATCTATATCTATACAATATACATATAACATATAATAAAATTGTAGAGGTAAAATTTTTGTACATCTTTAATATACATCTCCTATACTTATGATAAAACAAAGTCGCTTTTTTCCCTCATGTCCCTTTGATCCCTTTAATCTTTAAAACTACGCAACGGATTTTGATGATTCTTTCAGTGTTAGATAGCCCATTTATCGAGGAAGGTTCTAGGCTACATTTTATCACGCTAAGACTAAGGAGCGAAGAAATAGAGGAAAATGTAGAAAAAACGGGGAAATTATTTGAAAGGGCTAACTTGAACGCGCTAATCTCAGGATCTACTGGTCCGGTTTGAAAACTTC
Organism: Lysandra bellargus; assembly: GCA_905333045.1. NCBI lineage: Eukaryota > Metazoa > Arthropoda > Insecta > Lepidoptera > Lycaenidae > Lysandra > Lysandra bellargus. The sequence continues at coordinate 7,544,736 of HG995352.1, read as the reverse complement.
TTTAAGTGTTAGATAGCCCATTTATTGAGGAAGGCTATAGGCTATATTTTATCACGCTAAGACTAATAGGAGAATGTGGAAAAACGGAGGAAATTATTTGAAAGGGCTTATCTCGCCAACTACTGGGGCAATTTTTATGTTATTTGGCACAGATAAGAAGTAGACCACGTGAAGGATCATAGGCTATCGGTTTTAATCATTTTTTCAGTGACTATATATTTTATACCCGTGCGACACCGGGGCGGGTCGCTAGTTATTAAATATTAAAGTACACATATAACTAAGAATTTTTTAAAAAGTCAAGTACCTACCTGTTGCCATTATTGATATAGAGCAAAAAAGGTAAAAAAAACACGTTTGATGTATGGGAGCCCCCCTTAAATATTAATTTTATTTTGTTTTTAGTATTTGTTGTTATAGCGGCAACAGATATACACATTCTGTGAAATTTTCAACTCTCTAGCTATTACCGTTCTCAAGTTACAGCCTGGTGACGGACAGACGGACAGACAACGAAGACGTCTTAGTAACAGGGTCCCGTTTTTACCCTTTGGGTACGGTACCCTAAAAACTGTCATTTCTGCCTCGCTCTCGTAGAAAAGTATTCCACTCCCTCCGTCTTACGAATTTTCTTAGCGACCTGCTTCACGTGGCCTAGAGTTTAACTCTACAAGGTAGATACTATAGTTAGGGAGGCGAAGAGGGGATTTCGGGAGTAGCTCGAGCGTGTCAGATTAAGCTTGTATAGGCTTCCGACATGTGTCTAGTTATCATGGTATAGAAATCAGATTTCTCACGGAGTGGGTTAAAAACATTTTTTTTTTAATATTGAAATGTCATCGGATCTGTCAGATTAAGATTTTAGCATACCCTAAAGAAGCTTCCATAGAAAGCACTGACGATTCAAAGGTTAGGTAAGCCTGTAGGGACATTTTAAAATATAAAAAAATAAAGCTTTATATTTTCCTAACTAAACTTCTCAGACATTTTATTTTGCACTAAACTAAATGTTTTAGTCCTTGTTGTCTAAAATATATTTATAACTAGCTGTTGCCCGTGACTTCGTCCGCGTGGGCTTCAGTTTATAGCGCGCGGTGTCAACAAAATTGGTGTCAAATTTAAAAGCTTTTTAAAACCCTGGTACCCCTTAAATCAAAATACACAAAAACAGCTGTACAGTGTGCACATAATATTTCATTTTTTTAAATTAAACTTTATTTATACCAAATTTTAAAGCTTATATTAATTTAGCCCCCCATCACACAACTTTAGCTTTACCCATAAACTATTTATCATTGGTAGGTTTTAAGGTTACGTCACTGCATAGATGAAGTATAACTGAGTAGTGAGTTATTTATCGACGTGTTTAACAATCGAAAGAATCGAAAAGCTTAACGTAGAATAGTACCACGTCTTATAGAAAGACATATGAGCAAGCGATAGCGCGATGTAGGTGACTCTTAGCGCCATCTGTTATGAATTTTTGGAACTTACTTAATTTGAACAAATTTACGCATAAACACCCCCTTACAACCCCTTTTTCCAGTTAAAAAGTAGCCTATGTCCTTTCTCAGGCCTTAGACTATTTGTGTACAAAATTTCATTACAATCGGTTCAGTAGTTTTGGCGTGAAAGCGAGACAGACAGACAGACAGAGATACTTTCGCATTTATAATATTAGTATAGATTTACCTAAATAAGTGATTTTCTGGATATATATATTTTTTCAAAACTTTAAAATGATTGCAGTTTCTGAACCCACCTAGGTCTCCATGATGCTCGAGTGACTACAAAAATAGCACCCTCTCCTTCTCCACTATAGGTGGGTAGGCGGTAGGCCTCTAATGTTTTCACTCCGAAATCCGAATAATTAAAGCCAAATTTTCTAAGAAATACGAATTTAATAATGTCGTTTCTGTCTTGTTATTTAGGATAGAGGAAAATATGAAATGTTTGGGGTTGATAAGCATATGTATTGCGTACAGGGAATTCCAGATCTCATTGTTTATTTAAAAACATTTTCGTTCAAAATACATTACCTCAGAGTAAGATATTGGCGCTGTAAGAACGTTTCACACTTCTGGCTTTTGTCGCATGTCCGCAGTCCGCTATAATAATTACGTAAATTATGTTTCTCGCTCCACAAACCATAACCAGCTTTGAGCTTTGGATTTATGTATAGGCAGTATAGGCCATGGCTTATGGGCGGCAGCGTCCTATGGCGTCATAGGGGGGCGGCAAGGTTCGTAGTTCGTACAAGTACAATTTCGGCCAAATTACAGTGGCCTATACTCATAAAAATTATAAATCTGGTCCTGGTCATAACCATACAAAAAGGATAAAATATACGAAATACTAAATGAATGGACATAATGTTATGTATTAATCATCCCATTTTACTGGCAGTACATTTTGTGTAGACTGTAGACCCGTTATAATTTCAACTGACTTTCAAAAAGGAAAAAGGTTCAAATACTGTTGAAAATAAAAATTCGGATCTGAGATGATGCTCAAGTTTTTACAAAAAAGGAAGCATTTATCTAGTTCCGTATATACGCATGTGACGTGCGTAAATCGGATAACGTGTAAGTGGCCATTTACAATACAATAATTCAAGGGTCACTGGAGCTTAATTCTTATCTCTGCACTATATAAACTGCTGCTCTCTGCCACCAGCCACTAAGACACAGGCCGGAGACACGATGCATCTCGTCATAGTGATACTAGCGACCCTGAATCTTGCCGCGGGGCAGTTTAACTTCCTCAATGAAGTAAAGAAAATATCCGTCAACCCCCTAGACAGCTTCAAAGCCAAGGTCAACGAAATAACCGTCTCCGTAGTAGGTAATCCCACTGTACAGATCATGAACGACCGAACCGGCGATGGGCTTGCCAAAATCATCATCACCGGCTCCGCTGTTCCCAACTCCATCGCGTCCGCCATAGGATACTACCACATACCCACCATAGAGAGCGATGTCAACCTCATGGAGTACACCGACACATTCATGGCGGAATACAACGCTGGACTCCAGAATGAGGATGCCAAACTCGGCACCGTGGAGCTCATCACGAAATACGGTTTCCCGGTCGAAACGCATAAAGTGGAGACGGAAGACGGGTACAGGTTGAAGATGCATCGGATACCAGGCAACGGCAGCGTGGTGTTCCTCATGCACGGCCTCTTCGGCAGCGCCAACGACTACCTCGTTGCTGGGCCTGAGTCCGCCCTCGCCTATGAACTCGCCAGGGAGGGCTACGACGTTTGGATGGGCAACGCCCGCGGCAACACGCACTCTCGAGCTCACCGAACGCTACAGCCCTCCGAGAAGAAGTTCTGGGACTTCTCCTGGCATCAGATCGGATTTCACGACCTTCCCGCCATGATAGACTTCGTTCTAAATACGACAAACAGCACCAAGTTGAAATACGTCGGGTATTCCCAGGGTACGACGTCGTTTTTCGTCATGGCGTCAGAGCGGCCCGAGTATAACGAGAAGATATCCGTCATGGTCGCGCTGTCGCCCGTCGCCTTCATGTCCAATATGAAGTCACCAGTGATCAGACTGTTCGTGCCCGGCCAGCCCATTTACGAGAGCATCATCAAAACAGTCGGAGCTCACGAATTCGCGCCAGATAACTTGCTGACGAGGAGCGTGAAGAAAGCTGTGTGTGGGGTGACCAAGATCTCCGAAATCCTTTGCTCCAACATCGTATTCATGACTGTCGGCTTCGACATGCCCCAGCTCAACGTCACCAATCTCCCGGTGGTATTCGCTCACGAGCCTGCCGGAGCAGCCACCAATCAGATGATACACTACGGCCAGGGTGTCCGATCGGGAGATTTTGCGCACTTCAGCTACGGGACTTTTACCAATGAAAGAGTCTACGGAAGGAAGACTCCCCCGAGCTACAAGGTCGAGCAGATCACAGCTCCAGTGGCTTTGTTCTACAGCGATGGAGATTGGATGGCTGATGTGACGGATGTGAGGAAACTGGCCTCGAGATTGAGCAACGTCGTCGAGGACTATTTGGTGCCATTCCACGGCTTCAGCCATCTAGATTTTATCATAGCGAAGGACGTCAAGACATTGGTCTATGAAAAAGTGAAATCAGTATTAAAAAAATATTAAGTCAGTAAGCTGATAATGTCTTGAATTCTTAATTTAGTAAATTAATTAAAATATCATATTTAACATTTTAGTGTCGTTTAAAAAATACGTTATACACACTATTACACACGGTGCTGCTCGCCAGTTCTGTTATACTTGAACTTGATGAGGCTTGACACGCTAGGTACCGCGTGTCAATTATTATTTTGAAAGGACACAATTTATATTATGGCTTTAACTGAGTTTAACTGCATTTTTTTTTAATTTGGATCATATACGTGAAAAAAAGTATTAAAATTGAAATTTTTTTTGGTTTCCTACAAAGCAGCTATCCCCAACCCGCGGGCCGCATGCGACCTGCCAGGTCTTTTTTTTTGTGGCCCGCGTAATGTTAAACCATTTTGAAATTTATGGCCGGACAGGCAAAATAATGTAGTCGTTGTGAAAGTGGTGAATTTTTTCCCCTTTTTAAATCGTTAATTTTGAAGAACATTACCTATTTTTTAACTCTAAAAAAATTTGTTGCGGCCCGCGACACCAAGACCAAAACATGTTTGTGGCCCGCATGAAAAAAAGGTTGGGGACCACTGCTCTAAAGTCGCTAGTACTAAAATCACAGCAATTCCTAACTTTTTAACATAAATATAAAATATAATCGATCTAACTAGGAATCATTTTCATAAAATGTCATTTTATGAGTGTTTTTTGAATTTTTTGAATACCGAGCGAAGCTCGGTCATATAGCTAGTAAAGTTTAAAAAACCAAAACCCGAGTACTAAAACACGCTCTAAAAAGTACGAAACAAGAAAACAGTTTATAGTGATATTATAGAAATGTTTAAAAGATAGCCGTGATAGCCGTGGTAATAAAAGGGGCATACATACGTATGCCCCTTTTATTTTATTATTATCTAAAATGAATTTGTTTTGCTAAAGTAGGTGGCATACGACCACGGCTATCCTATAAACATTTCTATAATATCACTATAAACTGTTTTCTTGTTTCGTACTTTTTAGAGCGTGTTTTAGTAGTCGGGTTTTGGTTTTTTAAACTTTATTTTTATTTCAATTATTTTGGGGCTAATATTCACTCGTATGAATACTTGCAAATCCGTGAGAAATAGCTGATAATGTTTACATATTCGAAATGTGCTAATAAAGTTCTTTCTTTTGATACCCCACACGACACCGTCAGGAAAAATATTTTTTTTGTTCTTTACTATAAAGCCCTTAGGTGGCGCTACAGTCAATTTAACATGATACCATGTAGCCTATAACCAGCGGACAGTTAAGACGCTTCTAATAATATGTCATTTGTCGAATTCTGATAAGTAGTTTAGAAGTTACGAGGGAACCGATGAACATACATACATACATACATAGCCTGTCAAAATCATAACCCTCCTTTTGCTTTGCCGTAGTCGGGTAAAAATAGAACGAATGCGAATGATCGCCGGCTGTCAGAACATATGAAAGAGAACAACGAAACTAAAATATATTGATCTTTTTTTTTGTGGCTATTTATATACACATTTCTAATGTTTTTCGATGCCTTAAAATATTAGAGAATTTTTGCTACCAATGGCATATCGGGACGCCACCGCCCACCTGGTACGATTTGGCTATTGTTCTTTGGTTATAACTTATACGCCGTAAAATAAGTTTAGTAGGGGGGGTAATGGAAGTTAGTAAAATAAGTTTAGTAGGGGGGGTCACGGGATGGACATTAACTAAAAACGTCTTAATAGAAAATAAAAATAAAAACACTAAAAAGACTAAAAAGACTGCCTAGCAAGTAGCAACTTACAAAAAGGACTGAAATCCCACCAAAAACATTTCATGTAAAAGTTACCTCGACGACCGCAAAAGGTTTGCTCTGTGAAAAAGACATCAGATCTAATGTAGAGCCAAGCTTCTGAATCGACGCGGCCTAACTCTATCGACCCTAACTCCAACAAATTCTACATAATATCAGTAAGTATGTATGTAGGTATGGCTTGGCTGTTTCGTTACTTATTTCAGATCAGAATTCAGAAACTAAATATTCGAAACAGCGAAGTCATACATACTTACTGATAGTGTCGGAGTTAGGGTCGATAGAGTTAGGCCGCGTCGATTCAGAAGCTTGGCTCTACATTAGATCTGATGTCTTTTTCACAGGGCAAACCTTTTGTGATCGTCGAGGACATTTTACATGAAATGTTTTTGGTGGGATATTTTTATCTGTACCTATATATTTTTTAATGATAACAAAATATAATAATAGCACTGTAAAATGTGCTATTGTAAAGAAATTGAAGAGTATAATATAAATAATTAAGTAGAAATACAACTGAATACCTACCTATTTGTTAATATTAGATGCGATTATAATTACCTACGTTAAGATATCAATTATAGTATTTATTTTCAATCGACCGAAAAGGATATTTGCGATGTAAACTGTTTTCAGGCGATGTTACAAAGTTGGTATGGGTAGTATTTGACCAAAGAATGTAATGGCAAGGACAGAGTCCTCGTAATAAACATAAATTACGCAATTTCTTTGATAAAATTCTTTAATATTCATGCAAAATGTATAAAAGTTTGTCGAATATGAGCGTTTTGAAATCCTTAGCCAGAATAAAATCCAAATGGTTGAAGTTGTCGAACGGAACTTTATACATCTCTATCACATTCGGGAGTTCCCTCGACACCTTCTCAACGTCTTTAGGACTGGCTAACCAGTCAGCATCACTGTAAAAGAGAGCGACAGGCGCAGTGACTTTGCTCAAATCATATTTCGGAGGTTCTTTGGTCCCATAAATCTGTTCGTTGACGTGATAGCCGTAGTCGAACTTCTCAAACTCTCCCGACGTGATTTCTTGGCTGTAATGCACCAGCTGCTTCGTTGAAGCTCCCGAGGGCATATGGCCGAAGAACACGGGAATGTTACTCGCGTTCAACTGGGGGAGATCGTAGCCGGCGATGAGAAAAACTACGTTGAAGCAGAGAAGTTCAGCCACTGTTCCGTGACACAGCACCTTCTTGACGTTCCGTATGAGAAGATTGTTTGGGAGAAACTCGTGCGCACCTATTATGTTCAGAGCGCTCGAGATAATAGGGCTGCTCGGCGCCAGAAGCCTTAACACCGGGGATCTCAAGTGAGACATGTAAACGACAGGAGATAGAGCGACCATCACAGCTATCTTGTCGTTGTACTCCGGCCGCTCGGATGCCATGACGAAAAACGAGGTTGTCCCCTGCGAGTGACCGACGTACTTCAGTTTCCTATCACCTCTCACGTTCAAAACGTGGTCTATCATCGCCGGCAGGTCGTACACTCCAATCTCGTGCCAGGAGAAGTCCCAAAACTCCTTCTGCGATGCTCTCAAAGTCCTGTGGAGTCGGGAGTGTTTATTCCCGCGAGCGTTGCCCATCCACACGTCGTATCCTTCTCTGGCCAGGAGATAAGCGAGACCAGATTCGGGCCCGGAGATCACGTAATCATCAGAACTCGCCAGCAGCCCATGCATGAGGAAAACGGCACTGCCATTTCCTGGGATCCTGTACATCGCTAGAATGTAACCGTCGTCCGTCTCCACTCTGTGCACTTCGACTGGAAATCCATACTTTATGAGTAGCTCGTCGATCCTGAGCTTGGCGTCTTCGTTGGACAGGCCGCTGTTATACTCCTGGAGGAAGCCGTCTGGGATATCGACTGTGTTGTAGATGTTATCGATGGTAGGTACGTGGTATCTTCCCAAAGAAGATGCTATAGCGTTGGGTATGGCAGAAACAGTATTCAGGGTGGTCGCAAAGGCTTCTCCAGACGCGTGTGTCGCCAACTGAACGACGGGATTCTCGATCAAACTATGCGTGAACTGTCGAAAACTGAACTGACCTTCGGCGCGGTGGAGCGAGGCGATTACCATTAAAAGCAGATTTAAAATCATGGCGCGACCTATCTATAGTATTGTCTGATTTAACACTGGCCGTGTGATGTACATTGGATATATTTTTTATAGAAAACGAAATGATTGTTTCCTGCGAGGATGACGAGTTAATTGTAGATTAATCGGAGATCTGCAGAGTGAGGTCGAACCCATGACGCTTGAAAGCCATGAAGCTCCAAGTACGGGAGTGGCACAAAAATCAAAATTATACTTAAGTTGACTCTACATTATCTGCATTTCTGTTCTGTACCATCAATTATAATAATATTATTAGTTATTACGTATCATAATAATAAGATAATGATTTATTGGCATTTGATATAGGTATTATCTGTTAGTTATGTCCGGTATCTATATTAGTATAACTACAGTCTAAACATAATAAACACTAAAACCTAGGCATAAAATAACTATAAACTAGCAGTGGCGGATTTCCCCTAAGGCCCGGGCCTAGGGCGGCCAGATATAAAAGGCGGCAAATCGTGCAAAAAATATTGTACGATCGACTCTTTAATTATCAAAAACTAGCGGTACTACGGAACACTATATTGTGCGTGGCCCGACACGCACTTGGCCGGTGTTAATGTTTTATTTAAATTCCCAAAAATATTCTAAACTAGCTTTATAAGCTAATACTTTTAGTTAAACCATTTTCGGAATCAATCAAAAATGGGAATAAAGTAATAGGGATGATGACAAGGTCCAAGATTAGCAAATTTTGTTAATAAAATAAAGAAATCACGGTAAAAAATAAGTGTTCCCAAAATTTCAGCTTGATAGCATTTGTATTTTTTTTTGTTATGTGCCTTCAAAGTTGGATAATCAAGTCGATTTTTTTTTTCAATTAAATTTCTTAATATTTGTATACCATTCGATAACTTATGCAATTAAAAGCAACTTTTGCTATAAAACCACTTTCATAAACGCAATATTTAATATACCTACCGAACAAAATTCTCTCCCGATCCATACAAACTACGAAAGAGTGACGTCAGTCTTTCGTAGCACTTTGTATGGAGCGTTTCGGGCAGGTCTATTTTATGAGATATTTGAAATTGTCATATCTTGTTGAATTTTTAAACTATCAGAGTCATTCTTTCAGCGATGTTTCTAATTTTTAAGGGTCTTTCAATTACCAATAAGAAAAAAAAATAGTCATCATGCCTATTCATTAATTAGGTATCTAGTAATGATGGGTGCTGAGAAAGGGGCGGCACATGGCCTCGGGCCTACAGCGGCCAGGACTGCAAATCCGCCACTGTAAACTAGGCAAGAATAATGTTTGTTGTCTCAATATTAAAATAGGTTGTTTGCCGTCTGAATAACATACGGAACTCTTTCCATCCATATCCGGCTCACGCTTGGCCGGTTTTTGCGCATTTTGTATGGTTTTTATGGATGACGTCCAACAGTTTGGGAATTACGTGAGTCTTTTTATAAAACTGACACTAATCTTTTCAAACTATCTATCCATGATACATTAGCAGCTGTGATGATGATCACAAATATTGTTATAATATTTAATGTTATTACATTTACTATTGTTCTAGAAGTCGCATGCTGTGACTTAAAGAATAAAGATTAATCACTGTATTAATAAACTATTCATGACTCTACATATAGGTTTAGGCGTAGCTAGTTATATTGATGTATCATGTAAGTATATCTGCCATATTAAAATATTGAAGGGGCTTCCAAACTTATTAATTTGCGACCAAAAAATTTTTACAGTTTGGGGCCGCCAAAAATGTTTGCTGCGCCCTACGGGGCCTCCCTACGACTCGCTAAGCCACTGATGGATATAGTAGATATATTATTAATATTATTTTCTTATTATGCAATTGCATATTCCTATTTTAATACAGCTTTATTAACATTAATATGACTCTACATTGTTTTAATAATTGTACAATATTATGTTGCTCTATTTCGTCGTGCCAAAATCCCTTTATCGTTTATCATTAATCATTAAACAGGTTGTTAGGTTTAACACCGTTATGAGTTAACCTTAAAACCATCAAATGAGCCCGACAAAATAAACAACTTTTTCTATGAGAACAATGCTGGGAACTCAAAAAAATCCGTCTTCATACAATCAATACAATAGGTACAATTATTGCCGATCCGGTTTGATTTTAAGGATAACGGTGTTAAACCTAACACCCTGTATAAAGGAAAATGTTGTAAGATTTCGGTAACAACTAACAACAGTACCATGCGCTCTACATCTTCCGGAATAAAAACTATTCCGTATATTATGTCCTTTATTTTTGTAGTTGGGAGTTGGGACTCAAAACATAAACCGAATGCTAATTTGGGAAAAAAACAAAATGATTTGAACCATAATAATAGCAGACTCAGAAGAAGTCGTCACTTGCAGATGTTTAACCTAGTAAACAAATTAAAAATCCATTTTGTCACATCAGCCATAATATTCTAAGAATTCTTTTTTGGTCAAATATTTGTTAATCGTTCAAATTGCTTACAGAATATTCTAAAACTGTTACGTGACAGTACTAGCCAATTTTGCTGTTGCTCACTTTTAGCGCTTATTTTAGCGTTCTTTAGTACAATAAAGGTGAACGCAGATTTGGCCGCACCGCACGCACCGCAGTCGCCGCATTCGCAATTCTTTATATGAAGTTATAGGCAAGCTCGCATACCTACCTACCCGCGCCGCAGTCTTCACAACTTCATAATAATATGAAGAATTGCGAAGACGGCGACTGCGGTGCGTGCGGTGCGGACAAATCTGCGTTCACCTTTACTTTGGCACTCAGAGAAGTCAGAGAGAGATTTAATGATTTATTTAATGAGGAGAAAATTATACGGAACTCACTAGAGTTTTGTTATAATATTATACATAACACGTATATTTTAGTAAGTTGTGTACCGACTACCGATAGCAACTAATTACATGTATCACAAAAAATATGCCTATCGTACGCTAGTTGTACCATATTTTAGTATCTAGTACGGACTTGAAATAATTTTAATATTATGGTTTAGACTCTAGAGTTCTAGATAGTAAATATATACAGTAGATTTGAATGTTAATTGTACGGCATAGTAATAGGGTTACAGACGGCTTTTTAGGGTTCCGTAGCCAAATGCCAAAAAACGGAACCCTTATAGATTCGTCATGTCTGTCTGTCTGTCTGTCTGTCCGTCCGTATGTCACGGCCACTTTTCTCCGAAACTATAAGAGCTATACTATTAAAACTTGGTAAGTACATGTAGTCTGTGAACCGCATTAAGATTTTGATACAAAAATGGAAAAATAATTAAGAATTTTAGGGGTCCCCATAGGTACAACTGAAACAAAAAACCTATGCATGTGAGGTATCTATAGATAGGTCTTCAAAAATCATATTGAGGTTTTTAATATAATTTTTTTCTAACCTGAATAGTTTGCGAGAGAGACTCTTCCAAAGTGGTAAAATGTTGGTCCCCCCCCCTCTCCCTCTAACTTCTAAAGTAGGGGCATGATAATTCTAAAAAAAATATATGATATATATTACTATAAAAACTACCAATGAAAATTGGTTTGAACGAAATTTAGTAAGTAGTTTTTTTTATACGTCATAAATGGTAAACCTCGATTTAACTTTTGTTAAATCAACTGAAATATAAAAATAAATCAAAAACCTTTTAATTTCATAGAAATAAACCTTATTGCTGCTGCGGAACCCTTCATGGGCGAGTCCAACTCGCACTTGGCTGGTTTTATTTCAATAATTCCTGTTGATCCCGAGATTTCCAAGGGGTGCAAGTGCACCCCCTGGCACCCCCTGCCGGCGCCCATATGACGTTGACGTTCGACTCGTCTTATGTCAATTCCATAATTTTGATCGGCGATTCTATAACGAAGCGAAAACGAAAAAGTTTCGGCTAAATGGCATGATTTCTTTTCCTTGAAACTTGGTAAAGGCTGTTACGAAATAAACGTTTCTTTCAGAATCCTTTTTAGGGTTCCGTAGCCAAAATGGCAAAAAACGTCACCCTTATAGATTCGTCATGTCTGTCTGTCTGTCTTTCTGTCCGTCCGTATGTCACAGCCACTTTTCTCCGAAACTATAAGAGCTATAAGAGCTATTGAAACTTGGTAAGTAGATGTAGTCTGTGAACCGCATTAAGATTTTGATACAAAAATGGAAAAATTATTAAAAATTTTAGGGGTCCCCATAGGTACAACTGAAACAATTTTTTTTTTTCATCTGCCCTATGCGTGTAGGGTATCTATGGATAGGTCTTCAAATATCATATTGAGGTTTCTAATAACATTTTTTTCTAACCTGAATAGTTTGCGAGAGAGACTCTTCCAAAGTAGCAAAATGTGTGCCCCCCCCCCCCCCTCTAACTTCTAAAGTAGCAAAAATGAAATATTAAAATAAATCAAAAACCTTATAATTTCATAGAAATAATTCTTATTGCTGCTGCGAAACCCTTCATGGGCGAGTCCAACTCGCACTTGGCCGGTTTTTTCTTTGGAGCCAGCCAAAGGAATCTTCGCTGGCAAATAAAACATTTTAATTTCTATTTATGATAGAGAATATAGAGACCAATTAACCAGCAGCAGCAGAAATAGTCTTATTATCGCTTTGTAGCACTGGAGCGTCACGTATGGACATTTTTTTTATTTACAGACTGTAAGGGTCTACACAGACGGACCGCATTTCAACTGCAATCCAACCGTAAATTGCAGATCAAGTGCAGTTTGAATGCAGTTGACACGACTGCAATACGACTGCAATAGAACTGCAAACCAAACAGTTCACACGACTGCACGCCAACTGCAACTGAACTGCAATCCGACTGCACGTTTGGTTTGCAGTTCTATTGCAGTCGTATTGCAGTCGTGTCAACTGCATTCAAACTGCACTTGAACTGCAATTTGCGGTTGGATTGCAGTTGAAATGCGGTCCGAAATCCTAATAGCTAAACATAAATCAAATATAAGTAATAAAAATCCGAGAAGTATTTGCGTAAATTAATTTAGAGACCAGTCCCCTATAACGTTAAAATCATGGCACTCCTACTACTAATACGCGACTCTGCGTTTTCTTGTTTACCGTACAACGTAACTTGCTATCTTGCGTTCTATATTTTGTGAAACAACTCCAAAAACTGTAGCTAGGAATTTTATGAATTACCAAATTATCGTGAATAAACTGATAACTGAGCAAATATGCCCAAAATAACTCAAAAAGATATTAAGCTGTACATAATATTATGATTATCGTCACCTATCCTTATTTTATATTGTATTTCGTTTGAAATATGAAATCTATATACGTATAGACTTTTAAGTTTTATGATAGTTATATTTTGCTCGCAGGCTTTTCCATTATTCAACGGGCTTTGGCCCACCACACCTTCCCACCACAGCTCCTGTGTCGCCAGGATCGACAGCGGTATCCAACCACGAAAACCCTTTGATATGATCTCAGGGAGCCCGAGGGACATGCTAAAGCTGTCTTGAGTCCCACAAAACTGCTTGCAGGCTTACATTATAAACTTATTTTAATTACTGCCAGCCGCGGATCTATAAATAGGCCGTTATAGGCACCGGCCTAGGGGCGGCCTAGAGGCCCTACAGATTACGTACATGGGGCGGCGGAAATAATGTGGCCTACTGTCATAAAAATATAAATTCGGCACTTATAGTTCCCGATCCAATTTCAGTGTATATGACTGAAACCAAGCTATCTACGGGGGCACTATGAAATTATTAGTCCTAATTTCTAAATTAATCTAAAGTTGAATAAAAATTATGAATTGACTATGAAACTTTTGTACGAGAAATGCCCCAACATCCATTAATTTGCCCATACAAAAAAAATATCCACAGCCGAACATAATGTAACATCCTCCTTTTTGGAAGTCGGTTAGAAATAGAAACTCTTCTTGAAACACTGCTACTTTTACCGTGAACTCTATAATTTAACACTTTACATGTCCTAAAATTATTTTTTTGTTTTGTTACCCTGCAGAAGGCTTTTAAATTAATATTTTACTATATCATTGTAGTAATATATATTTTTTCGTTTTTCTATTGAATGTTATAAGTTACATAAGTACTATTTAGTATCGCTTGGATTGGATGTAGAGCTTAGGATGCGTTTACTCACGCTCTATCAAATTGATATTTAAATAATGAAAACTCGGGCAGTCTAATATAAAAAAATAATTCCATCTGACTATTTAAAATGTGAAATTTTGCTAATTAATTATTACAATATCTTGGAAAATGGAAATATACAATATCTACCGAATGACTACAACACGATCTGTATGGAATGAATGACTACGAATGGACTACGAATATCTACAATATGGTTTCCATATTGTAGATATTGTAGAAAATTCCATATTGTAGAACGGCATAGTTTAAATCTGATAAAACCTTAAATCAAAACTATAAACGTAGTTTACGTAGGTACTTTCTAGCATTTAAAATTGTTCTACTCTGCTAATTAATCTACATTTAAACATTTCATAGCAAAGGTCAGACTAGACGGTACTTAAAACTTAAACTTTAAAGTAAATAACGAATAAGTGTAAACGCGCCTTTACTATTCACTCGCCTAGGCGAAGCAAAGTGTCGATTCTGCATTATCGTGTGTATAAAAGCTGCGGTCAGTTTTCAACCAGCACAATTCACACCATGAAGGCCGCTCTGGTGCTCCTCTGCCTCGCCGCCGGACAGGCCGCCGCCAACATCTTCCGGGCCCATCAGCGCTGGAACGACTGGATCGTCCAGCCCTACGACTACTACAAGAACATCCCCGAGTCCTCCCGCTCCTCCGAGGAGAGGGGCTGGGACGTGTACTCCGCCGTCGTCGGCGACGTCGACTCCCTCCGGAACAACCTGATCCTCCAGGGAGTCCCGGAGATCTACCGCGACTCCTCCGAGCACATCTTCGACGAAGCCTTCGAGACCATGAGACACATCGACGAGGACACCAAGCGGAGGATCCACCACGCGTTTGGCTCGGGCTGGAGCGAGGAGGCCGAGTTCAACGCGACGCAGCTGCTGAAGAAGAACGGCTACAGGTTCGAGGAGCACGTCACCGTCACCGCCGACGGCTACTACCTCACCCTCGTCCGCATCAGGGGCAAGACCGGCGAGAAAATCGAGGAGCACAAGCCCGCCGTTCTTCTAGTCCACGGTCTCCTCGGCAGCGCCGATGACTGGCTGCTGCTCGGCCCCGGCAAATCCCTGGCCTACCAGATGGTCGACGCCGGCTTCGACGTGTGGCTCGGCAACGTCCGCGGCAGCCGCTACTCCCGCCGCCACGCCGCCAAGCACCCCGCCCAGACCGACTTCTGGCAGTTCGCCGTCGACGAGATCGCCGCCCACGACCTGCCCGCCATGATCGACCACGTGTTGCAGGAGACGGAGCAGCCGAAGCTATACTACGTCGGCCACTCGGCGGGCACCACCGCGTTCTTCGCGATGGCCTCCGCGTACCCCGAGCACGGGCGCAAGGTCGCCATGATGCACGCACTGGCTC
Source organism: Lysandra bellargus (assembly GCA_905333045.1). Lineage (NCBI taxonomy): Eukaryota > Metazoa > Arthropoda > Insecta > Lepidoptera > Lycaenidae > Lysandra > Lysandra bellargus. The sequence goes on along the minus strand of HG995352.1, from coordinate 7,529,172 downwards.
CGATGGTGTACATGCGGCACGCGCGCAGCCCGCTGCTCCGCATGATCTCGCCGACCAGCCGTTCCTACGAGTGGGTCACCAGGGACCTCGGCCACGGGGAGTTCCGGCCCAGCACACGCCTCGTGCGCTCGGTCGGCGGCCAGATGTGCCAGGAGGCGGTCGGCTGCGAGCACGTCTGCGGCAACGTCAACTTCGTCATCGCGGGCGTTGACACGACCGGCCTGGTCATCGACAAGCTGCCGGTGATCGCCCGGCACCTGCCTGCCGGCGGTTCGACGCGCCACATCAAGCAGTTCGGGCAGGCGGTGGCGGCGGACGAGCTGAGGAAGTACGACTTCGGGGAGCGCATCAACGAGCGAGTGTACGGGACCCGCCAGCCGCCGCGGTACAACATGATGGACGTCCATGTTCCCGTGGCGCTGTACTGGAGCGAGGAGGACTGGCTGGCGCACCCCAAGGATGTGGAGAGGCTGCACAGCGAGCTGCCCGACATCAGGGACTTCTACAAGGTCCCCGAGCAGCACTTCGGCCACATGGACTACCAGTTCTCCGAGAAGACGCCCTTCATCAACCAAAGAGTTGTGGACACCATCGTCAAGGACCACATGTCGAGTAGCAAGTATTAGGTTGAGTTTGACCCGTGTTGATAGTAGACTAAGTTAGGTTAGATAATATTATGTTTAATAGAACTTTAGGTCCGTCCAATGTTATGCCGATGATGAAGCTATGTTATGAGATTGTGAAATAAATAAATTATTTTAATTATTATTATTTATGTCTCTCATTTTAGTCCTTTAGATAGAATAAAACTTTATTTAAATAAATAAGTAAAATAAAATTAAAAAGCCTTTTATTTCTTGCTAATTACAATTACAATTTGCTCGATCAAATCACAATATTCTAATTATTATTACATTTTAAGCAATAAGGTAATTTTACATCATTTTTCAATGTAATAAAATATTAAACATTTAAAGTCATAAGTTCTCACATTGTATTGGTCAAATTATAATTAATTTCGAATTAAATTAATGGAATCAAATTATACATTTAGCAATGAAGTAAGTAATTCTGTAATTACATCATTTAGTTGTTAAAAATAGCAAATTAGATAAAAAATTAAACATATCATAAAACTTTATAACTTAATAATAATTATTAAACACTTTCTACTTAATTTCAGAAATTCAGACTAATAATATACAAAATCAATTTAATTACTTATGATTAGACATCTCAATATATTATAGAGTTTTAAAACTGTGTAGTACCTAGTCTGCAGTGTACTTAAATTACGTTAACTCAGTATATTTTAACCGACGACCGTTATTCTGCTATAATATATTATGGTACCTACGATAAAACAAAAATAATAATATAATGATAAGTAAGAAAGTAATTTTGTTTTTTGCAAGCTCTACCACTATCTACACAACTGAGATCATGTTTTCACATTACATAAAATCGTTACTAAAAATCATATACAATAGGCCTGGAGATAGTGACACAAAATTCTTGGTGATTTGTGCCAGTATGGCGGTTTTACAGGGGTATAATTACGTAAAGGCAAAAAGGAAAATGATGTCATAGCGCTCGCACTGGCAGCCCAAACGCCTGGGAGTTAATCGAACGTGTCGGATAAATAACGAGTGTCGAACGATTTGTTCCACAAAAATGCTTGTATTTTCAGATACTCGAAAAAAAAATAAGTAGGCGAAAGCGTAATGCCATACTTGTCGGGTGCGGCTTACAGCCCGCCATGCCGACGCGAACACGTTAATTTTAATAAAAAAATTGAACCATTTGTACCAGGCTAATTTTTGCATAGCTAATCATCTTCGAGTAGCCATTCACGAAAACCACCTTGCCATACTTTTCCATAATGCCATACTGGCACAAATCGTTTGGCGAAAAAAAATATAATCTTACACCTTTGCAGTGGTATGGCGGCCATTGGGACCTGTCGGAGAAGTATGGCAAGGTGATTTTCGTGAATGGCTACTCGACGATGATTAGCTATGCAAAAATTAGCCTGGTACAATTATAGACACCTTTGCAACTCAAAATCGTATAGAAGCATTTTGCTTAAATGCTCCTAGTTATTATTAAATGATTATAATTACGTTTTTTCGCATGTTTTCCGAGCGAGCCGATAGCTTCTGGCCGTAGCGTATTGACGACTTTATAGTCATACAAATTAAGTATAAAATTGCCCTTGCGGTAAAATTACTTTCGATATAGCGCCTTAATTATCGTAATTTTATACTCCATAATTATTTTGTCCATATTTCTATTTTATACTCCATATTTTTCCATATTTTCGATTTTTTTGTCCATATTTTATGTACTTACATATTTTGGATTTTTTAATAAGTACTTACATATTTTTCCGGGCCCTACATGATACACCATGTCGAAATTCCGTCGCGGAACTTCGGCATGGTTTGTGTATGAGGCAGCTCTGTAATGAAAAGGCCTATGGGCGGCAGCGTCCTAGGAGGGCGCGGCGGCAGCCGGCAGAGGTCGTTCATATTATAATATGGGCGGCAAAATTAAAGTGGACTATACTCATAAAAAATATTAACCCGGCCCTGGGTATGAAATATATCTATACTTTATCTATTTAATATAATATTTTGATTTTTTTTATAATATCTATGGACGCTTCACACCACGTCAGTCTGGCCCCGTGGTAAGTACCTGAAGGACTTGTGTTACGGGTACCAGACAACGGAAATATATTTAATACTTTTATACTATACATACACATCCATGACCCAGGAACTTTGAAAACTTTTTTTTGTTCCGTCGGCAGGATTCGAACCCGCGACCCCCGGCTTGAGCTACCGAGTGACACCGACAGCCCACCCACTGAGCTACAGAGGTCGTAAAGTTGATGAACAGTTCATTTTAATTATATTATTAGCCTTATAATATAATATGTTACTAGATGATGCCCGCAACACCGTTGCGCCAAAACTCGTTTATCGCGCGGGAACCGTACATTTTTCCGGGATAAAAAGTATCCTATTGTCCTTTCCCGGGACTCAAAGCGGTTTGGGCGTGAAGAGATAACAGACAGATAGACAGACACACTTTTGCATTTATAATACATATTAGTGTGGAAGTATGGATATCATATTATCAAAATATAATATTAGCTATTTATATTATGTAGGTACTAGGTAGAGTCCAAATGTAATTATTCGATTTACCATTTCTGGCATGTCCAGGATTATTTTTGATGTGTAGAACATTATAACCTTGACGACCTCCGTGGCGCAGTGGTGAGCGCGTTGGTAGCTCAAGCCGGATGTCGCGGGTTCGAGTCCCGCCGACGGAACAAAAAGTTTATTAAGTTCCTGGGTCATGGATGTGTATTAAATATGTGTATCATATAATAAAAATCTTAAATATATGTATAGTATAAAAGTATTAATCCTTCAGGCCCCGCGCGAGCACCGGTGATCGCGACAACAATAGAATTCAATAGCAATTCCTGGAAATTCCGACTGAAGTATTAAATATATTTCCGTTGTCTGGTACCTGTAACACAAGTCCTTCAGGTACTTACCACGGGGCCAGACTGACGTGGTGTGAAGCGTCCGTAGATATTATTATTATTATTATAACCACCATGTCTCAGCCCTTCACAAATTTTATTGACGGCTCACGGCTTATACATGTATATATAAGCCGTCAATAAAATTTGACTTTAAAGTTAAAAGTAAAGCTCTAGGACATGTCCTAAAGCTTTACTTTTAACTTTAAAGTTTAAGCTTTATTATTTAAGGCCTGTTTTACCACTTTCTGATAATGTGCCGGATAGGCTATCCACAATTTATCTGACACATGTACTCCATACTCTATCTGTCAACATACTCCATACTCTATCTGTCAAGTTAAGTTGTGGATAGCCTCTCCGGCACTTATCAGGTAGTGGTGAAGCCATGGTGAAACAGCCTGAGGTAGTAGTAAACTCTACACGTAAGCTCTGAGGAATTCGGTCTGAGAAGCGCAAAAACCTCAAAATTTTCTTTTGCAATTTAGGTGCCCAAAAATCTAAATATGTACTATAACATATAAGGTTAGTGTATTATATTTTAATACTAGATGACACCCGCAACTCCGTTGTGCCTAAATTTGATTGTCCCACGGTAACCTATACATTTTTCCGAAAAAAAAAAACTATCCTACGTCTCTCAAAATATATAAAATACCAAAGCTCATCTAAATCTATGCCCATTCGATTGATGAGGTAACAGACAGACAAACAGAAATTACGAATAATAGATTATCTACTATTGCTCTACAAGTCTACATAATAATTATAATGTTTGCCACTACGAATAATATAACCTAAGGAAACGTAACTCCCATACTAATACAGTTTTAAATTTGGTTCCATTGGAACTGTCATGTAACGTCAGCCTTTATACCGCTCAAGGTCACCTAAATATTGCAAATGTATGAAAAGTGAACCTAAGGTACACTTTTTTGACAAGTATTTTGGAGCATGTTTTTTGACGGAGTTACTCTTCCTTAGTTTTTATTATTCGTAGGTTTGCCACGACACAGCTGTTAATCTTATTACCAAATTTCTTCAGGAACTTGATCGAATATAAGGGAAAACACCTAATCTAGACACGGAACTAATAGATGACACTTACGAAAAAAATACCATAAAAATAAGAATTACTGTACTTATTTCTCAACACTGTAAACTTTATAAGCTTCATAAGCTATCTGTTGATGTGAAAAAATATATTAGGGACGCCTTATTTATTATTATATATTAATATATTTTTTATTGATTTATCAGAGACTAACTATAATAGTTTTAATTTGTTAAAGTTACAGAAGACATAAAATAAGTTATCAATCTTTTATTTTCATAAATACACATTTTATTACATTCAAATGTTTTATTTTTCCTTATAGTGCTACTATTAGTGCTTTTCCCTTAATTACTTGATGATGACGACAGACGAATGTGGCAAAATGTGTAACGTGCCTAGCCTATCGAATATTAGTATTAATTTTGTAAGTGATGGTTCCGTATGTTTTACACCAACCTACTTCGTTACTATAAGTTATTAGTACCTACTTAGTAATAACTAATAAAAATAATTAACAAGACGTCTGCAGAACCCTATGCATAATATTTACTTTTACCGAGTTAGCTATTTTTTTTTTAATTTTTTTTTTATTTATTTCAGGCTACATAGGCCCATACAATATAATATACCTTAATGACTAACATACATATAAATTATTTAACTACACTTTGTCACTATTCCGGAGTCTCCCCAGAACCTTCGGTAGACCACATCAGTCGGCCAGAATTCCTCCGCTTCAAAGGTCGACAGAAGATGCGTCGGTACTCTCACCACAAAGGAACTGAAGTTGACCTTGTGGCGAGACTGCAGACGTTCGACCCTCAAATGGAGGGATGTCTTCTATCCATACTAATATTATAAATGCGAAAGTGTATGCCTGTCTGTCTGTTATCTCTTCACGATTAAACTACTGAATCGATTTTGATAAAATTTGGTATGGTTTTTGACATAACTTGAGTCCCGGGAAAGGATACTTTTTGCCCCGCAAAATGTACGATTTCTGCGCGATAAATGAATTTTGGCGCAAAAGAGGGTGACATACCTAGTTATATCTATACAAGTTATACGTATAGTATTTTTAACCCACTTCCAAAAAGGAGGAGGTTATACGTTCGGCTGTATATATGTACATATAATTTTATATAGTAGAAATGCATTAGCTGGACATAAAATAAAATAAAAGTAAAGTCATATCTCCACCTGCGGAATCCTAAAAACTAGATGTGCGTTTGACCCAAAATTATTGCTGACACACATACACGATCACACGTGTTGATCAGCTACTAATAATGATTGTCATTAAATGTGTTGTATGTTTGTAAGTATCTGAATTCTGAATAAATCTTAAAGATAATGTCTGTAAACTTTAATGTGGCTTTGAATCATTTTCGAACGTGTTATAAGATGAACATAGACTTAAAATTAAAAAAACATTCTGTAATACCTCCATAATATTTAGGAACAATAATAATCCATCCGTCACTCCTTAATTAGCTAAAACTAGCTTTCACTCTTGAGCTCTACCCGCGTTACAGAGGTACAGTACCGTACTCCCATTACAAAACTACACTATTTCGGGAAAAAATAATTCTTTTAGAGCTAAACTATTTAATACTTAATACCTAATAGGCTACTTGACCTATTTTTTTTCTTAATGCTAATCGCTTCTTAATCATTCATTTTCACAAAAAAAACTAATATTTTAATATTTTACACAGTAGAAACCCATAAAAATGTTGATTGAAAAACATGTCTTTTAAATGGCGCCGAAAACACTGTCCGCCATAGTGTGACGTCATACGTTTTGTATTTTAAACTCTCTTTATTGAACATTTTTTTATGTGCTAAATGTACGAGTCTAAAAGTGCCCAAAAATTATAAAAGAATTAAATTAGTCTAAGATCCGGCCATAGAACGACCCTCACCCATCGTATTACGGGATGAAAATGATTTTTTTATAAAATTAAATATGTTAAAAAATTTATTTACAGGAGGTTGTCTGAAAAATTTGGTGCAAAGTGTAATTAATTAATAATTAAAAAATGATTTTTTTTCAAACATTACACTCATTCCCTTACGCAAAAAACTGTATACTAATCGAAAGTATGTAGCTCATAGAATATGCAAACGCTGGGTTGACTTTTTTTTTCCGGTGCAATTATCAGGTAGGCAGGTATATACAGGTAAATCGATACTAGTAATTTGCAACGATCCAGTTACGCGATAAACCTTATATCAAAATAAAGATAATTTTATTATGAATATAATGACATAAGGTTGGCTGCAAAAAGTTGGTGCTAAATCCCGGTTGTCGATTTTTGAAAAACGTAATATTCGTGCGGTTGAATACGTGCGAAAGAGAGGTCTGAGGAACGTATCCAGTGCGATAGAAAAGGACGCAGCATTGCAGCTGTGTGTCGCTCAATCGTCGAAAGAAAGAGAGTACGCATGCTCTTTGTTTCTGAAATTCAGGAAGACAGCGATAGACTACAGTAAGTGTTGAGCATTATTTCGGAGCATCCGGCAATGCATTTTTGCACAAAATGATAAAATTATGTATGTAGTACATATATGTAAATATTTATTTATATATATATTATATATTTTATATATATATATATATATATATATATATATATATATATATATATATATATATATATATATATATATATATATATATATATATATATATATATATATATGATTTATATATATATATACACATGTACTACATACATAATTTTATCATTTTGTGCAAAAATGCATTGCCGGATGCTCCGAAATAATGCTCAACACTCAACACGATTGAGCGACACACAGCTGCAATGCTGCGTCCTTTTCTATCGCACTGGATACGTTCCTCAGACCTCTCTTTCGCACGTATTCAACCGCACGAATATTACGTTTTTCAAAAATCGACAACCGGGATTTAGCACCAACTTTTTGCAGCCAACCTTATGTCATTATATTCATAATAAAATTATCTTTATTTTGATATAAGGTTTATCGCGTAACTGGATCGTTGCAAATTACTAGTATCGATTTACCTGTATATACCTGCCTACCTGATAATTGCACCGGAAAAAAAAAGTCAACCCAGCGTTTGCATATTCTATGAGCTACATACTTTCGATTAGTATACAGTTTTTTGCGTAAGGGAATGAGTGTAATGTTTGAAAAAAAATCATTTTTTAATTATTAATTAATTACACTTTGCACCAAATTTTTCAGACAACCTCCTGTAAATAAGTTTTTTAACATATTTAATTTTATAAAAAAATGATTTTCATCCCGTAATACGATGGGTGAGGGTCATTCTATGGCCGGATCTCCTACTAAATAAGAAATTAGAAATCATTTGTAATGTTGAAAACTTTTGGAGAAAAGTTTTGGCCATTTCATTTCCCGTCTACAATAAATAGAGATAATATATAAAACTGATGTTTTAAGCTAATTATTCAATAAAATATATTTTACAAATCTTTATAGGCTTATTCTTATTATTTATGTACAGATAAACTTACATATAACGAGCGCGATAGATAAAAGATATTAAATTACTGTGAGGATGACGTCACATCCAAATTGGAAGTACCGCAAAAGCGTTTTCGACAGTACAAATCCTATTTTCATAAAATCATATTTTCAAATCGACTTTATTTATCAATCAATAAGCTTTTATTTGATGATAAGGGTGAAATACGGTTTCCTAGGCCAAGTTCTACTAGAAATATGCATTTTTTCAATGAAATTGAATATAGGTCAAGTAGCCTATTGCTAATTGTCATTGTAAACAAAATGTTACATTGAAACTTTGCAATAAAATAAACAAGTAAATCCAAATGTTTCATGTAGTATCGTAATTTTCGTGTAGCGCTGACTTAGTCAAAATCAAAGTCCATATTCCAGCATCGTATATAAAGTATTACTCGGCGGCTACCAGCACAATCAGTCAACCGCACAACATGAGGGCAGCCGTCGTGGTCCTCTGTCTGGCTCTCGTCCAGCTCTCCTCCGCCAGGGTCCTCCGCACCCACTGGCCCCACATCGACACCTTCACGCTGGAGGAGCAGGCCAGGATCCACCAGTACGAGCAGGACATCCAACAGATCCTCACCGAGAAGAAGGACAGCTCCAGCGTCAGCCATGAAACCAGCAGCAGGCACTCCTCGTCCGAGTCCCACGAGCACAAGTCCAAAGAGGATCTGATTACCCTCCAGACGGTGACCACCAGCCACGAAACCAAGGACCATGAGGAGCGTATCTTCGACGACGCCCTTACCATCATGCGCCACGTCAGCGAGGAGGACAAGAAGAAGATCCAGGAGGCCTTCGCCGCCGCCAAGAAGGACGCCGAGACCAAGAACGCCACCGAGATGATCCAGGAGCACGGGCACGCCTTCGAGAAGCACGAGGTGAAGACCGACGACGGCTACTTCATCACCCTCTTCCGGATCCTTCCCAAGAAGGACGTCCGTGAGGTCGGCCAGCGCCCCGTCGCCCTGCTCGTCCACGGCCTCCTCGGCAGCGCTAACGACTGGCTCCTCATGGGCCCCGGCAAGTCCCTCGCCTACCAGATGGTCGACGCCGGGCTCGACGTGTGGCTCGGCAACGTCCGCGGCAGTCGCTACTCCCGCCGCCACGCCGCCAAGCACCCCGCCCAGCCCGACTTCTGGCAGTTCGCCGTCGACGAGATCGCCGCCCACGACCTGCCCGCCATGATCGACTACACGCTCGAGTACACCCAGCAGGAGAAGCTCTTCTACGTCGGCCACTCCCTCGCCGCGACCGCATTCTTCGCCATGGCGTCCACGTACCCCGAGTACAAGGACAAGGTGGCGATGATGTACGCGCTCGCCCCCATGGTGTACATGACGCACGTGCGCAGCCCCCTGCTCCGCATGCTGGCCCCCACCAGCCGCTACTACGAGGCCGTCGCCCACGAGCTCGGCCGCGGGGAGTTCGCGCCCGACATGGACTTCATCCGGAAGATCGGCGGCGAGATGACAAAAGACGTGATCGGCAGCAAACACGTGAGCTCCAGCCTAAAGTTCGTCGTGTCCGGCGTCGACTCCGCCGGCATGGACTGGGAGATGATGCCGATTATCGCTAAGCACCTGCCCGCTGGCGCCTCTACTCGCCAGATCAAGCAGTTCGGCCAGGCCAAAGCCGCCGGACAGCTGAGGAAGTACGACTACGGGTCGGAGGTGAACAGAAAGGTGTACGGCCAGCCGGAGCCGCCTAAATACAATATGACCGACGTCCAGGTGCCCGTGGCCATCTACTACAGCGAGGAGGACTGGCTGGCGCACCCCAAGGATGTGGAGAGGCTGCACAGTGAGCTGCCCGACGTCAGGGACTTCTACAAGGTCCCCGAGCAGCACTTCAGCCACATGGACTTCCACTTCGCGAAGACCACGCCCGTCACCATCAACCAAAGACTGATCGACTCTATCAAACAGATGTACGTCTAGATGTATCTCTATATTATTAATTATCGTGCGCTTAAACTATAACTATTTATTTAAATTTAATAAAATAAACATTAATTAATTAATTATTATTATTTTCGTCTTTACTTTATTCCACATTTACTTTAACCTTAATAAGTTCATCGATCTCTCCATCGATTTACATTTTGAATTATTCTAAAATATTTTATTACTTAGTTTTAAATCATAGATAACTTTCTACTTACTTATCAATTATTATTATCATAGGAAGGAGTCAATATTATGAAAATCTACTACTACTTAGTACTAATATAAGACTTTTTAAATACCAGCTATTAGTATGATATAATATGATGAAATCGTAAAATTTATTGTAGAGTAGAGAACTGAAGTAGTAGTAGAAACTAAAGTAGACTCAGAGGAAAAATAGAGTCTCTGGCGCGGCAGTCGGCAGGTTACCAATATTTTTTTATTGAGACTTTTATGTATTTTATTATAAAATATATTTGTTTAAGTACATTACAATTTACAATTAAATTACATTATAATATTATATATTATCACGATACGACCGTTCTGGTAGAGAGTAGAGACCCAGTCTGGTGAATAGGAAAAGAAAGAGCAGGAACTATAGAAATTCTAATTGAAAAACAAACTCAAAACTCTCAAAAACCATATGTATGAAATGTTGTAAAAGTTTAAGTTTTAACCATCTTTGAAGTCGGAAAAATAAGAAAATGTACAGCTTCTCTAAAAATAAGTTCGTTCTAGTTTTAGCTTGACAAATATTTAAACTAGATGGCAGTGATGGCACTAATTCAAAACGTAAAGACAACGAATGTTTGACATTCAAAATAAAAATGCCAGTAGGCCTTTGCTTTGTTTTGACGTGAACTTCCATTTTGATGTCAACGCGTTGTTGCGAGCGAGACAAAAATACAAGTCTCTATAAGAGCGAAAGAGAAGGCGCCGCGACGGCGCTGTAGCGTTCCTTCCCGCCTTCCCCCCGTAAACATCAGTCAGTCGCGCTCCAGTTCGGTTTGCTGTTTGTAGTTTTCGTGAAATTCGAGTTTTTGAATAATATTTTGTCAATATTACTTATTGGGATTGTTTTGTGACCAAAGTGAACTGTTTAAAGGTAGACAGAGATTAAAATTCGCAAATGGATTAAGTTATGCCCATTCCTACGGCCGGTATCGTACTAGAAGAAAGCTTCGAGCCTGACATGGCATTCATACAGCGCAGCAACGTGAGGGAGATCACTCAGGATATCATTCAGAACACGAGAGTAACCAGCAGACAGATATCCATGTCGCCCGGAGGTAAGCAAAGCCGGTCAAAACCGACGCCACGTTTCCGCCATGCATGTCATTGTGACACTATACGTCAAGGTGACAATTATACAAAAACAATGTTATTTTCGTGCTAAACAGCTAAAAATGTTTTCATTGTCCAGTAAAGCTGTAAATAAAGCCATTAGCGACGAAATCTAGGTCTGTTACGTCATTGAAGAACCTCGTCGAGGAATCTAAAATGGCGCCAATGCGCCACATCGAGATTCGTGCATATTCTATTAACTTACAGTTATTTGGAATTAATTAACATGTTGGATTATTCAGGACCTTCGTAGAGAGTTCCTGTTCATAAAAATGTTCCAAATTGTTGTCAAAAACTAGCACATAATCAATTATTGTAATTAGAGAAGGCACGTGTAGGTTATAAATAGATGCGAAGGCGCCCAATTCCATCGTCTTTTTGGTAGCAGATAACCTTATATTTTCGACCAAAATAGTTCTCAAGGAATCTAAATATCGTTTTAAAGAAATTCCCGCCCCAAAATATCGGTAATTGTTGTTGTTTTTATGAATTTGACGTGATTTGTCGTGATGACAGATTGACAGCGGTCACGGAGGACAAGATGGCCGATATCACGCGCTGTTGTAGGTGGCGCTGCAGTCGCTTTGTTGATAATATTGATAAATAATAGGGTTGTTGAGGAAGTGATTATGAGGAAGAGGAGGAGGAAGAGGAATTGTCACGTGCAAATTTAGAGGATGCGGATGAGGAAGAGGATGAGGAATAGGATGATAGGAAATTATAAATACTAACGGACCCAACCCAACAGCCTTTGTCCAGTCTGTACATAACAATACACAAAAAAGATTTAAAAGGGCATTTTTAGTGGACCAAACCACAGACCAAACTATGAATCTAAACCATTCTTGAAACACACACAATAAAGAATCATCAAAATCGGTCCAGCAGTTAAGGAGGAGTTCGTGTACCTAGTGTGAATTTTTTGTTTCACATTCGATTGTGAACTCGTTTGGCGTTTACTAAGATTTTATATGGGATTTGTACAGGGCCACCTGCTCAAAAAATATTTTTTAGAGTTGAAATATTTTGTAGTAAATTTAATATTTATGTATATATTTTTTAGTGTTTTACTCTATTTTTTAGTGTTTAAATATTTAGTAGAAAATTTAGTAAAAAAAAATTATACACAAAAAAATTTTTTTAGTGTTTAATATTTTGAAGTTAATTTTTGTACAGGAACCTAGGTAATTACTATTTTAAGCTGAAAAATAACTCAAACATGTTAAATATTTTCGTATGACAAAATGATTTTGGTATTACGTATGTATGAGAATTTCGAGGGTAACCCGGGCTCTTAAGCTTAGATTTTCGGGTAGTTTACTATATAGAAACTCAAAATATTCTACATTCAATAGTTTCAGAGATTGCATGGCTTTTACTACAAAAAATCTAGTTGTAAATGGCCTTTACAACATTTTTATTTCTCTTCACGACTATAACCATTTATTCATTTGGTTGTATAAGACTTGAAACAACGTTTTATGAAAGGTATTTTTTGAATTAAAAGACAAGTGTAATAATAAGAAAGTGTAATTTGTGTATTAAATACAAATACAAATAATTTATTTCCAGAAAAATACTATATTCAAGTTTAGATTAAGACACACACTAGGCATAGCCTGTCCTGTGGGGCAAACATTAGTGAAATGCGACAAACATTAGTGACAAATATCAAATTATTTTATAGTTTTTCATTATTTTAATGTATAATTGTACTTTTCCGACAAACTTTAATAAAATTATCATAATAATGGGCCAAATATGAATCGGACTCGCGCACGTAGGGTTCCGTGCCGTTTACCGTTAAATTTGTTTACCGTTTTCAGGCAAATGTTTTAACATTGAATATGAAATTTTGTCGTCACCTGGCGATGTGTCTTTCGATTTTATACAGATGTTCAGTTCCTGAATATTTATTGGAGTTTCCAAGTCAGAAATTTGTGATGTAAAAACAGGTTGTCCAGGTAAAACAGAGTCGGGAGTAATAGTGCGTAGTAACTCATTAGCCATATGTTTGTCGACGTACCTATTTTGAATATGGCGCCCTTTGACCCATCGCATCTTCTGCCACAGCTCATTTTGATTAGACACTTGATCGAGGGAAGAACAAAAGTTTTGCCAAGATGTGTTTCTAGCATTCCTAATGAGCCTTTTAGATTCCCTGATTTTATCCTGAAGAATATTATAATTACTGGGCGTGGGGTTGCGTCGAAATTTAGAAAGGGCCAAACGGTGTTCTGCTACAACTTTAGAGAGAGATGCATTCCAGTATGGCTTACAAGAAAACCTGGTTTCGATGTTTTCGTTTATTTTAATATTAGGAATATATAAATCCGCTGCTATGTTCATGTAGTCAATAAAAAGATCGTACGATGCTTGCAAATTGTTTTGAAAAATGTAATTGTTGTAAAGTTTGTGTAATAATTTTTTATATGAAATCCAATCGGCTTTTTTATAGTTTCTCCTATATTTTAAAAATGTATTTATTTTTTGATAAGTAGTAATTTTAATTATACAATGATCACTACCTAGCATTTCATTCAATATCGACCATTCGAGTTTCAGGCTTAAATCACTAGTGGCTAGAGATAGATCTGGGGACGAATACTGCATATTGTTGTTATGTAACAAGTCAACACGAGTGGATTGGCCATCGTTCAATACAATAAGATCACTATCTGATATTGCATTAAAAATTTGATAACCACGATTATCATTTTTGCTGGACCGATAATTGTGGTGGTCATTAAAGTCACCGAGCACTAAAGTTTTGTTCGGTAAATTTGAAAAAATCAAGTCCCAATCCGTCTGACTCGTTTGTACGAGCACTAAAGTTTTGTTCGGTAAATTTGAAAAAATCAAGTCCCAATCCGTCTGACTCGTTTGTATAGATGGAGGACAATATATTGACACTATATTTTCTACTTGGTCGCAATTATAAATGCTAACTGACAAAATTTCTATACCCGGATTGCAATTTTGTATAGATTGTAATTTAGATTTTACTGACCTGTGCGTAAGTATCGCCACCCCACTGTATGTGTCGTCACGGTCCTTGCGGAAAATATTATATCCACTAATCCTGAAATCGCGATCCTTACACAACCAAGTTTCACTTTCTCGAGAAAACTAATAGACTCTCTAATAATACAGTTGGTTTTAGGAAAGCGTATTCTAGCATAGATAGTTTGGCCACTTTTATAACAAGAACTCAGATTGGTTTCTCCAAAAATGAATATACTGTAGGTTGTTTTCTTGATATAGAAAACGCATACAATAATATCGATGTCACCTCCTTATTATTGACTTTGGATAGTTTCGGGGTAGGATCTAAAATTTGTAGGTATTTATGGTGCTTTTTGAATGAACGTATACTAACTATTGAATTGGCGGATTATTTATGTCAGAGAAGTACAGGTCGTGGCTTGCCTCAAGGTGACCCCCTGTCACCTTGTCTATTTAATTTTGGGACAATTCCAGTTTGCAGATCTTTGTCTAATGTTTATTTCGGTCAATATGCAGACGATTTTGTAATTTATATAATAACGAAGAGTTTAGCAGGAGCCTCGATAGAGTTACAGAATGCTTTAGATTTGCTGTATGAAAAATTTTGCAATTTGAATTTAGATATATCAATTTCCAAAAGTAGTGTTTGTATATTTAAAAGAGGTTTCCATAGAAATAGTATAGATTTAAAAATTAATGGTAGTACATTACAAGTTGTCGATTCTGTCAAATACTTGGGGATGTGGTTGGATCGTTCGCTTCGATGGGGTGTGCATATTAAAAATGTGTCGCATAAAACCTTAAAATTTGTTAATATATTTAAAGTGTTGTCCGGCTCGGGATGGGGCATCCACCCGATTCATTTAAGAAGACTATATATTTCCCTAGTTCGTAGTAGACTTGACTACGGAAGCTTTTTATATGACAATAGCCGCAAATCGAATTGAAATAAGCTGGATGTGATTCAAAATTTATGTTTAAGAACTATCGGTAGTTTTATTAAAAGCACTCCAAAATATGTCATGGAAAGCGAACTTTGTATTCAACCTTTGTTTTTGCGTCGTAGATTCCTTGCCGGAAAGTTTTGGCTTAAGAGTAAAAGTATTAATAAAATTAGTATTGAATTAGTAGATCAGCTGTCTGGATTGTGTCATAATCGGTTTTGGAATAATAAACGTAAACCGTTGTTAGTTTCAATTCATGAATCATTTAGTAGCCTTCCTATTCACATTAGCAATAAATTGGAAATATTTTCTTTAAGCACTTGGGTTACAAGCATTGACTTATCTCAGATTATCAGCTTGAATATTGGTAGGCTATGTAAACCGAAGCGTCAGTTTGATGCTCAAATGTTAAGGAACACGTGTACGGAGTATCTCACTTCCAAGTATTCGGAATTCGTTTCCATATATACAGATGGCTCTAAAGATACCAACGGAGTTGGTGCTGCTTTTTTGGATACCCGTTTAAATAGCTCAGTTAAATTTAGGTTAAATAGAAATTGTTCTGTTATGTCTGCTGAACTTTTAGCAATTAAAGAGGCGCTTTCATATGTGGAATTAAACAACTATAATAAAGTAGTCGTGTTGTCGGATTCGAAAAGCTCGCTTCAACATTTGGCTCGATGTACCTCGACTGTTCGAGGAACACCGACAGCCTACGATATTTTGAAAATTATTATTAAGCTGACATCTCAAGGCAGATCTATTATTCTACAGTGGGTACCGTCACACATAGGTCTAGATTATAATGAGGCAGTGGACGGCTTAGCTAGGGAGGCGATCTCCGATGGTATTCCGTGCTCGATGTTTCCGGTGTATAGCGACTTTATTAGCGTTATTAAAAAACAATGTTATGACATGTGGAGGGAGTATTTTGATGAAGTTTCTAAATCGAAGGGAATATGGTACAGGACGATCCAATCACACCCGCCTAAATCTCTTTGGTTTGACGATAGAAAGATTGTTTTAAATAGGACTGAATTAATTGCTGCTTTGAGGCTTCGGTCCGGACACATTCCATCAAATAAATTCGCCTTTTTAATGGGTAAATCATCTTCACCTGATTGCCCGAGATGTAATGTGGTCGATGATATATATCATGTTTTGATGGAATGTGTCTGTACTGGAGCCTCAAGATCTCGCAGAACGATAGATGTGGGTTTTTGTAACAGTGCTCTGGCCAATCCTTTCTCGGATATGGCCAGAGAACTGTACAAATTATTGCTAATTAAGCGGTTGTAAATTTGTTGTTTGTTTTTTTTTTTTTTTTTGTTTGTCTTTGTGATAACTTCCCGTTAAGTTTATTTGCTGATTTTATTATATGTGTGTGAATTCGGGTGTCATAATCGCTTTGCGATTAAACCCTTAAATAAAGAATTAAAAAAAAAAAAAAAAAAAATTTCACTTAGTGCCGCAATGTGAACCTTCTCTTGCAGTAATAGATTTTCGAATTCAGCTACTTTCGGTCTGATACTACGGGCATTCCACTGAATAATATTAAGTTTAATATTACGTTTACTACTATCCGTCATCGGCAAAATATTCAAGAATAAATTTCAGAATTGGCCAATCAGCGACATTATCTACTACTAACAAAATCAACCATTCAATACAACATTTTAATACGTTTTTAATTTTAGTTTGTGTATTATACGTTTTTAAAAAAATAATTTCTTATAGCCTACATAATAGTTCATTAAAACTAACTCCTTTACGATCCATTTCTACATTCGTTTCCGTTTCACTTTTCGAGTTCACGTTGTCCATACATTCTTCTTCTACGATTTCCATATCGATTCTATCTTCTTGCTGCTTTTGCCTCTTCTTGACACTCGGTTTCTGGGGAGGAGGGTGATGGACAACCGCGGAAGTTTTCACCTTGTCAGCGTACGTGTTAGGGAGGTCAGCTTGAGATGGAATGGAGCGAATAGAATCAGCATCGTGGATAATAAGAGTTTCGTTTATTGGTAAATCTGGGTATTCCGATAATGTAAATGCTTCTTTATCTTGTTCATGGTCGTTTGGCGGCACATACATTGTAAGAGCTTTTCTAAAGGTGCAATTGAATTCGGACATGATATATCACGTATCTTTTTTTCTTTAATAAAAATGGGACAGGTTATCGACAAAGCCATATGGTCACCATTGCAGTTCGCACAACGATATATTTCAACTTCACAGTTGGGATGATTTTTTGCGCACTTTGGGCAAACTATTTGTTTACTAGGGCATCTTTTGTATGAATGGCGGAACTTCCAACAACGGGAACATTGCGAGACTGGAAACACATACGCTTCCACCTTTATCCTTGTATCGTGCACATAAACATATGGTGGTATGTACGAACCCTTAAAACAAAGACGTACCGATTCACTAGGTAGCCATCCCGACTCGTCGAAATTCCTGCGATTTAAACGGTTTACCGATAAAATTTTGGCTGGTTCTGGGCAAGAAATACTTTTTAATATAATATACTCATCTGAAAGGTCTAAGTCCACGTCTTTTATCACGCCGTATGAAAAACTCGTCTCCATAGCTTTTTGAATTCGCCATCCCTTATCGATTAGATTTTTACAGTTTTCTAGTAAATCAGCACTAATATGACTATTTAATTCGACACGTACTCTGTAAGGATTAATGTATTTCACTCTTATTATATATTTTATGTTGTTCTCCTTGAATAACCGAGCTAAAGCAAATTGTTTTGGAATAATTTCATTCGACGATATATATATTTCGACTTTTCTTCCTCCCTTAGTTTTTTCTCATGTCTTCTAACTTCTATCCATTCATCTTCTTCATAATTTCTGTCTCTTTTCGTAGGTTTCATCTCCACTGCTAACTCATTACTCATCACTTTATTACACTCCGCACTCAGTTCTTCAGATATTTCATTAGATTCATTCATATCGAAGTAGTGTATAGTCGCAGCGAGCCGGCGCACGACGCAGCGGCCGCTATGCCCTTATCGCGTAAACAATAGATCGATTTATCGATGCGCAAGTAATAGAAACGACCGATTCGCACGCATGCCGGTACGAGACTCGATGAGTAAGTTGACTGAATAACAAATCACGTAATATGTCATTTATTTTTGTTGTTAAGTTTGTATACAATTTCCGGTTATTTTCAAAGACGTCTTTAATAACTTTCATGTTTTTTTTTAGTTTTACAATCTAAGATTGTTTAATGTGTAAGTTGAGAAAATGTTTTAAGGAAGTTTTCCACTAAAATACTTATTACCAAGAGTAACAATACGAAGAACTGATTTTCTAAAACTTTAATTATTGTTAAATACTTACCCACTTTTTGCATTATTTAGAGGTAAAGTTAATTTTATTTTGATAATTTTATTAAAGTTTATCGAAAAAGTACAATTTTACGTTAAAATAATGAAAAACTATACAAAGAAATGAATAAATGGTTATAGTCGCGAAGCCAAAAAAATGTTGTAAAAGCCATTCAAAATTAGATTTTTTGTAGTAAAAGCCATACGATCTCTGAAACTATTGAATGTAGAATATTTTGAGTTTCTATTTAGTAAACTATCCGAAAATCGAAGCTAACTGAGCTATAGTGGTTTATTATAACTTCAAAGATTTAAAAAAAAAAATGTTTGAAGTCGAGAAAATGTTGTAAAAGCCATATTTGTTGGTGACGCGTCTTTTACTACAAAATGTTTGATAGTATTATCTTCAAGTATTGTATAATATATTATGTAGTATTAACCACGAAATTAAAAAAATGTCGCTTACTACATAAATTTCAAAAATTAATTGAAAAAATTGCGCTTTACAACATTTTCAAAGAACAAAACTGGGTTTATAATGAGTTGAAAAATGCTGTAAAAAACATTTTTTTTTTTTGCGAATTTGAACATTTCGAATATACAGATCGATAGAGCTCGCGATTCTGAGTAAGAAACCGTTAAAAACTCATTTTGGCCAAAATGGCTTTTACGACGTTTCTACCCAGAGGGGTCGATATGTGGCGCAGCCCTTTTTGGGCCCCTGTGTACGCGCACATGTTGTTTAATGTGCAAACACAGCGATAAAACTACTTTTGTCTTTGTTTAACTTATTAAAACGCGTCTAAGTAGAACAAGACAGCTAGCAAGCGTCGTTGAGTTCTCGGTAGACAAGGAAGGACTGCGAAATCGCACTTCAAAAAACGGCCTCCATTTTTGTTCTGTACTTAAATCTTTGATTTTATAAAATACTAGCTGTCCCGGCAAACGTTGCTTTACCATAATATAAAGTACCTATTTCGCCCATATTACTTTTTTGAAGTGACTAAATAAATATGTTACCATAGCAACATCTATCGCTATCCCGTCGCACAAACAATGGTCGCCCTCAGTCTCGAGTTGTAATAATTTACTATTATTTATTCAACAAATGCACTTATCAATATATAAAGTACCCAGTAGCCGATTCTCAGTCCTACTGAATATGCATACAAAATTTGGTAAAAATCAGTAAAGCCGTTTCGGAGGAGTTCGTGGACTAACAATGTGACACGAGAATTTTATATATAATACAAACATACTCGATATGTTTTTCTTGACCTGTGTATTTAGACTACGACTTGATGTAAGATTTTTTACATTTAAAACATTATTTTAAAATTTTTATATATAAATATCAATTTTGATATATTATATCAAGCATAAATATCAATTGATATTATATTATATCATGATTCATGATATAGGTACTTATATCATGCGAACCCTGAGCTTTTGTATACCTACGCATTTGTATTTTTTATAATAAAACTCCTTATTTATAATACTTCTATGTCTATTTTTTGTTATTCCTAGTACTCTACATACAAATACTACGAATACATAAAATGTAGAACAGATTACAATAAAACACATCATTGTGACAACCCTGAAGCAATTCTTGATGACTTCAAAAGCGTTGGAACACTGTGGTTAATTACACTGTGATAGTACTGTCAAAAAACTTAAAAAGTAATACAATTGAACCTCGCCAAACCGAAGTTTATCGGCGAGATACGCTCATTATGACATTTAGGGCCTGTTTCACCGCTTCCTGATAAGGTGCCGGATAGGCTTATTTGACAGATTCTCCATACTCCATCTGTCAAGTTAAGTGGTAGATAGCCTTATCAGTAAGCGGTGAAACAGGCCCTTACAGAACAGTAGCCGAAACATAATTTGCGCTACTGTTCAGTTGTTAGTCTACTTTAGAAGGAAGGGAAAGTTCTTAATTATTTCTTAATCTAAAAATAAGAACACTTAAAGATGTTCCGCGCGGCTTCGCCCGCGTTATTTAAGAATTTCAAGGAACCGTACATTTTTCCGCAAAAATAGCCTATAGGCTATATCCCTTCACTCAAGGTATATTCTTCATGTTTGCCAAATAACATAAAATTGCTCCAGTAGTTCTTAAGATAATAAGCATAATTTCCCCCGTTTTCTCTACATTTTCCTCTATTTCTTCGCTCCTATTAGTCTTAGCGTGAAAAATATATTCTATAGCCTTCCTCAATAAATGAGCTATCTAGCACTGAAATAATTTTTCAAATCCGACCAGTAGTTCCTGAGATAAGCGCGTTCAAATAAGTCCTTTCAAATAATTTCCCCCGTTTTTTCCACATTCTCCTCTATTTCTTCGCTCCTATTAGTCTTAGCGTGATAAAATATAGCCTATAGCCTTCCTCGATAAATGGGCTATCAAACACTGAAAGAATTTTTCAAATCGGACCAGTAGTTCCTGAGATTAGCGCGTTCAAACAAACAAACACACTCTTCCGATTTATAATTATTAGTATAGATTACAGGATGTTTAATATTCTAACAATATCTGCTATATCTGTCTGCAACATCTTGCTTGTATGTTTGGATAGCAACTATGTTGAGCCACAATCTTTAGTTATCTTATCTCTAGAATTTACAAATCTGCCAGAAAGCATTGCTTTATCGTCAAAAAGTAGGTTGACTGATAATGTCTATTGTCTATGCCTACTTGAATGTGCAAATAAAACCGTAAAAACTGTCTTAAATACAAATATTACTAGCTGTCCCGGCAAACATTGTTTTGCCATAATATATGAAGTATTTGTACAATGTACATAGAGAAAAATAATACAGTGCTTAAGGCTGCGTTTCCACTGAAGCGGAGCGGAGCTTAGCGGTGCCGAATCGACCAATCACCATGTTCGAAATATTCGCTGTCATTCCGCTGGAACAGCACGATTGGTCAATTCGGGCACCGCTAAGCTCCGCTCCGCTTCAGTGGAAACGCAGCCTAATTGTAGTTGTAATAGTTCTTTATTTGTAAAGAATATTACTTTATTGAAGTGACTATATAAGTATGGCACCTTGGCAGTGTCCATCGCTGTCCCATCGCTCACACAATTGTCGCCGTCAGTCTCGAGTTGAATCAGTCAGTCAGTCAGTAAGGACATGTAATTTTATAAGTATAGATTTAGTGGGTCTGAGAATCGGCTACTTGCTACTTTTTATATTGATAAGTGCATTTGTTGAACAAATAATAAATAGTAAATAATAATTTATTACTTACTTGCAACTTTTTATATTGATAAGTGCATTTGTTGAATAAATAATAGTAAATAATAATTTACTATTATTTATTCAACAAATGCACTTATCAATATAAAAAGTAGCAAGTAGCCGATTCTCAGACCCACTAAATCTATACTTATAAAATTACTTGTCCTGACTGACTGACTGATTCATCATCTCTATTTGATTTGATTAGTAGGGTTGTTTTATTAAGTAGACACCCACTAAGGAAGGAATTCTGAAAATTTTACCGCGAAGGGTGTGAAATAGGGATTGAAAGTTTGAATGAAAGTCCGTCATTTCTTAAGTTAGGAACGTGAAACCCATCTCCGTTATACTATGCTAACGCGGACGAAGTCGCGGGCAACAGCTAGTCTAAATATATAAAACTCAAAGGTGACTGACATGGTAGTCTATCAATGCACAGCCCAAACCTCTGGACAGATCAGGCTGAAATTTGGCATGCAGGTAGATGTTATGACATAGGCATCCGCTAAGAAAGGATTTTGATCAATTCTACCCCCATGCCCCCAAGGGGTTAAAATATGGAATGAAAGTTTGTAAGTATATAATAATACTTCTAAGCGTAAGCTAAGCCGCGGGCAAAAGCTCGTATGAATATAAAGTTTGGTAAAAATCAGTAAAGCCGTTT
The DNA here is from genome assembly GCA_905333045.1 of Lysandra bellargus. NCBI lineage: Eukaryota > Metazoa > Arthropoda > Insecta > Lepidoptera > Lycaenidae > Lysandra > Lysandra bellargus. Next base: position 7,506,505 of record HG995352.1, on the reverse strand, counting down.
TGGAGGAGTACAGTAACTAACATTGTGATTTGTGTTGTGACACATGAATTTTATATACAAAGATAGATTTGACTGACAATACATGCAGCAGAATTTGTAATTCTTTGAGAAACATTAAAAATACATTTGCATATTTTATTGCAGCAAGAAAATATTTTTGTTTGTTGAAAATAAATGCTTCTGTGTGACATTTCACACGAGGTTCAAAGTTCAATGTAATTAGTATGATAATTATTGCTGTGTTTGGTTCAGTTTTAGCGCATTTTATTATTTGTAAATATGCTTAAACTTTACGCCTGCATAATAGGATGAATTTTGTGTTTAGCGAGGAAGTCTGTTCTGGAAAATGCTATTTCCGTGATATAATCCTTGGGTTCCATCCAAAATAATTTCTATACCTACCTTTTTATTTTAGGGGTACCGCATTTACAAATGTTATTTTGAATAGGATGCAATCAGAGTAGAATAGATTAAGTACATACTTTAACAACATAATATAGAAACTACACAGTCTTTATCAGGAAAAAATATAGTAAGTACTAGATATACATGTTTTAAATAACTAAGTAGTGTTTGCTTATTATAGACATTCGCTTTAGTATGCTCAAGCTAAACTCAATCTACACTCTAGATGTAAATAAAGCTGAACGTGGGTTACAATGCCACATTTACTTGTTAGGGTTCCTTACTCAAAGGGTAAAAACGGGACCGACTGAGACTATAACAACAAATACTAAAAACAAAATAAAGTTAATATTTAAGGGGGGCTCCCATACAACAAATGTTATTTTTTGGCCTTTTTTTGCTCTATTGCAATTATGACAACAGGTAGGTACTTGAATTTTTCACAAAGTCCTTGGTACTTTAATATTTAATAATAATATTAAAATAAAATAAATAATTAAGGGGGGCTCCCATACACAAAGCACATTTTTTTCCACATTTTCACTCTCTAACGGTACGGAACCCTTCGTGCGCGAGTCCGACTCGCACTTGGCCGATTATTTTATTTTGTTTGTTTTAGTGAAAAAAAACCGACTTCAAACAGTATTTCCTTATCATGGGTCTGCCTTTCGAATTTTCTAGGTCTAACAAGAAAGAATCATCACAGTTTAAAAACATTGAATGAAATAAAGAACATGCTGTCAGGTGATCTACTCCCGTTTGCTCGTTCGTCCTTGAACGTTCTCGCGATGCAAACAAACCTTTACCTAGAATTAGGGAATGCGTCGACCGGCGCGAGAGAAGCGCGCGGATCGATAGGGCAACGACCTTTTGATGTTACGTCAAGGACAGCTCCCGGCTAACAGCTGCGACTTGCGAGAGTACTTCCTAATTCCTATGTCATCATCATCACTGCAAGAGTACCTTCCTGTCATCATCATCTCTTCCTAGTTCCTATATTATCATCATCGTCATCAGAACTTTATCATCATCAGTTTGAGCAACTATTTTACAATTTAATATTATGTAAATCGGCTGTACACCTTAAGACTTGGACTAAGAATATAATTTTCGTATTTCTAATATTTTCCGCCTTTAATTAGCTTTCTTTCATCTACTTAGGGCCGGGAGTGCCGGGACACAAAAACACGATATGACGTGTCGTGGGAATTTACGACGCGCGTCGTAAAAAACTACGACACGACATCGTACGACATCGCGTCGTAGAAACTCACGTTAATTACATTATATTTCCTAGAATTCAATCTGAGCGAAAACACGATATCGTAAAATTTTCTCGATAGAAAAAAATCACAAACATGCATCTAACTTTGAATTTTTTCCTATATTACCGAAACCATGCAGTAAACAGCTAATATTTTTACACATCATATGAAATTCTATCACCGAGGGTTCGACCTAGCGGATTTTTAATATTCTCTATATTTTTTAAGATATTTAAGAAAAACCACATTAGCGCTTCACCGCCAGATTTGTCTCACCTCTCAGTCGCCAATAGTCGCGTTCGCGCGCGCCTGAGGAGAGGACGTACATCCTTTGCCTTCACTCCGGATTGAGAAAATATTTAATCGAAACCATGGGAAACAAACAAAAATTAAATAAACACACTAAAAGCAACCTTTACAGGAGAAAACGGGTGCCGATGAACAATTGTACACGGCTTTTTAATTTAATATAAAATATGTATATTTGTTTACAAATATGATAATATTATCATGACAAATAATTTGTCAAACCCATATGTTGCGGCCGCACATGCGTAGTGCTTCGTGCTTGAGACGATACCATTGGACGATCTGCGTGACACGCAGATCGTCCAATGGTATCGTCTCATAGCACGACGCTTCGTGACGATAGACGAATCAGCGGTCGCGGCAATAGAGATTGAAAAAATAAATCGGCTTTAAATCGATATAGTTTTGACAAAAACAAGTGTATGACAGCGGTTTGAAAATCGATTTTATTTCAATGAATGTCGTACCCGATACTATGGAAATATCGAATAAATTTCTTCGGACAACGCTACGGTCTTGAAATGATAAGATTAAATTGTCAAAACAGTGATAACATTATAATATTATATGCAAAATTCACTACTTCGACCATTCGCTTGATAATGAATAATAATTAGAGTATGAACAAAGGTGACGACACATTTATGAAAGGATTGTTCGGACTATTTCGTAGATGGTTTATGTGAAGTTTGCACAAAATCGGTCGAGTGGTTCTTCATTTATCACATTTTTTGTAATAAATGAATTTAATAAATGGTTAGATTTTTTGGACGGGAAATTTTTTGTTTCGTTGTATAGGCCAAATACTATAGGGTATGATCGTGGATTGGTACCATGTTCATAAAAGTGGTGACTTGATGATGGGATCCAGGAGTAATCAAGGGAACTCCTCAAAATTTAAATGGAAACATATGCCGATTTTGCTTTTGTATGAAGTATTCCAGGCATATAACCCTAACCAGCTGATTTTTGTAAGGATGTTTGTAAGTCATAATTGTCCTACAAATAAAACAATCCATATTAATTTAGGTCCATTAAGTCAAAGGTTTTTCGAAAATAAAAATGTTGTTCGTCTTATCAATATGTAGCTACTCACAAAAAATCAGCTTGTTAGTAATCACAAAAAAATTTGTTTTAGGGCTCCCTCAATATCAGGAATTCTAACCAGAATCGATCCAGTAGTGTCAGAGCCTATTCGATTTCGATAAATAAACATATCATAAAGTATTACTAGTGTATAAGGCAACAAGTATTAATTTGATTCTCAAAGTACAGATGGAAAATGTGACTCGAACTTCTCAAAATTTTATCTGATATATTTGGTTATACTACATTCATACAAAAAGTGGTTACGAGAATAATTACACAAAACAGCCGCGGTGAGCCGTTGGGCGAGTGCGGGGGGTATGAAGCGCGCGGGTGAAAACCGTTTTTTTTCTGTCTTGGTCACCCTCTTAACATCCATCAGCATGTTACGCTAAGTGGACATTATAAATAACATCCACGTACAGTCGACCGAAACAGGCCGCGCGTGTTTTGCTGTGCCAGCAATTTTGTAGTACGTACGCAGAAATTGACTTGGCACCTGCTTTTATCTTGGTTCCTTTGAACTACTACTCAACATCTACTTGTTATATCTATTATGTTCTGTTTTATTTAAATGTTTCGTGTGAATATACTTTGTACTATCAGAGAAGTTGATTCCTAGGCAGATGGCGGACTTAAGTAATTTGGTCGCGTTATGTCAAACCTATCCCCTCGATGGTACATGGCTCCGATCAATGATATATTATGTTAGATTCTAGTATAGCAAGATGTAGTTCCTTTACTATTTAAAATTAATTTCGGCATAACGTTTAGTTGCGGGAAATATCTAGTAGAGTTATTAATTATTATAAAGATTACTAGCTGTCCCGCTGAACTTCGTGTCACTTAAAAACCTTCCCTGAACTTCTACGAATATTTTAAGACTAAAATCAGCCCAATCCGTTCAGCCATTTTCGAGTTTTAGCGCGACTAACACATTTGAAAATCCATTTTTATATATATAGATTACTAGCTGTCCCGGTGAACTTCGTGTCACTTAAAAACCTTCCCTGGACTTCTACGAATATTTTAAGACTAAAATCAGCCCAATCCGTTCAGCCATTTTCGAGTTTTAGCGCGACTAACACATTTGAAAATCCATTTTTATATATATAGATTACTAGCTGTCCCGGTGAACTTCGTGTCACTTAAAAACCTTCCCTGGACTTCTACGAATATTTTAAGACTAAAATCAGCCCAATCCGTTCAGCCATTTTCGAGTTTTAGCGCGACTAACACATTTGAAAATCCATTTTTATATATATAGATTACTAGCTGTCCCGGTGAACTTCGTGTCACTTAAAAACCTTCCCTGGACTTCTACGAATATTTTAAGACTAAAATCAGCCCAATCCGTTCAGCCATTTTCGAGTTTTAGCGCGACTAACACATTTGAAAATCCATTTTTATATATATAGATTACTAGCTGTCCCGGTGAACTTCGTGTCACTTAAAAACCTTCCCTGGACTTCTACGAATATTTTAAGACTAAAATCAGCCCAATCCGTTCAGCCATTTTCGAGTTTCAGCGCGACTAACACATTTGAAAATCCATTTATATATATATATATATATATATATATATATATATATATATATATATATATATATATTATCATAGTAGGTATAAGAGTATACTAGATAACACATGCTTAGTAATTACTATAAGTTAATGTTAGCTCGAACCCGGCATACATAGGATTCGAAACTAGGAGACTGCTGAGTAATGTAGAATACATCTGGCACTGACACCTCAGTCTGTCTGGATCTATTTAGACGTCTAGGCGAGATGTACGACAGTTATCTAGGTTAACATACCGACTGAAAACATTATATATACACAGTCTCAAATAGTATGTCGCCCGCAACTCCGATTGCGCAGAATTTCGTTCATCGCGTTCAACTATTCTATGTCCTATCCCGGAACTTAACGTTACATCAAATCGGTTGAGCGGTTTCGGATAAAACACTGACACACTTTTAGACTTCAGGGCTATTGTATCTCTGAATTTAATAGACACCTTATCGCGCCCACAATTGGTAAATGAAACAAATAAGGACGACGAGCAAGTAAAAAATCGCATGAATCTGAAACTAATTTAAATTACATTCTAAGTGTCACATAATTGCAAACAACAGGGCTTAAATCAAAGCAGTCCTAATATCTATTCCCCTTGCCCAAACTTTACCCCTAAACATATTTTTCCCTACTCATCATGTATATTTACAATGATGAATGACCCCGGTATATGCGTAACATAGTGCGATGTCGCCGCATGCGGCATGTCAGTGTAAACAAGTCATGTCAACGTAAAATGTAAATCTTGTTGACCCAACTCTAGGTACCTAATTCATTGCCAGATTATCACATAGCTAATAGACGTAGATAGGTACTACTTGCTTGCGTAAATGAATATATGTATTTTAAAACTGATAAACTGGGAGACCGAGTGTCGCTCTAAGTTCAAAATAGAAATATAATCACTTTAAAATACACGATTTCCCAGGGATAATATAAAACAATGCTAGATTGTTTCTCCTCACTCAAAACCCTAGGCATTCTTAAAACCGTCGCTAAAAGAACGATTTTATATTCCACACAATATTATACAACATTGTATAGTTTTTAAGTATAATTAGGTTTTTAAACCTGTAATAATAGCTGTTGTAACTTAAAAAGAACTTGAGAGGTGTTAAGGGACACCCGGATGGGACGAAGTTAAAAAAAATGACGAGTAAAAATCAAATTTCCCGCCAAAGAGGAATGGTAGAATTTTAAACTTCCCGCCAGTTGACGTCATCGCCACATCTACGCCCTCTGCCCCTTCTTCGCAGGTACTAAAATAAGTGTCGGTCAAAAAGTGTCGTTACAACTTTTTTCGTCTAGCCCCCTTTCGCAACGCGCGATAAGGAACTTCGTTCCAAAAACAATTAACAATAATGACGTATGTGCTGTTACAGGTCGCGACCGTCTGATGTCGACGTCATCCACGGACGAGAACGAGTCGGGGACGGACGGCGAGGCGGACCGCTCGCGACACAACCTGTCGCACGGCCTGATAGCTGCGCCACCAGTATGTATAACAACTTTGTGCCTACATTTTTGAATAAGAGTCTGTTTGTGTACCTGACAAATTGGGCGTTTTGAAGCGCGCGCTTTGCTAACGCGCGTTTTGAGAACCCCGGATTCTATTGAAGCGTACACATGCAAGCGCGCGTTACTTCAAAACGCCCAATGTGTACCTGCTGTAAGCAATATCCCACTGCTAGGCAAAGACCACCTCAAATAATTCTTCCACTACCTTTTTATTTGTGCCACCATTATTTTTAATTAGCCTACGCTATCTCGTTGGTGGGCGAAGGTATACTGTGTTGGGCAATCAACTATTTTTTTTTTTAACAAAATGAATTTTACTTTGCAGAACATAATAATCCGCAAGCGGCGCGGCAACCTGCCCAAGCACTCGGTGAAGATCCTCAAGCGATGGCTGTACGAGCACCGCTACAACGCCTACCCCAGTGATGCGGAGAAACTCACTCTCAGTCAGGAGGCGAATCTTACTGTGTTGCAGGTAAATACCAGTTTATAGTGTAGCCAACATTATGTTGCCCCAATTAATTGCTAAATAATTTAATTAAACTTAGTGTAATTGCCTAAAACATGCTTAACCCATCAATCCGGCAAAAAGGCCGGCAACGCGCCTGCAGCTCTTCTGATGTTGCGAGTGTTTTGCTCGTTTGCCCCCTTATTTAATTTTAAAAAAATCCCCAAGCGGCAGCCAGCTGCTGCATAACAATTGAAAATCTAACCCATACTGGGTTATCTTTGTTAATTACGTGCAGTTCTGGCTAGTAAAGTTGACCTTAAATCAAATAATATTATTCTACATCATAACGTCATGTCTTTAGTGGGCCTTAACATTAACACCTACATTTGTTTTTTTTACCGCAAATTTACGATATTGCCTGCTGTGACTAGGTATGCAACTGGTTCATCAACGCGCGGCGGCGCATCCTGCCCGAGATGATCCGGCGCGAGGGCCACGACCCGCTCCACTACACCATCTCGCGGCGCGGCCGCAAGCAGCTGTCGGGCGACGCGTCCGGCAGCGGCGTCGTTCTCGCCGCCTGGGAGGGCGCCGACCCCGAGGTGAGTGCACCGACGCTGATGGCTGATGATGACGATGATCTTCTAGATCGAGGGTTATATAACACCTTGATCAGTGGCAGTCTTCCACCGTGCGTTTTTCACGTAGCTTTCTGCCGCACACTCTAAAACTCTGGAATGAACTGTCACCAGCAGAGTAGACGCCTCCGTGGTAAAGATCAACTACGATAACATGGCGCGCTCCTCCAAAATTCAAAACGTTTGAAGTGCGTTGTCAAAACGTTTGAAGTGCGTTGTCTTGCGCGGTAGGCTAGTTATGATTAGTTGACCAACAAATCTTGGTAATAAGTCACATTAACAGAAATATAACGTGTACTGTGATTGGTTGAATACTTACTACAAACTCTTCTGAAAAGTTAAAGATGATCCACGCGTCGGATGGGCAAGTAAAAAGTCGGTTCTGCGCCTGATCTCTCGCCAGTTGTGTCGGTCTTCCGTCCCACTGGGCTATGAGAGTAAAGGAATAGAGTACTTTTGATTAGAGAACTCTTGTGTACTGCGCAGACACTTGGGCACTATAAAATTACTCCTGCGTACCTGGCCTGGTTTCAATGAAACCGGCCACCGTCACTGAAACCAGTGTGGGAGTTATTAATTTAATATTATTATTATAATATTAGTAAGTATAGCTAATAAAGAGCAATAGCAATGTCTCTGATATGCTTTAAAACTGTCTCATGACACAACACTCTCATCTTCAGGATCCTGAAGGCGGTGGGCAGGAGGGGGAGTACGGCGAGGGTCTGCTGGTCTACCGCAGCGACGCCGACCTCCCCGACGGCGACGAGGACTACTCGTCGAGCGCGCTCAGCGAAGAGGATGTCAAGTATGACCCCTCAGTGTGGCAATCCGTTATCAGATATGGGCCCGAAGATATCAGTCCTGCTAGAGGGTACGCTTTGGTTATAAGGCCTCTGCCTCGAAATCAGCGGGCAGCAGTGTGGTGGGAGCGGCACGTAGATTTCGGGTCAGCGCAGACAGAAAGGAGCGCAGCGGAGAGGATTTTACTAACGCACTTGAAAATAAACTTTAAAATTATTACACTAAAGTGCATAAATGCTTGAACCTTACAAGAAATGCTCGCGCGTCCTCGAGGATACCCGGGAATCCTTTATCGCACTTTAGTGTTATTGTTTTAAAGTGTGTTAATAAAATCCTCTCCGCTGCGCTCCGTTCTGTCTGGGCTGGCCCTTACATGGAACTAGCCTCTAAGGCAGCGGCGCGGCGAAAGGCGCGCGGCGTACTAGACCCGCGCCGCCGCCACCGCTCCCGCCCCGCTGCCCGCAAAATTCAAGGCTGAGGCCTTAGGGCTGGCTCTGTACTTGTTAGGCCTGGGTCCATATGGGAAAATGGAGGCCCGAAATTCGCGAGGTTAATTTAGGCTATGTCCTGTCTGACTTAGCTCCATACCATGTCAAATCGATTCAGTAGTTTACGCGTGAAGAGGTATAGCAGATAAAAGTATGTATGCAGTCACAATTTCGTATTTACCCGTATTCGCGCTTAATAACTATATGACTGTACCATTACCGAATTAAATGAGTCGTCTGACGTCTCATACGCAACTTGACACCTCTGTGGTTGTATGGAGAATTGTCTGATTAAAGACCATTAAATAGCATAATATAAAATTAGTACCGCTACAGTTGCACAAAAATGTTTTAACTGTAGCAAAATATGCTTCACTTCCTACAATTTGCTCAAGAAGGCCTGTTTCAGACCTGAGCCCCTAGCCAAGACGTTTTCTTTATCGCTTCTTTATATAGTCGCCGATCATTTAGGAAATTTACATAAGCGTTCGATAAAGTCGACATTACATTTTGCGCGGCGATTCCATGAAGAAAACTTGTTGGCTAGGGGCTCTGATGATGGTGGTGGATATGTCATGTGGGCTGTTTCTCAGGACGGCGGCGGTGGTGACGGTGCGCACGTCGGAGGAGGAGGGTGGCGATGGAGCTGGGGGATGGCACCCGCAGCTCGCGCACCTGCCGCAGCTGCCGCACCCGCTGCGCCGACAGAAGGTACGTAAGAACCTGTCCACACGGCCGTTGCGTTAGTGTTGCGTCGACGCAGCGCTGCCGTTTGACGTATAGCTGGCCACACGGACGCTGGACATCGCAGCGTTCTTACGAAGCAGTCTTAACGTCAACACCACCTCCCGCTTCGTCTTGGGGGCTGCTGTCCATCCAGCGACGACGCAGCGCGCCTTGTGAACACCTTGATTATTAAAATAACGCAACGGCATCTACGCGTCACGTTGCGGTTTGAATTGACCCTAAGGGCTATTATAGACTCATCAGGAAGCCAACGCGACGTAGCCAGTGACGTTACCATGGCAACATCCAAGCAACGTCTGGCGTCTCTACTTAAAACAACGCTTTGCAGCGACTTTAAGGTGACATGATAATGTCACTGGCTACGTCGCGATGGCGTCCCCGTGAGCTCTTATACCTAAATTGCGTGGACAGCTAAAAGACAGACATTTATATTACATGGTTTATGATTGCAGGGTGGTGATGGGGAGAAGGACCAGTTCAAGTGCCTGTACCTCCTGGTGGAGACCGCCGTCGCCGTCCGCCAGCGGGAGAAGGAGGGCGGGGAGGTCACCGTCTAGTGACTCCGCAGGTGGGTACACTAATGACACCTCGAGCTCTAATCCATCACTCAAGCTCGTTTGCGCCCTTATTTTTTATATAAAATAAGGGCAAACGGGTCACCTGATGGTAAGCAACTACCGTCGCCCATGGACACTCGCAACATCAGAAGAGCTGCAGGTGCGTTGCCGGCCTTTAAGAGGGAATACGCTCTCTTCTTGAAGGCTTGCAGGTCGCGTCGTATTGGTTTTTTGACAAGAGTTTATCTGTGTAATTGATTGCACTGTCGGTTCTTGATGGAAATTCATTTTAAGGTGCTCCTAAACGAGCAATGTTTTCCTGCAATATGTGGCTGCAATACAGTGGTCGGCAACATTGCGAGCAATTCCAGCCATACTACGCAATATTGCAGGAATTTCCCAGACATATAGCCACATATGTTTGATGTTGCAGCGAATGGCCGATATTGTTTTGATAGGTTGCCGGACGATCGCTGGGCTGTCGATTTTACTGCAATGTTGCCCAGCCAGTTTTATTGTTGTTTCAGTCGCTCTCAATTGTTATGATATAGTGCATCCTTTTCTACACGACGTGAAGTTGACTATGAGTGGGCTGTGCGAGGTGACGCACCGTGCCGTGACTAATTGCTATATTCTGTGTAGTTATCACGTTGTTTTGTTTTGGTTTTCGGGTTATGTATGTGAATTATAATTAATAAACAAAAATGACTAATACGTGGACTAACGAGACGGTGGTTGATTTTATCAATGAAGTTCATTTACATCCTGAGTTATGGGATACGAAAAGCGGAATTTACAAAGATAGAATGGCAAAAAAAGACGGATGGAATGAAATCGCTGAAAAATTCGGCATAACCAACGACGAGGCTTATAAAAAATTTAGAAGCCTAAGAACATACGCACTTAATGAGCAGAAAAAAAATAAAAGCAGTAGCGCTGGTGGTAGAATCGTGAAATGGTTTGCTTATGATGCAATATCGTTTGTTTATAACCAAAACACCGCGAATACAGGATTAGACAGTGAAAATGCAACACCTAATGTAAGTATCTATTTAATTAAGTATTTATGACATTTATAATGTAAGAAAATATTTAACTATAATGTAAGTAGGTATGTATCATAATGGATAACGTGAACTACTTAGTTCCTTCAGAATATTTTTATCTTGATCCTCTACTAGTTAAATATTTATCTTGCCATGCTACCCGCCCCTGCTGTGTCATAAAATAGTGCATAAATTCGTCTCTCACAGCTTTTGCCCTTGTGGTTGCATTCCTTCCCAATATTCTTAAATCTGTTAATCTTTGTTCATCATCTCTCCATGTACCTGGTATTACTTTACCAACATCAATATCTTCACAATCAAAGGTCGCAGGTGGTGAATATACAGATCGTGATCTTGTATTTCGTCGCAAAAAATTATGTAGATATGCACAGGCCATAACTATATCTTGTACATATTTTAATTCAACATCAATAGTTGTGTGTAAAATCCGGAAAACTGAAGCCAAGATTCCAAAAGAGTTTTCAACTATACGGCGTGCTCTAGATATTCTATAGTTACATACACGTTTAGGAGACCCTATGTTCAAATCTAACGTATAGGGCTTGCAAATATTCTCCGTTAGTGGAAATGCATCATCTGCCAGGAAAACATATGGTGTTAACATTTCGTGAAATGTTAACACCATATGTTTTCCTCTTATCCCGGGAGGGATTTAGGATGTGGTATGTTAAGAGTTTGACTCAGGAGTGCTTTCCCAAAAGCTGTATGTCTAAAAACTCCCCCATCAGATATACTTCCTTGAACACCTGCATGTACATACAAAAAATTGTAACGTGCATCTGTTACAGCAAACAGCACTATACTAAAAAACTGTTTATAATTATAATATTGACTCCCACTGTTCGGTGGACAGATAATTGCGATGTGTTTGCCATCCATTGCACCCAAACAGTGAGGAAAATTCCAACGATCCTCGAAATCTTTCGCAACTTGCTTCCACTCTTCTGTTCTTGACGGCATCTGAAAACAGTTTAAATTTATATTCACAATTTCATGTATTGATGGCCGGTGTTGTTATTTCAGGTGGAAACTGCAAACACTGACGACAGTGCTGGCCCAGAAGAAGTCGTGAATACAGATACAACTGACTCTGTACAAATCTTAGATACTAGTCCAAAACCACGTACTAAGAGACCTAAGACTGTAGATCCATTATTAGAAAAGGCTCAAAACATTATACGTGGTGCTGGTGAAACAAAAAGAAATGAATATGCTGGTTTCGGAGAGCATATAGCAAACAAGCTAAGCAAATATGACGATTACACCCGTGCTCAAGCAGAATTAAAAATTATGCAAATTTTGTTCGAATGTGATATGTCTATGCACAGAACTCGACCTTTGTCTCGATTTACACCAAGTCCTAACAGTAGTAGAGGTGGAGCTAGCACATCACAAAGCCAATATTCTGACATTTCCATACTACCACGTCAAAATAATATCCAGTATGTTATTGTTCCTAACTCTCAAGATGTTAATACTTCAATTCAAACTCAGTCAGAGCAAAATACTTTACAGCATGTTTTGGATAATCAGTCTCAAGTTCCTCAGTCGACTACTTATGAAGAACTTGTGTCATATACTCTCCAGTATGATGAATCACAAAAGTAAAAATTATTACTACCTAAGATGTACTAAGTACTTACCTTGGTAACATAACAAGTTTCTTCGGGAAAGTTGTTCAGTTCCATGGTCTGAACTCTGAACTCATGTCGATGATGATTGATGATGATTTATTACTATTATTTTTATAATTAGAGTTAAGTAGGTATAATTAAGTACACCTTATGATTATAATAACATACCTACATAATAAACCAATGTCAACTTACCTTGATGTATTCTTTTAATCCTTCTATCAAAGCTGCACTAACCTCTGGAACTATAACAGAAATCGAAGCATCTGACACTCTGAATAGATACATCAAGCTTTTAAATGAATCTCCAGTTGCCAAATAACGTAGAGTTATCGCTAATCTTGTGGTAACCGGTATTGCGTTCCTCATGTTTGTATCATTTCTTTTTATTTTCGGTCCGATTTTATTTAAAATATACTCGAAGTCACTCTTTGACATTCTAGAAAAGTTGTCAAATAATTTTTTATCAAGCATTAATTCTTGACATAAATTGTCTACTGTTTCACGCCTATTGAAGTAAGGTCGAATCCACATTCTCCGCTTTTTCTTTATTGATTTTTCTCTTAAAACGATATAGGCTGCTGCGACGATTGTGATTTCGTCAGCCATTGTTGCCGGTTTGTGTGGCTCGTTTAGGAGTCTGCATCATGCGCAATACTATTGCAGACATATCGCAACACATGGCTCGGCCATAGATTGCTCGGCCATGTTTTGTAATGCAATATTTTTGTGATGGCCGGGCCATAGTTGCCAATAGTGCGGCCACTAATTGCTGAAAAAACATGGCTCGTTTAGGAGCACCATTATACACAAATGAAACACAATATTGCGTGCACTTTTTTCACTATTTCGTTTCGAAATAATTCATCATCAAGTACACCTGATGATGATTTATTTCGAAACCGGTCGTGTTTAAATTGTAATTAATTAATTAATATAGTGGAAAAAGTGCACGCAATATTGTGTTCCATTTGTGTATAAGAGTTTATATTCAATAGCGTTATTGGTTAATATTTTTACGTAGTTAGCCAAACACAAGCAATAATAGAGAAATTCAATCAAAAAACTCAGAAATCGGTCAAAAGTTCTTTTCTTGTTAGAATTAAATAAGTATGTGATACATTACATCAATATGTTTTTTTCTTTACAGAGAGAAAAATAGTGGAGAAAATCGAGTTCGGATCGCTTTTGGAAAGGAATTGCATGTTAGGGCTTGTTCAAGCCACTAAAGGTCTTTAGGTACCACGGAAAGTCTAGACAATGTCTAGGTCTGTTTGCACAGGTCTTATGATTACTTAGTGATTGAGGTACAGGAGTTTTACTTTGACATGACTTTAAAATGTTTGTTCCTAACACAGAATACTTTAAGGGTTGAGAATGGAAGTTTTCATAGCCTTAATATTAACTCCATTTTCGTCTCTTAAAGGCATTCATATTTATGTCACTATGGAAATTGTTTAGAAATACCACTTTTCAAAATAGTATTGCTGCTGTGTTTATATCGTGAACATGTTGAAGCGGAAAAGGAATATTGCTTGCGCCAGTGGAATGGATGAAACTCTACCTGGGCCTTAGTCAAATTGCATTCAATCGAAGTTGGAAATTAAAAATTGTGACGGCATAATGTTACGATAAGTAACATGCCGCTTGCGATGAATTATGTCAAATCGATAAAGTAACTGTAGGTCTACCAGAATCTGATGGCAAAAAGTGAGAAAATAAATGGACTCTAGCAATACCGGGGTAGTAAGAATAAAACATTTTCATCCTTTTTTATTCCTTTAGCGGCTTATTTTGTGTGTGAAACATGAAAATATAAAAATTTGTCCAATGATCTATATATATAAAATTACAAGTCCTGACTGACTGACTGACTGACTGACTGACTGACTGACTGACTGATTCATCATCGCTGAGCAAAAACTGTTAGATCCACAGCCACGAAATTTGGTGAGTAGGGTTGTTTTAATATCTATACACCCACTATGGAAGGAAATTTGGAAATTTTAACCCGAAGGGGGTGAAATAGGGGTTGAAAGTTTGTATGAAAGTCCGTCATTTCTTTAGTTAGAAACATGAAATTTTATTTTTAGGCTACTGATTAAAAATGAATAGATACGTCTTTAAGCGTTTTTGGAAATTCTACCCCCAAAGGGGTGAAATTGGGGTTGAAAGTTTGTATGAAACTTTGTCAATTTTAAACCGATCGGTCTGAAACTTTGCATGCATAAAGCTACTGTAACGTAGGTATTTCCTAAGAAAAGATTTTAAAAAATTTCACCCCTAAGGGGGTAAAATAGGAAATGGAATTTTGCATGGAACTTTGTCAATTTTAAACCGATCGGGCTGAGACTGTGTATGCTGTATGCATAAAGTTACTATGACGTCGGCATCCCCTCAGAAACGAATTTAATAAATTCCATCCCTAAGGGGATGAAATAGGGGATGAAAGTTTTTAGACATTTTCTTAGGCTTTCGACTGATTGAACTGAAATTATTAAAGATTTGAGCTTCTATGATGAAGACGTGCGCTTTAATAGGATATTGGTAAATTCAACCCCCATGAGGATAAAATAAGAGATGATGGAGGACGTATATATTTAAAAGTGTTATTATGTTATATTTGAACTATAATATAATAACACTTTTAAATATATAAATTAGCATTTTCTTAGTAACTTGATAGCTCAAAGTACCCAAACGTCACGCCTGTTAACATTGGGGCAACTTAAAAAAATACTTCTAAGGAACAATATCTTAGTGTTATACTTAAAATGGTATTGAAATATAGTTGGCTTTATGATTTAATGAGCATATTTTTCTTCTGAAGTACAGGCATGTTTTTATTCTTGATTCTACTCCTGTTACCAAAATTTCTGTCATTTCTGTTATCAATTGTAATTTGTAAAAAAAATATAGCGACATATTTAATTTCAAATAAAAATGTCACCTAGGCAGCACTAATCCACATGTAGTTTATATATTAGTAACAAAGAGTTTAATTATTTCTTTCGTTTTTTAACGAAAGCAAAATTTGATATTTCCATTGGTTGAGATCGCTCATCACTTCTGCTAAGTATGTAAAAAGTTTATTACTTTGTTAAATATTTTAAAAATCCTTTGTTTACATGTATTCTTAGTCCTTTTATTGTAAAACATAAATAAAACTAAGTTAAATTTGACCATTTAAAAATAAAATAAAGATTATTTGAGTTTTATCATTTCTGTTATCATTACTTCTGTGAACTAGGTGATAACAGAAGTGATTTTTCATCACAGAAATGACGTTTTTCTTATTAAAATATAGTAAAGTTAATATTTTTTGTCATTTATTTGGCATAAAACATTTTAATTTTATTATATTTATAACATTTTTGTCAAGTTTTTTTTTCAATTACAAGAAATTTTAAGTATCTAAATTGTTGATAACAGGAATAATCGTTTTGATAACAGAAATTATCATTTCAATATTCTTGCAGTGTTTCATTTTAATTATTATAAAATTTGAAACTTTTATTTTTTATATTTAGAAAAGATAAGACGATCCTAGAGCAAATAAAATCTTATGATTCCTCGGATGAAACAAATTTTTTGCCCATTATTTTTTCTTAAAGGGCTGTAAAATGATGTACATTTCTTTAAAACATATTTGTCGGACGTTTCTAATGATGCATTATAAAAGATTTTTAAAAATTAGTTCATAGATACCCATTTTGTTTTGCTAGATACTATGTTTAATGTACACCGTATTTTTTAACAGTTTTTAACAAATTCTTTATTTCGATCAAAATAAATATTTGGTGAAAAATGAAATAAATTAAATAAATCAAATATATTATAATATTTAGTAAATAAAAATAACCCATCGTATCGATAACAGAAGTGGTGCATCACTTCTGTTATCATAACGATATAATTTTTTTCTCTTATAATTTTAGAGCTTTACTAATCTACAATACAAGTTTTTAATATGCATCAGAATTATCGTTATAAACGTTTACAATTATAGGATTTATTTTGAAGTTCATCACTCTTGTTAGGCACAACGTAATCAAGTAAAAACTTAAATTATTGAATTTTTAATTAATTATGGGCAAACGATCTCTGAAACTATTTTTAATAGTTTTATTACATCATAGTTAATAATTTTAAATAATAAAAATGTTGAATTTCACCAAATTTTTTTGATTTATTTTTTTCAGCTCTAATCTCGAATGGTCCATTTAAGCGTTCCTAGAAATTCTATCTCCAAGGAGCGAAATTATGGATGAAAGTTTGAATGACAGCCCGTCATTACTCAAGTTAGAAACATGAAAGATTATTGACGTTTGCTTAAAGAGGGTCCCGTTTTTACCCTTTGTATAAGGATCCACAAAAAGGGGAAAACTATTAAGAATTCAAAGTATGTTTGTTATTATACTATGTTAACGCGGACGAAGTCGCGGGCAACAGCTAGTCAAGGATAATTTTTGAAAATCTGCTGTCAAAAATTGCCATCAGATTCTGGTAGACCTACCTATAACATTTCATAATATGTTTGTTGCAATAAAGTTTTTAGTATTTCTAAACTATTTCTATACTGATATAGGTACGTTTTTACTGAAAAATTAGACGCTACAAGTAACATAATGCTGCCCTATTAATACTAGTGACTATGCACACTAATCTACAAAATATATTCTATTTCTACCGAATGTAGTTATAGAAACGATATTTTCTTGATTTAATGTAGTTTTAATGTAGAACATGTATATATTGTTTCGGTTGTAGTTCATAACTCTTTTAAATTGTAAGACGGTGTACATTAAAACTGCTTTCTTAAACTGGAAACAAATTATCGGACGCATCCATAAGTCGCGGCTGATGGATGCGGCTTAACAATGTGCACGGTTCATCCGCGGACGTGAAAGACCTAACCTATATGTCAATGACAGACGTCCGCGGATACAAAAACATCCGGCCAGCCAGATTCTGTTCGGACGTCCGAACGCTCAAGGTCGCGTCCGCGACCTATGTCAGACAATGTGTTTAGTGTATTTTGCATTAATCAGATAGGAACAAGCCGCATCCGATGAAAACTTCCGCGGACGTTCGTCCGATAATTTGTTCCCAGCTTTAAGCGTCTCCCAGACAGACGCGGCCTGCGGTGGCGGTGGCGGTCAGTCGGATGGCTTGGCCGCGTGGCCGGAGACGCTTAATGTTCCTCGTCAATCGTCATTTTTGACATTAAAATGACGGTTTTCGATTACATTGTGATTTGTGAATATAACTTTACCTTGGCGTATTATCGAACATAATGCAGTTAGCAAGTTTGTGACATAATTTAGCTATTAGTAAATGCATAGTGCATTTTAAGTTTTATCAAAATTGGACTCGTCATTTCTGATTTTAAAATATATCATAAGTTCTTACAAAATTCAACCCTGTATACATTATGATATCTTAATTAAAATATGATTCGAATTTGTTACGGGTTGATTTAGTATATCCCTTTAATTATTGGTACTCCTGAGATCATATTATGGAGGGGATTTTTTATTTATTTCGAACCGCATAGACCTATTTTATAAATAATCTTTCTTTTCATATATTATGACGGTTATTATAATATATAATTTTATAATTTATAAATAATATTTGTCATACACGAGTATTGGGGATATGTAGGCGATTGCCGGTTTTATAAACATAGATATACATGCAGAAACGTAGTTTATACAATATATAACAAAGCTTTAAATGTTTGCAATAATAAATATACTAAAAACACCATACATACTTAGTAAGATGCCAAGTTTTTACAACGATAGCTAAATATTTATTATTATGTATCACTTTCGTGTTAATTATGACAAAGGTAGGCTCAGAGAGGAGAGAGGGAGAGAGGAGGAGAGAAGTATTACAAGGAGCGGTAATACACCCAAAATTGTATGATTATTATGTAGTATACATTATATGCTCGCTTTTAAGCATTCGTGTCATCATCCCACAAAAAAAAGATGTTGAGTTATGAATGTAGTCTTGTTCTAAATGTACTAAAGAACGTGACTGAATTCATAATTCAATGCATAATATTTTGTGACAATTGCTTAACAGCGTTGATATATGATTGCAATAATTATATGTATATAGTTCTTGCAATCTACGAGTGTGCGTAGCCTTTATTTGTAGTCGGAAATGTGGATAGACATTTTCGTTAGTGTGCGTACCTGACGGAGCAGTCAGTAGCGAGCGAGCCATGTACGCGTGTATAGATATGGTCACTCACACAATTAAGGGCGACGCGCGCTCGTAGATTGCAAGAACTATAATATTTTATTTCTCCTAGTGTACGGTTTCATTGTACTCAACTTTATAAATCTGATTGTTTGGTATTTCCTTTTTATGATGATAAAATCAACAAATCATCTAAGTTACAAACAAAAATGCCAAGAAAAGCTGTTGTAGGTCGCGCTCAAGATAACTGGGAAGAACTTTAGTTTTCGTAGAAATACTTTAGGTTGCAAAGAAGTTCAAAGAACCAATACCGAGTCACCGTCTGATCGCGTTCCACCAATAACGGGCCATCTGATCACTGATCTGACCAATAGCGGATCCCCATGCGCCCGCTCTTTTTAAAGAGACATAGGGTGGGTTGCACCAGAGGCGTGGTTAAAGTTAAGGTTAAAGTTATGGTTATAGTTAAATATGGCTTCCTTTAGCTTTAACTTTGACCGGAGAAATTGACAGATGACAGCTGGTCCAACAAG
Source organism: Lysandra bellargus (assembly GCA_905333045.1). Classification (NCBI taxonomy): domain Eukaryota; kingdom Metazoa; phylum Arthropoda; class Insecta; order Lepidoptera; family Lycaenidae; genus Lysandra; species Lysandra bellargus. The sequence continues at coordinate 7,487,208 of HG995352.1, read as the reverse complement.
GTTATAAATGAACGTGAGCGGGGGCGCTGCTAGTAAAGGAGAACTGTCAAAAATTGCGTTTTTGTATGATGACAGCATTAGTTCCTTTTTTCGCCACGTGCATTTAAAACCTTGTTGAGCTCTATGGTTATGGTTAAATATTATGGCGTCTTGATGGCGTCCATTTTTAACTTTAACCAAATATTTGACATTTTGCATATGGTTAAAGTTACAGTTATAGTTAAAGTTAGTTGGTGCAACCCAACCTTAAAAATAGAACATTGTGCATTCTGTTTCTCCTTTGACAATTTTAAAATTATGCGTTGCGGCCATACAGCTTTTTTATAGTTTTGTACAGTTGAAAATATTTATTATAATATTGTGTTTCTATTTATCTCATTTTCCTATTCATAATATTATCTAATTTATTGTATTTTATTCCACTAAAAATATATTTTAATAAAAAAAAATGTGGATGGTTTGATATAGTTTGGATATGGTATGCTCTAACAATTAAATCTCGTCCTTTTGTACTGTATTAACTGTAAATTCATATATTATTAACTTAATGAACTTGACGGTCAAATTTTTAAACGTTACTTATATTTCAATGCTAACTAACTAACAGGCATGTTTAGGCTCGTGGAACTTACGTTCCACACGCCAAAACATGCCTGTAAGTATATTATTATATCGCTAGTGTCACAATAATATTTTGACGACATGCAATGATAGAGTGGAATAGTTGTCATGGGCGTAGCCAGGATTCTATATTCTCAGGATATTGAAGGTGAGGTAAAAATTAAAACAAAATATTATGAGCGAGCGAACTGGGATCGTATGCCTCCCCTCTCACCCCGCAACTCTTTCCGCTCTAATTTTAGGTATGAAACTCGTGAGCATTAGCGACCGATCGCTCTTCTAGGGGGGCTGGTTGTTGTTGGTGCAATAGCTATACTACACAAAGCCACTCTGACATTGACAACTCATTAAGACCGCCATAATAAAAAGAAGTAGGTGCTCCCACACAGCCAGGTGTCCCAACTCTTTTTAAAGTAACATTTTATAAGGTGGCAGCGTTAGTTCATATCATATTGCAGTCACACAATATTTTCGTTATCGTGACTTGAGAACCCTGACTTAAGTGGCGTTTAAGAATTCGGTCTTTAGTGGAAATAAAACAACCTTAACATGTAAACCTTATATTAAACTCTTGTATTCATATTATACTACAATTTATATTATCTGTAGTAGATATCACACATTACAGTAGCCGGCCAGAAAAAAAAACTTATCATGAGAGTGAAAGAGAAAGACTATTACAGTAAAAGGGAAAGATATATCATAACCTCTTCAGTTTTTAAGGTTCAATTATAATCATTCTTTGAATTCTTCTTTTTTTAAGCCTGATACTGTAATACCATAGATTATGTCCATTGTATGTACAACAAGCTTTATACACTAGCACCTTATTTATATAAAAAATTACACAATGTACACGCTATACTGTCTTTGTCTGAAATTTAGAAAAAGAATTTTTGAAAATTGGACCGCAAACGGCTGAGTAATCGTTGAACATACAAAATAAATTAAAAACATACATACGGCCGAAAATACAACCTCCTCCTTTTTGGAAGTCGGTGAAAAAGTCATCTGACAGACAAGGAGAAAACTGAATAGCTTACCATTGAGTAACATTTTTTATAAATAAGGGGATGTCGGATCAGCTTATTGCTTTTTAAGCGCTTTAATAAGCCTAGGGATGTAATTTTAAAAGTATTTTGTTTGAGTTTTATAAAACGATATGATCATTTTGTTTTCTTTACCAATCGAGAGAAAATCGATTTACTCGTATTTTAGTGAATTGGTTTTATGGCAATTATTATTATCGATAGTTTTCACGTCCCTAGAGTATTAAGAACTTATGTTTTAGTTTCTACTATAATAATTATTGTCCTATGGTAGTTTTTGGTTTTAATTAATTAAAAGAATCGATCTTTTGTTTATTACCTGAGTACAATAACATTTAGACGTATTCTAGTACTTTGTATATACGTTCGTGTAAGGTTATGTTAGTGATTATAATAAATATGATTTCTAATTGAGAAGTTTTATTTTTGTTATGACTTTAATACTATAATTTTTGTGAATTTTAGGGTCCCTTTTTCGAGTCATGTCACATACGTATTACGCGCGGATCCTGGTCCGCACGCGGCTGATAAAATGCTTCTGGCCGCAAACGTGCAGTTGCCCGCATAACAGGAAAAACATCTATGAAATGACAGGAAAAGGGCTTTGGTTAATCTATACTTTACTTTACTACTTTATGTTGCCTCTTCACGCTCAAACCGCTGAACGGATTTTACTGAAATTTGGCATGGACATACTTTGAGTCCCGGGAAAGGACATGGGATACTTTTATCCCGGAAAAATTTACGGTTCCCGCGCGATAAACGAATTTTGGCGCAACGGAGTTGCGGGCATCATCTATACTGTACTCGGCGAAACATGGCTGTAGCGATCATTGACTCCCTGTCAAAAACTTGTCATTTTCTATACAAAGCCGCGATTGACGACATCTGACACTTCACTGTCAATCGCGGTTTATATAGAAAATGACAAGTTTTAGAGAGGGAGTCAATGACCGCTACCGCCATGTTTCGCCGAGTACAATATAGTTATTTTATAATCTAGAAGTACGTAAATGCAGATCTGAAATATTTTTACTTTTCTATTTCATTTGAAAATAATTCAAATGAAATAGAAAAGTAAATGATTATTTAATATTTTATTTAATTTCTAACTGCTAACATTTTTATTCATTTTCCTTATTGTGAGTATTTGGTCTCTTGATAGCGCCCTCTAGTGTGGGTGAAGGAGATTTTCGCTTCTCTCTTGAACCAGAAGCCATGTTGATGTCTGGGCTCGGTATTGCCAGTAGAATTCTGTCCAGGCTATTATTGGTCACGTCCTCGCCTGCAGAGAAATAACATGTTAGGAACATACACCTAGCGCCGTCTAGTATGGAGTTGAAGAACTAACAGTCTTTTTTTTTTTGAGTTTTTAATTTTTTATATTAACCCATCAATCCCCAAGCGGCAGCCGGCTGCCGCATAACAGTTAAAAATCGATTGTGTCTGCCATACCCACGATGGAGGTGCTACGGAACCTTATCATAAGCAGAAAGAAAAAAAAAATGTAAAACAAAGTTTATTACGTGAAAGAAAAACAAAATAATCTAACAAGTTACAACTAAATCACAAAACAGCTTAACAATGCATAAGATAATTCTAATTATCAGATTCAACAATTGAAAAAGTTTATTTAAAATAACAATATCCTACAACCTAGTGAGCGACTCCCTACCTACTAACCATAAAATGAAGGTACATAATAAATATTATATAATTATGTAATAACTAGACATCGGATTATATGCATTTGCATACTTGCATATACAAATGCATATAATGGCACTTTTTAGGCGATAGTGCATATTTTGGCAATTTTTCGTTGATAGTGCATATTTCGGTAGTTTTATGCCCTCGTACTCTCCAAATTAGCTATCATGACACACACCGAGGCCACAAAACAGAGATAGGATAGATCAAAACACTTCAAATATGTGGCTCCATCCCCATTAAGTATTAAAAGAATGCAATACATCCGATAGGTACAATATCTTCCTACAAAACAAAATTTGAATAGTAAGTGACTTTTGATTGTGCATATTTTGTGCATATTTCAACTATTTATCGTGCATACTTGCATGCATATTTCGGCACTTTGATCGTGCATATAATCCGATGTCTAGTAATAACATAGCAAATAATTACTCGTAAACACTATTCAAAGTGCATTGTCTTCGTTTGTCATGGGATTTTTTCAACGTGCCAGTCATAAACAAGTACACCTTGTTTACGTCTTATTCGCTGAGCAAGCATTTTTATTAGGGGACATAGCTAATATAAAATACGTTTTGGAATGTATCATTGTTTCATTTTTTAGGTGAGTATAAACTTATAAATTTCATAAGAGCTTAACCTATAGGCCAAAAAGTATATTTTTTATAGATAAGGCATACGCCATCAAACTGTAGCAATGTTTTTGCATGCAAAATGTGTATCGAGAAAATATTGTCGTCCTTTTTTGTCTTACAGTAATAGCATATACCACTTTCTCTTCCGCTCATTTTACGCTTTAATCGAATCGAGAAAATACTGTCGTTCTTTTTTGTCTTACACTAACAGTATATACCTACTACTTTATTTTTCGCTCATTTTACGCTTCGCTTTGATTTTTCTCGTAAAATGGAAGACAATAATCTAAATATTAATGAAATCTTAGTAATTACGTGTGAAATATTACACCGCTGGCTTTATTTGTATTCCTCGTGTTGTTACTGCACTGTCGGAAGGCACACGACGGCATTCTGGAGCGAAATGTACGGAAAAACAAAGGGATGATCATGATGACAAGGTCCAAGATTAGCGAATTTTGTTAATAAAATAAAGAAATCACGGCAAAAAATAAGTGTTTCCAAAATTTCAGCTTAATAGCATTTGAATTTTTTTTGCTACGCGCCTTCAAAGTTGGATAATCAAGTCGATTTTTTTTTCAATTCAATTTCTTAATATTTGTAAACCATTCGATAACTTATGCAATTAAAAGCAACTTTTGTTATAAAACCACTTTCATAAACGCAATATTTAATATACCTACCGAACAAAATTCTCTCCCGATCCGTACAAACTACGAAAGTAGGCGTAGGCGTTCGATGAACGTATGCGCAGTGCAGACGCCGCTACAACGCGGCGCGTACGTCGCGTTGTCGCCGCTTCTCTACTGGAACAATCAGTACGCTGAGTGCGCGACGTATACGCCGCGTTACTGCTGTGTCATGTACAATCATTTCGATGTCAAAAGTACTTTCTGTTGTTGAACTCATTTTACGTCGTATTACTTCGAGCGCTTGTCTACAAATGAAAGAATCAACGCGTGCACAGGGGTACATTACATGACACCGCAGTAACAGATCAGTACTGATAGTTCCAGTAGAGAAGCGGCGACAGCGCGACGTACGCGCCGCGTTGTAGCGGCGTCTGCGCTGCGCATACGTTCATCGAACGCCTACGTTGGACAAACGCTAGTGTGAAGGCAGCCTTACTGTCTCATTCGCCACACGACAATGCGTTATATAATATTATTTGCATCTCGCTCTGTTCCAGGGCTTGTACCACGAAACCGTTTTGAGACTCAAACACTCGAACGAGAATGCCGCATCCTACTCTAACAAACGTGAAATGACGTTGTTAGAGTAGGACGCGGCATTCTCGTCTGATTGTTTGAGTCTCAAAACCGTTTTATAGTAAGCCTACTGTTTCGCATTGGTTTCGCAGTTCGCAGCGTCGGTGGACTAGAGGCGTACCTAAACTCTCAAGGTGTTTCGAGTAAAATAACTGAATAAGCGGTAACCATGGCAACTCTAACCCATATCCTTCTGCTTCATCATCTGCTTCTGTCGGAACTCCTCCTGCGCCTGCCGCTGCCGACGTTTCCTCTCCGCACGCGCCTCCTCCTCGCTCATACCCTCCAGTTTCAAGTCCTGTACCTGTTCCATTATTGAAAATTAAAAAAAATGTCATTTTTTATCCGCTAGATGTCTCTGCACTGAGCACAGCAAATGAAGTGCGTCTTTTTATGCATAAAACTTTTTAAAAACAAACGGTAAAAAAGTATAAGGATATAAAAATAAAATATTGCATGAACATTGAAAACAAAAAAATGGGTTCTACATAATGAAACAGATGCATATTTTCAAACATTTTATTTCAATAAAAACAATGCACACAATATCTTACTTTTATATCTAATATACTAGCATAGATGTATAATAATCGCTATACGCATGCCTAGTGATTATTATACATCAAGAAACCAATTCCACAAGTGTGTCTATCACAAGTATATCCTACTTCAAAAAAAGTAAGTATAAAAAACCGATTAAAGACTACGTAATTCGTATTACAACGAGACGAAATATCTGACGCGTGCTAAGATACGACAAAATACGTGGAAACTCCAAGTAGTCAGTTAAACATCGTCCAAGACACTGTTTGATCATAAAATATATTTTTCTCACCTCCGGGCGGAAAACGTCAACTATCTTCCGGCTGTGATACTGATGTTGCCGTTTTCCGCCTCCGTCGATGAGAAAAATAGTATACGCACCATGGGCAGTAAATAAGAAAGCCTCAGATCACATGTGTTTATTATATACTAGCGACCCGCCCCGGCGTCGCATAAAATATATAGCCACTGAAAAAATGATTAAAATGGATAGCCTATGATCCTTCACGTGGTCTACTTGTTATTTGTGCCAAATAACATAAAAATTGCTCCAGTAGTTCGCGAGATAAGCCCTTTCAAATAATTTCCGCCATTTTTTCACATTCTCCTATTAGTCTTAGCGTAACAAAATATTGCCTATAGACTTCCTCAATAAATGGGCTATCTAACACTGAAATGATTTTTCAAATCGGACCAGTAGTTCCTGAGATTAGCGCGTTCAAGTTAGCCCTTTCAAATAATTTTCCCCGTTTTTTCCACATTTTCCTCTATTTCTTCGCTCCTATTAGTCTTAGCGTGATAAAATATAGCCTATAACCTTCCTCGATAAATGGGCTATCTAACACTGAAAGAATCATCAAAATCCGTTGCGTAATTTTAAAGATTAAAGGGAACAAAGGGATATGAGGGAAAAAAAGCGACTTTGTTTTATAATAAGTATAGATTACTTCTGACTGATCTGACTTCCGAGACATTTCTTATTTTCCTGTCCTAGGTGCGTAATGTACTATTTCTTTATTTATAATAACCTCCTTATTTTGAGGAAAACTATGAACCCCTTTAGGCTATACTAATAAAATAGCGGCTATTCAAGATCCGCTGTGTCATGTGACTTTTCTAATACTATACCAGATCTTGTACCTTAGTTCTGTCTACTCTGCTTGTACAGTTATTTGCTATGTAAATATTATCTTATATCTTTAAACGAGCAATTCTTTTATATATAATTATATATTCTGTATATATAATTGGAATCTCGGAATCGGCTCCAACGATTTTCATGAAATTTAGTATATAGGAGGTTTCAGGGGCGATAAATCGATCTAGCTAGGAATCATTTTTAGAAAAATGTCATTTTATTCGTGTTTTATCGAATACCGAGCAAAGCTCGGTCAAATAGCTAGTTTTTAGTTATAGGGGTACGTCCCATATTCATTCATTCAATTCAATATTTACTACACAAAAATGTAACCTATTCGTATAGTCTTGTCGCCTAATAGAGAGAATCGGCGGTTGACATAATATATAGGTCTACCAGAATCTGATGGCAAAAAGTGGAAAAATAAGTTGACTCTAGCAATACCGGGGTAATTGCTCCCTCTGGATCGTATCCAACGAAGGGCCGCTCGAATTGTTGACTGCCATAGTGTTTCAAACAGCTTGGACCCCTTGGAATTACGCCGAGATGTAGCTTCACTCTGCATCCTCTATCGGTTGTATCACGGGGAGTGCTCTGAGGAATTGTTCGGAATCATGCCACCTGCAACTTTTCGCCATCGTCTCACGCGAAAAACATACCATCCTCATCACCTTGATGAGTGGCAGTCTTCCACAGTGCGTTTTTCGCGTAACTTTCTGCCGCGCACTGTAAAACTCTGGAACGAACTGTCACCAGCAGTATTTCCGGACTTATACGACCTGCAAACCTTCAAGAAGAGAGCGTATTCCCTCTTAAAAGGCCGGCAACGCACCTGCAGCTCTTCTGATGTTGCGAGTGTCCATAGGCAAAGGTAGTTGCTTTCCATCAGGTGACCCGTTTGCTCGTTTGCCCCCTTATTTTATAAAAAAAAATTGGAATAAAACATTTTGATTGTATGTTAAACATGCAAATATAAAAATTTATCCAATGATCAAGAATATTTTCTGAAAATCTGCTGTCAAAATTTGCCATCAGATCCTGGTAGACCTACAGTTGCTTGTCACACACACACACACAGAAATATTGGTATGCGGCTCATATAACTTTTGCATCGAAATGAAGCATCAATATTTCCGTGTGCAACTGAAAGAGACAACAGAAGATAAAAGACGAATTCCTCTGTAACCTGCGACTGGACTATATATTTATTTTGTAATCAAACATGTCTGGACGATTTATATGATTATTTCATATAACGAGATGTGCTATAACATAGACTATAGAATAATAATATATTGCCTGTGTTGAATACGCTATATCCAATGCAAGCCGAGACTTCTATGTCTAGCGGACCTAAGCCCATAATACCTGAGCATACCTATCATCTATGATAACATTGAAAAATCCTTTAAAAAATAGTTTATACCACATTTCAATAAAATATATTCCTACCTAAGCTAACACCAAACGACGGGGTTAGTAAAAAGTGTGGTCAAAAACAAGATAGAGCTATGGACATGTACACTCTATGCCATAGACTTTAGTCTATAGTGCGTTTGTCCTAGAGAGCCTTCCGTCCTAGATATTAGCATAAATTTCTAAGTATGGCAGTTGTACATAGAGTAGATATTGCTTTATAATTTGTAAGATAAGTCTAATTCTAGATATAGTCACAACTATGCAAGCATATTGCTATATATTCACTATTCTTTTTTAACTTGCGAATGATGCCCCTTTCTTCTAAAAGAAGCCTACAACACTGTAAACAACTCACTATTTGCTAACTTTTAATGTTGGCAACACCTGGATACTCGAGTTTATCGAGCTGTAGTGAACATGGTACAAATTGAGACCACTCAGCCAGCAACCGAAAGGATGCTTTTTACTACTCCCGTTCCATTTCCGTTCTATGTAGTACACGCTACGCAAAATGAACCCGCGGCTAACTCGAACCTACGACTTGGGAGTGGTGGAGTCCGGCTGAGCGGCGCTCGGGGACGAGGACTTGGACGTGTCCTCCGGGAACTGCTTCTCAACCTGCTCCGCGACCCACTTCTTAACCTTCTGCTCCGTCCAGAACCCGTCGTAGAAGATGGTGGGCTTAATCCAGCAGCCCTGGTTCTGGGGCGGCGGGTACTGCATGTGCTCCTCGGGCCCGGCGGGCCGCACGCACGCGTTCTTACACTCCATCCCCGAGCGACTGTTAACCACCAGGTTCTTGGGGGGAATATTGAAGTTGAGGTTAACGTTACCGTGGTGGCGGTCGAACGGCTCGTACGTAAAATGCCACGGGTACTCGTAGTAGTTGGGATACATGGGGGGCGGGACGGGGGGCCCGGCGAGGCGGGGGGCCCCGTACATTGGGGGCATGACGGGCTGTAGCACGAAACTTACGTTGGAGTTAGGTCGCACTTGCGGGCCGGGCGGAGGCGGCGGCGCGCGTGGTGCGTTCGCCACGATCGGCGGCCGGTTAGCGGGGGGTAGGTTCACCGGCATGGGGTGGGCCTTCGCCACGGGCGGGGGGTTCGGGGCGTTTTTTATCGCCGGCGGCACGGTCGTATGCGGCCGGACGTCCGCCTCCTTCCTTATGTTGAGTTTGGGCGAGTTCTTGGGCTCGGAATGTTTGGGCAGTTCGGGCTCTATGGGGACATGCTCCGGGGGCTTGTGGATCTCGAGCAGCTCCATCAGCTCGGTCGTTACGCTGCCGCCGAAACTCAGGAGAGTCTCGCGAAGGGCATTTGTCACTGCACACTGCAAGAGAAAATAACACTTTTGCATATTACTGGATCAGCATAAAGCAGTCATTGGAACCAGCCTAATCTTTTTACAAAGGTGTTTTGATTTAAACTATGTTACATATTAAAATTGTATTAATTTTATTCAGTTTTTCGTATATGTCAGGCTCGATTTATAAGATCTCCCTAAGGGCTGGTTTACACGTATTAAGTAGATAAGTAATTAACTAAATTTTAACTTAATTTTAAGTTGTTAATTGCGTGTAAACACAAAATTTAGTAGCAAGTAGCAAGTTAAAATTTAGTAAGTCCTAAGCTAGATGACAATTAGAATTTAGTTACTACTTATCTACTTAATACGTGTAAACCAGCCATAACGCGCGGAAATCGTTACCTAATATTGCTAGTGATCTTTCATTTAAGACACTTCCTATAAATAACACATACTAATTAAATTTTCAAAATTTGCAATTATCATTTTTTGTGACAGTACAAACAAAGAAAGAAATTAGCTTATAGTTCTACTGTACCTTCCTAGCATTGTGTATAGCCGAGCCCTTCTGTGGCGCTATGGAGGTGGCGTAGCCGATATTTTCTCTGTGTAGCTCCAGAGACTTCACTGTGATGGACACAAACGCAACCACGCCAGCGGTGTACTTGCCATTTGTCAAGTCAACAAAATCTGAAAAGGGTTACAAAAAGAAACATAAATTTAAAAAAATTATATATTTTTTTATTACTTGCATTTTGCTTCTATCTAGTACAATATTTATAAAATGAGTGTTATGTTGAAAAATTCAGTGCCATAAGCCATTACTTGAATCCAATAAAATATATCATATATATATATATATATATATATATATATATATATATATATATATATATATGTTAAAAACTGTACGTTTAATTTAATGATAATTACTCTATGGTATGGCCTCCTATGGCCATTGCTTAATTGGTTGCTAGAGACTGTCTTTCGCTACTTTAATCCCATCTGGACCTAGTGTTAAGACTTCAGACAAATGACATAAATATTAGTACAGAACTACTTTAAACAATATAATTTTGTAGTGAACTTACCAAGATCCTGTTTAGTCACAGCCCAATTCCAGTTATTGAAGCCCCACTGGGAGTGGCCAAAGTTGATGAGCTGCTGTCTCTTCTTCAGCGGCTCATCCTCGTCAACCGCATCAGGTGCAGGCAAGTTGTCTGGCTGTAAATTTCATTGATTAGAATGAGTAAAGTATTAATAATGTGTAAACAGTGTGACTATTTATACTGTACTCGGCGAAACATGGCAGTAGCGGTCATTGACTCTCGATTGACTCCCTGTGAAACACCCTGCCCCTGACCTATAAGGTGACTAACTAAACAACAGTCTTTATTTTGTTTGGCACCTTATAAGGCCGCACCTGCAGCTCTTCTGATGTTGCGAGTGTCCATGGGCGACGGTAGTTGCTTACCATCTGGTGACCCGTTTGCTCGTTTGCCCCCTTATGTAATAAAAAAAAAATTTAAAAAATAGATCAGAGCCAGGGTGGGGCAAGCGCCCCAGCTTGCCCCAGTGTGGCTATGCCCATGGTTTTAGACAGAGAGTCAATGACCGCTACACACTGACCTCCATTATACAAGTACGCTGGACATAAGATGCCCAGCTGTTTTGTGTGTCTATTTGAAGCGGAATCAGCGCCCCCAATGCGGGGGAAAAGAACTAAATCTGATGTAACTTGCAAATGGCCGCTCAGTCGTCATTGGTTGTAGAAAACAAAGAGCATATGAATCATAATATGATTCACAATATGATTCATAATATGAAATATATATATATATATATATATATATATATATATATATATATATATATATATATATATATATATATATATATATATATATATATCGGATCGTCGAGCGGTATATTGAAACTGATTCAATGGCTATGGAATAACATTGCATTCATCCTCCAAGATTGTGGGCGTATATTAGTCATCTACACTGAACGTGATTAACCAGATATTGTCAGATTGGAGCCGATGGGTTTTGGGAGCATACACCGTTCCTTCCAACATTCATAATAATTCCAGATATTTGGCAGGTGATGGTTGTCACCTCTCAAATGTCCATCGTCAGTTAGACAGCGTCACTCAAAACCCCATCCGGACGTACTGGCCGCTCCAACAGATAACATACATTATGAAACTTAAAATAAGTTGCCAATAGACAAGTTAATCGCGCACGCCGATATATATGGGTGGTTCTACAAAAATTGGGTAACTAATATTTTGTTTACTGTAGTTTTTATGGTAAATTTAAACAAGTATTGGTTGATAAGATAGGTAATATAATGAATATATTGTTGCAAAACGGGCCAGTCACTTTTTTGAGTAGTTTTTAAAATATTTAGATTTTTCTGAATTTAACTGCCAGAGGACTGACGAGGGTCACACAGTACTGATAGATAATGCAAACTTATTAGAAATATATGACATTTAAGGCATTTATTAAACTCTTATAAACTAAAATTATAGGACTTTAATTATTTTTATGTATCAAGTTCTTAGTAAGTTAAATATTAGAAAATATTTTATAAAAAGATGGGGAAAACACTATCACAAACTCTATAATAGTTTTAACAATTGTAATACGTATTTTTTTATTTTTAAGTACTTTTACTCAACAGTATAGTACTCAACAGTAAAGTCAACCAACAATAGAATTAAAGTTTTCGCTTTTTGTCCATCTGTTTGTCAGTACGTCCATCTGTCTATTTATTTGTCTGTCACTAGGCTATATCTCAATAATAGCGATGGCTACATAATTTTTATTTTCACAAAAACGTATAGTTGTATTGCAGCTATTACGAAAATACAAAAATAATATAATAAATAAAATAAATACTTAAGGGGGCTCCCATACTAGAAACGTGATGTTTTTGCTCAATGTCAATAATGCAACCAGGTAATTTTAAATACTCTGAAAGTACCCAAATTTCGTTCTTATTTGAATAATAAATAATAAAATGATAGCAAAATAAATATTTTAGGGGTCTCCTATACAAAAAAATATACTTTTTTGTCCTTTTAACTCAATATCAATAATGGCACAAGGTCGGCATTTGAAATTTTCACGAAATACTATTTTTTTTTCTTCTTTAATAGTAAAATTAAAATAAAATAAACAATTAGGGCTTGCATTCGAAAATAGCCATTTTATGGCACGATGTGTCTCTTGCTGAAGTCTGACTCGCACTTGACCAATTTTTTCAAGATAACCATTGCTTTTGAGGTTCTTTAACATTTTTTCTTTGCCCTTTCTTATTTTTAGTACATTTTGTAGCTGCATTTGAAAAGAAAAACATATTCTTTTCTAACGCAGCTTTTTTGTAGGGGTACTTTGATTCTCGGCAAGTCTTTTCAGCTTCTGTTTTCTCATTTAATATATTATTTTTCCAGGTCAAATTTGTCTTTTGTGGTAGGCGACATTTATGTTTTACACTAAAATAATTAAACAAATGTGACGTTATCAGTGTGAAGGGACCTTATTGTCGGTATTGAGTTATTAATATCCCCATAATCTACATTTAATAGGCTATCGAATCATGTAAATAACATGCGTGTAAGTCTGGAAAATATTTTTTTCAAAAATATTTAAGCTCGAAAGTCGTAAAAGGTGATGTTGAGAAAATCGTATTCAAACTTCGATACCCAAAAAAGTATGTTATTGTAGGAAGTTACATAGATATAATGTTTTTTGAGAAGTACGTTATATGGTCTTTTAGAATTTAACTTCAATTATATAATTTTATAACTCTATTCCTGTTGTTTACCACTCCAAAGTGCATGAGGTAATGAAAATGCCCAAGATAGTTTTTATTAAATATTTCATTTATAGTATGTTTCCTACTGGATTTTATAAAAGAATAATATAAAACGGATCAGTTTTTACTAAATAGAGACGTCTTCGATATTAAACAACATTGTTTATTATATTTAAAAAAATTTTGAACGAATAAACATTGTGCTTCTACTAATCTTATTAATCAGTCAAAATCAACAAAATATATGTTTACTACACTTAAACATAGTCAAATGAGATCAAATATATAAACTTCTATTTAAAAAGTAACTTTTTTCTGTCTTAAAATTCAAGGTAAAGTTTAGTAAAAAGCTGGTACAAACACTTAACACTTTTCAAAAGGGACCTTATCGTCGGTGATTGAAAGTTTAGTGATATCACATAAAAATAAATATACATTTTTATTAACATTGAAGTTCTATTTTTTCAAATAACTTTAATTATCCTTTAGTGACAAGACGTGTACCAAAAACATGTAATTTCTCATAGTTACCATAGAAGTATTCGTAAATATTAAAAGGGACCTTAATGTCGGTCGTTACATTTTTAGTAATAAAGATAAAAGAAGATACAAAAATACTATTAATTTCGTAGTTGTAACATTACTTTTCATTTTTATTTTATTTTTTAAAATATTTATTTCATTATATTTTTCATTATTTAATTATATTTCTTTATAAAAATAAAGGAACCTCAGACTTGGTACTTCCAAGTCTGAGGTTCCTTTATTTTTATGAAAAAAAAGTAAAGTATTTTTGTTGCCGCTATAGCAACAAAAATAGTAAAAATAAAATATTTAAAGGGGGCTCCCATACAAAAAACCTATTTTTTGGCCTTTCTTGCTTGATATCGATAATGGCAACAGGTAGGCACTTAAAATTTTCACAAAATCCTCAATTATATGTTTACATTAATTGTTAAACTAAATTGAAATTAAAATTTAAGGGGGGCTCCCATACGAAAAACCTAATTTCGAGTCCGACTCGCACTTGGCTAATTTTTATGGTTTTCCCTTTATGTGGCCATTAAACCCTAAACTCTGTGCCAAATTTCAGCTCTCTGAGTTTATGGGAAGTACTAGTTCTATTTTGATAATCTTGAGTGAGTGAGCGAATGTCATAAATGATAACTTTGCTTTAGCTTAACTTCGGAACTTAATGACCTCTAGAGGTTCTCAAATAGGGGCCTAAAATGCGGTGAAATGGTTCCTGTAAACGATGGTACGGCAGTGTTCGCTTCGCGCTCTACTTGGCGGGGGCACTGCCGTGCCCCCAGATATTCTAATCAATATTACCGATTTTCAGCTTGGTACAAATAACTAGTAGTATAACAGTAGATACCGTGCCGACAGAAAGCCGCAATCGACTCTCGACTGCAGCACCGACAATAAGGTCCCTTTTTTACTAAACTTTAAGATATCTTTTAACCTATAAAAATCGTTTTTAAAACCTGTGTCTTTGTCATATTAAAATTTAGAGTCTGTTTATTAATATGGAGCAAAAAAAGAAAAATTGATTTTTTTCGACACTTTACTTTAAATGCGATTATCTCGGAAACTAAAACCCTCCATAAGGTCCCTTTTCCCAGATAACGTCACAAATAGTTAACACACCTTATTTATTGCGATAAAAGTGATCATAAGGGAAAAAACGTCAGTACTCTGGCAACATGTCAGTCCATTGGCACGATTTAAGGCAAAGGACTGATGCCAAGGGACTGATGGTATCGACATAAATTTAAGGTTATCATTAAAATTATTGTTTCTTTTCGTATTTTCTAATATCAATACATTACATTTTTAAAAATCATAGTAAACAATTTAGAAATCAAAATAAAATTCAGATTTATGTGGAATTAACGACTTACCCACAGTACTGAGTTTTTGACTGGCCCTGCGCAAGATTGTCATATCCGACGAGCTAGCACTCATAATGTAATAGTGGCAAAGAAATGCTGCAGCTCTTTGCTGACAATATTACCAACTAAACATAATGAATAGTTATTTGACCACGTACACGTTTTTTGGTGAAAATTTTCGCATTTGAAAGTTACACAAAGGACTGATGAATGAAACCTATGACAAAGTTTCCTCTTTTTTTAAATTATGAAAGTCCTGACATTTATTAATACGTACATTACAGATTGTAATTATATACCGAGTTTTCTGAAATTAATCGTAAAATCTGATGTACAGTCTCTTGATTGAACGTTTTTGGGTTTATGACAGGCCAAAGAACTGACGTTTTGAGCATACTCTTTTAATTTTATACAATTTCTAATTAAATTACGTATCTGAAATTGAGTGACCAATTAAAGGAGATTACATACTTTTAAAATTAAGTAAAAAATCTTTAAAATACAATGTAATTTAATAAATATTGACAGGTGACAGTGAGTTACCCAATTTTTGTAGAATCACCCATATATTATGTAAAATAATATGAAATATATACAATATGATTCATAATATGAATCATAAATCATAATATGATTCATCATATGAATCATAGTATGAATCATAATACGAATCATAATATGAATCTTTTTTTGCTAGAATTTTTTGCTTAAACATTTTATGCTAGATATTGTTTAGTTTTGTGGTTCCACTAAATAATAAACCATAAGAATGGCCAAAGAATGCCTCAAACAGGTGGATTTAACATTAAATATGTAAGTTTTGAACAATGTTTTTTAGGCTTTTCAATCGGTAGTTTTATAAGCTAAAAAGATAATTTGTAAGTTTAATAATCCCTTATTTGTGCTATATAAGGCATTAGTGCTAAAAATGTCACATCAATTAATAATTTGGCTACAAAAATTGCATAGCTTTTTATGTGTGTTTACAGATTCTCATTACTTGAACTATAGTTTATTGATATCATGAACTAAATGACTTTCTTTTCTGGATTATAATGTGCTTAGAAATGATAGACAAATAGAAATATTCAAGAAAATAAATGCACACTACTTGTATGAAAATAAGCACAAAATGGCCACGCGATGACGGGCTAAAATTACATCTCTATTATAATACTTTATCTATGTAGAAACTAGTATTAGCTCCAAGTACTCCCACTACTGCTATCAGCGCCAATATGGCGACTTTTAAACGTCACGTTTACATCAGATTTAGTTCTCTTCCCCCGCATTGGGGCACTGATTCTGTTACCAAATAGGTACAAAAAACAGCTGTCATTTCAAATGGTATCATAGGTCCAGCGTACTTGTATAATGAAGGTCTCTGCCACTACAGCTACCGCCATGTGTTGCCGAAACAGTATAGTATTTTCTAAATGTCTTTTAACCATTGAAGAAAATGCAGGTTATATTATTTGGCTCAGTGGTGAGCACGTTGGTAGCTCAAGCCGGGGGTCGCGGGTTCGAATCCCGCCAACGGAAAAAAAAGTTTTCAATGTTCCCGGGTCTGGATGTGTATTAAATATGTGTATGATATAATAAAAATCTTAAATATATCATATATATGTATAGTATAAAACAGGGGTCACCAATTAGTTTCTCTCGGGGTCCATATTAAGAAATGAAACGACCTTCGCGGTCCGCACATAAAAAAAATTTAAACAAAGGTAATTGCGGAATTTCCAATTTACAAAAGTATTTATTTACCTTTTTAATGAGAAGTGTCAGTTTTTGTTGCTAATTATCTCTCTGAAATTTGGAGTAAAATATTGGTGCAAGCTATTATAGACATTAAATCCTAGAGATGTCCATCAGTATGTCGAGACCGAAATTTATTTTTAACGAAGTTCATCTTCGAAAACGCTGGGTCCGCACACAATGGGTCGGCGGTCCGGATGCGGACCGCGGTCCGCCATTTGGTGACCCCTGGTATAAAAAGTATTAAATATATTTTCGTTGTCTGGTACCTGTAACACAAGTCCTTTAGGTACTTAGCACGGGGCCAGACTGACGTGGTATGAAGCGTCCATAGATATATATTAAGGAAATTATTTATAATTTATGAATGTATGGAAAAAAACTAAAGACGTTTCCACACAACACAGACATAGATGATAATACAGTATTCACTATGCAGTTGCATTGCCCTACACCAACAGTATATGATAAGAAATTGTGAACTGTTTGCTGAGTTACAAGAACATGATAACAGCGTTTAGTTGTATGTTATAAAGCCATATTACTATAACTGATAACCGCTTGATTATTAATAGATGTTTATAAATAAGGGAAGACTAAGTGGCCTTATGTCCCAAGCTTATTTTGTATGTTTCGTCATAATAATCTGTAAATTAGATAAAATTATCGGTAACGGAATATTCCAACTGCTGTAATTACCATTTTTATGCTGCAATTTGCTACAGGAAAGCCAGGTTTCCTCTGCATTTTCGCAACTTCACTTTTTTGTAATTAATCGAAAAGCTACACGGATTTCATTTATTATTAGGTAAGAAATATCAAATATTGGTAATGAACACAATACTATTTTTGTAAATATTTCAATTCCGACACAATTTATTAACAAAAATTATCAAACTACAACAAAACATTCGATTTTGCCAGTGTTGCCAGACGGTCATCTTGGTTTCTCCCCAAGTGTTACCCGAAATCCCCCCAAAATACGGGATTTAAAGAAAAATCCCCCCAAAAGTTATAAAAAAATTTAATTAATTATTCGCCAAAATTCGGGTATTCAAGAAAAATATCCCCAAAAATCATAACAAGTTTTATTAATTAATAGGTATTAAGTACAAAATTAACAAGTGGAAATGACGAACGGAAGTATAGTCTATCAAGAAAGTAAGGAAATTAAAAAGTGGCAACATCGTAGTATCATCCCTTTCAAATCAATCTAAGAAAAAAGGGATGACACTACGATGCTGCCACTTTTTAATTTCTTCACTTTGTTGACGGACTATATAGTCTGTCAAGAAAGTGAAGAAATTAAAAAGTGGCAACATCGTATTGTCATCCCTTTCAAATCAATCTAAAAGAAAAAAGGGATGACACTACGATGTTGCCACTTTTTTTTTCTTTTTCTTCTTTTTTGGCAACTTGACACAAAGGATGTGTATGTTGTGCCACAGACAAGGTAAAAAGGTAAGGAATATGGCGGGAAAACCATATTCCTCCTATTATAATTTTCATCATCGTTTTCATGTATCGTCAGGTCTAAAGTCTAGTCAAAGTCTAAGTAAAAGTCAATACAGTCAAGGAGTCAAGTCGGTCGATTCAGTAAAGTGGTAGACGCTTTACTGAAACTTTCGATGGAGTTTTGGAGGGAACACAAAATAGCACGTTTCTGGATATTACATCACTTTCCTACACTTGTGCATGAACACGAATATCTAATGGTTAATATTCTACCAATATTACACATTAAAAACCCAGCTAACACAATTTTAGGAAAATAATACAAAAACACAACAGCACTCTTTCACATGCCCGCCAAAACTCCTGCCACTTTCTTCTTCTTCTTCTTCTTTAAAAATGGCCTCCCTTAAGGAATAGCCAGTGTCAGTAATTTGATGAGATATAAAGAGACTTTGTTGCCAGTGGTAATAACTTTGCTCTAGAATTATTGGCCTTTGTGAAAGTATAAGTGTGAAAAAAGAAACCAAACTAAAAAAAAAACGTAGGTATGGAGCGGGCTCGAGTTTAAACTCGTCTAATCAATCTCCCTATTATGAATCTGAAACAATACAAAACATACAAAAAGTTAGTTTGTTAGTATTTAAACACACAATTCTACAATTTGATGTTATTATAGTTAATAAAGTTACACAAAATATCTACAAAAGGAGTATGAACTAAGGATAAAAGGGAGCGGAAATCAGTAGGACGAGGGATATTAGGGGGTAGAGAATCGTACAGCGAAGACAGACGATTTGGACAGCTGAAGAAAATATGTTCTGGAGAACCTTCGTCAAGTCCACACTCACATAAAGACGAGTCTCTTACCCTAATTTTGTTGAGGAAAACAGGAGTACAGGAGTGACCTAAACGCAAACGACATACTGTAGAGGTAACGGACTTTTTAGCTTTCCTGTATTTAAAAAACCAGGGCTTAGCTAGTGCCTGGCTCTGCAGAGAAAAGAAAAATTTACCCTTAACTCTTCCTGACGCAGTCCAATCCGCATTCCAATCAGTCATTAAATGTTCCTTTGCCAATGGAATGAGGTCATTGCTGAAAAGTTTGGAGTATCCAGGACCACCTGTGTTAATGGCTTGTTTTGCGTAAAAGTCAGCACTCTCGTTGCCTGTTATACCACAATGGCTGGGAATCCAAACTAGCTCAACCCGGATATTTTGCAAAAAGCATTTAAAGAAAATGTGTCTAATTTTTGTTATAAAAGGATATTTGAATTTGGATCGAAAAGGGTTGGCCAAAATAGCCTGGAGGCAGCTTTGTGAGTCCGAAAAAATAACAGAGTTGTTAAGGCGATGTGATTCAATAAAAGATAGGGCCTCAAGGATTGCAATAGCTTCCCCAGTGAATACTGAGGACATAGCAGGTAATTTAAAATTTAATACTACATTTACTTTTGGTATCCATACCGCTGAGCCAACACAACCTTGACAATCCAGTTTAGAAGCGTCAGTAAAAATATGATACCAGTTTTTAAACATTGAATTGGCCATATCTTTAAATTGACTGTTTGCAGCATAGGAGCTTTTGAGGATGCCGGAATCAAGGGTAATACATGGAAATTTAACCAAGGATTTATAAGGGACTTCGTAAATAGGCAGCAACTTACTTTGGTACACAGGACAAGGCAAACTGGTAAATTTATGAAAACTTTTAAGAAGACATGGAGGGTCTTTATGAGCCCAGTAAGACGAAGAGTGAAAAAGTCGGGAGAGGGTATGTAATTTAGGGATGAGAGGGTGATGGGCTAATTGAAGGGCCTTAAAGAGGTATCTATCAGACAGATATTGTCGTCGCAGTCTTAAGGGGGGATCAGCACTCTCTACCTGTAGAGCATTAGTGGCGGTTGATTTCATAGCACCAACCACTAGACGAAGGCACTTAGATTGAATTTTGTCTAGTTCCTGAAGCGCAGACTTTTGACAAGGTTCAAGAATAATAGATCCGTAATCTAAGTGGCTTCTAATTAAAGCATTGTATATTAATTTCTGTGTGTAAGGGTGAGAGCCCCACCAAACCCCAGAGAGACATCTAATAATATTAATGTTTTTTTCACACTTTTTAATAATATGATTAATATGATAAACCCCTGTCATTTTAGAATCTAAGTAAACCCCAAGAAATTTCACATTATTTAAAACCGGAAAGATTCTACCATCATAAGATATACAAACATCTGGAGAAGATCTACGCCTTGAAAAAACCACAATGCTGCTCTTTTCGACAGAAATACTAAGGCCATGATCATTCATCCAATCGCAGAGGTAAAAAAGAGCAGAATTAAGGCGAGTCTCTGCCTCTGAAAGAACCTTGGAAGAAGCATAAATGGCTATGTCGTCCGCATATTGGGAGATTTTGCAAAAGGAGGAAACGGCTAAATGTAAACTGTAGGAATAAATGGAATAGAGGGAAGGACTAAGGACCCAACCTTGAGGTAGGCCTTTCCAAACCAATCTGAAATAAGGAGAGGAATTATCATGGGAAATAACTATGGAGCGACCGGAGAGGGAATTACAAACGTAGTTTACTATCTTCACAGGGATACTCAGCTCGAGCATGGTCTGTCTGAGCACTGGAAGTAGGACGTTATCATATGCGGCCGACACATCCAAAAATGCCCCCACCAAAGACTCTTCATTCGAGAAAGCAATTCGAATGTCTGAAACTAATGTACACACGTTATCCATTGTACAAAAGCCTTTACGAAATCCGAATTGATTTCCAGAAAGAATGCCACTACTCTCCAAGAACCAATCGAGTCTATTTTTAATTAAGTGCTCCAGTATTTTTGAAAGAGAGGAAGAAAGTGCTATAGGACGGTAACTAGATGGGTTGTCTACAGGCTTGCCTGGTTTTAAAATAGGCAGGATAATTTGACATTTCCACTCATCCGGGGGGGATTCCGACTCAAAGATGGAATTTAGAAAATCTAGAATTATCGTCTGTGTACTAAGGCTGCTATTTACAATGAAGGAATAAGGAATACCGTCAGCCCCAGGAGCGGAATCATTAAGTGAATCAATAACCAGTTTGAATTCTTCAAAGGAAAAAGGAGCATCAAATTCAGTAGTAGGAGTTGAAGGGGAAGATAAAAATTTTTGGGATTCTTCAAATGTCGGGACCCAAGGAGGTGCAAGTTTTTGGGAGAATTCATAAAGCCAAGGAGAAGGATCGTTCGATAAAGGATTAGAGTTGGAGGAAAAGGAACCACGAAATTTTCTTAAATTATTCCAGACCAAAGACGGGAAGGAAAGGGGAGACAAGCTCTCACAAAATTTATGCCAACCCAGACGCTTCTTATGTGACAAAAGACGTTTAGTTTCAGCTGCTATTCTTTTACACTCATTATAATTATCCAAGGTCATTTTGGAAGAAAAAGTTCTCTCTGCCTCCTTTCGTCTTTTACATGCCACGGTGCACTCATGATCCCACCAAGGAGGAGAGGATACACGGAAACATTGAGAACTTCGAGAGGGGATGGCAGCAGATGCACTTTCAAGAAGCGCTTGAGTTAACTGGGGATATAAGCTATGTACATTATTACAATTAACAGGAGGGATAGAGGAAGTGAGAGCCTCAGTCCGATTTTTAAAAAGAGGCCAGTCAGCATCAGAGAGCTTAAACTTAAGTGTAGGAGGGTTTTTTATTATGTTTGGAATGGAGGAAAGATGCCAAGTAATAATAACGGGAAAATGATCGCTACCACAGGAATTTGACGAAATGGACCATGAAATTTGGGAGGATAAGGAAGGGGAACAGATAGATAAATCTACTGCTGATCTAGGATTTTGGGATGGGAGAACTCTTCGGGTAGGAGCTCCATTATTTAAAATGACCAAGTTAAGGTCATCAAGATGAGTGATAAAGACATCAGCAAGAGAGTCACAGATGTGAGAACCCCAGACATGATGTTGAAGATTGAAGTCTCCTAAAAGGAAAAGAGGAGGGGGGATAAGGTTGATGATGGAAAAAAGTTCAGAAAGGACTGAGGGGGATGGGTCAGGGAGATAAACAGACACAAAGGAAACATTGGAAATTCGGACAGCAGTAATATTAAAATTACTGTGTGAAGGAAGAGGGATAGAATTAAACAACACAGACACAGAAACTAAAATAGCTGTACCAGCTCTTCCATCGTTTCTGTCATCCCGGAGACAGGAAAAGCCAGGAACTCTAAATTGAGAACCCGGTCTCAACCAAGACTCCTGAATGGCAAAAACAATGGGATTAAATTTATTAATAAAATGTAAAATATCAGTAGATTTATTACGAATGCTACGACAGTTCCATTGTATTATGGTCCTCTGACTCATTGTGTGTATTATTTAGCTTAGTAATGTTTATCAGCTTAGTTAAGTTTTCACGAAGAGTGTTGGATATACCCATCCCAGTGTCACTGAAACGGGACAATAAATTTAATAAAAGGGAGGATAGTAGTTCTGGGAAATCATCGTTTTTAGATAAGGAGTTATTTGGGAAAGCGGATCCGTTGGGAGACTCAATAACAGGGTTCTGGATAATAGCTTGGTGAGCATAGTGATCATAACCTGGTTGAGGAGTTGGAATTGTACGGCGAGGTATGTAAACAGTCTTTCTGTAGGAAACTGTAGGAGAAGTAGGAGAGGGAGTGGAATGACGGACTTGTGAGGATACTGCTGAAGGAGTGGCCACAACGTCAGTGAAAGCTCTACGCGCTCTGGGGAATCTTGCTGAGGCCTCTGTGTATGAGATGTTATGTTCAGACATTGCTATTTTAATTTCTTTTTGCCTGATATACTCTGGACAGTTAATAGTATTTGCAGTATGAGCACCGGAGCAAAAGAGGCAAGAGACCACCTGAGTGTTACAAGAGACACCCTCATGAGGTTGTGCACACTTGTAGCACCTAGGGTCTGATCTACAAAAAGCTTTTACATGACCAAACCTACAGCAGCGATTGCATTGGATAACAGGAAGTTTATATAGTTAAACTGGCAAAGATGTATAATATAAATAAGTGTGAGGAGGAAGTTTTTGCCCATTAAAAGTGACTACAACTGTTTGTGTGGGTAACCATGCAACACTTCCATTGACATCTGTTGATTTGCGACACATACGACGCGCCTTAATAACATCTCCGTATCCTGATGGAACCGTACAATTTAACGCGAATTCCTCCATTGATATGTCAATTGCAACATCCCTAACTATCCCCATACGAGAGACATTAAATGAAGGAATGGAAGCGGTAAAGCCTGCGTCAGTAAGAATTGGGGACTCCAGAAAATTGTTGGCATCCTCTAAATGTTTGAATTCCACAGACACTCTATTTCTTCCAATGCGTTTTACTCCACCAAGGGCAACCGAGGTTATATTTTTTTGAAACAGATAGCGGCCAAACTCCATGGGACGAATGGGACTACTGGAATCTGGTTTGGAGACATGTACGATGAAAGGAGAGGAATCATTTAAAGAATACTTACGTTTATCCAGGAATTCGGGTTTCGCGTATGTATACTGGTCATTATGGGTCGGAATCACGTTCACATTTGAGGAAGAAGGATTGAGTCTGGGCCTTTTATTAGGTATGTTCTCAGTGTCTATACTAGGGGGAGAACTTAATCCGTTTGGAGGAGTAACACAAACATAACCTCCGCCGGGATCCGGCGGATCAGTATCCATTTTAACAACTACTTACGCACACCAAACAAGTATAACCAGCACAAAACAAATAATAAAGACAAATAAAAGGGAGAAATCACTAAAAGTATTAAAGTTCTAGCGAAAAAACTATACAATCAGCCGAACACTTGTAGCAAGCACGCGACCGAAGAGCAAAGTCCTCCTGCCACTTTTTAATTTCTTTACTTTTTTGACAGACAATATGTATAATTTCTAACCCAAGTTTTTCTTTTCAATTCTGAAATAAATACATAATAGTTTGAAAAAACTAAAATTATTGCATTGGCATTTGGCAGTACGTATGTAAAGTTTCGAATTTATTAGACTACTGGCGAGAGGCAAAAATCATACTCAACGATTCCATACATACATACAGCCCAAGCCACGCCCAAGCTAATTATAGAACGTGTAATAATTTATTGTAAATGAAATAATAATTATTTGCAATACAGATATTTTATCGAGTTTTTTCAAGATTATCGGTCTTAATTAAAACTCCCGAATCCCCCAAAACCCCCCAAGCTTAAATTTTTTCCTCCAACAATAAATATTAAAGGATATTTACTAATTAAATATTTTAAACCCCTTTCTAAATAAAAACATTTTTATAGTATATAGTACTTGTAAACGTTACAACTCACATGGCATACAAAGACCTTGAATAGCTAGTTTGCGCTCCATAAATGTCTATATTAGAAAAGGAGAGTCAAGCCACCAGCAGTATTTCCGGACCAATACAACCTGCGAACCTTGAAGAAGAGAGTCCCTCTTAAAAGGCTGGAAACGCACCTGCAGCTCTTCTAATTTTGAGAGTGTCCATGTGCAACGTTAGCTGCTTTCCATCAGTTGACCCGTTTGCTCGTTTGTCCCCTTATTTAATAAAAAAAATACAAAGGGCCGACTATAATTAGTATTTGTGGATGTGGACTCAATTGTGGATGTGATACAAATATTGTTCATTCTTGTTCGAATCAATTGTTAAACTCAACAATGGATGATACGAGTTATTTATAGTACTCTACATTCTAAATTCTACTATTGGTATGCTTATAAGGAGACTTAAAGTGATTTTTAGGGATCCTTAGCCAAATGGCAAAAAACGGAACCCTTATAGATTCGTCATGTCTGTCTGTCTGTCCGTCTGTATGTCACAGCCACTTTTCTCCGAAACTATAAGAGCTATACTATTCAAACTTGGTAAGTAGATGTAGTCTGTGAACCGCATTAAGATTTTGATACACAAATGGAAAAATTATTAAAAATTTTAGGGGTCCCCATAGATACAACTGAAACAAAAAAAAAATTTTTTCGTTTAACCTATGGGTATAGGGACTATAGGGTATTTATGAATAGGTCTTCAAAAATCATATTGAGGTTTCTAATACCATTTTTTTCTAATCTGAATAGTTTGCGAGAGAGACTCTTCCAAAGTGGTAAAATGTGTCCTCCCCCCCCTCTAACTTCTAAAGTAGGGACATGATAATTCTAGAAAAAATATATGATGTACATTATTATAAAAACTACCAACGAAAATTGGTTTGAACGAGATCTAATGAGTAGTTTTTTTTATACGTCATAAATGGTAAACTTAATTGAACTTTCATTAAATCAACTAAAATATAAAAATAAATAAAAAAACCTTTTAATATTATAGAAATAAACCTTATTGCTGCTGCGAAACCCTTCATAGGCGAATAAACCTTATAGAAATAAGCCTTATTGCTGCTGCGGAACCCTTCATGGGCAAGTCCAACTCGCACTTGGCCGGTTTTTTAAATGCATTGTTTATTAAAATTATCTGAAGCTGATATTATATTTTGTAAGTGTGACTGTTAACAAATTGTAATAAGATACGTAGAATATAAGTAGTATACGTAGAAGGATAAGTGGAATAAGCGCTTAAGCAGACTAAGATACAGTCTGTCGAAAAAGTCATGAAATTAAAAAGTGGCAACATTGTAGTGTCATCCCTTTCAAATCAATCTAAAGCACTTAATCCACCTTACTAAATTTAGACGTCTAAATGATTCAGTAACTAAATTTAGTCAAGTGGAATAACATTTAGTAACTTTCTAAATGTTATTCCACTTGACTAAATTTAGTTACTGAATCATTTAGACGTCTAAATTTAGTAAGGTGGAATAAGTACTTAAGAAAAAAAGGGATGACACTGCGATGTTGCCACTTTTTAATTTCATGACTTTTTTGACAGACTGTACATAATTACGCAAAGCAAGTCAAAGTATCAATCATTGTTAGGCGCGTTATACGATAGATTTTTTTGACAGTTCATTGTTTACGTAAACATAAGGTTTATGTAAAATTGTTGTTTTATTATACCACATAATACTTACTCAGGCTACTTAAAATTGCATTAAACAATAAAATTAACAAACAGAATTTATAAAACAAACGCATATATACCTGCTAAGTATGGCGATTGAGCGATCAGAATCGGAAATGTGGACGCGAGAATTTCAGTGATGTTTTCGCGTATTACTATTTTTCTTTAATGAAAATCTTCAAATTTTCAGCACTCTGACACGTCTTTCACTTTAATTATTAATATTAATCACAGTAACATGTAGTTTTCACATTGTAAAACAAAATTTAAACAAATTGAAAATCTTTGTTTTGTAAATTTTATGTCATAGAGACAAAGGGACAAATGTCAAAAGAGTGTTGCTATTGCTAAAAAAAAAGTTTCGCCTCCTAGACATTCTTGACGCACTATAGTTTGGTTGCGTTACGTCAAACCCAGCCGACAGATCACAAATAACATTGAATTGACATATTCGACCAAAATATAACGTTTATCAACTGCATAGGAATCAATTTCCTCGATGGTACATGTTGCAATTTGCAGGCCTGCACGGCGGACTGCAATGCAGGATAGTGAATGGACCCTTTTCACTTGCAAGCTGCTGTCAGACCAGACAGACTGTGAGTTTGGGAGTTTTGGCGGGCATGTGAAAGAGTGCTGTTTGGTTCTGCTTTCAAGTGTCAAGCGCGAAAGTTTGGGTTTTGTATTCTTATTCGTTTTCATTACTTTTCTCGTGTTTTCTGTTTGATTTTTCTTTATTTTGTTGTTATTTCAGTAGGACTATGTAGAGTAGTATAGTTTTTGTTGTTTGTCTAACTTGTTTTCTCTGTGTTTGTGTTTATATGTGGCATAGTTTTTAACAAGCAGTAGCTGGGTAAGTTAATTCCTTTTATTAACGTTTTAATATGGAGGGCAATGAAAGCCCTCCAACTCCCGATCCTCCGGATCCTAGTGATGTTTTTGATTATAGCCCTGTGATTACAGCTCCTTTAGAATCCTTTATGGCAGTTGAGAATGCTATCGGGAAAAAAAGACCAACCTCGGACAATACTTCACATATACCCAGTAAGCAGGCCAAGCAAAATTTATATAGAAATGTGTACAATGTTAATGACATTCCTCCTTACTTGGTGCATGTTACAAAAACAGAAAATGAAGCATCACCCCACCCTTCTATTCATGTGATTAAATTTGGCCAATTTTTAAAAAATCAAAACTTTCAAGGCATCCGTGCGGATGGTTTGAAAAGAGTAGGTCGAAATAAAATATCGGTAGAATTTTCGAATATAGAAGATGCCAACAAATTTATGTCTCACCCGATTGTTATTCAATACGGTTATAACACCACTATTCCTACTTATAATATTACTCGCATGGGTGTAGTTAGGGAGATTCCCGTAGACTGGACCCCAGAAGAGATAATAGAAAACTTAGAAGTCCCACCAGAAAGTGGTAAAATAGTAAAAGTTCGCAGAATTAATAGGAAAGTTATCAATAATGGTATTACTGAGTGGGTCCCAACTCAATCTGTCATTTTGACTTTTGATGGTCAGACCCTGCCATCAAGAGTGTTTTGTTACTTTGTTGCTCTAAAAGTTGAACTCTATAAATTCCCCACAGTGCAGTGCTTTAACTGCTGCCGTTTTGGTCACACCAAAAACCAGTGCAGGTCAAAACCTCGCTGCTTTAAATGTAGCCAAGAACACACTGGTGAAAGTTGCACCATCTCTGAAGAACAATCTCTTTGTCTATCTTGCTCAGGATCTCATTATGCTGTAAACAAGAGTTGCCCAGAATACATCAGACAATCCGAGATAAAGGTCATTATGGCCGAAAAAAATATGTCATATGAGGAGGCCAGCAAAGTTGCCCCTCCATCATATAAATCATATTCTGACATTGCCAAACTTAATTCCGTCCATAGAAAAACAGTCCCTATTAATCCCCATCTTTCTACCTCAACCCCAAATACCTCATATAAAAAAACAGTGTTTACTACTAAAAAACCACGCCCCACTCAAACTCCAGGTTACGATAAAAATGCCCATAATGTCATTCTAAATGAATTTGCATTCCCAAACTCGGAAAACGGCTGTGCTCTACAAAACAATAACAATTTAACAAACAATGTTAACCATGACACCTTAGATTTACTCCTAAACGCAATAGTTATTATGATAAACAATAATAATTACATCTTACCTGACCACGTTGCACAAAAACTCAATGACATTATTAATAAACATGGATCAACCCAAAATTCTACAGTGGAATAGCAGAAGTATCCAAAACAAAAAACATGAACTCATCCATTTAGTAAACAAATTTAATCCATTACTTATAAGTATAAACGAAACTTGGCTAAAACCAGAGCAAAATTTTTATTTAAATGGCTTCTCCTGTTACAGAGAAGATCGATCAGATGGATATGGGGGTACTATGATCTTAGCAAATAATAAAATTCCCAGCTCCCCCCTCAACATTCCTCTCCATGACAACAGTGTCATAAACATTGTTGGAATTAAAGCTTTTAACACTAACATTATCTCAATCTATATTCCTCATCCAAACTCATCAATCCTCCCTTTTCTTCGTCACTTATTTTTGTTATTCCCCGACCCTCTCCTAATCTTAGGTGATTTTAACTGTCATAATGTTATGTGGGGCTCTGACTCAAATGACAATTTTGGCAGAGTTTTTGGAGATTTATTAGATGAAGTGAATCTATGTGTTCTCAACAAAGGACAAGCAACAAGAATGTCCCTTTCAGATCTCAGGAAAAGCTGTGTAGACCTCTCTATATGTTCAGCCAATTTAGCTAGCTTACTGCAATGGAATATATTAGATAGTACCTTTGGTAGTGACCACTACCCCATCACCATTTACTATCCATCTAGAGGTCATACCTATATACACCCTCCTCCTTTACTAAAATATAGAACCTCAAGTGCTGATTGGGATAAATACCAAGATTTCTTGGAACAAAAATCACATCTATTACCTGGAATAAATCCAGAAAACCTACATCACTGTTATACAGAACTATGCAAGACCATTTCGGAATCGGCAGATCAATGCATCCCACTTAAAAATTCATCGTCTGGTAAACTTCCCTCTCCACCATGGTGGGATAGGGAATGCTCTAATATTATTAAAGCTAGGAAAGAGGCAGAAAAAAGGTATAAAAGGAATATGACAGACTCTAACTTAATAAATTACCAAAGAATTGCTACTCAGTGTAAAAGATTATTCCGAACTAAGAAGAGACAAGGCTGGCGTAAATTCTGTGCTTCTTTATCACCGAATCCGAATACGAGTTTGATATGGAAACAGATCAACAGATACAGACACAGCTTGTCATATCAGAATTCCCCTGCCATTCCAAACCCTGTAGCAACAGATTTCCTAAAAAAAATATCTCCCGATTACGTCCCAAACCATAACGAACTACCACATCCATTCAATGATAATTTATTCAATGATAGCCCAATTTCCAGTCCTATAACTATGTTTGAGCTGAGAACGGTACTGTCGCGTGTCAAGGACTCTACCCCGGGAGATGATGGATACCCTTTCTCTATCCTGTCAAAAGCGGGGACAAAATTTTTAACATATTATCTTAATATGATAAATTGTTTCCTGGATCATAACTTCATTCCCCCCGAGTGGAAACTGCAAGTCATTATTCCTATTCTCAAACCAGGCAAGCCACCAGATTCAGTAGATAGTTATCGACCAATCGCCTTATCATCCACCTTATGTAAAGTTTTTGAAAATTTAATTAAAAACCGCTTAGATTGGTTTGCAGAAAAAAATTCAATTTTTCCACACACACAATTCGGTTTCCGCAAAGGCTTATCCACATTAGACAGTCTGAGTGTTTTTCTATCGGATATTAGAATTGCATTTTCCAATGGGGACTCTGTCGTAGCTCTTTTTTTAGATGTGTCTGCAGCTTATGATAGCGTCAACCTTTCGGTACTCAGGTATCGTTTACAAAAGCTGAGTATTCCCGTTAAGTATATCAATATTGTGTGTAATTTGATGATGCATAGAAAAATCAAGCTGCGCGTCCCGGGACAGAGTCTAGACATCCGCACGGTGTTCATAGGACTTCCTCAGGGATCACCGTTGAGTCCCTCCTTATATAATTTTTATGTGGCAAAATTACCCCTCTGTTTAAATACTGACTGTTATTTCCTTCAGTATGTTGATGACCTACTGTTATATGTAATAAACCGTTCCATAGGTACAGCAGCTAACTCCCTTCAAGTCTCCTTAAATTCCTTACTGAAATGGATGAAAAAAAGTGGTCTAAAATTGTCTGCCCAGAAAAGCAGTGCAGTTGTATTCAGCAGAAAAAACATACCTCCACTAGTTAATTTAAAAATTGGTGATCAATCTATACAATCAAAAGATGAAGCGAAATTTTTGGGATTAATAATTGATTCAAAGCTATCTGGGTCTAAACTCATAAAATATATACATAAAAAGGCAGAGCGTAATTGTAATATAATCAGAGCACTTTCTGGTGTATCCTGGGGTGCACACCCCTTCACTCAAAAAATTCTATACAATGCTATAATCAGGAGCTTATTTGATTATGGCTTATTCCTTCTCTCGCCATACAATAAAAAAGATAGTCAATCTCTGGATCTTATTCAATCTAAAGCTCTTCGCATGGTTTTAGGATGTATGAGATCCACTCCAACCAATGCTTTACAAGTTGAAGCTGGCGAACCTCCATTACATTTACGATTACAATTTCTATCAGATCGCTTCATGTTTCGTGCAATCTCTCGAACAAATCATCCCCTTAATAGCAGACTTGACACCCTAAATAATTTATGTTTAATCTCATCATACTGGCACTATAAAAAGGTTCCCCCATTAATAATTAGTTATAGAAAATTAGTTGACATTCAGAAATCTGTTAAGATCATTACATCTCCTAAATTACATAGCTACAACTACCCATATGAAGTCATAATTTACCAACCAAAAGTAGTATTAGACCTGGGTCTAAATAAGGAATCTCCTGAATGTAACAATACATTCTTATCCATTACTAACACTAAATGGAAGAATGGTCATTTCTTTTTCACAGATGCTTCAAAATTAAATGAAAATGGAAATACAGGTGTAGCTGTGTATTACCAAAACTCTAAAATAATTCTAAAATTTAAATGCCCTACCCAATCTTCGGTCTTCACTGGTGAATGCATTGGTATTTTGGAATCTTGCCTATTTATAGAAAGTCACAACATTGAAAACGCTTGTATATTTTCAGATTCAAAAAGCGCCATTGAATCATTAGTAAGCCCATGCATTATAAACAAATTAAATAGTTCTATAATTTTAGATATTAAACTATCCCTTTTTAATAGCTATAACAAAGGGCTTAATGTCACACTTGTGTGGATTCCAGGTCACGCGGGTATAAGAGGAAATATGATAGCAGACTCCATAGCAAAACAAGCTACTTTGGAGCAGGTAGATACCAAATACTTATCTCTTCAAACTTACGATCTTCTCGCTGTACCGAAAAAAGAATTGTTAAATTTGTGGCAATCAGAATGGGAAAGAAGTAATAAGATCAAAGGAAGACATTATGGCTCAATTCAACCTTCAATTCCGAATAAACCATGGTTTTGGAAATATAAAAAAATGGATAAAAAAACATTGTCGATATTATGCAGATTACGTTTAGGTCATGTCTGTTCTCCAGTTTTTCTCAATAAAATAAGAATTAGAGATTCATCTTTGTGTGAGTGCGGTTTGGATGATGGTTCATTGGAACATATTTTCTTTGCCTGTCCTAACAACGCAGTCTCCCCCTTATATGTTCAACTTCATAAATTAAATATCCCTCTCCCCTCCAATTTCTCTTCCCTTTTGAACTTTGATCTCAACCCTCAACTAATACACATATTAGCCAGATTTATAAAAGATAACAATATTAATCTTTAATCCTTATCTAACATTTATTTAAACAAGGCCCTTAGTTACAACTTTAATGTTTAAATGTTTGTAAAATTAATTTTTATTATCAATGTAATACTTACTAAATCCTAAAAATAAAAATCAAACCAAAATTCATTTTAAGTTCAAAATTGCCGTAATTTCCTTCCTTTTAACAATTTTACTTGACACTGGCAGAATGGTGCATCCCTGCATCTATGGGCGCCATTAATTAAGAAGAAGAAGAAGAAGAAAGAGTGCTGTTGTGTTTTTGTATTATTTTCCTAAAATTGTGTTAGCTGGGTTTTTAATGTGTAATATTGGTAGAATATTAACCATTAGATATTCGTGTTCATGCACAAGTGTAGGAAAGTGATGTAATATCCAGAAACGTGCTATTTTGTGTTCCCTCCAAAACTCCATCGAAAGTTTCAGTAAAGCGTCTACCACCTTACTGAATCGACCGACTTGACTCCTTGACTGTATTGACTTTTACTTAGACTTTGACTAGACTTTAGACCTGACGATACATGAAAACGATGATGAAAATTATAATAGGAGGAATATGGTTTTCCCGCCATATTCCTTACCTTTACCTTGTCTGTGGCACAACATACACATCCTTTGTGTCAAGTTGCCAAAAAAGAAGAAAAAAAAAAAAAAGACTGTGAGTTACTTGTCAGTTGTCAAAAACCTAATCAGGTGGACGAAATTCCCGAACAAAAAAAAATTTGAGTTCCAAATTTAAACGTAGCAACTGTACCCAATCAGATAATCTGTGCAAGGTCGACTGTGATTGGCTGATAAAAAAGACCATAGAGAATATAAACTACATGAGAAAAAAGACGAAGAAGGAGTTTAAAATTCAAAGTTCGATTTTCATTTTGTGAAAATTATTTTGTAGCAACTCATACAAAAATTATAAATTAAGTGGATTAATTAATGAAAAACGAAAGGTAAGCCATTGTAAAATGTAAATGTAACCGTAAATTCATAAATTGAAGCAAAACATAACTATGTCATACCATGTTCTAATACAAAGTATGTCGCAGTATTATTTGCATATTTGTACAATAATTTACAACATAAACTATATTAATATGAAAAAGATAGATTATTATTTCATAGAAAATATTATAATGTATATCAGTATGCAGTTAATTTGGAAAATGTTAAAATGTGTATATTGTTTTGTTGATATTATTATACATAAGGTTGATAAGTATACTTAGTAATTTATGTAAACTGTATGGAAATGTAGTAAATGAAAAATGTTTCATTAATTTCAGATTTTTAGGTCCCTATACTAGTTTGCAACATTTTAGTCTGCAAGCAATAGCTGGAGAAGGAAGGTATGGGATTATGAGTGGTACGGCCACCAAGGAAAAATCCTCTGATCAAGACGTGAGGTGGTATGCAGCTGGCCTGAGCCCACGCGATAGATTTCAGCTGTCGTATACAGGATGTAACAAAACAAAGTAATGATACTTAAGTAGGTAGCGTAGGTATGCAGCGGACGGATTTGTTGCTTTGTATGTATGGTACTGACTACTGTGAACTGCACTAGAAGTACTGGAACGTCATTCTGCGCCTAACAAAATATATATGACGACACGACGCGCAGTCCGCACCGTACGCCCCGATTCTGACCTGGTGGACGCGCAGCTTTAATCCCCTCCCTATATAGAGTTTACTGTGTAAGCCAATCAAGTAGTTAGTAGAGTAGGATAGACAGCTATTCTATTATATTTATAAATAAAATACATAAAACTGTACTGTAATATTATAATATTGAGTACCTAATAGAAATCAACAAAAGCTTGTGGATTAAATCTGTTTTATTGTTTAATTTACCTTATTAGCCTATTTATTTAGCTGTGTACAATAATTTTTATTGAAATAAACATTTATTTGAGCTTATTTATTTATTTATTTTTTTTTAATTTTTGGTATGTTTAGAGTGAAAGGTTTTGCACTTAAAAATTTTAACTTCAGTTTCAAATTAAAAAAATAACGGATGTTTATTTTTTTTCTTCTAAGTCCGACCTCTTGTTACGTAGTATACAGTTTACATCCTCTTTGAACCTAATGAGTAATGAGGAGGAGGAATAGGACCGGTATCTAAAATTTTAAAATTCGCATTTTTTAGTTTTACGAGAAAATTGGTTAAATTACGAACAAAAATAAGATTTAGGTAAATATTGCAGTTAATAATTACATATATGCTCATGTTATAAATTATAACTTGGTCATAAATTTTATTATATTCCAACTACTCAGTTTTTGTTCAGTTTTTAACTTTTTATATTGTTCTAAATCTAGGGTTATCGTTTTCATATTTATCGAGGCTATCAAAGTCTCACTCAATCTCAGTCTATTACTCATGTAAAAAAGTATTTATTTCAGGTCAAAATAAACTGATACATTGATCATACCTTTGCAGGGGCTTGTCCCGAGAAAAGAAATTTTTTTTTTCTAGTTTATTCCTTTATCAATCAAGTAAAACCCAAAGCTGTAACAAGTATGGCAGATAATATAATGAATATAGATGGGAGTGTGCTTGAAGGGGTAAGTATTTTTTTGTTCATAACCTTTCACATTTGTAACATTAGTTACATGGATTTTTTGCGTTGCTTGTAAGTAATAAAGACATAGGAGACTCTTTCTACATATTTTAAATGTTTATACTCCTAAGCTTTTCTTACTTGTAAGTGTACAAAATGTTTATATAACAAATTTTATATTTAAAAATGATATAATTTGTTTTCAGGGTGGCCAGATATTACGTATATCAATATCTCTGAGCGCAATACTGAAAATTCCAATTAGAATTACTAACATCCGAGCCAACAGGTCCAAGCCAGGTCTAGCTGCTCAACATTTGAAAGGTAAATGAAACACAATTGGCTTAACCCACCAACTCCTAAGCGGCACCCGGGTGCCATTGAAAATCTATTGTGTCTGCGATTCCCTCGATCGAGGTATTAAATTTCAAACTTCTCATTGTTGACTATAGGTATATTAGAGGTATGTAGGGGAGACGTGGGTCTTGCACCACAATTCAAAAATACTCGTGCTTATACTTCAGAAACATTGTTTATTTACGTGTTCCACATGAGCTAAAATAATAAAACTAAATAAATAAACCGGGAGACGCAAGTCAACCCCCCATTTGCCCCCGCGCTCCCTGAACTCTCTCGAAACTCTATCGTCGCCATCTAGCGAAAAACTAAAGGTACTGCGGCGACGGATGGACTTGCCTTCCCGACGCAGTAGTTTGCGGCAACTGAATGGCGGCTACCGTTTTTCTACTCACTAGATGGCGCAACTGTCGACTAAGGTCCGAAGTATCTAAGCCTTAGATATTCTAAGGTATTAAAGTTGACTTTATCTATCTAGAATCCCGTTTATTTATTTAATTAAGTTAAAATAATATCTCCTTACTTTTGCTAAATTTTTTAATAACCAAATATTTTTTAATTTAAGAGCACAATTTTTCCATACAAACGTATTCCCCAATTTACTCCCTGGACAACGCGTCTAGACTGATGATTTTTATATGCAATATTGGGATCTGTGAAAGCTATGCCTCCATGTTCGATTTTTTTTTAATTTACTAATAAATAAATATGACCCTTCGAAATTCACAAAAAATGACTGCCCCATACCCTGCCAATCGACCGATCATAAAACAAATTTTAAAGATTTTTCCGATCATAAGACAATTTTTCCATACAAACGTATTCCCCAATTTACTCCCTGGACAACGCGTCTAGACTGATGATTTTTATATGCAATATTGGGATCTGTGAAAGCTATGCCTCCATGTTCGATTTTTTTTTAATTTACTAATAAATAAATATAACCCTTCGAAATTCACAAAAAATGACTGCCCCATACCCTGCCAATCGACCAATCATAAAACAAATTTTAAAGATCTTTAAGAAAAAATGAAAACATACAGGCATAGAGGCACTCTTCCTGCAGATATTTAATGAAAAAATAATTAGATAGGCTCAATTTTGAAGGAGGAATCTGAGGAATACGGGACCTCGATTTACGCCAAAAATTTGTCGGAAAATGGACCTGAGCTGCATCTGTCTCTATCACAATCTGCGGGGGAAGGCAGGAAGTGAGGGGGGTATTGTCAGTGGCTACAGTGTTTTGTATACATGTACATAATATTACATATACTTATATACATGTACATTGCTGTATACTGCGGGATCGATGATCTGGCGCGGGTTTGCCCGTTGCTCGTTTGTCCCCTTTCATTCATTCATATCAGCCTATATGCATCCACTGCTGGACCTCTCTCAATGAACGCCAAGATGATTGATCTCCTGCTACTCGCATCCAACTTCGAAGTTAAAACAAGTGATCAATAGTGAGTGAACCATTGAACCTACGACTCGGCTACGACCTAGGACAGTGATAGTGCTCAGTGATTTGGATCTAGTGCTTAGTGTTTGGACTTAGTGATTTGTGTGAGCTAGTGTCAGTGAATAAAGTCTTCAAGTGAGTCAGCTAGCAGGTCTTTCTCCTCGAATTCTCGAACCCTAGCACAAAACAATATGATGTTAGTCTATATCAGCGTCTGAACAACTGTGCCAAATTTCAAAAGTGTATGTATGTATATATTATGTTTTTATGTTTGTGTTTGGATATCTAGAATTACCATTCCGATTTCAGTAATTCTTTTTTTGTTGTACCAAGTATTGTTCAACTTAGGGAATAGTGCAAGTTTCATCAAAATCTGTTCAGTAGTTTTTGAGATAGGGAGTTTTAATTCTCAATTACGTACAATTCTAAAGTCGGTTTTATCTTTTTAAAATACAGTTATTTTATAAAACCTAAAAGCCCTTTTCTCATAATTTTATCTACTTACTAAAAGAAAAGAAAATCTGGATTTTCTACAATAAAAATTCGTATTTTTCCTATCCCCAAAAAATCTGGATTGTCTGGATGGCAATCCCCAATCTAATCCAAGCAGAGTCCAAAACGAAAAGCTGAAAATCAAGTCCGTAAAGTGCCGTAAACAATAGCAGAGACCAGCCATACATTTATTACTCTACTAACTGTTGCCCGCGACTTCGTCCGCGTTAGCATAGTATACCTAATAACGGAGATGGGTTTCATGTTCCTAACTTAAGAAATGACGGACTTTCATTCAAACTTTCAACCCCTATTTCACCCCCTTCAGGGTAAAATTTTCAAAATTCCTTCCTTAGTGGGTGTCTACTTAATAAAACAACCCTACTCACCAAATTTCGTGGCTGTAACTTTTTAATAGTTTTTGCTCAGCGATGATGAATCAGTCAGTCAGTCAGTCAGGACATGTAATTTTATAAATATAGATGACAATAGCCAGAGTCAAATTACTAATAGGCGAGAAAAGTTAAAAATTCCAATTTGCAAACGAAACACAGCACAACGCTAACGTAAATAATATTATATCCACATTCCGCAGTAATATTCCTTCGATCGTGGAAAAACGAGACACGATAGCCTTTCTATTGTTATCGCGGTCGCATGCGACCGCTTGGGGCTCAAACTTCGAAGGAATAATAAGATTATTATCTCCAAGCAGACTGCGAGCTGCGCGAGAACGAGGGGCCCACGGGGTAAGACGGGTGGGCGGTAGCGGCGCACGCACATAGACATAGAACACACACACATATACACGGGCCCGCGCAGAGTGTAGCGCGATGGCAATAGTTTCTTCAAATACTTATTTTTGAAATTCTCCTGTACCCGCGTTTCCTCCCCTCAAAGCATTTTCATTGATCGCTAAATAATACTTTTTTGGATAATTTTACGAAGAAGATCGCTTTCCAACAGGTAAATCGCATAAATAATAATTGATGTCACGAAGACCGCTAAAACTAGTACAAAATAGACTTTTTTGGACCTTCCGCGACACCTCTAGCGGAATATTCACACGCGGTATTATCGCGGTATATCCATTATAGGTGGCGCTACAGGTATATATGGGTTTCTGAACTAGAAAAAATATTAGAACAGGAAAACTCTGCTGATGCCTAGTTCCAATGGTTTTTGTCTACGTTTTACAAGCACCTTTGATTGGCCAACTTTAAAATATTAATAATGCTTCAACTCCCAAGCGGCCACATGCGGCGATAACAATAGATAAGCTAGTGTGTCTGATTTTTTCACGATCGAGGTATTAACCAATATACAATATGTTTTACAAAACATCAGAAATTGGCAGTAGCCATGGCAACTATATAAAAAAAAATTGATTTAAATTGTATTTGTAGGCATACAACTTGTAGCAGACATGTGTGGTGCTAAGCTAAAGGGTGCAAACATCGGCTCCACAGAGATAGAGTTTGTGCCGGGGAAAATAAAGGGTGGACATTATGTGGCTGACACTCAGACTGCTGGGTAAGTCTCTTTATGTGAATTTGTCTATTGTTAACCGACTTCCAAAAAGGAGGAGGTTATATGTTCGTCTGTACTTTTTTTTTGTATGTTCAACCATAACTTCGCCGTTTGTGGACCGATTTTCATAATTATTTTGTTGGTGTATAGGGTTTATTTAGTATCTAGTCAATAGCGCGATAAATTCGCAATTAATATTGTTTTTCTAAAAGGGAACTGGATTACATACAAAAGTTCTGGAGAATTAACTGCAGAAATCACTTAAGCCTGATGCAAGTCTGATCCTTTGTTCTGAATTCAGTCAAAATTGTTATAAAAACACTTTATTAAACAAGTTTTCAGTTTTGTTTTACTACTTTAGAATTTAGATAATAATATTATTGTAGTCAGATAACAGATTGTGCAAAAATTCGTACATTGGTCTATCAAATTCTGTTGATCCATAGACCAAATCTTTTGATAATGAATTTCTACCTACCCTGAAATTTTAGCTCAATAAGCCTGCTCCTCCAAGTGTCACTCCCGGTGGCGCTGCTAGCTGATGATGATGTGACCCTGGACCTGAAGGGTGGTACCAATGCGGACATGGCACCACAGATAGACTATATGGAGCTGGTCTTCAGACCCCTGCTGAACAAGTTCGGGGGAGACTTCCGAATGGAGATATTGAGAAGAGGGTAGATTGATAATTTTGTTAAATTACTAAAGTTCCGCGCGGCTTCGCCCGCGTTGATTGGGAATTTAACGGAAACCATATATTTTCCCACAAAAAATAGCGTATGTCTCTTCACGTGGTCCTCTCTAATCTCTATATCTGTGCCAAATAACATAAAAATTGCTTTAGCACTTCGGGAGATAAGCCCATTCGAATCATTTTCCCCGTTTTTTTTACATTTTCCTCTGTTTCTACGTTCTTATTAGTCTCAGGGCCGGTTTCGCCACTTCCCGCTAAGTGCCGAATAGGCTATTAACTTTTTTGACAGATTCTCCATACTTCATCTGTCAAGTTAAGTGATGAATAGACTATTCGGCACTTATCAGGAAGTGGTGAAACAGGCCCTTAGCGTGATAATTATATTTTATAGCCAATAGCCTTCCTCGATAAATGGGCTATCTAACACTGAAATAATTTTTCAAATCGGGACCAGTAGTTCCTGAGATTAGCGCGTTTAAACAAACAAACTGTTCTGCTTTATAATAATATTATCTATACTAATATTATAAAGCGGAAGAGTTTGTTAGTTTGTTTGAACGCGCTAATCTCACGAACTACTGGCCCGATTTGAAAAATTATTTCAATGTTAGATAGTCCATTTATCGAGGAAAGGATATAGGCTATATTTTATCACGCTGAGACTAATAGGAGCGAAGAAATAAAGGAAAATGTGGAAAAAACGGGGGGAAATTATTTGAAAGGGCTTATTTGAACGCGCTAATCTCAGGAACTACTGGTCCCGATTTGAAAAATTATTTCAGTGTTAGATAGCCCATTTATCGAGGAAGGCTATAGGCTATATTTTATCACTCTAAGACTACTAGGAGCGAATAAGTAGAGGAAAATGTGGAAAAAACGGCTTATTTGAACGCGCTAATCTCAGGGACTACTGGTCCGATTTGAACTATTTTTTCAGTGTTAGCCCATTTATCGAGAAAGGCTATATTTTATCACGCCAAGACTAATAGGAGCGAAGAAATAGAGGAAAATGTGGATAAAACGGGGGAAATTATTTGAAAGGGCTTATCTCACGAACTATTAGAGCAATTTTTCTGTTATTTGGGTAAGATAGGAAGTAGAGCACGTGAAGGATCATAGGCTATTTTTTGTAGACTAATAATTTGTCTGTGAAATACGCGAGCGAAGCCGCGCGGAACGTCTAGTTACGCATATTATACAGTCCGGAGTTAATGCTTGGAAATGAGATTTTTTAAATTATTGTACTTTTTGTTTTAACGCGCTAATCTCAGGAACTCTGGCCTCTGCATAGTCAATTTATGTCAATAATGGCTCTAGACTCTAGAGTCTAGGCCATAATGCAATATCACACTGCGACGAATCGGTCGAAGAATTAATGGAAAATGGTCTAAAATGGGGAAAATTTACTCTATTTCTGTGGGAAAATTATATATGTTTGCTATTTTAAACTGACGCAGACGAAGTCGCGGGCAACAGCTAGTATTAGTATAGAAAAGCAGGGTTAAAGTAAAGAACCTTATAATTAAGTGAAAGCGCAAACAATTGGATTCTTACTAACCAGGGTCTCCAGTAAACTCTAAAATGTATTTACCGAGGTATCTATTCTGTTGAGATGTACCATTGGGGTGTAATATAATTATTATTTTTGCTTACGCCTTTTACGCCTCCGTGGTCTAGTGGTTAGAGCGTGGCTCTCTACTCCGGAGGTCGTGGGTACGATTCCCGCGTTAGAAACGAAAATGTTATTTCCAAGTTTGGTAAGGACAATGCAGGCTGATCACCTAAGGCTGGTATAAATAGTCAGTACTCAAGATGCATCTCGGTCTCAAGACACGGTTTAGGCTCTGTGATTGGTTGGCTGTCAAAATTTGGACCAATCACAGAGCCGAACCGCGTCTTGAGACAAGTAAGATGATCCATGCGTCGGATGGGCATGTAAAAAGTCGGTCCTGCGCCTGATCTCTCGCCAGTCGTGTCGGTCTTCCGTCCCACTGGGTTATGACTTATGAGAGTAAAAGGAATAGAGAGTGCTCTTGTGTACTGCGCACACACTTGAACACTATAAAATTACTCCTGCGTAGCTGGCCTGGTTTCAACGAAACCGGCCACTGTCACCGAAACCGGTGTGGGAGCTATTATTATTATTATTAATTATTCTCGCTAATATGTACACAATATTATTAATTTATACAAGGTGTAATATTAATAAAGTGATTAGACGAAGATCAAATTGCGATTGCGATTGCGATTGATATAAACATAGAAGTAAAAAGTAACTTTTTAAGTGTTATTCTTTCACAGTGAATTACATTATAATTTCTGAAGTATTATCATTTAGCTATGTCACACTTTGTATAGAAGTATACTTATTGAGTGTTAATAATAATATTATGTCCTCGGTCTTGATTTGACCGTATTAAAGTGTCTTCACACACTTGAAAGACAGATATTGCAACGTATTTAACTTGTAGGTATTATCCGCGGGGCGGCGCTCACGTGCGTGTGACGGTGTCTCCGGTGCGCGCGCTGCGGGCGGCCTTGCTGACACACCGGGGGGAAACCGCCACAGTCCACGGATATAGCTTTGCCGCTGGTACCCTGCCTCTTAAGGTGTGTGTTTGTGTGTGCGTGCGTGCGCGTGTGTGTGTGTACGTGCGTGTGTTTGGGTGTGTGTGTGCGCGGGCATGCATGTGTGGAGTGATGTGAGATGTCTTACCTCTGACAAAACCTTTACCCTATATCTCCTTGCCGTCCGTCCGTTGTTATACCACTAAAACACTGTTTCATTACCTAGTCCTACATAATAATATGTTACGCAACGATTTTTTATGTATGGCTTTTCATAAAATATATTGTATGTAAAGCGTTAGAGCGGTAGCTACAACTCTGCTGCATCGAAACACGACAGCTCAACATGGCTGTGTAAAATATTAACTGAACATACTAATGACGCTCTTTTCCGCTAGATGGCGTACGAAATGGCGGATGGCGCTAAGCAGTCACTGGCGGGCGAGAAAGTCGACATTCGGTGCGTCAAGGAGGATAGGAAAATGGCGCCCGATAACTGCGCTGGGATCATGTATGTTTGTTACATTTTTAATATTATTGGGGATTTTTAAGGTCCTCTTTACAGTCTTGTTTCTTCACATCATAAGGACTAACAATAAACTAGAATTGCACAAGTATGATTTAGTTTATTGGGATTTGTATTTTAAATAAAAATTATTGATAAATGTTACCTAGTAGAGATCAACTACGATAACATGGCGCGCCCCTCCAAATGACTGTGTGGCGGTACCCACAATTCGCCTAACATTCCTGCATCGCGCTATCGAAGTTTTCTAAGCGCGGCGGTATATATAAGGCAGATGAAATGTATTACGTGGGCTTCGGCCTGACCGAGCATACCACCTCGCTCGGTCGGAAGATCTTCCTTTGGCCTCTACACTTTATACCCACATTGGTGACCCTCGACAGAAAATGCCTCCTTCATCATCATCACCCCCCGCCCCTCCGCACCGCGCCAGCCAGCATCGCCTCATCGGGTACCTCGTCCACTAGTCGCAATGTACCGCGGCCTGGGCGACTCCGCATCGGCATCATCGGGCTTTCTCACTACACCGACCGGTCAGCAAGCAGAGCACATCTCTCCTGGTCAGCACGTAGCATCGGCCCCGCACGGCAGCTATCCGACTCACTGGATCCCGTGCAGCAGCTTACAGTTCCGACTCACTGGGACTCACTGCAACAGTTCCGACTCACTGGAACTCACTGGCACTGGCGACTCAAGCGACAAGACTTCAAGATTCGACCTCCGGTCTTCGGGGGGAGTGGTGTGGCGGTACCCACAATTCGCCTAACATTCCTGCATCGCGCTATCGAAGTTTTCTAAGCGCGGCGGTATACAGGGTGTAACAAAAACTAGTGATAATACTTTAGGATGTGTACGTGTTCCCTGTAGAGAGTTCACTGTGAAAGTAGCAGCGCTGAAAGACCAAATTTTTTTTTCACTTTTGTATGGGCAAGGGCCCGAGCGTCACGAGTTTCCCCATACAAAAGTGAAAAAATTTTTTGGTCTTTCAGCGCTGCTACTTTCACAGTGAACTCTCTACAGGGAACACGTACACATCCTAAAGTATTATCACTAGTTTTTGTTACACCCTGTATATAAGGCAGATGAAATGTATTACGTGGGCTTCGGCCTGACCG
This sequence comes from Lysandra bellargus, assembly GCA_905333045.1. NCBI lineage: Eukaryota > Metazoa > Arthropoda > Insecta > Lepidoptera > Lycaenidae > Lysandra > Lysandra bellargus. The sequence continues at coordinate 7,443,270 of HG995352.1, read as the reverse complement.
AGCATACCACCTCGCTCGGTCGGAAGATCTTCCTTTGGCCTCTACACTTTATACCCACATTTGGTTTGGTTAAAGCCTATAACCAAATTCCAGTCCACCCAGATGATATTCCGAAGACCGCTATAACAACGCCGTTCGGCCTATACGAATTCCCGTACATGATGTTCGGGCTTCGTAACGCCGCTCAGACGTTTCAGCGTTTCGTGGACGAGATGCTGCGGGGACTCGATTTCACGTACGCGTACTTGGATGACTTTTTGGTGTTCTCGAAGGACCAAAAAACTCACGAAGAGCATCTCCGTCAACTTTTTGCTAGGTTACGTGAATATGGCATGGTCATAAACGTTTCCAAGTGTGTTTTTGGAGTTACGGAGGTAAAATTTTTAGGATACCAAATCTCGGGCGCAGGAGCTACCCCTCTTCCAGAAAAAGTAGAGGCTGTTAAAAACTTCCCAAAGCCGAAGAATGTAAGGGAGTTACGCAGGTTTTTGGGAATGGTAAACTTTTACAGGCGCTTCATTCCCAAAGCACCAAGCACCAAGCTCCACTTAACGAGTTGCTTACGGGTTCGGTCAAGGGTTCCCATCCAGTGGACATAACAGGCGAAGCATCAAAGGCCTTTGAGGCTTGCAAAGAAGGTCTATGTCAGGCCGCCTTGCTGGCCCATCCCCGATGCGATGCCAAACTGTCGTTGGTGACGGAGGCATCCGACAACGCTATAGGTAGTGTCCTCCAGCAACACGATGGGGATGCCTGGCAACCCCTCGCCTTCTTCTCACACAAGCTAAGTTCAACCCAAAAAAAAATACTCACCATATGACCGAGAGCTGCTGGCAATATACGAGAGCGTAAAATACTTTAGGCATATGGTCGAGGGACGTGACTTTGTGGTCTATACAGATCACAAGCCACTGACATTCGCCTTTCGAAACCGGAAAGAAAACTGTTCCCCAAGGCAGTTCAGGCACCTAGATCTGATCGCTCAATTTACCACAGATATCCGGCATATATCCGGAAAGGATAATGTTGTGGCGGATACACTTTCACGTGTAGAGGAGATTTCTCAGCCTGTGTCCGCTGAAATAATCGCAGCTGCTCAGGTTGAGGACTCCGAACTGAAGCATCTTTTAGGTGACGCTACCTCACTACGCTTACAGCGTCTTAAGATCCCAGGTTCGGGTAGCCAGCTCTACTGTGACATTAGCACCGCTACGCCTAGACCTTATGTGCCACAAGAGTTACGCAAAGCTATTTTCAACAGCCTGCATTCTCTTAGTCACCCAGGGGCAAAGGCTTCCATTAGACTAGTTTCCGAGCGATATGTTTGGCCTAGTATTCGGAAGGATTGTCGCGAGTGGGTTCGATCATGTTCGGCTTGTCAGCGATCGAAGATCACTAGGCATGTGTACTCTCCGGTAGGTAACTTTAAACTGCCCTCATCGAGATTTGCTTTTATTCATATTGATCTCGTGGGTCCTTTGCCACTGTGCCAAGGTTTCCGCTATTGTCTCACTGCCGTCGACCGTTTTACGCGATGGCCTGAGGCAATACCGCTGGCTGACATAACTGCAGAAACGGTGGCAAAGGCCCTACTGAGTGGTTGGATCGCGCGATTCGGCTGCCCATCTGATATCGTTACTGATAGAGGTAGGCAGTTTGAATCGGCATTATTTAAGAGCTTATCTACGATCGCTGGCTTTCAACACCGCAGAACCACTGCATACCATCCTGTCTGCAATGGACTGGTGGAGAGATTTCACCGTCAGCTCAAAGCCGCAATCATATGCCATGCAAATGACAGTTGGGTGGAATCTCTCCCACTAGTACTGTTAGGCATTCGCGGTTCTTTCAAAGAGGATGCTCAGGCTTCAGCAGCCGAACTGGTGTACGGTCAACCGATACGGCTTCCGGGTGAGTTCTTTGACCCTCAGGCTAATGAGACTGGCGATATGACGGAGTACTTGTCAAAACTTCGAAGTATCGTCAGGAAACTCCGCCCATCACCTGCAACCAGGCACAATAGTAGGTTCAAAACTTTTATTCACAAGGACTTAGTTTCCTCTACTCATGTATTCTTAAGGGACTGTACTGGCGGTGGTTTAAAGCCAGCATACTCTGGCCCGCATAAGGTCGTGGAAACAGGAGACAAAGTTTTCAAAATTTTAGTAAATGGTAAGCAGGTAACCGTATCAATTGACCGGATCAAGCCGGCCTTTATGTTATGTGACCCTAACAACACTCAGACCACATCTAACACTAACATGCGCCAAAACTCACTACAGTCACTACCCAAAACGAACACTCTCCATAGCACTCCAAATGCGGATAGCCATGATTTGCCTTCTGCCGATGAGAATATCGTCAAAAGGACGAGGTCAGGCCGTCGTGTCAAATTTACTGACTATTATCTATTATCGCCCTTGACGGTCTCTGGAGGGGGGTGATGTAGTGACTAGTGTACATAGCTAATTTCTTTTATAAAAACCTTTTTATACTATTTTGTACGACTCTATAATTTATGATTTTTTGACTTGTTTACTTTTTGATAGATTTAGAGAGGAGATTAAAAAAGAATTCAACTGGAATATCGAGTGTGCTATTTTATCATTTTCTCCGTCGCACCTTCAAAACAAGAAAGTTGAGCAAGCGATTCACCTCGCAACGACGCGAGGACCTTGCTCACTTCAACTGTTTCAATGTGTGTACACATCCTTATATTTGTATGGGGTAAGTATTCAACCAATCACAATTCACAGTACACGTACCTAACATTTCAGTTAATGTCACTTATTACCAAGATTTGTTGGTCAACTAATCTTAACTAACCTACCGCGCAAGACAACGCACTTCAAACGTTTTGACAACGCACTTCAAACGTTTTTAATTTTGGAGGGGCCCGCCATGTTATCGTAGTTGATCTCTAGTAAGCTAGTAAAAATATGTTTTTTTGATGTTTCTAGCCTGCACTGCTCTCTATCTGGCGGCAGTACGCTGGGCGCGGACGCTCTGTGCGGGCGTGGCGCTCGCGCGTACGACGCGGGCGCTAAGGCCGGCGCCGCGCTACGTGACGTCATAGCTAGCGGCGCCGTGGTTGATACGCATGCGCAGGTAAACACTTCTTTATATTAATGACAACCTCAGTGTGTTTCAAAAAGAAGCTAAGAGCGTTCGCTGCGTTAAGCGTCACCGGCGAGGCGTGCTTGTGGCATGTCATCCCATAGCGTTGCATTGAGCGGGTCAGCCGTCGCATGATTACTATGGCGAGCGCACGGCGCGGGCGCCCGCGATGGGCAGCCGCGTCGGGCACACGCAAACCGCAGCGAACGCCCTTATGTAGACGTTTAATCTCCTTACTTATGAAACAAGTTATGTATACAATAGATACGAAATTTGTGAACATAGTGCGCCGCATTGGTAATTGCGCTAATACTGCACATTAAACTTATTTGTTTCTTATTTGTTAGGACAAGTAAATGGAAACTAAAAACAATTGAAAAATTCGTGTTTAATGTAAACACTGACCTCCATGATACAAGTACGCTGGACCTATGATACCCTTTGAAATGACAGATATTTTTTGTGCCTATTTGTAATGAAATCAGCTCCCCAATGCGAGGGATAGGAACTAAATTTGACGTAAAAATGACGTTTGAAAGTCTCCATATTATTGGCGCTGATAGCAGTAGTGGGAGTACTTGTTGTGAGTTTCTACAACCAATAACGATTGAGCGGCCATTTGCAAGTTATGTCAGATTTAGTTCTCTTTCCTCGCATTGGGGGAGCTGATTCCGCTTCAAATAGGCACAATTAGTCCAGCGTACTTGTATAATCGAGGTAAGTGAATGTAAACGTTTGCTTAAGTTTCTTGTTTTAATGATAATATTAATAATGTTTTCAGGATCAGCTAATCGTGTATATGACGCTAGCGGAGGGGCGGTCGGCGTTGCGCGTGGGGGTGGTCACACTACACACGAAAACCGCGATATACATCGTTGAGACTATCACTAAAGTGAGTTTCCTGCTGCTGTAGCAAATCATAATATAAAAAAAGTTGTTTCCCGCTTGAAATAGGTAGTATTCGAACCCCTATTTAACCCTCTAATTTTAGGAGGTGGAATTTAAAACACCCTTGGTGCATGTCAACATTATAAGAGGAAGAAGTGTGCGAAGCTAAATCGAGTATGCGTTGATCACTCAATCAGTGGCATAAGTGCCAATTGACATAAGTGGGATTTTAATAAATAGTTCAGTTGCTTTAAAATCAACTATGGCGATGTGAAGTCCACTGACTGGGTCACTACCCAGCACATTATACTTACTCGATATAATATGAACTTTTTGTTATTCTTTTCACAGATAAAAATCGACGTGCGGCCGGACGGTCAACAGAATACCATTGAGTGCACCGGCTTAGGTTATGTAAATCCCAACATGGCGGACACGTAGCCCCATTTCTATGAATGATTGGAATAAACTCTTCGGGCTTATTTAAATATCTAGTCAAAGTAACAAAGTAATTACTAACCTTTTACTAATAAAGATGTGTACGCAGCGTATAATTATTATAATAGTAATTACTTTTTATGGTCCGCTATCTCTATTGACGCGACCGCACATGCGTCTATCGTCAGGAAGCGTTTTTGACGCACACCAAAAGAGTCAAATAGGCAAGTAAACAAAATCAAGTAAAAGTTTGGTATTTGACGTCCGTGTGTGGAAACTGGAAGGCCGTATTTGCCTTTATTTGCTTGTTGTGTATACGTCAATAATTTTGCCAAATGCAACAAATAGCCAATAGCAAATACCAATAGCCATGTGAAGTGCCACCATTACATACACACCATAATTCGTTGTGATGTTGCAACAATATGCTTACATTGGAACCGTAACATTTGAACGGAAACAAGTGCGTAATAGACTTTCACTTGAACTTGTGGCTCAGAGGAAAACTTATTCTATAACTTGCATATAATCTGTATAATATGATGCATGAAATTATACTAATCGGAAAAGTATGTACTTGATGTATTTCAATATAAAATGGTCTTTTGTAAAAGATCACTGACTGCCTATAAAAATGCTTTTTTAATTTTATAATGATAATTGATAACAATATTGTTACACAGACTGTTGTGTGTGTGTTTAAAATAAATAATTAAAAAAAAAAAACAGCTTTCTTAATTCAAATAATACAAAACTTGCTTCAATTGTTTATTTATGAGTTACGATTATAATTGCTTAAGTTTACTACAGTACATATTATGTGAGAATGTTATATTAAAATGCTTATGTTAATGGCATTATGACTACTTCATTAAAAACTGAAGATATAGCTCGAATTAAAACTTCCCCATATTTGAAGTTATAAAAATCTACTGGGAAGCACTCCTGCTGCATTCTTTATTTACCCCAAGAGACTAAAACTTGTGCGTATTTTTAAATCCTCATGCTGTTTCGGAGGTTTTTAGAGGACTTTATCTTTTCATCACTTTTGGGTAGCGTATATGTTAACCAATCAACAACTTTTCAAAGATGAAACTTAGAAACTGGGTTCTAATCTTAGATCCACTTACACCAGTCCGGGTTATTGCAAGTCGTTTGTAATAAAATCATGCTTCCTTCTCTTTCTTATATACGACGAACGAGAGCGACAACATGTCCGCTTTAAAATAAAACCTAGACTGATGCTAGTGTTTTAGTAACTGATATTAATTATAAGTCTTAGAGACAATTATTCTGAGATGTAAATAAGTCATAGCAAAATATAGAATTTAGTTAAAATAGAAATATCATGAGAAGTCACATTATTTTTAATATTAGTACCTATGGCCGAATAAAGTTAAGCGCAACAAAATCGGAAGCAAAAGAAGGTAACAAAGAAACAAAACAAAAGAAATAAAATAAAAAATAATATAATTCAACTTTAGCTCACAAAATATATACATTTCCTCTTAAATTTACACAAATATAATTTAGATTGAAACACCACAACAATTATAGACTAAAACGGCAAACCTGCCATTTTTAATTCTACCCTCAAGTTGGCGGTTTTTTGTGATATTTTGTTTATACCCTTTTTGGGAAATATGTACTCGGGGTAGATGTATCACAAATTATATAAAAGTGGAAAAGAATTAACATTACTAGCCAGCCAATATATTAATTTGTCATATTATTAAAATTATGTAATGTTGATTCTGGGACAATCTTTTATATAACATTGCAAATATAAACTAATACAACCTTACTGTACAGAAAATAAACCGTCAGTTTCGAATCACCTTAAGAATATTTTATTTCCAATAATAAACATAGTTTTGTAAAAATACATCAAGTGGGATCTTAATGAAAACATTTAAACAACTGAGCTTTACCTATATTGTTAAATTCACTTGACAGAAAAGGATGAGAATATAGCTTCAATGGTTTAATTATTTTTATTAATACATAATAATTCTGGTTGGCATAAATTATGCAAATAATAGATAATGGCTATAAAATTAGCACATTGCAAAAATTATGTTTCACTAAAAAGTGAAAAATGTACTCAATAAAGTAAAATGTTGATGATACATAATATTGTATACAATGGAAACGCCATAAAATACTTTTCGGTCGATATCTAATGGTAACAAGTGGCTTTTAAGTACCTGCTAAGCAGAAGTTACGAGAAAAATAGTTGTAACATAAAAAAAATGTTGAGTAACAAAACGTTCTTTTTACAAATAATAAAAAAACTATTCAAAAATGGAATAAGAAGTGACAGCGACAACTTACAGACAGAGATCTATTTTGTCATAGATAAAAAACTTTTCATGCACCAATGGAAGAATAAATGCGGAGGTACCTTAACCAATAGGGCACACATAGCCTTCAGCCCTTAGACAAAAAATATATATAAAAACGATAACGTAGTTTTTTTTATTTGTTTGAAAATATTTGAGCCAGAGGAGTCGCAAGTATACCAGCATCCGAATTATATATTTTAACTTCGTTATCGTTTCGATATACGTCTTAGCCTCTGGTCCCCCAGAAAAAATTTTTTTGTACCTAATAGAGTGTGCTAGAAACATTTGTGCTTGAACCCTGTAATTGCAGTCTCTAATCAGCCTTTACAGTTTTGCTGCCTTCAGCGGGGGTTGCCTCTTTCTCGACCGGCTGATCTTCGTAGCTGCGAAAAAGGTTCGGAATCAGTACAAATATATATTTAAGCACATAAATAATATTATAGCAAGGTTGTTGATATAAGGATATAAGACGAGTTTGTGTACCATGAAGGAAATTGATTCATTCAGATAGCAGACCTATTTAGTCAGATTATGTTAATAAATTTTAAAGCAAGACCGCTCTAGCGACACGAAGCGACGCGGCACTTTCCATAGATCTGACGTTTGTAAAACGTCAGATTCACTTTTGTAAAACGTCAGATCCACTTTTGTAAAACGTCCGATTCACGTTGGTAAAACGTCATATTCACGTTTGTAACGTCATATTCACGTTTGTAACGTCATATTCACGTTTGTAAAACGTCATAAAATTCACGTTTGTAAAACGTCAGATTCACGTTTTTAACGTCAGTTCTATGGAAGTGTCGTGTCGCGTCGCTACTGCGTAGTGCACTAGTGCGGCCTTTCGTCGTTATCTGTCGATAGCTTCGATATAACACGACCAAATTAAGTAGGTCCGCTGTCTTCCAATAAATCAACTTCTGTGATAGTAGTTAGTACACATAAATTACTTAAGATATTTACATTTTTAATATAAGGTCTTTGGCAGAAAGGACAAATAATAAATAAAATGGAACTCACTTGAACAGCGCGTTGATATCTCCTCTCAGCAGAGCCAGGGTCAATGGGGTACCCAGACAAGCGGGCACCAAATACAACAGCGCTGGCTGGGCATGCTTGAAGACGTGCATCACCAGAATGGTAGCTAGCAGCCCCAGAATATATGCGGAGAAGGTGGCCCTGAAGTAGAACTCAGAGCCTCGCTTCAGGCTCTTGTCGAACCTCAGCAGGAGAGCGATGAAGATCCCGGGTACAACAATATCACCGAGCCCGAGCATGGCGAAGTTGCTCGCATTTAGACCGTTGACTAGCAGATCCTGGGGGAATACCACTGTGGACAAAATTGTTTTCTATATATTATGTGATTGTGTAATAATAAGGTTTTGGCTTAGCTTCTGCCATTGCGTACTCGAATTGACAATATAAGACTTTATGAACCCTACCATGTTGACCCATAGGCCATGACGTACCTATGAATACAAACAATCACAGACAAAAGACGTGTCTAGAGGCTAGGGCTACTGTATACGTTCTGAGTGTGCATTTCAAAGGTAGCCTTGCAATCGTGACAATTTTAAATACATATCTATCTTAGCCTAACATGAACACCCTTTTCACATCTAACTCTGTGGCAACATTACGCCGTACGCGTCAATTCATTTTACTACTATACTAAATCAATCAACTTACGTTTAATAGGCGCTTCAAAGGACTTGGCTACGGTCACCATGACGTTGGTACCAAACACCCAGAAGATGTCGTATAGGAACAGTCCGCAGAGCAGGATGCAGCCGGTGACTACGTTGTTGAGGTGGAGGAGCTCAACACCGTTGATAGCGAACGCGATACCGAACAGGTTGTTGGCGATCCAGTGCTGAAAGGATATTATAGTTAAACTAAAAACTTATGCAAGCTGCACCAATTGAGTGTTACGGCCTGGCCACAGGGATAGGCGGTGCAAACGGCGAAGCGCAGGGCGCGGCGACCAGGGAAGTCCGACAGCAAAATGTCTTTATCGAAATTATCTCAATATTGCTTAGAAAGTAATAGTTTTTTGGTTCAAGACCTAATATTTGTAAGAGATTGTGGAGGAATGATTTGAATAAGAATCGGGGTATAGGTGGAGAATTCCACAAGTACGAGAAATACAGAATATATTATCTAGAAATTCTTTTTGAGTATACCAGAATGAGTATTGAAACCCAAAACTACGCCGTTCGTACCGCGCAAATATTCGCATCGGCGAATGTCCCGTGGCCAAGGCCCAAGCCGTTATGCTGGCTTCTCACGGCGCGTAATATCACGAGCCGCGGCGCCGACCCGATTTGTACGAGCGAGCACGAGCCAACAGGCGACTCCTCACACTTACGTCACAACGAGCGCGCTCGAGCCTTCACGAGCCCGTTCGCGCCTTTGAAGTTACCGACTTAAATCGGATCGAACGCGCCTGCTCGTGCGACCTCGAGCCACTACCTTCACACGGCGTGTAGGCGCGAGCGGGCGCGGCGCGACTCGTGATATTGCGCGCCGTGAGAAGCCAGCTTTAGGTTGGGTTTCGGACCCGCGTCTGCCCGAACACGCGGTTTGATCGCTACATGCGAGATCACAAGCAATTATTTTAATAATTTAATATCTATGGACGCTTCACACCACGTCAGTCTGGCCCCGTGCTAAGTACCTGAAGGACATATATTTAAGATTTTTATTATATCATACACATATTTAATACACATCCATGACCAAGGAACATTGAAAAACTTTTTGTTCCGTCGACGGGATTCGAACCCGTGACCCCCGGCTTGAGTTGCCGCACACTCTAACAATTGAGTCACGGAGCTGTCGTCAATTATTGTATGTAACGATTTATTTAAATAGCAGTGTAGTCGCGACATCTTTTATATGCTTGTGATCTCGCGGTGTAGTCGCCAAACCGCGCGTTATTTAGACGGACGCATGTTAATCCAACCTTAGCTAATAGCTTTACAACAATTTTTGTCTTTCAATATATCAGCAATCTTATATTTCTATGGTATTTTCACAATATACCTAAAATTCCAAAAAATCTAAGTTCATGATAAAAATTATCTATACAATAATTATCTTCTTTGTATATCTTACAGACACCATAATAATATTATAATGATACCTAATCTTTTGAAAGCAAATGGATATTTTATTCAAATAAGACACAAATTCACACAATTAAGTAAATCTTTTAAGCAATAACAGCATGTAATAAAGTTTAAGAAACTAAAATCCGACTAGTAAAAACACGCTCTAAAAAGTACGAAACAAGATAACAAAAAATTAAAACCGACTTCCAAGGTAAAAACAATATTAATAGCATCCTTATAATACTTTTTAGTTCGTATTATAAGGATGCTATTAATATTGTTTTTACCTTGGAAGTCGGTTTTAATTTTTTGTTAAAAATAATAATTTCACTCTTTTTAGTTACCTAGTAGGTAAACTGTTAGTGCCAATTCAAATTGTATAAAAAAATAGTTTCATATTGTCTTCACTAGATGTCACTGAGGCGCTCCTGTGTCGCGCTATCGCTTGTACGTAGAAGTTTTATATAGGTAGTTGTAACTTGTAACAGATTTCTATTGTGTTGTTGAAAGTTTGTAAGCAACTGACAACTCAACAGTGTTGAAAGTTTGTAAGCAACTGACAACTCAACAGTGAGCTTGGTGTGAGCAGTGAGCATTGAATTGACAACATAAATCATAATATTGAGTGGTAATTGATCTCGTATAATTGTTATTAAGTTGACCTCCGTCATAGTCCGCGAATTTATAAGTGGTCGTCGGTGGTACTGCGTATATTCTACGTATCTTATTACAATTTGTTAAGACTGTTAAGAGTCATACGGCATACCCCAAGGCCCAAATATCAGGTAGATAGATACATTTAAACAATACATTTAAAAAAATCTAAGTGAACACGTGCTGAAAAATGCTCGCAGCGCGGCATGCCGCATGCCCTGACATTCCGGTTAGAACTTGAATACGATCGGCGCGCGGCGACGCTGTTGCCTCTGCGGCGCCGACCGCCGTGTATATTAAACAGCCTATAATTGGTGTTGTTATGTATATAATTATTATTATTGTATCCATACCTATGCCTTGTACTATTATCTATTTTGTGCCATGAGACATTGGTGACCTTAACGCGACGCGGTAATGATGATGACGATGATGATGATGAATTTGAATTGCATGGTAGCATATGCTTTCTGTTCTTAAAACAACGCCGAAACTCCCAAACGTGTATCTATAAAGAGTCAGGAGTCGTCTATTTCGAATAATAAGATATTTCATTTTTATTTTATTACCTTTTTCAATAAATACCAGGCGCCCATGATCAAGGAAATGATCAAACAGATTACATCGTACGACGTAAACTTGTAATTGACAATATCACTGGAAGCATCTCTCTCACCGCGGGTGAACAGAATGTGGTACGGCGTGTTCGGTATTGAAGCTGGCACCACCAAGGAGATGATGGGACTGCAAACAAATTTTTCTACTAAGACACCTACGAATAATAAAAAGTAAGGAAGAATAACTCCGTCAAAAAACATACTCCAAAATACTTGTCAAAAAAGTGTACCTTAGGTACACATTTCAATACATTTGCAATATTTAGGTGGCCTTGAGCGGTATAAAGGCTGACGTTACATGACAGTTAGAAAGGAACCAAATTTTAAATGGCAATAGTATGGGAGTTATGTTTCCTTAGTTTTTATTATTCGTAGTAAAGTATAATTTACACAGAGCCAGTACTGGCTGCCAATAAGACTGGCAGCCAGTATTGGCTTGGTATATGCCGCGTGTGAACAGTTTTTCAAGCCAGGCCAAACTGTTCACACGTGGCATATGCCAAGCCAGTACTGGCTGCCAGCCTTATTGGCAGCCAGTACTGTCTCTGTGTAAATTATACTTTAGACACTTATTTTTTACTAGTTGATGCCGCATAGAAATTCGTTTATCACGCGGGAACCATACATTTTCCCAGGACAATATGTGTGATATGTCCTTCCCCAGGACTCAAAGTATCTCTATGTAACCAAATTTCATCAAAATTGGTCCAGCGGTATAAGCGTGAAGAGGTAACAGACAGACAGACACTTTCACATTTATAATATACAGGGTGCAATTAAACCTTCCTGCCAAATTTTGATATATTGATCTTGATTCTTGTTAAAAATACACATATTTTTTCTTTTATAATCATTAATCACTCAGTACCAAAATGTTCGATTTTAAATGGGATAAAATGTCATTAAAAAGAAATAACACCCAATTTTTTTTGGTTAAATGGACTCTCCTAATGATACCTAAGCCCCGGAAAAAATTTGGTAGGAAGGTTTAATTGCACCCTGTATTTTTTAACTTTTATTTTTTTCTGTTAGTAAGATATGACAATAAATTTATAAAATCACCCTTTTTAATTTGCTTACAATGATATATATGTAAGCTGTAAACATTAATCAAACTCTTAATTACTTATTATGAGTAAATTATTGTCTAAAATAAAATATTCATTACTTTGGCTGCTAGCTGAATAAAAACCGTTTTCCTTATAAAACTTTGTAAAACCTAAAAGTTTGAATTTGTTGTAAATTAACTCCTCAGTACTAGTAAGTGAATAACTTTTAACTTTTAATATTTGTTATTCATAATACATTTTAAAAATTTACAAGCATCAATATTTTTTAACAAAATAAATTATTTTTTCTTTATTACTAAACCTAAGGAATAATTTATTACTAACCTTAATAGATGGCTCAAAGCGAGTACACCCAGAAAGAAGAAGTAGCCCGTCAACAGAAGATTGATGTACTCCTTAGAGAAGAATTGGAAGAAGAGGTAAAGACCGAATAGAGCACCGGATGCAAACACAGGGAACATCAGAGCATCCTTATTGGACATAGTCTCCGGTTTTTCACCAGCATCCTGAAAAAATGAATAGTCATCCATCAAATGCTTTTTATCAATATTTAATAATTATTATTGATATATTAAAAAAAGAAGTATTAGAAAATATTAAAAGCTTAATATCAATATTCATGCTGTATTTAAATCCTAAAAAAGTGTAAACTTTAAAAGTTGTAATAATGTAGGACAGTTTTAATTATTATTATAATTTTAACTTGTTATTACAAGTTGTACTTATTGTTTCATTATTATTCTTGAATCTGGATAACCTTGATTTGGTAATCTATAGTATAACTGTTATTTGCATAACTAATATCATACAAATTTCTTATTATTTTACTATTTGGGAAGATATATCATATTGATATTATATAAAGTAAACTAAGATAGTAAAGTAAATGAAATATAATATGTGACGTTATCTGAGAAAAGGGACCTTATGGAGGGTTTTAGTTTCCGAGATAATCGCATTTAAAGTAAAGTGTTGAAAAAAATCATTTTTTCTTTTTTTGCTCCATGTTAATAAACAGACTCTAAATTTTGATATGACAAAGACACAGGTTTTAAAAAAGATTTTTTATAGGTTAAAATTGAACTTAAAGTTTAGTGAAAAAGGGACCTTATTGTCGGTGCTGCAATCGAGAGTCGATTGCGGCTTTCTTTCGGCACGGTATCTACTGTTATACTACTAGTAATTTGTACCAAGCTGAAAATCGGTAACATTGATTAGAATATCTGGGAGCATGGCAGTGCCCCCGCCAAGTAGAGCGCGAAGCAAACACTGCAGTACCATCATTTACAGGAACCATTTCACCACATTTTAGGCCCCTATTTGAGAACCTCTAGAGGTCATTAAGTTCCGAATTTAAGCTAAAGCAAAGTTTCTCATTTATGACACTCACTCACTCACTCAAGATCATCAAAATAGAACTAGTACTTCCACAGAAATAAGAAGTACTTCCCATAGACTCAGAGAGCTGAAATTTAGCACAGTTTAGGGTTTAATGGACATTTATAGGAAAAACCATAAAAATTAGCCACATGCGAGTCGGACTCGAAATTAGGTTTTTTGTATGGGAGCCCCCCTTAAATTTTAATTTCAAATTAATCCTGATCAAAGGTGATCAACCTGCATTGTCCTAACCAAAGTTGGAAATAATACGTTTCCAACTCGGGAATCAAACTTACGACCTCCGAGTCAAGAGCCACGCACTAAATCACTAGACCACGGAGGCGTATGTAACACGTGTGATGCTGATGGTGACGTTTACACGAGCGCGCAATCCTACACGAGCGATATGATGAAACGCACTACTTACGGCTCAGCTTAAAAAATCAACATGTTTCTAAAAAAAAAGAAGTGAAATCCCACCAAAAACATTCTGTAAAAAAACTAGCCAAGTCTCGAATCTCGATGGAGCTGATTGTTTATCTCTAATAAGGGTTCCTTGTTGACTACGGAACCCTATTAAAAAGTAATGAAATCTAACCAAGTCGTACCAAGTCTGAGGTTCCTTTATTTTTATAAAGAAATCTCAGAAATATAATTAAATAATGAAAATATAATTAAATAAATATAAAAAAAAATTAAAAAAAAAAATAAATAAAATAAAAAAATGTAAAGACCGACATAAGGTCCCTTTTAATATTTATGAATACTTCTATGGTAACTATGAGAAATTACATGTTTTTTGTACACGTCTTGTTACTAAAGGATAATTAAAGTTATTTAAAAAATAAGAACTTCAATGTTAATAAAAATGTATATTTATTTTTATGTGATATTACTAAACTTTTAATCACCGACAATAAGGTCCCTTTTGAAAAGTGTTAAGTGTTTGTACCAGATTCTTACTAAAGTTTACCTTGAATTTTAAGACGGAAAAAAGTTACTTTTTAAATAGAAGTTTAATATATTTGATCTCATTTGACTATGTTTAACTGTAGTAAATATATATTTTTGTTGATTTTGACTGATTAATATGATTAGTAGAAGCACAATGTTTATTTGTTTAAAAACTTTTTAATACAATAAACAATGTTGTTTAATATCGAAGACGTCTCTATTTAGTAAAAACTGATTCGTTTTATTATAATCTTTTATAAAATCCAATAGAAAACATAGTATAAGTGAAATATTTAGTAAAAACCATCTTTGGCATTTTCATTACATCACAGCACTTTGGCGTGGTAAATAACAGGAATAGAGTTATAAAATTATATAATTGAAGTTAAAATCTAAAAGACCATATAATGTACTTCTCAAAAAACATAATATCTATGTAACTTCCCACAATAACATACTTTTTTTGGGTTTCGAAGTTTGAATGCGATTTTCTCAATATCACCTTTTACGACTTTCGAGTTTCAACATTTTTTTAAAAAATATTTGCCAGGCCTACATGCATGTTATTTACATGGCTCGATATCTTATTAAATGTAGATTATGGGGATGCTAATAACTCAATACCGACAATAAGGTCCCTTCACGCTGATAACGTCACATATAATGTTGTTTAACTAAAAACTATAGATTGTACAAGATTATATGGCCTTTTGTGTCCATATTCATGTATT
The DNA here is from genome assembly GCA_905333045.1 of Lysandra bellargus. Classification (NCBI taxonomy): domain Eukaryota; kingdom Metazoa; phylum Arthropoda; class Insecta; order Lepidoptera; family Lycaenidae; genus Lysandra; species Lysandra bellargus. The sequence continues at coordinate 7,427,963 of HG995352.1, read as the reverse complement.
TGAAGCAATCTAGGGTCTGAAGCAGATTAATCACTACCACACTAGGAATGTTCGGAGTGGTAAAAAGTAAACACTAATATTTTCTTGTTTTGTAGCTATTTAATACAAAAATTACCACACTTTTACTTATATTGTTATATTATCATAGTAGAATCAATTTAACATCAAAACTAACTATGATTATTATTTTAAGAACAATCGCATCTACAATGGTGACCTGAGATAAAAGTTATAATTTTAATGGGAGGGATATACTTGGTGAATTGATAGCAAATTATATCAATATTTGATTTGAGTTTAGTTAAGTATAACCGTAAATCTCCTCGCTCTGTAATATTTAATCTGCTATAATATAATATTGTCTGCCTATATTTATAGGAGAAGTCAAGTCGGGTCACCTAATTTTATGCTAACAACTCGTGGACCCTCATTTTTTTCCCACGCAAGAGTAGACCCCTGTCGGGCTCCCGTAGACCCCTGGGGGTTCACCTGGACAACTTTGGGAGTCAATAGATACAATGTTCTGGTAAGCATATTATTGTTATCTAAGTAACAACCAGTAGCCAGTACAAGCACATAACAGTACCCACGTTTATCGTATATTTATGTTCCGATTACATTTTAAAATGGTGAAGCCGATTGATTTGATACGAAATACACTTATTATTTGCGAATTTAGTACTGCCACGATGACATTTCCCTTAGACCAACAAGGGTGATAAAGTACTCCCTTCACAGTAACAATGGAGTAAATTGATAAAAAAATAACAATAAGGACTCACCTTCTGCTCCTTGAGATACTTCACGGAGCGAAATGATCCAAAGAATATGGGTAAAACAGCCATTATAACTAAACTTAAGTACGCAATCGCAACACCCTCGATACTCGTCGGGGGTTTCGCTGTACAGTTTTGTACCGCCTCTACCACACTTTCTTCCACCGATATAGGAAGTTCGGTCACCGATTCAGCCATTTTTGTGTATAATTTTATTTATTTCTATTTCTAAAACAATTTGCGACTCCACAGGAAATGGCACAACAATTCCACAGTCCACACAAAAATGACAAGTGTACAACTGTACAGTTGTCAAATTTCATAGACAATAAATTTGTCCACGTAGCCTTTGTCTGTGGTAATTTAAAATTTTATATAAAGATTTCTTTCTTTTCTTTTACGATCCCTCGGCCCTCCAAGGAAAAAATAGGATTATGGAATGATATTTTTTATTATCTTTTATTTTAAATTATATTAATAATCATCATTTTTATTGCGTTTCAGAGAATTGATTCCTTAACAGGGCTTCATAACGTTATCGAATAACAGAAAAAATATCGTTACGTACCGTTATTTTCATAATGGTAGCCAGATAACGTTATTTTTTTAACGATATTTAGTAAAATAACGTTATATTTACCGTTATTATTATAACGATATTTTTTCGATATGTATAAACGAAAAAATATCGTTATAATAATAACGGTAAATATAACGTTATTTTCTGGTATCAGGTATGCGATCGTGCACGGTGCACTAAATCTCACTCGCAGCCCACTTTTTTTGCGAGATTTGTGTGAAAATACAAAGAAAAAATACACCTTATAAGCGTAATTACGTTTAGAAAATTTTCCCGCCTGTCATGACTTTCTTGACGGACTATAACGTTATCAAAGAACATATTTACCGTTATAAATCCTATATAACGTTATAGCATTAACCGTTATTAATATCAATTTTTAACGTTATTTTTAATATCGGGTAAATTTTCATAACGTTATCTATGCCCTTGAAGCAGTAACGTTATGGAAAAATAACGTTATTTGAAGCCCTGGCACTGATGTTAACAGCTTAAGTTCGTACGTGTGTCACCCCTTTAAAACCATTTTGAAATTCACGCCTACCGAGTACCGAGTCATAAGTTTCCCAACCTTTGACCACCAGGGCTTCATAACGTTATCGAATAACAGAAAAAATATCGTTACGTACCGTTATTTTCATAATGGTAGCCAGATAACGTTATTTTTTTAACGATATTTAGTAAAATAACGTTATATTTACCGTTATTATTATAACGATATTTTTTCGATAAGTATAAACGAAAAAATATCGTTATGATAATAACGGTAAATATAACGTTATTTTCTGGTATCAGGTATGCGATCGTGCACGGTACACTAAATCTCACTCGCAGCCCACTTTTTTTGCGAGATTTGTGTGAAAATACAAAGAAAAAATACACCTTATAAGCGTGATTACGTTTAGAAAATTTTCCCGCTTGTCATGACTTTCTTGACGGACTATAACGTTATCAAAGAACATATATTTACCGTTATAAATCCTATATAACGTTATAACATTAACCGCTATTAATATCAATTTTTAACGTTATTTTTAATATCGGTTAAATTTTCATAACGTTATCTATGCCCTTGAAGCAGTAACATTATGAAAAAATAACGTTATTTGAAGCCCTGCCGCGTAGGCGAGTTTGACAGCTGTCAAACTCGTATGCAGCTACTTCACTTCGTGTGAATTTGACAGTTTTGACGGTTCGCAGCAAACCGTCAAATTTGACACGTGGGCTTAGTGCTGCCAATTTAACAAATATCTGCCATTTTGCCTTATAAATTATAATATAAGGAAAAATATTTATTGTATTAAATTTAACGCAAAACTTAACTCTTACGGCTCCAGTCTTTACTTTTAAAATAATTGGGGTTTTAGAATAGAATAGATTTTTTTTATTTGTACAAAAACTAAACTACAGAAGAAACACGCTAAAAGAATCCGTACAAAATATAGGCGGTCTTACCGCTAAATTGTTTTTTTTTTACATAATTTTTTGCTCTCTAATGCATGCGCTCTTTGTCTCCACATACGAATTTGTGATTTTTTACTTGGACATTTCTCGAAATTTGTTTTTAGTTATTAGTATAAGCTGTGCTTTTGATTATTCTTCTTGAATAGTTAATTAACATTTTCGACCCAGCTCTAACGCAACCAAAATTTTAATGAGAGGTTTTCTTACTTTTTATCTCCACCAGACGGCGCGACGATAGACACTTCTAGATCTTCTAGGTTCCCCACCGATCTGAAATTATCTGCAGGTTGGCATCACGGATACATATTGGTAGTGTTTCTAAAAAATATCAGTGTACTGTCAAGTGTGGTATAAATCAAAATATCTTAAGTCTAAGCGATCATTGGCCTAAGCGATAAGGCCTAAGCGGCAGTATACTGGTAATGGTAATGAAAAGCTTGTCAAACTGAAAACTGATAAGTGACAACAGTTTTGGCGGCCATGTTACTTGCAAACTTCTTCTACTTTTTATTGTTGGTGTGGTTTTTATTATTTTTTCCCAAATTGTGTTATAAGGTATTTGATGTTCACTATTGGTAAAATATTAGCCATGAAGTACTCGGTCCCGTTATCTTGCACAAGTGTAGCTAAGATGTGGTTCTGCAGCCACACATGGTTCCACAGTTTCTTTTGTTTCTGCAGAAAATTAATTTCATGGGACCGGGGGATCTTTTTCTCAAAATATCATCTACAAGGTTAGTCCAAGGTATTTT